>CM077150.1:271853014-272479769 GCA_039583875.1 Platanthera guangdongensis
TAGTTGTGTATTATCAGCCATTCAATCACGAGAGCACGAATTAGTGTAGCTGACAATAGATCTAATGTCTGTATTCACTACTGGTGCTTTTTTATTTACGTTACATCAGTGCCTCCTCAGAGGAAAGCAACGGTAATGTTGCTTAAATAATACACTACGTTTTTAAATGGTGGTGAAAAACTTTGCATAAGCGGAAAGATGTAGAGAGCTAGAGGTAAGGCGGAAGATGAACTGAGATCGGCGGTGACGAAGTTGTGCAGAATTGAGACGTCGGGGAACATTACTTTTGCTGGACAAAGCAAGGAGTGGTGATGTTGCAGGCGAACAAATCGTCGGGGAATCCGAGTATGGGAACTCGACGGAGCTGGAGTAAGGAGACTTGGCCAGAGAAGTAGGCGTGTTGAAGTATCGCTTGCAAGCGGCACATGCAAAGCTAAATTTTTGTAACCCTTATTTCGCTTGTGAGTAGTTGTGGTGTTGAGTTGTTGAGAGTTTTGTCCGCAAAATTGATTTTTTCCCTGGCAGCAAAGGTGGTTGTGGATAATTCCTTCATCAAAGTTTTAAAGGGGAGCGATGTATGTTTGACAGGTGCGGTAGGTAGTCTAGAAGTGGCCTTCAGTGGTTCACTTGAGTCCTGAAAAAGAGTGGAATTAGGAGTGAGTTGTAACTGGCTACTTACCTATGGTGGAAGGGTAGTGTCTTCCCAAGAACTGTCATGTGCTAGGCCATTCCACTGGAGTAGGGCTTGATGGATCTGTTTTGCATTGACCCAGATTGATGGAGCAACGGCGGATGGAGCCGAATTTGATGGAGCCACGGTTGGAGCCGATGTGGATGATGATTCTGAACCGCCTTTACTTAAAGATGTGCGTCGCAACGACAAAACGGCACGACATTACAATCTGCTCTACAATCTGCGCCAACGGCCACCGCCACCTGTTTAATCTTTTGAGAACTTTATTTTTCCTGCACTTTATAATTGGTTTTAAATGCATGACTGGTTATTTTAATTTGTACGGTCCAGATGAGACCTAATGGGGTGTGATAGGGTTGTAACCATATGGGAGTATAAATACTCCTAACTCAGCTTTTACTCATTTTATTTTTTGGAGATTTTGGACAAGAAAAAAACAACTGTGAGTTTCTCCTCCCTAGGGCTCGGCCCGATCTCGCGTGCAGTGTGACGCTGCCGCCGCCCGCTCCGCTCGGCGTGTTTACTCGCCCCCCCCCCCCCCCTCGAAGTCGGAGCGATTCCAGCCAACCGCCACCAACCCGTGTTGCTGCCTCCACGCCAGCGCTACTGCCCGCTCCGTCGTTTCCAAGCTGCCGTCTACCCGAGCTTCTTCCACCTGATCTGGGAAATCTCTCATCGGTGTGAACTCCAGTGGATCGCGCCTCATCCTCTGCTCGTGAGCACAGTAGTGATTCCGTGGACGTGTTCCCTACGCCTCCTTCTTCGTTGTGGGTAACGAGCTTCTTCCACCCTCCTTGAGTCATTTCTTCTACTTTCGTGTCATTTTGGGTGGAGAACTCTTGGTGTGATTTTTGGAAACTTAGAACTACGCCGCACCGCTCAAGCCGCTAGATTGCCTTCAAGCCAAATAATTTTGTTTGAACGGATTTGGGAGCCAACCCGACCCCTTTCGGAACGAACTTTGGTCGGAGTGCTCTTGGATTAATATTGTTCGGATTTGGGAGCCAACCCCGTTGAAATCGAAATTCGGTCTCCCGTGGAGATCACCATTGGGGAATGGGTGATCGCGCACCTACTTCACTCCTGCAAGCAAAACAATGAAAGAAACAAGGGAGAACTGACCCAAGGGCTCGGCGGGGAGGACCCACCACACACCCGGAAGATCTGAGAGCGCTCCCCTCCTTAGCCAAAAGGCAAGCTAAGGTACCCTCAGAAAGCACTTGAAAACTGGAGCAAGAGATCACAGGAAGCCTCCTTTCTGGGGTACCCCTTGGGTCATATTTATAGTTTTCAGAATCTGAACTGCCAATAACCAAACTGAATTGACCTGAAATTACCAAAATGCCCTGGGTTGGGTCTTCCAACAGCCAAACTCCGCTGTTTTGAAGGGTTATGGCAGACCAGTGGGGTTAAACAGTAAAAAGTACCTCATAGATCTGAGCGAGCTGGGGAGCCTGGCTACCTCGGCGGATCCTGCTCGTCTACTGTTGCCGAGCTCCTTTGCGCGAGTGCGAGTTGGGACGGCGAGCTTGCCTATCGATCGGCCTCCGTTAGTCGACCTCAGCTCGACAAATCTTGGCTTAACTCGGCGGATGCCGAGCTCGCGGTCGACGAATGCCGAGCTTGGGCTCGGGTTTCTCTACCGAGCTCGTCTGGGGCCTTGGTAATCTGAGCTGGCCGGCCTGGTTCCGGGTTCACCCCGCTCGCCGTATACGGGGTTGTACCCAATCCCCGCTCTTTTTGAGCTTGACAAAGCTCAGAAAGAAACATCCAACCCCAAGTGTTCGGCGAGCGCGGGGTGGACTGGAGGGAATCTTCGGGTGGGGTCCACCTGTGGCTATATATATGCACCAGCATGCCTGCCTGACTATTGCCACTCCCTTTGCTCTAATCCGGGGACGCGCGGCCCCGGTCGCGGGAAGGATCTGAGGTTTATCCCTCCTCGCATCTCCTTCGAGTTGCCGAGCTCGTCAGGTAGACTTTGCCCGGATTCATGCCTCATGTGATTTTCCTGCATACCTCCTTTTGCTGATGTTTGTCTCCACAGTTACCCCCAGCCAATCCGCTGCCGAGGAATCTTCTTGGGCAGCCCATTACTCTCCCCTCCCCTCCCCAAGCTCGCTGGACTCTTAACTGGGCCCCGAAGTGGATCAAGGCGAGCTGGCGAGGAGGGAGGTCAAGCTTTTAAAGAAACTGGTGTGTGGGCTGCGCGAGGTGCAGGGGGTCAACGAGGCGTTACAACACGACTATACGCGTCTTGCTGATGAGGTGTGAAGCGGCCAGGCTGGCGAGCTGACGTCCCCTTCCCGGCTTCTGAATGAGATAGATGACGTCCTCTTAGTGGCGCAGAGGAACTCGGGGAGGATCCGCGAGCTGCTCCGCGCGTGGCAGTCTGGGGGACGGGAGGTGCGAGGTCGGGGTAGATAAAGGGAGGCTCTTTTGCCGAGCCGACTGGTACTCGCCTCCTGGTCTCCCCCCTACCCGCGCGCCCCGCTTTCATATTCATGCACTTGGTATTTGTAATAAATTACAAACATTCTTAGACATGCGGTATTCAAAATAATATATTGCTTTTTATTTGACTTAGCCCTGGTTGGAACGAGTCAGAAGTCGGCGAGCTGGGGGTTGGCGAGCTGGACCGATTGGACAGTTTGACCCTCTGATTACTTTTTCTATAAATATCCCCCCCCCCACCAACCCCCGTACTGCTGCTTTTACCACTTACTCTTTCTCTCTCTTACCTCGGTTTTCTTCTTGTCTACTCGCGCTCCGACTTCTCTCGCGAGTATGGGCAAGACCAACCCCGACGCTGATGGCCGCACCAAGTGCTCCCAACACTTTACCGATTACTGCTTCTTCGAGGGGAATACCACCGAGAAGGAGCTCGCAGAATTTGTTGGCGACCACATTCCGTCGGCTTTGAGGCGCGCCGGACGAGGCAGGGGGAAGCCATCAATACCTTTTACGACGACGAGCTCGCCTTCCCTATCTCTCACTTTGAGGTGGGGTTGCGCCTCCCCCTCTGGCCGAAAATCCGGCAGATTCTGAAGTATTATGGCGCGGTGCCTGCGCAGCTGAACTCCAATGTCATCGCTATGATGGTGGCGTTCGCGAGCTACCTCCGGCGAGAGAGGATTGAGTTTAATCGGACAGTATTCAGGAAACTCTTCTCTTATAAGGCGACGCCGGATGGGGTCGCCTACTTCGGCGGCTCGCTGATCAAAGTTCGCGAGATCGCGAACAAGCACCATAACTGGATGAACAAGATCGTCTTTATCAAGGGCGATCTCGGCAACATCCCGTACTCGCCGCAGTAGAAGGGCGAGGAGGTCTACCGCCCCCCGGCCATGTCCGACAATGATGCCGACCTCCATAAGTTTTTACTCCACAAGGATTTCGAGGTCACCTTCCTTCGAAGGGGCCTCAAAGCGCTTCTCCCCGTCCTACCTGGCGAAGGTATTATTCTCTCCACATCGCCGAGCTCGCTAGGTTGCCGAGCTCGCCATATTGCTGTTGAAAATCTTCTAACTTTTTCCAAGTTTTTCTTGCAGGGGAGCGGCTAATTCCCGTAAACCCGCCGTTTGCGGACTCGGGGTTGTACCCGGACCCCCTTGCTCGCGAGAAGGCGGCTGCGGCGGCCTGCCGAGATGAGGCGGCCTTCTCCCAACCCTCTTCCAGCAAGAGACGTTCTGAGGATGCGGGGTCGAACCCGCCACACCGCCAACAATTACCAAAAAAGATGAAGAAAGTCGTGCTCGCTCCGCGGGGGAAACAACATCAATCCAGCCCCAAGTACATAAGCTCACTCGAGACCATCCCCGACGCGTCGCCGGAGAGCCCGCTGAAGGAGATCATCAGCAAGGGGCGGAAGGGCGGCGAGGCTCATGTTCCCCTTGCGGCGATCTCCCCACCTCCTTCGGCGAAGTGGGCGGCTCGCGAACGCGGGGCGCCGAAACTTCATCCCCTCTTCAGCTTTGGAGGGCGGTGGAAAGACTCGGCGGGCGAGCCCATGGTGCAATGGGAAGAGCTGGCCCACCAGGATTCCATCTCCACCCTACACCCTTCCTGGCATGACCGCGAGCCCGCCACCGGTCACGCTTACGCCCTCGGCTTCGGCCTCTATGGCCGGAAGGACGCCGAGGCCTACAAGAACATGACCCTGCGGCAGCTCGGCCATGAGGGCCTGCAGGCCCACCTGCGGGCCATGGAGCTTCATCACATGCTGGTCCGCCGCAGCTTTGGCCTTAGCAATCAACTCCAAAAACCGAGCAGGCCCGCGACGTTGCCAAGGACAAGGTTGCCGACTAGACGAGGCGGCTCGGCATCGTCGAGGGTCTTCTCGCCCAGGCCGCCGGCGGATTGGTGAGTATCAGGCTTCTCCTCCCTTTTACTTGAAATATTTGGCGCTGTCACTAACGAACTTTTCTTCTGTCAGGATGCCAAGGCCGCCGGAGAGTTGCAGGCTCGTAATGCCGAGCAGGGGAGGAGATCGGCCAGCTGCGGGCCCGGCTTGCCGAGCTTGAGGGTGCGAATGCGAAGCTAAAGGATGAGAACCAAAAACTTAGCCGTGAGGTCCGCCGTCAGGCGGAGATTTTCTTCCCCGCCCAGCGGCGCCGATCCTACCCTCCCGTACAAGAGGCCGAGGGTCTTTGGCGAGGCCGACCTCGCCGAGAGGCTGCGGATCAACTCCATCCAGGCCGCCGAATGCACCCTCCAGATGATGAAGGACACTGGAGTGCTGGTGAAGGGATGTGAGGAGATTTTGTCCCGGGACCTGATGTCGAGCCTGTTCCCGGCGACGCCTCCCAGCGAGAAGGAAGACAGTCTGGACGCGCTGTTCGGGAAGGGCTTCTAGGATCCGTCAGGCGAAGGAGGGGAGGACCACCAATCTAGCGGGGTGGCGAGGTCTAAATGTACATAACCTGTAGTCTCCCCGAGGCGAGCTCAACCTGTAAATATTTTTACTTAATGAAAGAATATTTTTGATACCTTTTGTCCATTATAGTAATGTAATTATACATATATTTTCTTTTGCTGGATTTCTCTGTCGTGCCTTGTTTGTCTACGAGCACTCTCCCCAGCGACCTCGCATAGATAGGTACTGCGAGTAGGATAGTCGTTTGGACTCGCCCCTGAGAGCATATCTTGAGAGTTCGGCAATTCTCAGGCCTCGCCAAAGCTCGCTCGCGGGCTGCCCATAATCTTATCAACTGAAAACCAAATTCACTAAATTTTTCCAAGTAAAAAACAAAGTGGGGGCGAGGCATCTCGGGGGGATCCACCTCCCCTTAGCGAGGTCTAAGAGCCTGGCTCGTCACCCTTCTGCCGAGGTCGGGCTGAATTAGCGAGCCCGAACTCGCCCCTGCCGAGCTCTCCTCGTAATCTTAGAAGGGCCAAGTTTGTTAGGCACTACCTGGGGGGTGCAGGACTTCCCTGGGTGGCCTCCAGCCCTGTCAGCTAGGTGAGAGCCTGACAGCGGGATCTGCTCGAGGTCTAAGGATGACACCTAGTAACTTCCAGCCCTGCCAGCTAGGTGAGAGCCTGGCAGCGGGATCTGCTCGGGGTCCAAGACTGACACCATTGAGTGACTTCCAGCCCTGCCAGCTAGGTGAGAGTCTGACAGCGGGATCTGTTTGAGGTCTGAGGATGACATCGAGTGACTTCCAGCCCTGCCAGCTAAGTGGGAGCCTGGCAGCGGGATCTGCTCGGGGTCCAAGGCTGGTACCATCGAGTGACTTCCAGCCCTGTCAGCTAGGTGAGAGCCTGACAGCGGGATCTGCTCGAGGTCTAAGGATGACACCGAGTGACTTCCAGCCCTGCCAGCTCGGTGAGAGCCTGGCAGCGGGATATGCTCGGGGTCCAAGGCTGGTACCATCGATTGACTTCCAGCCCTGCCAGCTAGGTGAGAGCCTGACAGCGGGATCTGCTCGAGGTCTAAGGATGACACCGAGTGACTTCCAGCCATGCCAGCTAGGTGAGAGCCTGGTAGCGGGATCTGCTCGGGGTCCAAGATTGATACCATCGAGTGACTTCCAGCCCTGCCAGCTAGGTGAGAGCCTGACAGTGGGATCTGCTCGAGGTATAAGGATGACACCGAGTGACTTCCAGCTCTGCCAGCTAGGTGAAAGCCGGGTAACGGGATCTGCTCGGGGTCCAAGGCTGGTACCATCGAGTGACTTCCAGCCCTGCCAGCTAGGTGAGAGCCCGACAGCGGGATCTGCTCGAGGTCTAAGGATGACACCGAGTGACGTCCAGCCCTGCCAGCTAGGTGAGAGCCTAGCAGCGGGATTTGCTCGGGGTCCAAGTACACTTCACTTCTCCATGCAAACTCATTGCGACAGCATTAGTGTGTTAAAGAACTTTCATTAAAAATCAAAGTACCACTTACAAGTTTCAAGAGAGAAATCATTTTAAGTCGTCACCACTCCAGGTGAGACTTGGGGTCTCGCCCTCCACATTTCGAAGTCGATACCCCCCTGATTTTAAACCTTCTTTTACAATGAATGGACCTTCCCAGCTGGGGTTGAGCTTCCCCATGGTTGCCGACCTTCCTGCTGCATCCACCTTCTTCAGTACCAAGTCTCCCTCCACAAATTGTTTGACTCTGACGTGCTTGTCAAAGTACTTGGACATCCTTCTTTTCACCTCTTCCTGTCGGATGGCGGAAAGGTCTTGCAGTTCTTCCACCATGTCAAGGGAGAGCCGCAGCTCTTCCTCATTCTCAACCTGCCATTCTTCCCTGCCTTCCCCTACTGCGACAACTCAAGGCGTTTGAACTTCGAACTCCACGGGAGCACTGTCTCACACCCATGTGAGAGCTTGAATGGGGTCTATCCTGTAGCTGTGTTGGGGGTGGTCCTCAAGGTCCAGAGAACCACGGGAAGCTGTTCCACCCAGCTCCCCTTCAGATTTTCAACTTTCTTTTTTATGAGTTTGACAATGATCTTGTTCGCGGCCTCCACCTGCCCGTTGCTCCGGGGGTGGTGGATCGAGGCGAACCTGAGGTCGATCCCAAGCTGCTCGCAGAAACTGGTAAACTCCGCGCTGGCGAACTGGGGCCCATTGTCTGTGACGATTGTTTGGGGCAACCCGTGGCGGCAGATGATCTCCCCCCAAATGAAGTTCCTGATGACTTGAGAAGTCACCTTGGCCAGCGCCTTTACCTCCAGCCACTTGGAGAAATAATCGATCATTACCAGTAGGAACCTTCTCTGCCCACTGGCTTGGGGGAACGGTCCAACCAAATCCATTCCCCATATGACAAAGGGTCAGGGGTCGTGATACTCTTGAGTCATTGAGCTGGTTGTAGCTAGAGGGGGCAAACAACTAGCAATTGTGGCACCTTCTTGCGAACTCCGTCGCATCTCGGCCCAGGGTGGGTCAGAAGTACCCCTGCCTGACAATCCTCTCTTCCAGGGTCCGACTCCCAGAGTGACTTCCACACTCCCCGTAGTGGACTTCTTACAAGATTCTTTGTACTTCCCCCTCGTCCACGCATCGAGCCAACATCCCCGAGAGAGTCTTTCGGTACAACTGCCCGTCCTGGAGGAGGTAGTACGCCGACTTGTGCCTGAGCTTCTTCTTGTCTACCCCCTCCGGATACTCTCCCATGGAAAGGAAAGTTACGACCGGATCCATCCATGAAGGCCGCTGGTCTATCTATATAAGCTCCACCTCTTCGATGGAAGGGCGGAACAAGTCGGTGATGGTACCCCCCACCCGGGGACCATGCTTCGCTAGCTGATCGGTCTGCTCATTCTCCTCCCGGGGCACGTGCTGGATGGAAAAAGTTTGGAACGTGCCAATGACCCCCTTTAATTTGGCTAAATATAGCTGCAGGGTAGGCTCTCTCGCCTCGAACTCCCCGTTGATCTAAGAAGCTACTACCATGGAGTCAGTAAGGACTTCCACGTCCAACACCCCCAGCTCCTTGGCCAGGCGTAGCCCTGCTATCACAACCTCATACTCGGTCTGATTGTTGGTGATGAGAAAGTGCACCACCACCGTCTGCTCAATTCTAGTCCCCTGCGGACTCTCCAAGATCACTCCCACTCCTAGGGAGTGCTTCCCCGAGGCGCCATCTACCTTCACCTTTCAAGGAGTCGGACGAGTGAGCTCTTCCTCCGCCACCTCAACCACATAATCGGCCAATAAGTCGGCCATTGCTTGAGCTTTGATCGAGAGGCGGGGGACAAAGGAAACGTCGAACTCACTTAACTCCACCGATCACTTGGCTTGCCTGCCAGAATGCTCCACCCCCTCAAAGATGTTGCGGAGGGGATGGTCAGTCACCACTCGGATTGAGTGTGCCTGAAAATAGGGTCGCAACTTTCGGGCTGAGATGACCAGGGCGAAGGCCAGCTTCTCCAAAATCAGATACCGGAGCTCAGCCTTCCTCAGGACCCTACTCACGTAATATATGGGTAGCTGCTTCTTCCCCTCTTCACGAACTAGGACAAAGCTCAGGGCCTCTGTAACATCCCGCCTTTTATTAGGCCACCAGAGGCTTAGTGGGCCCAATAAAAGTGGCCCGAACCCTACCCATGACCCGGTGGGAGATAACCCTAAGCGGGAAATAGAGCTAGAGAACTCTGAATTGAGTTCTGTCAGTTCCTGTGGCCTCGTATTGTAACAGCCCAAAGTTCAGAAACAGGAAACATTTGGGTGACACGGCCTGGGACACGGGCGTGTCCCAGGGCGTGTCAGGTGACACGGCCTGCGACACGGGCGTGTCGCAGGGCGTGTCGGGTTGTGTCGACGATTGGGCTTTGTCTCGACGATTTTTTGGTCTCGACGATTCGTCGAGAGAGGCACACGGCCCATGACACGGGCGTGTCCAAGGCCGTGTCGCATGCTCGACGATTTTTACTCGACGATCGTCGAGTGTCGAGAAGTGCGTGTCGAGTGTTGAACACGGCCTGTGACACGGGCGTGTCACAGGGCGTGTCAAATCAGGCGACGAACTCAGCCCGCCGAGAATTCGACAGGGCGTGTCTGGGTGCCGTGTCTGGGCACACGGCCGGGGACACGGGCGTGTCCCAGGCCGTGTGAAGTCTCGGGATGAATTGGGATTTTTTTTCACCAAGGTACACGGCCACAGACACGGGCGTGTCTGAAGGCGTGTTGGTGACACGGCCCATGACACGGGCGTGTCCCGTGGGCGTGTCACTGGTTTGGATAAGTCGGTTGACCACCGCTTGAGGCACACGGCCAGGCACACGGCCGTGTTCGAGGCCGTGTCGGGTCAAATTATGTGTTTTTGGCAGAATCGTGGCCGTCCATTTCTTCAGTCTGGATCCAAGGGCTGAAAGATCTTCTTCCTTTTCCTTAAGGGCCGAACTCAGAGAATGATTTCTCATTTTCTTTGGCCTTCATCTTTCTTCAAGAGAGAGAAAGAGAGAGAGAAAGGAGGAGGAAGAAGGGAAGGGGGCTGCTGGTTGGTGGTGCTGCGGTTTACCGGCGAGAGATCCGAAGCCAGCGTTGCGGAGGAAACGCTCTTGCGAATCTTGCAAGCAAGCTTTCAAGCCATGGCACCGAAGCGATCGTCAAGGGTAACGACCTTTCTTCCTAGCCATGTGAAGGCTTCCTTTTAGCATATCTTTGTGAGTTCCCCCACCAAGAGGTGGCTGGTTTTGGGACTCTTTAGGTGGATGTGTGAAATCCCCCTTGTTAGCATATAGATCCGGAAATGGAGTACGGAATAGGCATGCTGTGTGAAGCCCATCTGGACAGGTTGGTCTAGATTGGTGATGTTGCATACGAACCGGAGAAGACTCCATGATAAACGTGTAGTGTACGGAGTTTACGGGTTATGCCTGCGAAAAGGAGTAGCAGGAAGTACTGGGGTGGTAGCCCAAGAAAATAGCCTTGTGTTGGTTTTGGGTCCAACCTGTGAATGATGCACAGGTAGTACTGGTGGGACCAGGAAAGGCCCTTTTTGTACTGCTTGATGTCATAGGGTGTCCACCTGTGAAGCGAGTAACAGGAAGTACTGGTGTGCCCAGGAAAGACCCCTGACATTTATACTTTGCGGTGTCCACCTGTGACGGGAGTCACAGGAAGTACTGGTGTGCCCAGGAAAGACCCGCTGTTGCTGTAAGGAAATGGGTATAGAGAAATACCCAGGCTTGAATGCCAGGAACAGGATTGGTGAGACCGACCCGCGCCTTTGATATAGCCGTAAGTACGCTGTACTCGGAGAAGGCAAGGCGATTTGAGCAACGGGGGGTGGAGGATCCGACCTACGCTATGTCCGTCTGACGTGAGACCAAAAGTGCGGTCTGTTGGAGCGCATAGCAAGAGTCTTCGGCCTGCGCGCCATGACACAAAGGGGGGCTACGGGCCATCCCGGTGTCCGAGGACTAACTCCGGCTGCACGCCATGGAGTAAATGCTCAAGAGTGTTACCGTTGGGTGATAACCCTGAGACGGTGGTGGGCAAGAGGTTGCCAGAACACCAAAAATGTGCCCTGAGTGCACGGACCGTTGGGCCGGGCGGCGAACGGTTGTGATGGCTTGTGTGCGTGAAAGCACCTTTGATGAGATAGCTTGCCATACTTGTGATATGATATGCCTGCAGGGAAAATACCGCTGCCCCGAGAGGAGGGGTAGGGTCGTTATAATTTGGTCAGCTGAACGCTGACCGTTGCTTTTGTTTGCCACCGTTGGGTGGATTGTCCTTGCACAGGTGCTGGAGAGCCGAGCGGGTCGCATAGAGGTTGATGCTCCTGCTGATGTTGCTGCTGCTGCTAGCCCTCGAAGGCTAATGTTCTTTTGAGTGTTTTCTTTTGTGGCCGGCCTGCGCGCCAATTTGTTTAGGCCACTGCATGAAAGCCCTGTAAGGCCATAAGGCCAATACTTGATACATGTTGTAAGACATTCCTATCTATATATAAAATGTGGAGTTTATATTTGGACATTCATGAGGAGTTCAAGTAGCTTAGGCTTCCGCTAGAATGCTTGAGATAGGTGCGATGCGCTGCTCTGGTATCATCCTGTACCTTCACCGACTGTTTTGTGGTATATCCTGTGGGGCCCCGGCCGGACCTTCTAGAATATATCATATGAACGGATGGGGTTGTTACATTTTTGGTATCGGTTGTCTTGGTCTTTCCCTCTCGCAGTCGTGGCCGACTTCTTTTGTGGGGTGGCGAGCACGTGTTTGTGCAAACCAAAGTCTACGATTGAACTCCTGAATGTCCATGATAGGAATGCATTTTGTATGTTTGAGGAACCTGCGTGTTCTTATTTTGTGTTGTTTGCTTGGGTACGACCGCTTATATGTGTGTCTTGTCCCCTTTTAGGTGACACGAAGTGGAGCTGGGCCGTCTGCGTCCCAGCATTCTGATGAGAGTAGGGCACCAGCTGAGGTGCCTACACCTCCACCGTCTGCAGAGCATGTACGGTTAGTTGCGGAGGCATTATTTACCATGATCCAAGGCCAGCCACTTAGGCAGGAACAAGTGGATGTTAGGCCAGAACAGGTGGAGGCAAGGCCGGAACCTGTAGTGGATGTGGCTCCTCGAACAGCTGAGAAGCAACTAACACGGTTCATGAGTTTCCATCCGCCTACATTTTCGGGAGTGGGTACTCCGACGCAGGCAGAGGATTGGTTATCGCGCGTCAAGAGAGTTATGACGGCGATTGGCACGGCGGAAAGTCAGAAGGTTACCTTAGCTACATTCTTGCTTGAAGGAGAAGCTCGATTGTGGTGGGATGAGATAGAGTTACATCATTTGGCGGGTCGTCCGTTAGCTCAAGTTTCCATGGATGAATTCTCTCGACTGTTCCTAGCGAAGCACCTTCCTACGGCGCAACGGATAGCCATGGAAAACGAATTCAAAAGGTTAACTCAAGGTGATGGCAGTGTTGACGCGTACCTGCATGAGTTTACTCGCTTAGGGCGGTATGCGGGTTCGATATTTGCTGATGAGCAAAGGAAGACCAATAGGTTCTATGAAGGCCTGAGGGACGAGTTGAGGTTCCTTGTGTCAAGTTCTGTGAACCAAGGTTTCCAAGCTTTGGTAGACACTGCAAGTGCGCTGGAGAAGGATATGAAGAGGGTGCAAGGGAAGAGAGCGTTGGCTGTGACGCAACCAGAGTGGAAGGCACCCCGATCGGGAAAATCGTTTTATAAGAAGAAATGGGGTAAGAAGTCCAAGCCGAGTGGACAAGATCCTTCATCAGTTGCAACGGGAGCAACATCAGGGGCAACTTCCAGGCCAGATACTCGTACCTGCTTCAATTGTGGTAAAATGGGGCATATTGCGCGAGACTGTCGGCTGCCGCCAAAAAGTGAAAAGAAGGCGGGAGCATCTTATGCGGAGAAAGGAAAAGCGGTGGTGGATTCTTCTGCCTCGCAAGCGCAACCCCGGGTCTACAATCTTGGCCTGCAGGAGGCCATCAAGCAGAGTGACGTGGTCACAGGTATGAGTTTAGTTTTGCATATGCTAGTGTTTGTATGCTTAGCTTAGTACCCCTATGTTTGTGGTTTGTGTGTGTGACATGTTTGTCATAGGTTTTGTAATGATTCGGGACACGCTGGCGCGAGCACTGTTTGACACAGGTGCATCGCATTCTTTTCTGTCTCGTGACTTTATGACGCGGCTTGGGATATCCAGTCGTGCAAAGACAGATAGCGTCAGAGTAGTGTTGCCGAATGGATGTTGGATGCTTGCGGATCAAGCTTGCGATGTGGCGGTCCAAGTCGGGAATCGGGATTTTAGTTTATCTGCGTCTGTACTGCCAATATCGGAATTTGACGTGATTTTTGGGATGGATTGGCTTGCGGAACAGCATGCTCTGATCGATTGCCAGTCCAAAGAAATCACGTTGGGCCAGAATACCGAACAGGAGACCAAGTTCGCGGGTATGCGAGGAGTAGGCAGGACGTTGATGTCTGCACTCCAGGTAGTCAAAGCTGTTCGGAAGGGTGCGGAGTGTTACTTTGCACTAATTCAGGCTGTTGAGCCTAAGGCCACTTTGTGCGAGGTTCCGATTGTGGCAGAATTTACAGATGTGTTTCCCGCAGATCTCCCTGGGCTACCACCCCAGCGGGAGATTGACTTTACGATCGAGTTGGTGCCTGGTGCGAAACCTGTGGCCCGCTCGCCATATCGCGTCGCGCCAAAAGAGATGGCTGAGTTGAAGGTTCAACTCCAAGAAATGTTAGAGCAAGGTTATATACGCCCAAGTATGTCACCTTGGAGCGCGCCTGTGCTTTTTGTAAAGAAGAAAGACGGTGGATTGCGATTGTGCATCGACTACCGTGAACTAAATAAGCTGACCGAGAAGAATAAATATCCGATCCCCCGGATTGATGAATTATTTGATCAGCTAGTTGGTTCTACCGTCTATTCGAAGTTGGACCTGAAATCTGGTTATTACCAGTTAAGGATTCGGGAAGGTGACATTCCCAAAACCGCATTTGGAACGCGTTATGGGCACTATGAGTTCACAGTCATGCCCTTTGGATTGTGTAATGCGCCCTCGGTGTTTATGGATTTGATGCACCGTATTTTTCGTGAGTACCTGGATCTGTTTGTGATAGTGTTCATTGATGATATCCTGGTGTACTCGAAGTCCAAAGCGGAGCATGAGATTCATTTGCGGTTAGTGTTGAATACGTTGAGGAAAAATCAGCTTTATGCCAAGTTCTCGAAGTGCGAGTTTTGGCTATCGTCAGTGGCATTTTTGGGTCATGTGGTGAGTGGAGCGGGCATTGCAGTGGATCCAGCGAAGATAAGAGCCATACAAGATTGGCCAATACTGTCTTCCGTGGCCGAAGTTAGGAGTTTCCTTGGACTTGCGGGCTATTATAGAAGATTTGTGGAAAACTTCTCGCGGATCGCTTTGCCGCTAACCACACTGACGCGAAAAGATCAGAAGTTCGTTTGGACGCCAGAGTGCGCACGAGCTTTTGAAGAGCTGAAGGTTCGGTTGACCACGGCGCCGGTGTTGTCTTCGCCATGTGGCACCGATGGGTTTGTAAAATATAGTGATGCCTCAGGAAGCGGCTTAGGCTGCGTTCTTCTGCAAAGCGGAAAAGTGATTGCGTATGGCTCACGCCAGCTGAAGGTGCACGAGCGAAACTATCCCGTCCATGATTTGGAATTAGCGGCGGTGATTTTTGCACTCAAGTTGTGGCGGCACTACCTTTATGGAGTGAAGGTGGAAATCTATACGGATCACAAGAGCCTAAAGTATCTGTTGGAGCAGAAAGAGCTGAACATGCGACAACGAAGGTGGTTGGAGTTCCTTGGGGACTACACTTTCGAGATTCATTATACACCCGGGAAGGGGAATGTTGTCGCGGATGCGTTGAGTCGGCGAGTTCCGGCTAGAGCAAATTGGTTACAAAGGCATGATGAACGTCTTATCCAGGAGTTGGAAGCATTGGAGATCTATTGTGTTGACAAGAAGTCCACTGCCACTGCATGTTTGAACTGGATCGAGGTGCAATGTGACCTTGCGGATCGAGTTCGACGGGCAACGGAGTTGGATGAAGATCTCTTACGCTATGTGAATGAAGGGCCAGAGGGCAAATTCACCTGGAATGACGGTCTTGTTCGAAACGATGGCCGTTTGTGCGTCCCAAATGTGGGGAAGTTGAGGGAAGAACTGATGTATGAAGCACATTATACAAAGTATTCCATTCACCCCGGGAGCACAAAGATGTTCAACGATATGAAGAAAGTTTTCTGGTGGCCAGGGCTCAAGAAAGATGTTGCCCTGTATGTAGCAAAATGCCAAACATGTGCGATGGTGAAGGCGGAATGCCAAAAGCCGGGCGGTTATTTGAAGTCACTACCGATCCCAGTGTGGAAATTTGATGATATTTCCATGGATTTTGTGCATGGATTGCCAAGATCGCAGCGAGGAAATGATTCCATTTGGGTAATTGTTGACCGGCTAACAAAAGTAGCACATTTTCTCCCGAACAGACGGGATGATTCAGTTGAATATTTGGCAAAGTTATACGTTGATCAGATTGTGCGGCTTCACGGTGTTCCTCGGAGCATCGTAAGTGATAGAGATGGGCGATTCACGTCAAATGATTGGAGGCTAGTTCACCGACTGTTGGGCACGAAGTTGACTTTCAGTACGGCCTTTCATCCCCAAACGGATGGCCAGACTGAACGTACCAACAGAACAATGGAGGACATGCTCCGAATGTGCGCCCTTGATTTCGGAAAGAGATGGGAAGATCATCTCTATATGGTAGAGTTTGCTTATAATAACAGCTACCAGGCAAGTATTGGGATGACACCATATGAAGCCCTATACGGAAGGAAGTGTCGTACTCCCTTGGCTTGGGTAGAAGCGGGTGAAGCTCGGATTGTTAAACCAAATGAGGTGGATGAAGCAAACTCAACCATTCGGACTATTCGAGAGAGATTGCTAGTTGCTCAAGATCGACAAGCGAAGTACTACAACGCCAAGCACCGGAACGTTGAATTTGCGGTTGGCGAGTGGGTCTACTTGAAGATCAAGCCATTCAAAGGTGTCTCCAGGATTCGACGAATGAAAAAGTTGAGTCCAAGGTATTTGGGTCCCTTTGAAGTGGTTGAGCGAATTGGCGAAGCAGCTTATCGGCTAGCTCTGTCGGCGGACTTGGGTGGGTTACATGATGTCTTTCACATCTCGGTGCTGCGGAAAGCCGTGAAAGATCCAGCTCAAGTGATCGCGGATGATCGTGTGCCGGTGGAGTATGGGCTAACAACGAGAGTTAGACCCATTCGGATCGAAGATCGAGCCGAGAAACAGTTGCGGAACAAGACGGTCGGTATGGTGAAAGTCCGGTGGGACAACTGCGGCCATGAGGAGGTGACATGGGAACGCGAGCAGACCATGCGAGAAGAGTTCCCTGAGTTGTTTCTGTAATTGGTAGCGAGACTGTTGTAACATAAAAAGTGCTATATTGTTACATTTTTCTTGCTGTCTTTTTGTTACTTTCCTGTCTCTGAATTTCGAGGACGAAATTGTTTTGTAGGAGGGGAGGATTGTAACAGCCCAAAGTTCAGAAACAGGAAACATTTGGGTGACACGGCCTGGGACACGGGCGTGTCCCAGGGCGTGTCAGGTGACACGGCCTGCGACACGGGCGTGTCGCAGGGCGTGTCGGGTTGTGTCGACGATTGGGCTTTGTCTCGACGATTTTTTGGTCTCGACGATTCGTCGAGAGAGGCACACGGCCCATGACACGGGCGTGTCCAAGGCCGTGTCGCATGCTCGACGATTTTTACTCGACGATCGTCGAGTGTCGAGAAGTGCGTGTCGAGTGTTGAACACGGCCTGTGACACGGGCGTGTCACAGGGCGTGTCAAATCAGGCGACGAACTCAGCCCGCCGAGAATTCGACAGGGCGTGTCTGGGTGCCGTGTCTGGGCACACGGCCGGGGACACGGGCGTGTCCCAGGCCGTGTGAAGTCTCGGGATGAATTGAGATTTTTTTTCACCCAGGTACACGGCCACAGACACGGGCGTGTCTGAAGGCGTGTTGGTGACACGGCCCATGACACGGGCGTGTCCCGTGGGCGTGTCACTGGTTTGGATAAGTCGGTTGACCACCGCTTGAGGCACACGGCTAGACACACGGCCGTGTTCGAGGCCGTGTCGGGTCAAATTATGTGTTTTTGGCAGAATCGTGGCCGTCCATTTCTTCAGTCTGGATCCAAGGGCTGAAAGATCTTCTTCCTTTTCCTTAAGGGCCGAACTCAGAGAATGATTTCTCATTTTCTTTGGCCTTCATCTTTCTTCAAGAGAGAGAAAGAGAGAGAGAAAGGAGGAGGAAGAAGGGAAGGGGGCTGCTGGTTGGTGGTGCTGCGGTTTACCGGCGAGAGATCCGAAGCCAGCGTTGCGGAGGAAACGCTCTTGCGAATCTTGCAAGCAAGCTTTCAAGCCATGGCACCGAAGCGATCGTCAAGGGTAACGACCTTTCTTCCTAGCCATGTGAAGGCTTCCTTTTAGCATATCTTTGTGAGTTCCCCCACCAAGAGGTGGCTGGTTTTGGGACTCTTTAGGTGGATGTGTGAAATCCCCCTTGTTAGCATATAGATCCGGAAATGGAGTACGGAATAGGCATGCTGTGTGAAGCCCATCTGGACAGGTTGGTCTAGATTGGTGATGTTGCATACGAACCGGAGAAGACTCCGTGATAAACGTGTAGTGTACGGAGTCTACGGGTTATGCCTGCGAAAAGGAGTAGCAGGAAGTACTGGGGTGGTAGCCCAGGAAAATAGTCTTGTGTTGGTTTTGGGTCCAACCTGTGAATGATGCACAGGTAGTACTGGTGGGACCAGGAAAGGCCCTTTTTGTACTGCTTGATGTCATAGGGTGTCCACCTGTGAAGCGAGTAACAGGAAGTACTGGTGTGCCCAGGAAAGACCCCTGACATTTATACTTTGCGGTGTCCACCTGTGACGGGAGTCACAGGAAGTACTGGTGTGCCCAGGAAAGACCCGCTGTTGCTGTAAGGAAATGGGTATAGAGAAATACCCAGGCTTGAATGCCAGGAACAGGATTGGTGAGACCGACCCGCGCCTTTGATATAGCCGTGAGTACGCTGTACTCGGAGAAGGCAAGGCGATTTAAGCAACGGGGGGTGGAGGATCCGACCTGCGCTATGTCCGTCTGACGTGAGACCAAAAGTGCGGTCTGTTGGAGCGCATAGCAAGAGTCTTCGGCCTGCGCGCCATGACACAAAGGGGGGGCTACGGGCCATCCCGGTGTCCGAGGACTAACTCCGGCTGCACGCCATGGAGTAAATGCTCAAGAGTGTTACCGTTGGGTGATAACCCTGAGACGGTGGTGGGCAAGAGGTTGCCAGAACACCAAGAATGTGCCCTGAGTGCACGGACCGTTGGGCCGGGCGGCGAACGGTTGTGATGGCTTGTGTGCGTGAAAGCACCTTTGATGAGATAGCTTGCCATACTTGTGATATGATATGCCTGCAGGGAAAATACCGCTGCCCCGAGAGGAGGGGTAGGGTCGTTATAATTTGGTCAGCTGAACGCTGACCGTTGCTTTTGTTTGCCACCGTTGGGTGGATTGTCCTTGCACAGGTGCTGGAGAGCCGAGCGGGTCGCATAGAGGTTGATGCTCCTGCTGGTGTTGTTGCTGCTGCTAGCCCTCGAAGGCTAATGTTCTTTTGAGTGTTTTCTTTTGTGGCCGGCCTGCGCGCCAATTTGTTTAGGCCACTGCATGAAAGCCCTGTAAGGCCATAAGGCCAATACTTGATACATGTTGTAAGACATTCCTATCTATATATAAAATGTGGAGTTTATATTTGGACATTCATGAGGAGTTCAAGTAGCTTAGGCTTCCGCTAGAATGCTTGAGATAGGTGCGATGCGCTGCTCTGGTATCATCCTGTACCTTCACCGACTGTTTTGTGGTATATCCTGTGGGGCCCCGGCCGGACCTTCTAGAATATATCATATGAACGGATGGGGTTGTTACACGTATAGTCAATACGAGTGCATCGGAACTCGTTCAGTTGGACTCCGAGGTCTAACGACAAATTTACACATTTCGACCATTTTAGCGCGCTGCGACGCGCAAATTTCGGACTTTCGTCAAACGGACTCCGATTCAACCCCAGTCAGTGGCGTTAGACTCGTGTGGTCAATATGAAGTCAACAGAAGTCGTCCCGGTCAATTTCGATGACGATTGGTCAACCCGTGGTCAAATCAAGCATAGTTGTGCACCGAAAAGCGTGCGTACACCAATTATGACACGACACCCGAACTTTGACCCGACCCAGACGACTTGGACCCACTTTGACTTTGACCAGCAAGGGGGACCCGACCTAGGATTGACTTGGTCAAACCCTCATAAAAATCCACTTTTTGGATTTTTCTCCAAGTGAGGGGCCCACCTCCTCTCCAAAGAAGGATGGCCCATGCCACCCTCACTCTCCATGGGCCCCCCAACCAGCAAGCTTCCCAAAGTTCAAGTGGAGGCCCACCCATTTCTTTTCTCTCCCTCTCTCTCTCTCTTTCCCACCTAAAGGCCCAAGCTCACAAAGGAGCCTCATCCATTTTCCCCACATGGGAGAAAATGAAAGACCTCCAGCTGTCCTTGGACAGCTGGAGGGTGGGATTAATCCCTCCCTAAGGAGGGATTAGTCCCACACCACCCAAAGGGAGGAAGCTCCCCCTCCCCCTCCCTATAAAAGGACCCCAACCCCCTCACTTTCCCTCACAGCTCTCAGATCAACCCCCTCCCCCTGCTTTCCCCTCTGCCGGAGCTCAGGTGGCCGGAAAAAGCCAAGCCGGAGCTCCTCCTCCCCTCCTCCACCACCTTGAGCCATGTCCGATCAAGCCGGCCCCTCCCGAGCCCACCAAACTCAGGTGGAAGCCTTCTCCCTCCTCATTCTCCATTCTGAACGTCTTGCATGGCGCCACCGGCGTCCGGAGCGCCGCCGCCGTCACCCCCTCCCCTCCCGGTCAAAAAAAAAAAACAGCTCCGGCGATGGCCGGCGGCGGCAGGCCGCCGTACCACCGCCGGAGGGAGCGCCCACCACCGGCGGGTTGGCCAGTGGTGGAGCCACGGCCGGCCGGTGGCCGGCCGGCGGCGGAGGAGCCCCGTAAGGGCTCCAGGAAATTACAGCGCGGGGGGGGAGAAGATGAACAGGAAAAAAAAGTTATATATATATATATAATAATATATTATATATATTATTATAATATTTATAATAAATATTATAATAGTAATAATGGTTTGATTTTTTTTGAGACTAAAATAGGCTCCTAGGGAGAAAGGTTTGAACATGAAAAATGTTCCCCATGATGAGGGTTTCCTCCACAAAAATTTTGAGAATTTTTGGTATTGAATTGGTATTTTTAAAAGCCCAATTAAACTTTATTTGGCCAAATTAAAGGGCCAAAACTCTTTGCAAAATTATGAAAAATTTTCTATGCTCATTTTATATCCATATAAGGGTTGTATCAAAATTTAAGCTCATGGGGATAAGTTTTGATATTTTTCCCAAAATATGGAAGCCTAGGACCGCGCTCGATATTATTACGCTCGTTTTCTTCGAAAATGAAAATTGGAGCGCGCGACTATCCTCTCTAATTTGAATAAGTTTCATATCGACGAGAGTGGCCGAGGCAAGTGACCAAGCTCCGGGTGTTTCGAGATTTCATGAAAACTGTCGAGCGCCTCGACTCTCGGGCGATTTGGGCACGCTCGGAAGATAAGAGCGCGAGTGGTGAGTTATGAATTATTCTTGATGAATAATGAAACTATAACTCCTGATAAGCCCCAATCCGATTAAGCCGTGGTTAATAAGGCGCAACCAACTCATAATCGGATCTTAATAAGGGTGTAATCCAAGGAAGCCTTTAAAAACTGAGATGGAACTGAATGTGCCTCCTGAACGGAGATGGAACTGAATGTGCCTCCTGGATGGAGATGTAACTGAATCTCTCCTGAGAACGGAGATGGAACTGAATCTCTCCTGAGAATGGAGATGGAACTGAATGTGCCTCCTGGATGGAGATGGAATTGAATCTCTCCTGAGAACGGAGATGGAACTGAATGTGCCTCCTAGATGGAGACGAAACTGAATCTCTCCTGAGAACGGAGATGGAACTGAAGCCTCCTAAATGGAGTGATTGGACTACTAACCATTTTCTTTATGATTATTCCAGTCTTACACTGGTCCAGTTCCTTTATTCTTTTCAGTTCAGTACTTTCATTTTAGTACTACTCCAGTCTCGTACTGGTCAAGCTTATTTCAGTACTTTCATTTCAGTACTACTCCAGTCTCGTACTGGTCAAGCTTATTTCAGTACTTTCATTTCAGTACTACTCCAGCCTTGTACTGGTCACATTTCTTTCCAGCACTTTAAATAAGCAGCATAACCACCGCACTTGATCTTATCGCAATTTACTTTTATATTCCCGGGTCCTGCTCTGACGAGCAGTTTTTGTTTAGGTTGAGCCTTAGTTGGGGATAACCGGAGTTGAGGTAGTCCTCCAGGTCTAGCCCCAAATAAAGCGCTCCCACGCTCCTTGTTGAAAGTAGAGCAAAGTGCCGATGCCCGAAGTGTAAGCCTAGTAAGGCAGGCCGTCGTAGACCCAATGTTATATTGTTTGCAATTGTTTGATTGATTGTAAATTGCTTGCGGTGAAATGGTGGCGGGTCAGTCCCTTCCGCAGACCGTTCGTACCGGTGCGGCAAGGTTGACGACTCAAGGCGACAGGGAGATGAGTACCACGAGTGACCGACCGTTATATTCCCCGTCGGGTTTTCCTCCGCTGGTCGGCCAAAATGATTCATCGGATGTCGCTCACATCCAAGAGTACACAAGGTTGTACGTGAGGGCCTGGGGTTGTGCGGTACGATCACCCCCAGAAGTGGCAGGACTGGCCACTGTCACCGACGGCCACATCGGTGAGGCCCGCGGGGCTCGCTACCCTGCTGGAACAGAAGCGGTCCAAACTATGTCGACATAGGGTTTGTGTGCGCGGCTATGAATGCCTGCGGTTTGTGTGCGCGGCTATGAATGCCTGCGGTTTGTGTGCGCGGCTATGAATGCCTGCGGTTTGTGTGCGCGTCTGTGAATGCCTGCGATAGAATTCAAGATATGAAAACATGTTGTGCTGATGAGCTAGTAGAGCCTTGCTATAACCGTTTTATGTTATTGCTGCTTTTTCCGGTTATACTGCACTCTTTTATAATTGCTCCTAATTGTTCATATATGAAACGTTGTGATAACCCTCTCTTGCTTCGGCTATTTACTTTTGTTGGGTGGGTGCGTGCTCGTCCCCAAGATGTGGATCCGGGGAGGAGATTTGTTTCCACTTAGCTCTGTGACTAACGGTTATTTGATTAACCATTCACAAGAGGTGGAGCACCGTAGTGACCCGCTGCCGCAGGAGATTACGCCAGCAGCTAGGTCTACTCGAGCAGATGTACCCCCGCCGTCTCCGGTGTTTAGACACGTGAGTACCGCCGAGCAGTTTAGAAGAGAGAGTGTGTGAGAGACTTATGTAGTACATGTATAGCCCACGGGCTTTTATAAACGCATAAGGCTTCGGCCCTAGAACCTCTGTATTAATATGATATGTAGTGGTTTCCTGTTAATGTTTCCGCTATATTCTGATGGGTTGTGAATGTTATGATTCGAACCGCTCAAGACGGCCATCTAGTGCTTGAATAGGGTGGATTGTTTCCCCTATGAGCCCTGGGTAGACGTCTTGGGCCAGTAGTACCCCTCCGGCCCGACCCGGGCAAAAGGTTGGGGGGGGGGGGGGGTACTACAGCCTCTGCCCCGACCCCGAGATACAAAAACAGGTCCTCCCCCTCCTTTGGCCCTTGGAGCAATGTGGCCCGAGTCAACTGCACCTTGAGGGCCTGGAATGTCTCCTCGCACTCCTTGGTCCACTCGAATTTTTTACCCCCCCCCCCCCTCAGTGTTTTAAAGAAGGGGGAGCACTTCTCCCCAGCTCGGGAGAAGAACCTACTTAGCCCTCCCAGCTTCCCCGTCAGCCGTTGCACTTCCTTGGTGTTCCGCGACGACCCCAGCTCCATGATAGCCTTGACCTTATCGGGATTCGGCTCGACCCCTGCAGGGGTGAGGAGGTGTCCCAAGAACTTTCCCCTGCTAGCCCCGAAGACACACTTCTGGGGGTTCAACCGCATCTTGTACTTGCGCAGGGTGACAAAGGTCTCCTCCAGGTCCTGGAGGTGAGAGTCCAGCTCCTGACTCTTGATCATGAGATCATCTACGTACACCTCTAGGTTTCTCCCCCTCTGTTCTTTGAAGACCCTATCCAGCATCTTCTAGTAGGTCGCCCCTGCATTCTTTAGTCCGGAGGGCATCATCTTGTAACAGTAGCATCCATCCCCCGTGATGAAGGAGACATCCTTGACGTCCGGGGGATGCATTCTGATTTGATGATAACCTGAAAATGCATCTAGAAAACTCATTACAGAAAAATCAACGGCTGAGTCAACCAGCTCGTCGAACCGAGGCAAGGGATAACAGTCCTTAGGACAAGATTTGTTAAGCAAGGAGAAGTCGATACACATACGCCACCGACCGTCCCCTTTTTTCACCATGACTATATTTGAGACCCAGCCGGGGTATTGATCTCAGATATGAATCCGGCCTTGAGGAGTTTCGCCACCTCCTCCCTGATGGGCTCTGTCAGCTTGTCTGCGGTGGACCTCTTCTTTTGTTGGACGGGGCATGTTCCCGGGTCCAAGTTGAGGCGGTGGCAAGCCACATCCGCGTCAACCCCTGACATCTCCACGACGCTCCATGCGAAGATGTCCACGTTCCTCTAGATGCACTCCAGCATCCCTCCCTGAGCCTCCGGGGTCAGCCCTCTGCTGACGCAGACCTTCTCCACCCTACCTTCTCGGGTGAGGACCTCCAGCTCCACTACCTCTTCCACAGCCTCCAACCTGGACTGCTCTCCCCATTCTTCAACATCCCTCTCCTCTGGGATGAGGACCTCCGCCTCCACCTCTTATTCCACGGCCATCGCCTCAGCCAACTCCTCCCGATCTCTTCCTGCTACCTCTACCCCGATGCAGCTTTACGCCTCCAGCTCCTCCCTATCAGCTTCCTGCTCCGCGTTCTCCATCCTTCGCTCCATCTCCTCTGCTCCCTCCTGCCAAGAAATGGAGTTCACGGCGGTGACGTAGCATTCCCGCGCCACTTTGGGGTCCCCCCTGACCTTGACCTGAATCCCCTCTGCATTGAACTTCAAGCATTGATGGAACGATGAGGGGACACAGCGGAAGGCACTGATGAGGTGCTTCCCGAAGATGGCGCTGTAGCTGCTGGGGGCATCCATGACAACGAACCTACAATTCCTGTACTGCCCCCCAGGGTGACATGGAGGCCTACTCCTCCCTCCACTTCCTTCCTCTCCCCAGAAAATCCGAACAAGGGCCCATCCGAGGCCAGCACCCTCTTCGCCTCCACCTTCATCGCGTCAAACGCCTTCTTAAAGACGACGTTGACGGAGCTTCCGTTGTCGACGAGGATCCTGGAGACGGTAAAATTTTCGATGGCTGTTTGGATGACCAGTGCATCGCAAAAAGGATTCTCATGATCTGTCATATCGCTCCTGAAGAAGGTGATCCTCTCTTCTGGGGGTGAGGTTTGGGATGTGGAGCTAACGCTCCGGCGATACATGGTGTGGAGGCTCGCCTTCCGGGAAGCCTCGATCCCCCCCCCCCGCCGTGGATCACTATGATCCCCCCTCGGGTCCCAACATCCACCCGGTCTTCGCAACGGTCCTCCTCCGCCCGAGGCAGGACCTCCTTGATCCTCACTTCCCGACGCCCCTGCTGCTGCTGCTCCCTATTTCCCCTCATTTTGAGGAACTCCGGGCACGTGGCGGTGATATGCCCTTCCTCCTGATGGAAGTCGCAGTAGGGCAACTCCACCCTAACTTTTCTACTCCTCCTGGCTGCTCTCCTCCTCTCCCCTATGGCTATGGCCATAGCCTTTTTTGGTTGGGGAGTCGAGGCATTTTCTCCCGCCTCCAATGGAATTGATCTTGCCCCCTGGTGGCGGTCCCTTCCTTGGTACCCTCTCTGTGGCCCCTGCCCTTGCCACTCGCGCCTCTAGCCCAGCCGACGATCAGGCTCCTGACGCCCCCACCTGGGCTGCTGCTGCCCCTGGAGCTGCCTCTGCTCCCTCTATCGGGGCTCTCCTCTCCTCTCCTCTTGTCCTCTTACTCATCTTGGCTCCTTCTCCTCCGTGACCCACTTGGCCAGCTTTCGGGCAAACTCCGGGTTTGACGCCTCCCCGTCAACTTCTCTCGCCGCCCTCTCCATCAATTCCTCATAGGAGAGGGGGGTATCCTCTTCAACTCCATCCTGAAGAAACCCTGTTGTAGGCACAGGGTGAAATCCATCATCAAATTATGGCCCGACATCTCCTGGACCTGGGTGACCTCCTCCTGGAACTGGTCTACGTAGCTCCCCAACATCTCGTTCACTCCCTGCTTGATGTGGAATAGGGACTCTGACTCCTTCTTTCTCCTCTTCGAGGTAGTGAACCTTAGCATGAACCCCCGACGCAGGTCCTCGAAACAGTAGATGGAGCTGGCCGACAGCTGTTGGAACCACTCCCTCGCCTTCTCCTTGAGGGTGATGGCGAAGAGTCGACATTTGAACCCATCCGACATCTGCCGGATCGAGACCACGTACTCAAACCACTGGACGTGTTGGACCGGGTCTCCCTTCCCGGTGTAGTAGGACATATCGGGTTCCCTGAACCCTTCTAGGACTGGAGCTGAAGAGAACAACTTGCTGAAGGGGCTGCCTCCCCCTACTAGGCGAGCTGGCGAGTCTCGCGAGCCCAGCTCGCCGAACCGGCCTCGGCCTGCCGAGCCGGAGAAGAGTTCGCGCTCAGGGAGCTCGCACCCCCGACCCTCCTCGGCAATTTCCTTCCCAGCTCGTCTGCTGGGGGAGTCCAGAGGGGGCGGCTGCGATCTGGACTGCTGGAGTCAAGCACTCGGCTCGCGTGCCGAGTGCGAACTTGATGAGGCCAAGCACCTCGTTCCTGAAATCTTCAAACATCCCCACCGTGGCCAGAGGTGGGGGGGCGGCGATTTCGGCCCGTCAGATCCCCGTCCTCCTGTCATTGAGCTCGCTGAAGCTTTTCTGCACTGACCACGTTCCACGCTCACCGTACCAAAATGTTGAAACCGAAATTCGGTCTCCTGTGGAGTTCACCCTTAGGGAAGGGGTGATCGCACACCTACTTCACTCTTGCAAGCAAAACAACGAAAGAAACAAGGGAGAACTGACCCAAGGGCTCGGCGGGGAGGACCCACCACACACCCAGAAGATCTGATAGCGCTTCCCCTCCTTAGCCAAAAGGCCGAGCTAAGGTACCCTCAGAAAGCACTTGAAAACTGGAGCAAGAGAGCACAGGAAGCCTCCTTTTTGAGGTACCCCTTGAGTCCTATCTATAGTTTTCAGAATCTGAACTGCCAATAACCAAACTGAACTGACCTGAAATTATCAAAATGCCCAGGGTTGGGTCTGCCAACAACCAAACTCCGCTGTTTTGAAGGGCTATGGGCAGACCAGTGGGGGCTAAACAGTAAAAAGTACCTCATAGATTTGGGCGGCCTGGTTCCGGGTTCACCCCGCTCGTCGGATACGGTGTTGTACACGACCCCTTCTCAATCGCTCTTTGGTCGGAGTACTCTTGGATTTATTTTTTTGTGTGTTTGTCTCTGGAGGGTTGTGACTAGTTAACGGGTAATCGACGCCTGTTGTCTCGGCATCCTGCATCAATTTTGGTATCAAAGCCAGGTTCGCCAAATTTCCTAATTTGTCCCGATCCACCCTAGGTCACTAGCGCACAATAGTATTTTCTAAAGTATCGTTTTCCAAATGTTGGCTATAGAAATTATTTTCCACGCTTCGCATGTCCACTAGATCCGGTCACGAGTATCACACTAACTCCGGACACGAGTATCACACATCCTCGTCAAGTATGGCTGAGGAACATCAGCCAAAACAAAACCCCACTCCGGCGGATGAACTTCGTTTTGAAATGACTCAACAATTGGGGGAACTTCGGGAAATGATGGCCCAACTTTTGGACCGAACCCCCTCACCGCCTAGAGGTTATAGGCCACCCAACCGTCACCACCTCCACCATGAGGATGACAACCGGGATGATTTGTCTCCACGTGCCCGTCCACAACATCGACGTCCTGAACGGGAAGTCGACCTTACCCACACCATTAAAATTAATGCCCCCACCTACGATGGTCTAGGAGAGCCCCAAGTCTTCCTGAATTGGGTGTTAGACATGAAGTGCTATTACGAGTGACATCACTTGACGGACCCGCAAAAGGTCCAAGTAGCACGGATGAAGCTAACGGGGAGGGCCAAAATATTTTGGCTAAATGAGAAGCGACACTTGGGAACCGTTGACGGCGTCCTTCCGATCGGTTGGGACGTAATGAAAAATCTCTTGAAAGACCAGTACGTCCCGCTTATCATCGCACCCAGATGTTTGATGATTTGGCATCCCTTCGCCAAGGTGATCGATCCGTCGCCGAATACATGGGTGATCTAAAGGACAAGATGGTACGTTGTGATGTCCAGGAGATACCCGAGGTCACCTTATCTAGGTTCCGTAAGGGTCTGAGTTACGATATCCAAAAGAAACTGTTGCGTTACGGCCACACAGACCTAAACACTACATTTATGCCGCCCTTGACATCGAGAAGCACATCGCCTCCAAGTCCAAGTCCAAGCATAGCTCTTATAAGGGCAAGGCCACGGCCACCACCTCCACCACCACCTACAAGTATAAGGGTAAATTTAAAACCAGGGATTATTCCAACATTGTCATCACCGCTAGAGATGCTAGAAACCCGACCGAGGAAAGCATTCCTGTAGGTAAAATTAGTAAAGACAAGGCTACATGTTATCAGTGCGGAGTAACCAGCCACTATGCCTTCGAGTGCCCCACCAAAACTCGGACCTTAGCACTAGTGGAGCTATAGAAGATGGACCCGATTATGTCTATGAGGCGACGGATAAGTATGACTTAGATGTCGTACCTAGTGATCTGGAGGACAAATCACATCTGATGGTCATGCGGTGTATACTCACTACACCTCGCTCCCTAGATGATTGGAATCAGACCAACATCTTCCCTTTAATATTTAAGAGTGACGAGAAATTATGCAAGTTGATTATAGACAGTGGTAGCTACATGAACGTAGTTTCTGAAGCACCAATTTCTCGTATGTTGTTGGTTACGGAGCCCTACCCTACACCCTATCAGGTAGCTTGGATAAATAAGATGTCCCTATCGGTCACCAAGAGGTGTTTGGTTCCCGTTACGGTCAAGTCTTATACGGACCAGATATGGTGCGATGTCATCCCTATGGATGCGTGTCATGTCCTTTTGGGACGCCCATGGCATTATGATCGATATGTTACTCATCATGGACGAGCCAACACGTACGAGTTTCAGCACGAGGGGAAGAAGGTCACTCTAAAACCTATTCCACCCAAGGAACCGTCTAGCTCCTCAAAGGACACTACATTCCGGTTGATGGGAAGACGTTGAGTTTGTTAGGAAGGCAAGAATTCACGTGAGAGTCATTTGTTGGCGGAGTTATGTATGCGCTAGTTTGCTTGTTGGCCACGGATGAGACTGTTGACTTTGGGAATCTACCCGTAGAGTTGAGGGAGTTGTTGGAAGAGTATAAGGACGTCTACCCGGACGAATTACCTTTGAAGTTGCCCCCGGTGCGTGATATTCAGCACAACATAGATTTGGTTTCGGGTTCATCCCTACCGAACCTCCCTCATTACCGTCTGAACCCCGCCGCCCACCAAGAATTACAAACCCAGATCTCGGACCTTCTGCTGAAGGGATTCATTCGACATAGCGTCAGCCCGTGTGCAGTCCCGACCTTGCTTGCCCCACGAAGGATGTGACATGGAGGATGTGCGTTGATAGTCATGCTATCAACAAGATCACAGTAAAGTACCATTTCCCTATTCCCCGGTTAGATGACTTATTGGATATGTTAGCGGGAGCCACAATTTTTTCGAAGTTGGATCTTAGGAGTGGCTACCACCAGATTCGGATTCGGGAAGGGGACGAATGGAAGACGACTTTAAAATCAAAAGATGAGTTGTATGAATGGTTGGTCATGTCATTTGGGCTACCCAACGCGCCCAACACGTTTTCTCGCATGATGACCCATATCTTCAGACCCTACATGGGACAATTTGTTGTTGTGTACTTCGATGATATCTTAGTCTATAGTACGCCACTGGCTGATCACGCGTCTCACTTACGCCTCATATTCACTACTCTTCGTAAGGAGACCCTATATCTGAATCTCAAGAAATGTATCTTTAATGTGCGGTCGGTCGAATTTTTGGGGTATATTGTCAGCTCAGAGGGCATCCACGTCGACCCAAAAAAGGTCCAAGCCATCCGGGATTGGCCCGAGCCGTCCACCACCCGGGACGTGCGCAGTTTCCATGGTTTAGCTACCTTCTACCGCCGTTTTATTAGGGACTTTAGTGGCATTATGGCTCCCATCACCAAATGTCTAAAGAAGGGAGAGTTTGTTTGGACGAAATCCGCGACACATGCCTTCAGACTGGTGAAGGATAAAATGACGGAAGCACCCGTACTTCGCCTACCCGATTTTAGTTTGGTTTTTGAGCTTGCGTGTGACGCGTCCGGAGTAGGCATTGGGGGAGTCTTGAGCCAAGAGGGCCATCCGGTGGGTTATTTTAGCGAGAAATTATCCGGCCCTAAATTAAATTACTCGAATTATGATAGGGAATTTTATGCCGTGATCTGATATCAGCCTTCACCATTGGCGCCACTACCTCCTCCCCAAGGAGTTTGTTTTATTATTGGATCATGAAGCCTTACATTTTATAACTTCCCAAACTAAAATCAGCCCCCGACACGTGAAATGGGTATCATTCTTACAAGAGTACACCTTTGTCCTGAAACACCTTAAGGGCACCCAGAACCGCGTAGCTGACGCCCTTAGTCGCGTTTCTTTATTGTTGACCATGATGGAGGTAAAGGTCATAGGGTTTGAACGCATTAAAGAGGAGTATGCGAACTGCCCCGACTTTAGGGATATCTATCTAGCCACCCTTGATGAGTCCCCCACTACCATTTCGGCGTATTCCCTTCGGGATGGTTATCTTTTTCGGCATTCTAAGCTGTGTATCCCACACTCTTTCCTTCGCGATTTCATAGTGTGGGAATTGCATGGAGGTGGTCTTGGAGGTCACTTTGGACGCGACAAGACTATTACGTTAGTTGAAGATAAATTCTATTGGCCACACCTTAAGTCTCTCGTTACTAAGATTATTAAAAGCTGTCGCACGTGTCAATTAGCCAAGGGGAACAAGACCAATGTGGGGTTATATACTCCCCTCCCGATCCCTTTCATTCCTTGGGAGGTTGTTAGTATGGATTTCGTGTTGGGTCTGCCGCCTACAATGCAGAGACATGACTCCATCCTTGTGGTGGTAGACCGCTTCTCCAAGATGGCCTACTTTATTCCCTGTAGCAAGCCTAGTGATGCCTCCCACATCGCCAAGCTGTTTTTCAAAGAGGTCGTCAGTCATAGGGGAGTGCCGAAGACCATTGTCTCAGATCGCGACGTTCGATTCACGAGTTACTTTTGGAAGACGTTATGGACACTCATGGGTACCAAGCTCCTGTTTTTGACGGCCTACGACCCTCAAACGGATGGCCAAATGGAAGTCGTCAATAAAAGTTTGGGCTCTTTACTACATTGCCTTGTGGGCGATCACAAAGGCACGTGGGATTTGATCCTTCCACATGCACAACTAGCATATAACAACTCTAAGAATAGCTCTACGGGATTATCACCTAATGAAATTGGGCATGGATACAAGGCTCCCGTGCCGCTTTATTTAGTGCCACTTCCGCCCACTTATAAGTCGAGCCACTTTGCACAAACATTCACCCAACAAGTTCATGATTTGCACATGCATATTCAAGAAAAGTTAGCTATTCAATATGAGTCTTACCGGTCACATGCCAACTTACATAGGCGTCCTTCTACTTTTAATGTTGGTGATCTAGTTTTGGTCCGTTTAATTCCGGAGCGGTTACCTTCGGGCACCATTAAAAAGTTGGCCCCTAGGCGAGCCGGTCCCTTCAAGATTATTAAATGCTTGGGTAACAATGCAGTGGTTTTGGATTTGCCGGCTGATGGGGGAGTCTCCCTTACGTTTAATGTGTCTAACTTAACACCATATGTTTCTCCACTTCCAGCAAACCCCCCTTCGTCCACATCTTCTATTCCTATTTCGTCTCATGGGGTTGGAAGTGAGTGGGGACACACATTCACGGATCCTGCTGTATTTGCGTCGGTTGATGACAACACTATTTTATCTGATGTTCATACTAATCCATTTCCCAGTTTTCCCAAGTCTATTGTCCTACCTGACAGGATTGCTGCAGATGAAGTCCTCTCCTCCAACAAGGGCGATACCTGCCGCTTTCTAGTCCATTGGCGCGACCGCCCTACCTCTGACGATTAGTGGGTGACCGAGGCAGAGTTACTCCGCATGGATGTTGATCTCCTCCACCGCTACCTGTCGGGCCACTCACCGATGACGAGTGCTTTCGAGCGGGGGAGAATTGATGGAGCAACGACGGATGGATCCGAATTTGATGGAGCCACGGTTGGAGCCGACGTGGATTATGATCCTGAACCGCCTTTACTTAAAGATGCACGCCGCAACGACAAAACGGCACGAAGTTACAATCTGCGCTACAATCTGCGCCCTATAATTGGTTTTAAATGCATGACTGATTATTTTAATTTGTATGGTCCAGATGAGACCTAATGAGGTGTGATAGGGTTGTAACCATATGGGAGTATAAATACTCCTAACTAAGCTTTTACTCATTTTATTTTTTGGAGATTTTGGATAAGAAAAAAACAAGCCGTGAGCTTCTCCTCCCTAGGGCTCGACCCGATCCCGCGTGCAGTGCGACGCTGCTGCCGCCCGCTCCACTCGGCGTGTGACTTGCCCCCCTTCGACGTCGGAGCGATTCCGGCCAACCGTCACCAACCCGTGTTGCTGCCTCCACGCCATCCCTGCGCTACTGCCCGCTCCGTCGTTTCTAAGCCGCCGTCTACCCGAGCTTCTTCCACCTCTGGGAAATCTCTCCTCGGTGTGAACTCCAGTGGATCGCGCCTCATCCTCCGCTCGTGAGCACAGTAGTGATTCCGTGGACGTGTTCCCTACGCCTCCTTCGTCGTCGCTAACGAGCTTCTTCCACCCTCCTTGAGTGATTTCTTCTACTTTCGTGTCGTTTTGGGTGGAGAACTCTTGATGTGATTTTTGGAAACTTATAACTTCGCCGCACCGCTCAAGCCGCTAGATTGCCTTCAAGCCAAAATAATTTTGTTTGAACGGATTTGGGAGCCAACCCGACCCCTTTCGGAATGAACTTTAGTCGGAGTACTCTTGAATTAATATTGTTCGGATTTGGCAGCCAACCCGACCCCTTCTCGATCGCTCTTTGGTCGGAGTACTCTTGGATTTATTTTTTTTGTGTGTTTGCCTGTGAAGGGTTGTGACGGGATACCGGGTAATCGGCGCGTGTTATCTCGGTAGCCTGCATCACAAATGAGTCGCTCATCCAATATTGATAGAATCTTGTGTATTGGACAATTATGTGCATCCAGGGATGGTGGATAATGCACAATTTCATGGTGTGAGTGGTAGTAAGGTTTAAACAACAAAACATGAAAAAATGAGTGAATCTTTGAATATTCTCGTAAAAGTAATTTTTGTTGCGGACTCTGCGGACTCTGCGGACTGTGGGGACTATACCTAGTCCACATAGTGTGAGGCAAGTCCGCTTTGTTGAGTTCTTGTCTTGCTCCTGGTGGGTTATTCCTTGGTATCCGGCTAAGTCCTTGCGGACTCATCGGACGAGTGTTTGTTAGCGCGCGGGCTGAGGCGGTGTCTCTATCCACTAGGGCGGTGACCACACTCCTCAACTCGCCTATAAATAGGACCCCCCTGGCACGTCTACAGTAATTGAGTGAACAGTAAGTGGGGGCTCGTCAAAGTGCTACGGTCTCAGTTTTCTGTTCGCGCGGATTGAATCAGAGTTAACTGTTTGCTGTGTGCAGGTCGCGCGGCTAGCTTCAAGGAGCCATAAGTTTGGCTTTGACTTCGGTCGAGTACTTGGAAGTGTGCGGTCTCTGCGGTTTCAGCAGGTCGCTCTGCGGCTTGTCAGTTCTCTGCTTCAACTGTACAAGTTCCAATAACATGTCCGCGAGTCTTAGTCGGGTAGGCGGTCTGTTCCTCAGTTCCTCGGCAGTAGGCGAATAACGGTGTGTCTGTGCGGCCTCGCGGCTTTGGCGGACTCCGTGTCTATTCAGCGTGTTGCAGCTTCAGCTCAGGCGGCTTCGGCGGACTTGGCGACTTCGGCGGTCTCGGCGGTTTCCAGTGCTGTCCGCCCGGCTTGTTGTTTGTGCTTTCTGTTACAACTGATTGTACTAGCGAAATCATGTCTCGCTACGTATACCTCGTCTTGTAAATAAGTTTAATGAATATAAGATCTGCTTGTTCTTCCATGTGCTTGGTGTGTTGAGCTTATTCCCTGGTTTTCCGCTAGATCAAAGTGTGAACTGGGTAGTGCCGAGAATATTAATTTGGCTTTGGGCTATCTTGCTGACCACTTTGAGAAAATTCAACATGGTATCAGAGGGAGGTTCAGTTGCTTGAGCGGCGTTCAACCGATGTTGGTGCTCTGTGCTTCTGAAGGCTTAACCAAGCAGTTGTTGCAATGGAAAGAAGTTATGCAAGGGGTCTTGGCATTGAACTCTTGACCACGACTAACTTCAAGAAGTGGAAGTCGTGTATGAAGAGTTTTCTTCTTGGCGAGAAGCTGTGGGAGGTCGTCGGTGGTGACGACAGACAGGAAGTTACTGCTGCGTTTGATACTACTGAGCTGGTGAGGCTCTGGAGAAAAACAAATGCAAAAGCACAGTATGTTCTTAGGAGAGCTGGTTCACCAGAACTGTTTGATTACATCATTGGATGTGAGTCTGCTGCTGATATTTGGACAACTATTGATTAGTTGTTCAATAGGAAGAATGTGGCCAGACTTCAGTTTCTGGAGAATGAGTTGGCCAGAACAACTCAAGGAGACCTTACTATCTCAAAGTTCTTCTTGAAGATGAAAAGCTTGTGCGCAGCGATATCAACGCTGGACCCTGATGAGCCTATCTCAGAGGCTAAGATGAAAAGACACATTACCGCGGCTTGCAGAAGGAATATGTTGCCTTTGTAACTTCTGTTCAAGGGTGGGCAACTCAACCATCCTTGCTGGAGCTTGAGAACCTGCTTGCTTCGCAGGAAAGTCTGGCAAGGCAGATGACAGGAGTGACTGTCTCTGAAGGTGGCAGTGAAGCGCTGTTCACAAGCAAGAAGAAGAAGAGATAGGAATGGAAGAAGAAGAAGCAGGATGCTGCTGAGAATGAGCCTTCAAATTCTTATCAGCCAGAGAGGAGTGATGCTCCGAAGAAGGACTGGAAGAAGAATTTGAAATGCTACAGGTGCCATCAGTGAGGGCACTTCAAGTAGGACTGTAAGGTCAAGCTGCAGCCTGGGCATGCCGCATGCAAGGAGGAAGCTTACTCTAAGAGTGAGGAAGCAGAATGTGGTGGAGCTTTCATGACGGACACTTGTGTCCGTTCCCTATCTGCTGAGGACTTCAACGACGAGTGGATTGTAGACTCCGGGTGTGGTCATCACCTCACCGAAGACAAATCGAAGTTCTCTTCCTTGCAAGCATACTTAGGTAACGAAGCTATCATAACTGCTGATAACACTGTTTATGCAGTAGAGAAAGAGGGGGTTGTGTCTTTGGGTAGTGATCAGGGGCCACTCACATTAAGGAGTGTGTATCACGTACCGTGCATGAAGAAGAACCTCTTCTCTGTGACCAATGCAGTAGATGCTGATTATCACGTTCTGTTTGGGCCAACAGATGTGAGGTTACTTCGCAACGTATCAGCGGTTAAGGCTGATGTTGCTCATATAGGAAGGAGAGTTAAGAACTTATTTGTTCTTGCTACTAATGCTTATGTTGATCGTATGAGAGCCAATGATAGCGTTGTTATCTGGCATGAGAGGCTGAGGCATGTAGGTATGGACAAGCCGAAGGCTATGGATAATAGAAGTTTGGTGAGAGGTGTTGGGTACATTGGTTTAAATGTACCTGATTTGAAGAAGCCTCACCCAACTCAATGATATACATCAAAATGTATTTGATGTATTTTTGAGTTACTTGTGCAGGTTAAGTATTTGCAGGACTGAAGCAAAAATTTCTAAGTCCATGTGTCGACACCTAGAGGGAAAGTGTTGACACTTAAGAAGTCTTGTGTCGACACCCAGGCAAGCAGTGTCGACACTTGGAGTCATTGTGTCGACACCTGGGATGCAGAGTCGACACCAGACAGAAAGTGTCGACACAAGGAGCAGTGTCGACACTCAATGAAGAAAGTACAGTAAAGCAGTGTCGACACTTAACAGCAGTGTCGACACCTAGAAGAACTGTGTCTACACCAGAAAGTGTCGACACTTGGAGCTGTGTCGACACTCAGCAAAAGTTAGCAGAGACTAAGTATAAGTGTCGACACTCAGAACAATGTGTCGACACTCAACAGAAGAGTCAGCACTTGAAGTAAGTGTCGACACCAAGAACAATGTGTCGACACTCAGCTGAAGACTCAACACTTGAAGAAAGTATCGACACATGGAGCTGTGTCGACACTTAGCAAAGAACAACAAGATCAACAAATTATTCTAAGTACAAGTGTCGACATTATGGGAATGTGTCGACACTCAGCTGAAGTCTCAATAGAAGAATCAAGTGTCGACACAAGGAGCTGTGTCGACACTCAGCAAGTATCAACATAGAAGACTATGTGTCGACACCAAGAAGCAGTGTCGACACTTAACAGAGTCAACACAAGAAGCTGTGTCGACACAAAGGAGATGTGTCGACACTTAGAAGAATTCAGCAAAAGATAAAAGATCAAGTACTTGTGTCGACACTCAATTTCAGTGTCGACACATGCAGAAGAAACTGTGTCGAGACATAGAATCTACAACACAAGGAGTTGTGTCGACACCTTGTAGACTTGTGTCGACACTTACACAACTTGTGTCGACACTTGGTCTATAAGTGTCGACACTTAAAGACAGAAAGTCTCGACACTTTCAGACAGTTAGAGAACTTTCAAGAACTGACTGGATGACTTGACAGCTGCCGTTCTAGCCGGTCTACAGCACCTGTCAGAGATGTTAGAAGACATTTATGAACCGGACCAGCCGGTTACCATGAAGAAGGCCTATAAATAGGCTCATACAGTCTACAAAAGTTGTGGAAGAAGTTGCTAAAGCAATTCAAAAAGTGATTCACAGAGTTGTTCAAGTTATTGATCAAGTATTAAAACAAGAAGATCTAGCTGTCCAAGTGCAGATCTAAGAAGTTGGAGAGAGAGGGCTCCATCCAAGAAATCAGCCGTTGGAACTAGGCTGAGAAGAAGGATTCAGATTCATTCTGGGTCTTAAGAAGCAGAGGTCAAGGATCAACTGCAGAAGGAGTCAATCTAATTGAGTTCTACTTTCAAGAAGCTTTGAAGAAAGCTAAGTCAGATTGAATCCAGCTGAGTTCTTCCAATAACTCATCAAGAAACTCACAACCACCCTCTCTTGTCTTTGGGTTGTTGAGTTAACAATTGTAAATTCATTTTTATCTTGTAGGATCCTTTGGATCTGAGTGACTGTAAGCCTGTATTTATAAAGGCTGAGGGTAGGGCTTGAGAGCCTGAGTGTAGGAGATTGAAATCTCTGAGTGTAGGCCTTGGTGGCTGAGTGTATGCCTTGTTGGCTGAGTGTAGGCCTTTGTGGCTGCGTGTAGGCTTTGTGGAAAAGCTGAGTTGTAGGGTCTTGGGCCTGAGGTGTAGGAACCAGTTTGGGTTCTGAGACAGTGGTGAAGTTTGGCCGAATCTAGTACACTGCTAGATAGGCAAAGGGGGAAAGTGGATGTACCCAAAGCTTGGGGAACCATTATAAAACTCTGTGTCTGATGTGCTGTGCTTTGCTGTGTATGCTGTGTGATTGCAAAAGTAGAGTAGATTCTGTGTTATAACTGATTGCTGCCATTAAAGTTTAAAAAAGAATTAGGTCACCTATTCCCCCCCCCTCTAGGTGTTTAGGTACTATATCTTTCAAGAGGTTTGCCTAAGTTGTCCTCCTTTGGTGACGGGCATGTTTGCGCGGGGTGTCAATACGGTAAGGCACATCGCCTTCCGTTTGATAAATCACAAACAAGGAGCAAACAACCATTGAAGTGCATTCATGACGACTTGATGGGACCAACTATCACGATCAGCCTTGGTGGAAGTAGATACATGCTTGTCCTGATTGATGAGTACTCAAGATATACTTGGGTTTATTTCTTGAAGGAGAAGTCTGAAACTTTCCGGTTGTTTGTGGAGTTCAAGGAGCTAGTGGAGGGCCGGCTTGGCTTGCGGATCAATAAGCTTAGAACTGATAACAGGGGTGAGTTTGTTTCCTCCGAGTTTTCTAACTTCTGCAGGAAGCACAGATTCAGAGAGAGCTCACTTGTGCTCACACTCCACAACAAAATGGAGTAGCGGAGCAGAAGATCCGTCATTTGACGGAGACTTGCAAATGTTGGCTTCATGCGAAAGACATCCCAAGGTCCTTTTGGGCGGAGGGAATGTCTTGTGCTTCTTATGTCATCAACCGGATGCCGCTTAGCCTGATCAATATGAAGACTCCTATTGAGTTGTTGTAGAAGGAGAAGCCTAGTGTGGGACACCTTCGGGTGTTCGGTTCAACTTGCTATGTGCATGTCCCGGATGCTTCACGGACTAAGCTGGATACAAAGGCAAGGAAGCTTGTCTTTGTTGGCTACGATGAGCGGAAGAAGGGATGAAAATGCATGGATCCTGCGACGAAGAAGTTCGCTGTGTCAAGAGACGTTGTCTTTGACAAGCTGACGTCGTATGAAGGTGGCTCGGTTGAGCTAACCGGAAGCAAGGTTGATGAAAAACCAATGGTGGCTGCTGAAGGCCTAGAAGAGGAGCTTGCTATTTCACCAGCGGCTCCTGTTGCTTCAAACTTTGAGGCTGAGCCTTCTGGCTCAGGAAGCAGGGAGAACACTGCTCAAAGCTTGCCCCAAGTAGGAGTTGAGCCTGAAGAAGCAACAGAGGTAGTAAGCAAGGAGCCGACCCTTCGGAGATCAAAGAGGGTTATTAAGCCACTGACTCGTTACTGTGATGGGAATACAGTGAGCTTTGTCTCCTGCTTCTTTGCATCTGGATGAGCGAGAGCCTGCAAACTTCAATGAGGACACTAGAGTTAAGGAGTGGGAAGATGCCATGAAGGAGAGATCGTTGCTCTGAAGAAGAATGAAACCTGGGATCTTGTGCCCAAGGTTGATGACATTACTCCAGTGACTTGCAAGTGTGTGTTTAAGTTGAAGAAGAAGGCTGATGGGAGCATTGATAGATACAAAGCTCGCCTTGGTCGCTCGAGGATTCTCACAACAGTATGGAGAAGACTATGAGGAGACATTCAATCCGGTTGCAAAGATGACTTCAGTTAGAGTGGTGATCTCCTTGGCTGCTAGCAAGGGATGGAAGATGTGACAGCTTGATGTGAAGAATGCTTTTCTTTACGGAGAGATTGACAAAGACATCTTCATGGATCAGCCACTTGGTTTTGTCTCTAAAGTTCATCCAGACTATGTCTGCAAGCTAAGGAAGGCACTCTATGGGTTGAAGCAAGCTCCTAGAGCTTGGTATGGGAAGATAGCAGAGTATTTGCAATTCTGTGGTTATCTTGCTTCCAACTCAGATTCTAGCTTATTCGTCAAGAAGAAGGGTGAGCTTCAAGTCTTGGTCCTACTATATGTGGATGACATGATCATCACAGCAAATTCAGAGGAGGAAGTAGCAAAGCTCAGGGCTGAGCTTGCTATACGCTTCGAGATGAAGGACTTAGGAGAGCTTCATCACTTTCTGGGTCTTGAAGTGGAGAGAAAGAAGAGCGGTATAATCATTTGCCAAAGAGTATATGTAGATCGTATTGTGAAGCGGTTCGGCATGGGGGAAGGGAATAGTTGCTCTACTCCACTGGAATATGAGCTGAAGCTTCGACGAGATGAGGGAAGGATTCTTCCTGACCCCTTGGTGTTCAGAGCTCTTGTTGGGAGCTTGATCTACCTGACGATTACAAGGCTAGACATTGCTTATGCTGTTGGACGAGTAAGTCGGTTTATGGCTGAACCAAGGAAGTGTCATCTAGTAGCGGCAAAGAACATTCCGAAGTATGTCAAGACAACTTCTGACATGGGACTTCTCTACAAAAGGGACTCGGATTTTGCCTTGCTTGAGTACACGGATGCTGACAATGGCGGTGATTCGGATGATCGAAGGTCAACTTCAGGTTATGTGTTCACTTGCGGATCAGCTAGCATCTCATGGTGTAGCAAGAAGCAGTACTCAGTTTCTGTCTCAACTACAGAGGCAAGTATAAGGCTTCGGCCTTGGCTGCTCGGGAAGCCGTCTGATTGAGGAGGCTTGTAGAGGATGTGCATGAAGAAGTGCAAGGGCTAACTTTACTCCGGGGTGATAATGAGAGTGCTCTGAAGCTGACAAACAATCCAGTGTGTCGCGCTAGGACCAAGCATATTGAGATCGATCACCACTTCATAAGGGAGAAGGTGTTGGAGGGATCTCTTCTGGTTGGGCATGTTCGGAGTGAAGACAATCTTACTGACATCTTCACGAAGCCACTGTCGAAGGGGCCTTTTGAGCGGTTGCGCAGCTTGCTGGGCTTGGTCACCAATTCTCACTTCAAGGGGGAGTGTTGAAATTTGTGAAGTGGAAGTGGTTGATGGGCAGGACGGGCGGCCTGAGCGGATATAGTCGGCGGACTGGGCAGACTGGGCGGACTGCTGTTATGCGGCCTGGTGATAGACCTAGGATCTGGCTGTTCTTCTGAGTGTCCTGTGCGGACTAAGTCCGCGGCTTGGGCGGACTGCTGTCTGCGGACAGGGTGTTGGAGGCCTGGCCTTGGTTGAGCAGCCTGACCCGTCTGCATCCACGGCCTGGGCGGACTGCTGTTTGCGGATAGGGTGTTGGAGGCTTGGCTGATTGAGGAGCGGCCTGAGCGGACAGTGGTTTGCAGGCTGTAGGCAGTGCTCTGTTCAGAAGCTGTATTGCAAGCTTGTGTTAACCGGCGGATTGGGTCCTATCCGCGGGAGGCTTGCGGACTGGCGTGTCCGCGGTGTCCGCTGTTGCGGACTGGCCTTAGGAGTTTGGTTGTGGCCTTGCCGAGCTCTGGTAGTACAGCAGTATTGGTGCTGTGGCGGACTGGTGTGTGGAGTCCGACAGTTGGCCGTTTGGGTAGCCATGCGAGGATAGCTTGCGGACTATGCCTTGACTCTGAAGGAGTGTTGGCGATCTCGCTTTTGGGTGGTTGGCGCACTGAGCCGTGTCCGCCGAGCTCGCGTTTGGCCCTTTTGTGCTTTACTGGACTTGGTCACATTCTGTGACAAGCCCAGTGTGTCCGCCGTATCCGCCAAGTCCGCTGTGACCGGGCGGACTGTTGCTAACCCTGCCTTTGGTCGTTGACTTATGGCGGATGGAGGCTTTAGTCTTGTACTATGCGGACTGCCTCTCTGGTGTGCAGACTATTGCTGAAGGGATTGTGGCTGTCCATATGGTGATGTTGCGGACTATGTGGACTGTGCAGACTGTGGGGACTATACCCAGTCCACATAGTGTGAGGCAAGTCCGCCTTGTTGAGTTCTTGCCTTGCTCTTGGCGGGTTATTCCTTAGTATCCGGCTAAGTGCTTGCGGAATCAGCGGACGGGTGTTTGTTAGCGCGCGGGCTGGGGCGGTGTCTCTATCCACTAGGGCGGTGACCACACTCCTCACCTCGCCTATAAATAGGACCCCCCTGACACGTCTACAGTAACTGAGTGAGCAGTAAGTGAGGGGCTCGTCAAAGTGCTGCGGTCTCAGTTTTTCTGTTCGCGCGGATTGAATCAGAGTTAACTGTTTGCTGTGTGCAGGTCGCACGGCTAGCTTCAAGGAGCCAGAAGTTTGGCTTTGACTTCGGTCAAGTACTTGGAAGTGTGCGGTCTCTGCGGTTTCAGCAGGTCGCTCTACGGCTTGTCAGTTCTCTGCTTCAACTGTACAAGTTCCAATAACCTGTCCGCGAGTCTCAGGCGGGTAGGCGGTCTGTTCCTCAGTTCCCCGGCAGTAGGCGAATAACGGTGTGTCCGCGCGGCCTCGCGGCTTCGCCGGACTCCGTGTCTATTCGGCGTGTTGCAGCTTCAACTCGGGCAGCTTCGGCGGACTTGGCGACTTCGGCGGTCTCGGCGGTTTCCAGTGCTGTCCGCCCGGCTTGTTGTTTGTGCTTTCTGTTACAACTGATTGTACTAGCGAAATCATGTCTCGCTACGTATACCTCGTCTTGTAAAAAGTTCAATGAATATAAGATCTGCTTATTCTTCCATGTGTTTGGTGTGTTGAGCTTATTCCCTGGGTTTCCGCTAGATCAAAGTGTGAACTGGGTAGTGTCGAGAATATTAATTTGGCTTTGGGCTCTCTTGCTGACCAATTTGAGAAAATTCAACAAAAACTAGAATGTTGGTATATGAGTACAAAATTCATGCTCAAATCCGCCCAAATTAGGGATGGTATAGGTAGCCGTTGGAGAAGACCGAATGAGGCATGGTTTACTGTCTCACATTATTGACATAGATCACAAGTTGTTATATAATTGGTGACATCTAAAAGTGTTTAGTACGATAAAAATATGCAACTAAGGCTCCATTTGGTTCGGCGGTGGCGCGCCAATTCGGCGGGTGGAAACAGAGTGTTCGAATCGGAGGGATGAGGTGGCTGCTCCTAACAGAGCTTTTTGGGGCATTTCTCAAAACGGACGAGTGAAAACAGAGCAAACGCCGTTGGGAATTCATTTGTTTACTCTCCTTCCGGCAGCCTTTGCTCAAAACGGAGTAGCGAAATGCCCAAATAAATACAACCTAAACGATGGTAAGTAACCTTTACTCAGGAGTGATCATTTGTACGTAATTTGTGCGCCTCTGAAATAATTTTTTGGCGTAAATTTATTTGTGGAATATACAAACATTTTTAAAAAGAATAAATCCTTATCGTGTTTTGACCATTCGGGTCGTGAGCCGGGATTAGTGCTTAATATGTTTTAAATTAGAAAATTTTGTGCATGTGGTGAGCAAACACTTAAGGCTCTATTTGGTTCGGCGTTTCGCCGCTTCGTTTGAGGCAAACGTCGCCGGAAGGCGGGTAAACAAATGAATCTCCGGCGGCATTTGTTGTGTTTCCACCCGCCCGCTTTGAGAAACGCCCAAAAAAACTTCGTTTGGAGAAGCCACCTCCTCCATCCGATTCGAACACTCCGTTTCCACCCGCCGGATCAAACCGCCACCGCCGAACCAAATAAAGCATAAAGGAAGAAAGAAAAAATGTTTGTAAAATATCTAGCAGATCATGAGAGCATCAACTGCTATGTTTAAATATCCAGTTTGTTGTCAATTTAAAAATTGAAACCTAGGATTTTTGATAAAAATCTTTGCTGAGCTGGCTGGCGTGGTAAGTATTTGAGGGGATAAATGATGTAAAGTCTTGGGGTCCGTTTGTATTATAAAGGGAGCCCCAGTAAGTATTGTCTTCACTCGTGATGACACGTCACGACCAACGCGCGTATATTTCCGCAGGAGGCGGTGATCCGCTGCCTGGATGAGCGATTAGAGCTCCTGGTAGCGTCCGGATGATCGTTGCTAGTCACTTTCGTATTTTATGTTTTTTTTATTTTGAGGTGTATTTATCCCCGATCGAACCAAAATAGTATTAACCGCGTGATCGAATGATTTATTTTTAGATTTACGGTTCAGTTATTGGGCGATTTTGGTGTTGGGTTTATAAATAGGCGCTGGCTGGATTTTGAGGGCATCATGGGTTTTGGGTTTTTTGGCAAATTACGCGCTCGAAATATAGGCTTTTGGCAAAATGTATCCCGAAAGTTTAAAATTGACAAAATGCACCCGCAAAATGATTTTTTTGGCAATGTGCACCATAGAATGTACATTTTGGAATTTTTTTGTTATTGCCGAGTGTACATTTTGTAAAAAAAATCATTTTGAGGGAGAATGCATTTTGCCATCGATTTTAAACTTTTCGAAATGCATTTTTGCCAAAAAACAATATAGATATTTTGAGGGTTAACCGCAACCCGTAATTGGCTAGTCGCACCCCAAAATTTTCCAATTTTTCGCGCCTTTTCGAAATACGTTGTACATGCAACAGAAAAGTGTTCACCACGAAAGTTGTAGATAACGACGAGATCTACAATCTTGTTGAACACGTTTCCTGACAATTGCATTACAAGACGTATTTGGGCAAAACCTGAGCATATTTTCAAAGTATGCCTTGTACACACATTTTTAGGAAAAATGATCTCCACGAAGTTATAGAGATAACAAATGAACCTCCAGCGACGTTTGCTCTATTTTCACCTATTAGCAGCAACCTCCCCACCGGTTCGAACTCGGAGCCTCATATTCCTTCTCTGGTGCGATACCGAGAAGTCCTTCCCGTCCAACTTCGCCTCTCCCCTGTCGGTGCGACGCCGGGCTCTACTCCATTCTCCGCCGCCCTTCTCATCCCGTTTTGCCAGCCGCCTACATCCCACCCTGTCTTCCTCCTCCCATCCTCGACCTGCAGCCCGCCCCTCTCACACACTCCTGCTGTAGGCCAGTAACCCCGCCGGGCTAAACCCCCGTCGGCCCTCTCCTTCCCAGCGCCAGCCACCCCCCCAGCCAGCTTCCTTCTCCAACGCCCTCTATCCCGTCGGCTCCACATCAATCCCATCCCTCTCGCCGTGGCCACCAATCCTGCACCCCACTCCTATTTCCCCTCCACCAAACAAATTGTTCCACGAAATTGAAGCCGTCCACCCCCTTCTGTACTCACAACCACCTAAGTTAAGTGTTACTCTACGACCAGTCCAAACTCCATACAGTGAACCTCACCTCATCCATTCCCCCCTCTCTGCCATCCACACCTAGTTCCCCAAGCCTTTACCAGCCCAGATCTCTATTTCCGACATCCTATTTGCTTGTTGCAACCTTGGGAGCCCTCCAGCTACCGCATTAGTCACCGCCTGCATATGTGAATTCTGGTAAGAATTATTTCTCTGTTGTTGTTTATTTTGGCACCTGTGCTGTGTGGTGGATGTTTACTTTTAATTGTTATTAGCATTATTCGTCATATGATTTGCAGAGTTTCTTCTGTGCTTGCTTGAAAGTAATTGCGCCTCTTTCGTTTTGCAAAATTGATAATTTGTTCTCCGTTAATTAATTATTTGCAACTGCACGTGCACCTGCTGTTAATTCATAATAATTAATTACTTGTTTGCAATTTTAGCAGACCACTCTTGCACTTGCACGTTGCACGACGCTTCATTTCACGTCATTGCATATATGACTGCATTTAGTGGGTCCATCTCGTGACGGCCTTACCACTGCATCAATTTGTCAAGAGCAAATGAAATAGCTAATAATTCACGATAAATTGCTCTTTAGGTGTTAGTTTCTTACTAAAAAATGCTAGCAGATTATTTTTCTTATGAAAGGATGACTCATATTCCATCGCTAGAGGCATAGTAAATGGCGTGGAAAAAATTGGTCAGACCAGAACCAGTGTTTTAGTGAGAGAATTTTTTAGTTCGGTATAAGCTATCGAGGATTGGTTTGTCCCCTCAAAACCATCTTTGACAAGAATGTCAGTGAGGGAGCTGCAATTACTTCATACTTCCTTATAAAACACCAGTAATAGCCCGACAGTCCCAGTAAGGAGCAGATTTGGCATACTACTTTGGGTGAGGACAACATTCATGTAAATGCCAAAACACCATAATACTGCCCCAATTTTGACATGAACCTTAAAGGATTTGATGACTGTAATCGGCATGTTAAGAAATTTTGCCATGCGTTATGAAATAAAATTAGTGGTACTTCCACAGTCTATTAAAACCTCCATTAGAATGGATAGCAAGTGTCCGAAAAAATGAATTGATTGTCTCGTGAAAGAACCCATTAAGGCATTCATTTTTATTTCAGAATCTCGAGGGACGGTAATTACTACCTCGGGTGTTTCTGCTGGTTCTATCAAGCCAATTGTATCATCAAAGTCTTCATCAAAATTGAGGCAAGAAATCTGATTTTTGCAAGGTTGACCTGCTAAATACCGTTAGTCACAAGTATATCATAGTCCTTTGTCACATTTACTGTGAAGCTCAGTTGGTGATAATCTTTTATAACCTGATTTTTGTGATGTTTGAGGTGTTAAGTGGCGTTGTAGATTATTAGTAGATGTGGAAAACGTGAGTTGAAAGTTTCAGTTATCTTTTTGCCAATGTTCTTCAAATAGTTTACTAAAGAAAAAGATTCATCCAACGAAAAGGGTTGTTATGTAATTACGGATCTTCAATTCTGAGGCTTTAGTCCCGAGATAAAAGTGGATTTTAATAAGCCAGAGTTTAAACCAGCGTTTTTGTGTTAATTCTTCAAAACTATCTTTGTATGCCAAAACACTTGAATTTTGCGTGAATTTGGTAAGTTTGCTCATAGGATCTTCAATACTCATGGTCCAAAACGATTGAAGATGACAACATTAAACTCAACCCAATTGGAATAAGAACTGTCTTTTTTTAATGATTGATGCCATCTTGATGTGATGGGCATTGATGTGATGGGCATTGATGTGATGGGCATTTAATCTTGATATGCGATATTATAAAAACGAAATATGCTTCGGCCTTGTTAATCTAATCAGTTGGGCCGCCGTTCTTATACCTGACCTTGTTTGTAGATGCATGGTTGTTGATTATTGGTACCCTGAAATGTCTGGTCCATTGATGTTGCGGCCACCATTGTTGTGCTTGAAAAATGAACTGTTCTTGAATGTCCTCCTGAAATCGTATTGATTTTGGTTGCATTTGTGGCATAAATCCTGGTACTGCTGTGGTTCTTTCTGGCGTATTTTGGCATGGGAATGGTTTTTGCAATAGTTCTCGACTTCCTTCAAACCCAGGATTGATGCTGTTAGTTATGTGGCTTTTAGAGGTTTAAAAAGATCCTTGAGACATCTTAATAACATGGGATGGAATGGATGAACCCAAATTAGATTACAAGAGACGTGTTGGTGGTCCTATTGCATGACTAATGATGAGGTGGATAGGACTCGTTTCTTTGCCCGAGGCCGGTTGAGGAATTACTCTCTCTTTGGTTGTCATGTTTTGGCGCATTTCATGAAAGCACCTACTTCATTTCGTAATTCTTTGAGTTCTTGCGCGGATTGGTCAGAAGATCTTTGCACGGCCTGTGATAGTTTGATCATTTCCACTTCCAGCTGGGAGAAGTTTTGGCTGGCTCCCTGTCAGAAAGTAGAACACATCACTGTTTGCCGTTCATGCCTGAAATCCATTTCATTCTAGTAGATGGTGGTTTGTTGTTGGCCATGGCTGATGGAGGCCTTCACTCGGAACAAGTGCGCCAATGTAACATTGTAACCTCCCGGGGAGGCTACCGGTGGAATGGTCAGAGAGGAAGATGACAACATAGCATATTCAAGGAAAAGAAATAAAAAGAAAAATAAACTTCTATTTAGTACAATGTATATGCAAGTATTTATACAGGTATGGTACAACCCATTGGACTAATGGGCTTTAGTTGGTATATTCATAGCCGTTTGATTTAATGGTTATTATCAATTATGGTGTGTTTTCTGATGTTACATTCACCCGTCTTAGTGTTCCTCCCACTAGGGCACAGTTAATCACACCACCCACTTGCTTTGAAGAGTCGTTTATAATATTTAAGTGTGTATTTCAGCCTAATGATTTTTCCTTCAATTTCGTTGTGTATTTCTGTTCATTCCCGCACTTCTTTTTATTTAGAATCCTGTATTAGAAGACAATTAAGAGTTGGCGTTCTTCAAGCTTCTTTGTCCCTAACACACTCTCCAGCCGCCAGAGCTGTTTTTAACATGTTTGGTTAGGCTGCTCTTTCAAAATCGCGGTTATTAAAAAGCTGTTTTATCTGCTCTTTGGGAAGCCCGTGACCCCCTGCGATCCTGAAATCCCAAAATCGCGCTTCTATTTTCTCGCGTCCCTCCCCACTTGCGATCCCGTGCCCTAGGTGAAAAGAGCGAACCTCCTGCCGCGCTTCCCTGCTTCCGCCGATGATCCGCCGATCCCGCTGCGCAGACGATCCCGCCGCCGTCGTCGATTCCGCTGCGTTCCCGCTCTGCGGACGAATCCAGTGCGATCCTGTTGCTTCGACGTTCTCGCCACCGCCGATGATTCCGCAGCGATCCTCACACTGCGCAGTTGCTTACGGTGCAATCCCGATCTTCCTCTCCCACCTACGATCCCGAGCCCTAGGTTGTCAGGTATCCCTCTTTCAGATCTCCTTCTCCCCCTGCATACTCATTTATATTTTCATTTACAGATTTTACTTGCATGTTATGTTCTCAATATATAATACTACTCAATCTTGTTTCATGTCTTCGATCGATATCCATACACACTATTCCTATCAGGTTCGTAATAGATAGAGATGCTGATGTATTGTGTATTTGTGTGTGTAATTCTCATTCCTGTTATCTTTATTTTCCTGTTATTAGTTTGATTCATCCAATTCTGTGCTTGATCCCCTGACGTTTTGCTGTGCTTGTGATGTGTATATGGTGTGAGTGTGTGCGTATGTTCTGTTTGTATGTGTGTGTATGTTCTGTGTATGTGAGTGTTGTGTGTGTTTAGTGTGAGTGTGTATGTATGTGTTGTGTGTGTATTTGATGTTCTGTGTGAATTTGTGTGTGTGTGTGTATGTGTTGTGTGTGTTTGTGTTTCCGTATGTGATATGTTCTGTGTGTGTGTGTGTATGTGATGTGTTGTGTGTATGTGATGTGTTCTGTTTGTGTGTGTATATGTTGATATATGTGTTTGTGAATATGTATGTGTTTTTTGTTAACGGCAATGGTGTCAAAATTATAGTATAATGGGTAAGCCAAAGGAAGGAGACATCTCAGCGACTTGGGAGTCGAATGAAGTTTTGATATTTTGTGATCTCTGCATTAAAGAGATCGGGTTGGGCAATCGGCCAACCACCCACTTCAGCAAAGATGGTTGGAAAAATTTGATTGAGTCATTTAAAAAACGCGGAAAAACTTATGATCAATTGCAAATGAAGAACAAATGAGATCATCTGAAGAAAGATTGGAAAGTGTGGAAAGAACTAAAACATGGACAGACCGGTTTAGGATGGGATCCCGAAAAAAGAACTATTGTTGCATCTGATGAGTGGTGGGCGGAAAAAATAAAGGTCATCTTAAAAACTCTAAATTTACATAAACTATCTTTTGTAAAAAATTTAGAAAACATCTTATTCAAAAGGTTGACTAATATCAATTTTTCATGGCACATGTGAATCAAAATGAATGAAGAAGACAATATGCAATAATTGTTAACGTTTATTATTGTTTCGTGAGCTATATTAAACATTTTTGTTTAATTATTATATGTTTAATTATTCCCTACGAACAATTTATATTTAAATATTTTGTTTTATAAAAAGTGATTCCAAAAAGTATTCTTTCAAACAGCTCAAGTAGAAAAAACTTTATTTGATGAGCACTTCTTCACAGACTATCCAAACAGTTTGCAACTTTTTCAATACTGCTCCTCAAAAAGCTCTACATAAAAAGCTCTATTCCAACATCAACTTTTCCATCCGCCAGAGCTGTCCCAAACAGAGCCTAAGTAGTTTAGCTTCTTGAAAGGCAACTTATTTATTTGTTTTGATTTATTTTGGTGTATTCTCTATCTAAAATATTTTTCTATTTTAATTAGATATTAAAGGATCTATACTTATGTATAAAAGAGTTATTGAGTTATTTTAGAAGATGTTGGGAATATTTATGTAATCACGGTATTTTTGGATTGCTCAATCTGTCCTTCCTCTGAGGTTTTCTGCTTTGTTTCCTTTTCTGCATAGCTGTGCTAGCTGCGGCAATTTTTTTTCCTTCTTTTACCTCCTTGTCAAAGTCATGAAGGGCAAAGAACAAAGCGACAGAGACTCTTGCGGTATGTATCCACTCCGGCGAGCGGCTTTTGTCGGCAACTACCCAAGTGATGCTTGGGCTTGAGAACGAAAGAAAGCAACAATGAGCTCGTTGTCTTTTCTTGAAGTTTTCTTCTTGGTATGCGGGGAAGCATACCACATGAGGAAAGCAACGACGCGCTGCTTTCATTTGCAACTACAAAATAGATGCTCATCATGGGATTAAAGGAGGGTGGCGACGAGCTTAACGTCCTTTTTTGAATATTTTCTTCATGGGACACTAGGAAGCATTGAGCATGATAGGTCAATAGATTTTAGGACTTTGAGGAACCAAAACATATAGTCTTTATCGTATTCCAACTTTTGTGCATTAAATGACTAAATTAAACAATAACTCCCTGCAAACGAATGGGCATATTTTTTTGAAAGAATATACTTGTGATTTTTTAAATAAGTTTAATTTTTTGGTATCAAATATCATTTTATATGGCAACTGCTATATATGGTGTGTGTATTATATACAACAATAAATTATGAATTTTTTAGTGCATCCAATTTCTCATGCTATTAACATATCATTTTAGAATCTTTAATTCTTATCAATATAGATTTATTTATAATCTTATACACAAGTTAGTTGTAAGAAATATTTTAAAATAGTACAAAATGAATTCGGTGGTGTGTACACACACACTAACAGTCGTGCACGGGGCTACACCCATGCCCGATAAGTCTTGGTTGCGAATGAGCTCCACCCGTCCATGGATACTTTGGGTACAGTCGCTGCACTATGCATGGGGTGCATGAGCAATGGAGGAATTGTTACCGCTGGGCACGGAAGCACCATGCGCCAGATTACTCGTACTTTAAGAGAATGCACATTATGAAAGTACTCCGTCTTTCAGTTGCTTGTATTGTTGGTAGTAGTAGTGCAAAATGTAAACACGGTGGTATATAATTTATTTGGATTATTTTAGTACCATCAAAATGATAATGTTGACACAAGGGATTTAAATTTTTTGAAAAAGATCAAGTGAGTCGTGATAGTGTCGACACCATGGGATTTAAAAATTGGAGAAAGAAGGATATGTTTGAAATTCGTGTCGGTCATGTTCATCATTCTCTATTATTACTTAAAAAAAGTGTAAATGTTTCAAGTGTAAATTCAGATTAACATTGCTTGTTCTATTAAATTATTTTGTTTTAAGATAAATGCATCCTTCAATTCTGACGCATGCCTTTTTTTGATTTTTTTTGTGTCTACATGATTCCCATAATTGATTAACTATAGAAGATTCTTTGAAGTTCTAAATAGACTCACCACTCTGTTTGTTTGCTGCCATAGAGGTTGAAATTTTTTTAGCTTATTTTTGAAAATTTGAACAGGCAAGAAGATGCAAAGTTGGGTATAGGATATGGCTGAAGTTTCTACATCTAACATCTGGGATGAAATTGATCTTTCAGAAAGGTAAAGGAGTATTATTTATCGATAGGCATTGCTTTAAACTTCAAATTTTTTTATCCATCTATGTTGTAGAAAAACTATGAACCACTGGCATGGATACGACTACTGCGTACAATACATATCTGACACGTTAGTACAACAACATAAAAAACAAGGACATGGGTATGTCGGGTAGAGCTGTCAAGGTTCCAGTTCTACTAAAATCGTGAACAAAACTGTTATGCTAACAGTTCTTCAAATTAGAACCACAACTTTATTTGATTTGATTGGTTCCGAATCCAGTTTTATTATAATTTGTTTAACTGCAACGCCTACGGTTCCTGTTCTAATTCAACAAGAACCAAAACCAAATTATACATCAGCGGTTTGGTCTGGTTCTATGCGGTCCTGGTTCGGTTCTGATTTGATTTTTATTCCTACCGAGTGAACATTATTTGATGCATGATTAAATTGCAAACTTGAGTCTTCTATAATATATTTATCATTTTGAGCATAATCTAAGGTAACATTAATAGTATGTTAACCATAGAACTCGAGAATAAAAAAGACTTCATATTTATTATTCTCATAAAATAAGCTTTTTACATACCTTTACATTGACAAAGGGGTCTCCTTTTATAGAAAGAGAGAGAAAGAGCTTAATGTAAACTAAAGATGCATGACTAAAGGAGGAGCTGGAGTCTTCTATAATATATTTAGAGCGTTGTTAGGAGCACACCTATTTTGGATACTAGTACACCATTGATATTGACACACCACGAAATTTTATTTGCAACCCAATTTTTTATGAGCACACCGACTTGATTTTTTTTTAAAAAATTCTTCTAATGAGCATAGAAAATTCTTTTAATGAGCATAATACAATTATCCAAAAATGAAATTAAAATAAAATGACGTCATAAGTTCATCCAACTAAAACATAAGCAACCTAAAATGCAAAACATCAACCCAATGACGACATGATACATTGCCCAAACAAAAGTTTTCTCATTTTTGTATCGTACTTGACCTGTAATCTAACCTGCAATAAATAAACAAATAAAATACAAGTTTAATGGTTTTTAACAATAACAATTGTTTTGAAGCAAAGTAATTACACACCGTTTCAATTATCTCCCAAATTAACTAAATCACCATCAAGATTTTCTAAACACAGATTAACCTGCAAAGACTAACCAAGTGAAAATGTCAGTTAAATAAGTAAATTAATCGAAACATTTGTGCTGATGCTAATTAAATTTTATACACCGTTTCATCATCTTGTTGATTTTTCACATTCCATGCTCCTGCAATCTTTTCATGATATCGTAACCACGGAGTGAATATAAGAGGTAGTGAGCAATCTTCTTTCATCAACAAACGAACAAAATGATTGTTGTTAACGTATCCAATATAAATCCACATGCGGTTATGTGGAGGTGCATAATTTAATGACGAAAATATGAATGACTGATACTTTGAAAAATGAACCAATGCGACGTTGTAACGTGATGCAATTACCAATCCAATGTTGGGCATCATCATCCAATTTGCTAGCGGCGCGGAAATTTCATCACAATGTAAAGACTCTGTCAATTCTAATCGTTTCGCATCTCCGAATATTTATGCATATAATGACTCGTTCTTAGTCATTTCCACTAACAAATCTTTACGTATTTGTAGCCAGTTTTGACCCATATTTAATGCATGGCTTATGACCCTGTAGCCGCAATACCCATCACCTATCATATCTATGACATTGATGATATATTTTGAAATGTAAGATGACATTTCTTTACGAATACTTTTAAGAAATCTTTTAGATGTTGGATTGTCTTTTTTCTCAACATCCATCTTGTGATACTCTTGCTCTTCCATTAGTTCATGCTCAAAAAGTGATGGTTCTCTTTTGTTGATTTGAAATCTTTTCTTGTCTTATTCAAAATTCTCTTCGGCCACCCTTTTAGGTGTGTTGGAGTGAAAGTTCTAAAGTTTGGCCTGTTGTAGGATCTCATAGCTCACATAATTTGCGCTTTAGTTCATGCTTCTGAATTGGTGTTGAATTATTGTATTTTTGTAATATCCCATCAAACTCCTTTTGTATATCATGCACTTACTCGTTCCCCTCGACATCAAATATGTCATGCATATGATCCTCCAACTTCAACTGCTTCCAATGCTTATGTATCATCCATAAAGGAAATGCATTGGAATTGCTCATGTACGGAAATAACTCGTGGCCGCAAGACAAACCCATAGTATTACGGATTTTGTGAGTGCATGTTGATGGGCTAGGTTGACCAGACTTAACCAAATTTTCCTCTTTTTTATGATCTCTAATGCAACAACAAAAATATTTCCCAGCAACTCAGCATACAACGATCCTCTAAGACTTCATTTGTTTTAGCGGTGGCGGGTCGATCCGGCGGGTAGAAACTGGAAACAGAGAGTTCGAACCGGAGGGGAGAGGTGACTGCTCCAAACGAAGCTTTTTGGGGCGTTTCTCAAGGAGGGCAGGTGGAAACGGAGCAAATGTCGCCGGAGGTTCATTTGTTTACCCTCCTTCCGGCGGCGTTTGCTCAAAACGGAGTTGCGAAACGCCCAAACAAATAGAGCCTAAAACCGGTATTTACTTGAATGGAACTTTGACCAAATGATCGCTTGATCTCGGTGTGCTGAAGATTGATCATATGATCAAAAGTTTTCTAAATAGTTGTCAAGTTTCCTATTGACACTTCAAGAAATCTTTTGAGCTGACTGTGACCATTTTTCACTCGATTTGTTGTGCAATTTTCCAAGTGCAAAAACATATCAACCAGACTGAAATGAAGGACTCTTTGTACGTCTCAATGCATGTACTAACAAGATACTGCATAACCTCCAAATATTTTTCAGCATAAGTGGTGAACATTGCATTTATTCTATCATTGAAATCATAAACTGTACGAGAGTTCACAACAATTTGCCAATTTGATAAAAAAGTATCTAACTCCTTGCCTTGTTTAAAATATCTTTTGTAATGTGCTAAAACATTCCTATTAATGTGCTAAAGCAACCTTGATAGCGTTCCACAACGCAATTTCTCAATCTATTACAATTACTCATGTTGTGGCACTTTTATGTAATGCACTCTTAAATGCTTCAAGAGCCCATATATAGCTACTTTCTGTTTCATTGCACATGAAAATAAAGGGGGAAAATGACATGTATGTCGAGGTCAGCCCAACAATAGATAACAAAGACATCCTGTACCAGTTGGTCTTATAAGTGCAATCAAGCATAAAAACATCCGAAAATAAATTAGACAATTGCACTGAAACAGGATGAGGTAAAAATAAGAACTCTATTTTTTTGGCTACTTTCATTGACCCGATTGTAACTGATATACGCTTCTTCAGAAATATTTTTGCAGAGATACTGAATTGGTGTAACATCATCTAATTGCTTATTAAATAGTCTGCCTTTTTCCATATGTATAGTTATCATCACCGTACTGCTACTCAGATTTCTTTTCTGCAAGACCGATAATATTTTCCCGGATTTAACACCAGATGTGTACATTTCCTCCACCACTTTTTGTTTATTTTCATCTAGCCTCCCAGCGTAAGCGTGCGCCTCAAGATGTGTAAATGTATGATTATGAGTTCCACATTTAACCTGCAACCTTCATTCATCCAAAATCGAATCTCTCTGACCAAGTAACGAAAAAGGGCATCCACAACGTTTGAAGCTTGTTTTCCTTAAATTTTTTTTAACAGATCCTTTACCACGCTGATTTTCACGAGGAAACCCGCCTCTATCACAACTTAGCACTATCTTAGGTTTAGCACGTCCAATGATCTTATCAGCCCTTAGGATTGTAACCACAAACCCTATTCTTCTCGCAACTTTTCGGACCTAAGCAATTAAATTTTCCTTGCTTGGAAACACGGTGTCTGTGATGAATTCGTGCCCAACATTTATATCTGTATTATTAATTGACTTCTCAAATTCCACTATCTCTTGTTCACAGCTCATCACGCACAAACACAAAATACCCTAAAATTTAAATTTGGACAAATTGCATAAACACAACTAGTTTTAAATATTTTTGAATAATCCAAAATTTCAACAACATAACCAAAATGTGGCAACAAGGAACATGCGTAATGGATACAAAAATTTATGGAGGACAAGGAACATGCGTAGTGAATTTAACTTTGTGGATCCAAAGTGAATGATCTGGAGGAATAAATAAAACCACCAGCATTTTGAACAATCTGAAAACTTGCAAGAGGGGGAGAAAATTTTAGAAATTTCTGTGAAGTTAGGGTTCCAGGCGGCCAAGCTCCGACAGTGTTTAGGATGACCTATAGGAGAAGCACCATCAGGCGGAAAGGTTATAAGAGGACGAGCACAAACCCGGGATTCGCACGGTGGGGGGTGGGGGGGGGGGGAGTCACGTGAAGTTCAGGCGAAATATACCTGTCGGGCGAGCAGCGGGGACGTCGTCCGTCGGAATGGGCGGCGAGCGGCTTCCGGGCGGCGAGCAGCGGGGACGTCGTTCGTTGGAATGGGCGGCGAGCGACAGGGACGTCATCCGTCGGAATGGGCGGCGAGCGGCTTCCGGGCGGCGAGTTGCGGGACGTCGTCCGTCGGAATGGGCGGCGAGCAGCTTCCGGGCGGGAGAGGAGGAAATGATCGCTGATTTAGGGTTTGCGGGAATGAAAGACGCGTGAGGGGCCGGGTGTGCTCATAAGACCGGGTCTTGGGCTTAAAATATTGGGTATTATTTGGATTTTGGGTGTGCTAATATCGTAAATAGGTGTGCTCCTAACAACACTTTATATTTATCATTTTGAGCATTAATAGTAAGGTAACATTAATACTTAATAATATGCTAAGTGTAGAACTTGAGAATAAAAAAAGATTTAATATTTATTATTCTCATAAAATAAGCTTTTTACATACCTTTACATTGACAAAAGCGTCTCCTTTTATAAAAAGAGAGAGAAAGAGGTAAATGTAAACTAATGATGTGGGACTAAAGGAGGAGCTTGATAGGAGAGACCTTATGGGCCTAAATACACGAGATTTTTATTTCTTTCTTGTAACACTCCCCACAAGCTGGAGCGTACAAGTCGTAAACGCCAAGCTTGAAGAAGAATTGTTGATATAGTGGGCAAGACAAGGCCTTGATGAGAATGTCAGAGATTTGATCGACAACCCGCACATGCTGTAGAGTCAGTTTCTGAAATTGAACCTCTTCCCGTCCAAAATGACAATCAACTTCAATATGTTTTGTACGCTCATGAAACGCATGATTCTTGGCGATGTGAATAACAACTTGTCTCCCTCAAAAGAGAATAGTTGGTGAAGGAAGTTTGACACCTAAATCAGTGAGAACTTTCTAGCTATGTGAGTTTTGAGACGGCTGCAGCCATGGAGCGACTCTGTTTTAGCTGAAGACCGAGCAATTACAGTCCGCTTCTTGCTTTACCAAGTAACCAAGTTCCCCCCAATATATGTGCAGTAACCGCTCGTGGATCGCCGATCGTCCAGGGACCCAGTGTAATCAGCATCACAATATCCAATGAGAGATAGAGAGTGAGAGGACTTGTATACTAGTCCTTGTCTTGGAGCATTCTTCAAGTATCAAAGAATGCACTCAATGGTCTGAAGATGAGAGACCCGAGGGGTATGCATGAAACGACTGACCACGCCGACCGTAAAGGAAATATCCGATCGAGATGGCAGTAAGATAGATTAGTTTGTCAACAAGATGACGATAATACTCTGGATTATGAAGAAGTTGAACAAAGTCAGAGCCATGAGCGTGGAGCTGATGATTTGTATCCATAGGTATATCCTCAGGCTTACATCCGGAGTGCCTGCATCATGAAAAAGATCAAGACAATACTTCCGCTGGGGCAAGACAAGATCATCAGGTTGCCAGGCCACCTCAATTCCCAGGAAGTAGCGGAGTTGTCCCAAATCCTTAATTTTTAAATGAGAGACAAGATATTACTTGATTTGGGTGATGTCGGGAAGATCATCACCAGTCATAAGGATGTCATCAACATTGACTAGAAGAATCACTACACTAGATGAACGTTGTCGAATGAAAAGGGAGAAATATACCGAGCTCTGGGTGAAGCCAAACTCTCACACCACCTGACTAAACTTCTCAAACCATGCCCGTGGAGACTGTTCCAGACCATAGAGAGATTTATTCAACTGACAAACAAGAGACTCCCCCGTGATTGTATAACCAGAGGGTTGCTGCTTGTACACGGTCTTCACAAGATCGCCGTGATGGAAGGTGTTTTTAATGTCAAGCTGATGGAGAGGCTAATGACAATGAACGACAAGAGAGAGGACACAGACTGTGTTGAGTTTTGACACTAGAGAAAATGTCTTTTCATAATCAAGACCGTTTTGTTGAGGGAAACCTCTAGCAACAAGACGAGCCTTGAGTCGATCAACAGTCCCATTCGGATGATGCTTCGCAATGAATAACCACTTGCAGCTCACAATATGTTGACCCAAAAAGCAGTCATTTTCTCATCCGTTGCTGAGCGTCACCCCGAATGCTGAAGCGCTTCTTGCATAGAAGAGGGAGTGGAAATAGACGAGAATGAGGTTGCAAACCAGCGCAAATCAGAAGAGAGACGATGCGAGGAGACATAATTGGAAAGCAGATGCGTGGTGGAGGGTGTAGCCGAATTAGGAGTATTCATAGTAGATTAAGGTTGTTGTGGAGAACCAGATCTAGGATATCGGCGAGAATAGGCACAATGAGGAGCCGAGGAAGGCAGTGGTGTTGGTAGTAAAGGTGGTAAAGGAGAATTGGTAGGAATAAGTGGGCGTGGGAGATCAGGAGGTGGTATTGATGTGTTGACGGATTGGTGGAAAGGCTGATCTTATATGTAAGTGACATCAACAGAAGTAATCATCTTCCAAGTGGAGGGAGAGTAACATAAATAACCCTTCTGGGTGCGTGAATACCCAACAAATATATAACGCTTGTCACGATGGGCCAACTTGTCAACATGAGGACCCAGATGATGAACGTAACAGACGCAACCGAAGGCCCGTGGTGTCAAGGGGATGGGAAGTCGTTCAGGAAATAGGAGAGAGAAGGGGGTCACAAATTGGAGAACGGATGAGGGAATGCGGTTGATGAGATAACAAGCAGTGAAGATAGCAAAATTCTAATAGGTAGTGGGGACCTGCATTTGGAATAAGAGAGACCGTGCGACTTTCAGAAGGCGGTGATTCTTTTAGTCAACAACACCATTTTGTTGTTGTAGAAATGGAGAAAGCCAACCTTGTATATATGTCCACTTGATACAAATACAAAGAATGAGTACATATATATAGATGAGAGAAAGAGAGAGAAAAGTCCTATACACAATGTGGGACTAAAGAGAGGAGAGAAAAAGCAATAAATGCTATACAAATGAGCCTAATGTTAAGTGGGCTTTTCCAACACTCCCCCGCAAGCTGGAGCGTATAGGTCATATGCACCCAGCTTGGATAAACATTGGTAGAACAGAGTGCTTGATAAGGCCTTTGTGAGGATGTCGGCAACTTGATCAGTTCCTGGAACATGCTTTAATTCAAGTTTCTTCAATTGAACCTTTTCACGAACAAAGTGACAGTCAACCTCGATATGTTTTGTGCGCTCATGAAAGACCGGATTCTTTGCGATGTGTATGGCGGCTTGACTATCACAAAATAGAACAGCAGAGGAGGGGAGTTTTACTCCCAGGTCAGTAAGGAGACTTTCAAGCCATGTGAGTTCTGAAACAACTGAGGCCATCGATCTGTATTCAGCCTCTGCAGAGGAACGAGCCACCACAGCTTGTTTCTTACTCTTCCAAGTAATAAGATGCCCACCAAAATACGTACAGAACCCACTAGTTGACCTTCGATCGTCCAGGGAACCCGCATAATCGGCATCAGAATAGGCAACCAATGCGGGAGCAGAGTCGGAGGTTTTGTAAACCAGCCCTTGGCCTGGAGCTCCCTTAAGGTATCGGAGAATCCGTTCAACCGCTTGGAGATGAGAAGCCCGGGGGGCATGCATGAACCTACTGACAACCCCAACTGCAAATGATATATCTGGCCTTGTGACTGTTAGATAGATCAACTTGCCCACAAGGCGTCGATAGTATTCCGGGTTCGGAAGTAGCAAATCGTTATCCGAAGCATGAGCGCATAATTTGTGATTTGCCTCCATCGGGGTACATGCTGGCTTGCAACCAGACTGACCAGCATCTTTGAGAAGATCGAGACAGTACTTTCGTTGGGAGAGTACCAACCCGTCCGGCCGCCGGGCGATCTCGAGACCAAGGAAGTAGCGAAGGTTCCCCAGATCTTTAGTCTGAAAAACAGTGCTCAGGTGTTGTTTGACGTCTTGAATCCCCTTTGAGTCATCCCCAGTGAGAAGGATGTCGTCAACATAAACCAACAGAAGAATGGTGCCAGTGGCCCGGTGTCGGGTAAAGAGGGAGAAATCTGCAGAGCTCCGAGTGAACCCCATGTCCCGAACGACCTTGCTAAACTTGTCAAACCACGCCCGTGGGGACTGTTTGAGACCATAAATTGACTTTTTGAGAAGACAGACCCGAGACTCCCCCGTGGTCTCAAACCCGGGCGGCTGGCGCATGTAGACAGTCTCCTGAAGGTCGCCATTCAAAAAGGCGTTCTTGATATCAAGTTGATGAAGAGGCCAGCGGCGGTGTACCGCGACGGAGAGAAGAACGCGGACAGTGTTAAGCTTGGCCACCGGAGAGAATGTTTCCTCATAGTCGAGGCCCTCCTGTTGTGTGAAGCCACGGGCCACAAGACGGGCCTTCAGTCGGGCAATAGTGCCATCCGGAGCATGCTTGATGACGAAGACCCATTTGCATCCAACAGGGTGTTGACCGGGAGGTAAGGGAACCAAGACCCAGGTCTGGTTGGCCCAAAGGGTCGTCATTTCTTCGTCCATGGCAGCCCGCCAGCCAGGATGGTGAAGCGCCTCCTGCAAAGAGTTAGGGACTGAAACAGAAGATAAGGAGGTGGCAAAGTGAAGAAGAGAGGGGGAGAGGCGATGGAGCGAGACGTAGTTCGCCATCGGATGAGCGGTGGAGACGGGAGCCGGAGCAGCAGGGAGCAGAGCACCAGAGGGCGAAGCCGACTGCAGAGGAGCCACAGAATGAGGAGAGCGACGAGAATAGACCCGGATAACCGGAGGTGGTGGACGGACCGGAGGCGGGGAAGGGAGAGAGGCTGAGGAGTGAGGAGCAGGAATGACAGGACGAACGACGGGAGCGGGAGGCAGAGCGATATCCGGAGCAGGGAAGAAAGGAAGATCTTCACGGAAAGTTACGTCAGGCGAGACAGTAACCTTGCGGGTAGTAGGCGAATAACATACATAACCCTTCTGAGTGCGCGAGTACCCAACAAAGATCTGCTTGGTGGCACGAGGGTCCAACTTGTCCGTGGAGGGACCGAGGTGGTGAACGTAGCAGGTACACCCAAACACCCGTGGCGGAAGAGGAAAAGGCGAAGTTGTGGGAAAGAGGAGGCTGAAGGGAGTAGCATACTGGAGGACGGAAGACGAGAGCCGGTTGATGAGGAAGCAAGCCGTGGAGAGAGCGTAGTTCCAGTACGGTTTGGGGACCTGCATTTGAAGCATAAGCGAGCGAGCGACATCAAGAAGGTGACGATTCTTGCGCTCGGCGACACCATTCTGTTGCGGAGTGTACGGACATGAGGTTTGGTGAAGAATGCCGAATTCAGAGCAGAGAGTGGCAAATGTATGGCTGGTGTACTCCCGCGCATTGTCAGTACGAATAGTGCGAATAGGCGCAGAGAACTGAGTGCGAGTCTCGAGGATGAAAGCCCGGAATACGCGGGGAAGTTCAGAGCGATCCCGAAGGAGATATAACCATGTCATGCGAGAGTAATCATCAATAAAAGTAAGAAAATAGCGATAGCCAGAAATACTAGTAACTTTGTACGGACCCCATATATCGGAGTGTACTAAAATAAAAGGAGCGGAGCTCCGAGTACAATGAGGGGGGGAAAGAAGAACGGGGCTGTTTGCCCAAAATACATGTGTCGCAACGAAAAGCGGGGAGAGTGACATCAGGAAGAGCCTTCCGGAGGACTGGAAGAGGAGCATGTCCCAGACGGCGATGCCAATCCGAAGAGGAGGTAGAGGCGAGGACAGTAGGAGAGTCGTCAAGAAGATAGAGCCCATTCTGCAGCCGTCCTCTACCAATGATAGTCTGCGTCTGCTGATCCTGTATGAGAAAAGAAGAAGAAGTAAATGTCACAGAGTAATTAGAATCAGTAGTAAGGCGACCGACAGAGAGTAAATTGAAAGGAGAGCCCAGAACATGTAGAGCCGAGCGTAGGAGGAGAGACGAGGTGAGAGAAATATCAGCACAGCCAGAGACGGGAACCGACGCCTCATTAGCAACAGTAATGTACTTCGGGTGAGGTGAAGACAAGTACTGTGGTGGCTTAACAGAGGTGATATGATGAGTGACACCAGAATCAAGGATCCAGCGCGTGCCAGAGGATAGGCAGGCGATACCTTCATTGGAGAGAGAGGCAGCAGAGGCAACCGAGACAGGCGGACGGCTGAGCAAGCCATGAAGATGCTGGAGCTGAAGACGAACCTCGTCGAGCTCAGTACGAGAGGAGGCAGAGTCGGTAGTAGCAGCAGAGGCATGTGGACGAGGAGGTCGGCCATGTTTGCGAAAGCAAGTGGCCTCAAGATGACCAACTTTACCACAGAACGAGCATTGAGGCCTAGACCGGCCACCGCGTCCCCGGCCGCGAGAGTCAGAGCGGCCACCACGGGCAGAGGGGGGAAGAGGTAATAAGGGAGCAGGTGCCTGTTGAACAAGGGCCGGAGAAGGAAGTCCGGGAACATCCGGAGGCGGGGAGACTTTGAGAAGCATTGAGCACACGTCGGAAAAGGACGGTGTAACAGTAGAGGAGAGGATGTGAGCCCGGACACTGTGAAGATGAGGGGGTACCCGGGCCATCATCATGGCGATACCCACAGCTTCCTTCTGGGTACGTTGAGCAGCGAGATCTAGAGTGGGAGGCTGATGATGGATCCAAGCCTCAACCAGAGACCGGGCTTGAGCAACAAAGGACGTCAAGTCGGTTGCGTCACTGCTGTCAAGGGCCTGGAGAGCGGTGATGATATCATAGAGATGGTGGAGACTATCTTTGCCGGAGTAGAGGGTGTGTAGCTCGTCCCACATGCCTTTGGCCGTCTCATGATACATGGCCAGACGATAAGATTCTCCATCAAGAGAGTTGAGGAGCCAAGTCTGCACACGCCCATCATTGCGTAACCACTCCTCAGTAGGGACACCAATAACGGTCCGGGTCAGATGATGAAGGAATCCCTTGGACTGAAGGACACGGCGAACTGAGTGTGCCCATTCCACAAAGTTCTTCTTGCCAGTGAGCGAAATTGTAGTGATCCGGAGCTCGTCGCGGACTTCCGGTATAGAGGCCGGGCGTTCAGGAGGAACTGCCGTACCGACGGAGTCTGCAGATGTAGACATGGAGGCCGCAACGAGCTGGAAGGAGGCCGCAGCGAGTTGGATGAGACCGCAGCGGGCTGGAGGCCGCAGCGAGCTGGAGGCAGCAGCTAGAGGAAGCAAACAGACAGCGGACTGGGTGAGGACGCGGCGACCTGGATGAGGTCGCGGCGAGCTGGAGGATGTTGCGGGCTGGGTCAGGTCGCGGCGGGCTGGGTCAGGTCGCGGCGGTCTGGGTCAGACCGCGGCGGACAGGAGTGAACTGAGAAGAGAAGACAAGCCGGGGCTGACTTGCGAGCTGGCGGGCTGGCGGGCTGGCGAGCTGGCGAGCTGGCGAGCGGGCGAGCTGGCGAGCTGGCGAGCTGGCGAGCTGGCGAGCTGGCGAACTGGCGAACTGGCGGACGCTGCGCGAACGGCGGATGAAGGAGATCAAGGAGAGAGGTCGCCGAGGTCGCGCCGGACAGGAAGAGGCCGCAGCGGATAAGGGGAAGCAGTGGACCCCACAGGATGGTTATAAAAGGAGGGGGCCATAGGAGGAAGGGAGAGGGGGGGGGGGGGGGGAAGAAGTGGATCCACGGGAGAGGAAGCGGACAGGATAAGTGAGGCCGCAGGAGAGATGCGACTAGAGGGTGCGGACTGGACAAGGGAGGCCGCAGAGACCGTAGGCTGCAGGGCGGACAGAAGAGGGAGTCCGCAGGAGATTCGAACCTCGCTTTGATACCATGTAGAAATGGAGAAAGCCAGCCTTGTATATATGTCCACTTGATACAAATACAAAGAATGAGTACATATATATAGATGAGAGAAAGAGAGAGAAAAGTCCTATACACAATGTGGGACTAAAGAGAGGAGAGAAAAAACAATAAATGCTATACAAATGGGCCTAATGTTAAGTGGGCTTTTCCAACAGTTGTGATGTATACGCACATGAGGTTTGTTGAATGATGCCTAACGTGGTGCATAAGTTTTGGAAAGCATGCCCAGTGTATTCACGCGTATCATCAGTGCGAAGAATTTTGATAGCACATGTAAATTGCGCGTGGGTTTCCGCAGTAAAGGAGCAAAAAATAGGCAAAAACTCAGAGCGATCACACTTTATATATAACCAAGTCAGATGAGAATAATTATCAATAAACGTAACAAAGTAGCGATAACCAGATACACTAGCGGTTTTGTACGAACTCAGATATTGGAATGAACTAAATTAAAATGAACAGTGCTCCGAGAAGAACGAGGAGGGAAAACATAGCCATTTGATTTCCCATAGATATATGATTCACAATTAAAGGAGAAAAAGAGATATTCAGAAGAGCATTTTGGAGAATGGGAAGAGGAACATGTTCGAGATGCTGATGCCAATCAACAGAACTGACAGAAGAGAGGGTTGATGGAGGAAGATCCAAAATGTAGAGCTCATTGCACAACTGCCCTGTATCAAATATTTCACGCCTGCCAATCCTGCACAACAAATGAAGAGGAAGAAAAGATAATTAGGCAATCATGATCATGAGCAGAGCAGTTGTGGTTCCGATTTTGTTCCAGTTCTACTAAAACTTTGAACCGAACTGTTAAGTTAATAGTTTTTCAAATTAGAATCAAAATCTTATTTGGTTTGTCCGGTTCTGTTTTTTGTTTCAGCATAATTTTTGGAACTGTCGTTTCAACGGTTACAGTTACAGTTCAACAAGAACCAAAACAGAACCGATCACTAATTGTTCTGTTCGGTTCTATGCGGTTTGGTCTGGTTCCAATTAGCTCCAATTAGAATCAAAACAAAACTTGACAGAATAAATGTGGGAGGTCAAAAATTTAAAATCAAAGGGGAAAAGTAAACCGGTTTTGTTCATTTGCAAGAGGGCCTTCGAAGTCCAGGGACCGGACATAGGAATTTCGTGTTACACCAAGAGGGAGTATTTTTTGTATAATATAGTAAGCTGAGCTGAAAGTTAAAAATTTAAATTGCAAAACCACAAAACCGCATTTAGACCGCACCAAACAGTTTGGTTGTGGAGCGGTTTCGTTGGTTGCAAAATTGCATAGTTTGCGGTGCGGTTTTTGGCGGTGCAAAATCGACAAAACCACTCCGCGCCACTAGTATTGCAAATGTAATTTTTCTATAATATTATATTATTCACATATTTTATTTGAGTCGAAAAACATCTCATCTTTCATCTATATCAATTAAATATGCTCCAAATTCAACACTTTATGTTGCATCACTCTATCATATCGTTTTGTTTTATTTTATTTTATTTTATTTGAGCCCAACTTGTTTTATCCTTCTAGGTAGGTTATTTTATTGTTCTGTTTACTTATTTTATTCGTCCTATTTGTCAGCCATTCGTTTCGATTTCACATCTCCACATCTGCCCAAGAGAACTGAGAACTCAACAAAAAAGGCAAGAATCTCCTAAATCTTTATCTTCTTTGTCAACTGGGACTCGCACTCCAATTATTGTCTTTATCGTCTTCGTCGAGAGGAACTCACATTCCATTCATCGTCCCTACCATCTTCTTTGAGAGGCCCTGACATTACATTCATTGCCAACGAGCACATGTTACCTTCATTCTTATGTAGCTTTATCGTCTCCTCTTTAGATTTTATTAGACAATGATTGTTGGTATTCATCTTAGAAACCATTCTGGTATTATACTTCCTCTTCGGCTCTTCCTTGACAGGTATTTAATAATTTTCATAATTTGATTTCCTGACTTCTGAGGGTTGAAGTGAACCATGGACTTCCAATCTCCATTCAAAAATTCAAAAATAGTGATCCTGTAATTGATGCAACCCGCATCACATTTTTTATTTTAATTTTTTTGTACCTTTTTTTTTGTGTAGAGCATGTCTTCGCGCGTTTGACTTCATTATATTATGTTGAGTTGTATACGTATGTTATTAGCGCTTGTGTGTAATTTTGCATCGCGCATATCTTTCACGCAATTTTTATTTAGCTCGTTGGTGTGACCGACCAACAAGACCCTAAATGCATAGGTCCGCTAATTAGGAGATAAGTTATTTTAGGGAAAGTTTAAAAATAGTTTAACTATTTTTAATTAAATATTTAAGTTATGAATCAACCCTCTTGATAGCCTTCCTAGATTATCTGTTAATCGCCAATCAAAACCCTAAACCCCTTGTTATAAAAGGAACTCTCCCTCTCAAGTTGGGGCCGCTGGAAATAGAACTGAATAAGATTTTATCGCCTTGTTTGGTTCCATTCAGTGCCGTCAGCCCGAGCTCCCCTTCTGTTTCCGACCAACTCCACCACTGCCATCCTACAAAGCCTCCTGGAAGCCAATTCTTTGCTCCGACGAGGATGCCCGAGCCGTCATTATAGACCGACTACTCTGACGGACTCTCAACCATTGCTTGCCGTGTAGTGCTGTGACTCCCTCGTGGAGCTTCGTTCGTCTCCTATGCTGACTCCGGAACCTCTCTTGGACCCCGACGCCGTCTTCTACTCCGCCCTCCATCAAGCCCAACAAGTGACCGACGCCCTTTTTTCAGCCAGACGGGTAAACCCCGTTCTTGAACTCACTGTTCTGCCAAAAGTCCAAACCAGTTCAGTGAACCCTCTTCTGAGAGTCATCCTTCTCTGGGGATTCCTGACAGTCCCGTGCTTGAGGTGTTTTTGTGCATGGCTGTTGCTACTCCATTCCTTGGGTATACCTCTCAATCTCTAACACTCAAACCTTAGTTAATTTTATGCACAAAATATTTAAGCGAATAGTCAATTATTGGAGCTTGCCCTATTTAATCCCATCTTCTGATTATCCATTATTTTCCACTCGTGAAAGTCATGACCTAATTTCTGTGCCTTTGGAATTGAGACTCATGATGTTTGTACGCACGTGCGGTGACCTTACGTTAGTTTACAACGCCTAGGTCGTTTAGTTTGTTTAAAATAGCCTGTGAAGTCTCTCCGCACCAAAATGTTTAAATAACCTTTATTATCTTTTAAAATCTACAACCTCCACCTCGGATCACATAAATTTGGTGTGGTTGCTGGGATATCTCCCTCCTATTGTGGGATAGCCGAGCTGTAACACCCCCATCCGTCGTATGACATATAGTAGAAGGTCCAGCTGGAACCCGACACCATATACCACGGACAGTCGGAAGGGTTACGTATGAATAACCAAACTATCGAATTAAGACTACTCGTCCTAACACAGAGCATTCTAGCAGAAGCTTTTAAACAGTTGAAAGAACCCATAATTGTATCCAATAATCATGAATGTCCAACACCACTACAACTGGAATGAAAACAAATACACTGAAAGGTACACGACCTTATGACCTTACAGAGGTTCACTTAATTAAATAATGTTTTCCATACATCGGCTCGCAGGCCGGCCACGCATGACATAAAAAAATGTACAACTATTCGCTTTGGCCTTCTAGGGCCAGCACAGCAACATGGGCTCCAGCCCGCTATTTGGTACTCGGCTCCGCAGCACCTGCAAGCAACATTCCACCGCACGGTGGCAAACAAAGCAACGGTCAGCAAAAGCCGACCAAATTATAACGACCCCGCCCCTAACTCGGGACGACGGTGCTCCTTCCCTGCAATTCATTAGCCCAGCTAAAATAATATAGTACAAACATGCTAGCCACAAGTGTAGGCTCGCACGACCAAACACCCCGTGCACTCAGGGCACATTATCGGTGAATCCTGACACTTCAGCGTCTTCACCACCACCCCCGGGATGTCAACAACGTGAGCATTTTAGCCTTTCTGACCACTGTCTAAGACTCCCGACTATGTCAACGGCCAGTCCCCTTTTCGGGTCTCTCGCACCGAACCACATAGCCGGGTCCGATTCCACTTGCCCGTTGCTCACAACGCGTAGTACACCTTAAGACGTATGCACGAGCCAAGCTTCTTTCGGATCTGCCATTTCCAAACAATCACATAACCTAGTTATGTTCAAGGCCGGTTCCCAGACCGCCAAGTTAGCAGAACAACGATTCCGCTCAGTTTTCCGGGTGCGCCTTGGAGTTAATCCTCAAGGATCCCTGCTGCAATCTACCGCGTAGAAACCTGAAAACCCAAAGCACGGAGTCTTCTCCGACAAATCATAACAAATGCAACATCACCGATCCAGACCAACATGTCCGGGTAGGTTTCACACACAATGCCTATGCCCGTACTTCGATTCCGGACTCTATATGCAACACAAGGGGGACTATTCCCGTCAACCCCAAGGAACACCGCACACTCGCCGCACACTCGCGGGAGCGGGTTTCCCTATGCAAAAAGGAAGAGAGCTTCACATGCTCAAGTAGAGAATCGTTACCCTTGTAGTACGTTTTTGCGCCATGAAAAACTACACGGATAGAAGTCTTCGCAGCGAGATTTCCTCCACGGATCCGCTCTCGGTTCTCTAAACGGTGCTCCGATGCTCCGCCGGCGGCCGGAATCCTCCTCCTTCCTCCTTGCTCTAACTCCTTGGAAAGAGAAAGCTTAAGGGAGAAATGAGGAGTTAAACCACCATTCCCGGCCTTAAAAGAGCAGGAACACGCCTGGGCCGTCAGATCTTAATGAAAGAAAACGAACGGCTCAGATCTGCACAAAAATCCTCAAACCTGGGCCGAACACGGCCTCGCACACGGCCGTGTCCCAGGCCGTGTGCCTCGATCCTGGCACGATCGTCGAACACAGAAAAACCACATGGGCAAGACACGCCCGTGTCTCAACCTGACACGCCCGTGTCTCAACCTGACACGCCCGTGTCGGGTCCTGGACACGCCCGTGACCGGAGGCGTGTCACGAATAACCGTCACACCAACCGTCACGACTCTAGGGAACACAGGTACTGACACGGGTAGGAACACGCCCGTGTCAAGGGACACGCCCGTGTCAAGGGACACGCCCGTGTCAAGGGACACGCCCGTGTCAAGGGACACGCCCGTGTCAAGGGACACGCCCGTGTCAAGGGACACGCCCGTGTCAAGGGACACGCCCGTGTCAAGGGACACGCCCGTGTCAAGGGACACGCCCGTGTCAAGGGACACGCCCGTGTCAAGGGACACGCCCGTGTCAAGGGACACGCCCGTGTCAAGGGACACGCCCGTGTCAAGGGACACGCCCGTGTCAAGGGACACGCCCGTGTCAAGGGACACGCCCGTGTCAAGGGACACGCCCGTGTCAAGGGACACGCCCGTGTCAAGGGACACGCCCGTGTCAAGGGACACGCCCGTGTCAAGGGACACGCCCGTGTCAAGGGACACGCCCGTGTCAAGGGACACGCCCGTGTCAAGGGACACGCCCGTGTCAAGGGACACGCCCGTGTCAAGGGACACGCCCGTGTCAAGGGACACGCCCGTGTCAAGGGACACGCCCGTGTCAAGGGACACGCCCGTGTCAAGGGACACGCCCGTGTCAAGGGACACGCCCGTGTCAAGGGACACGCCCGTGTCAAGGGACACGCCCGTGTCAAGGGACACGCCCGTGTCAAGGGACACGCCCGTGTCAAGGGACACGCCCGTGTCAAGGGACACGCCCGTGTCAAGGGACACGCCCGTGTCAAGGGACACGCCCGTGTCAAGGGACACGCCCGTGTCAAGGGACACGCCCGTGTCAAGGGACACGCCCGTGTCAAGGGACACGCCCGTGTCAAGGGACACGCCCGTGTCAAGGGACACGCCCGTGTCAAGGGACACGCCCGTGTCAAGGGACACGCCCGTGTCAAGGGACACGCCCGTGTCAAGGGACACGCCCGTGTCAAGGGACACGCCCGTGTCAAGGGACACGCCCGTGTCAAGGGACACGCCCGTGTCAAGGGACACGCCCGTGTCAAGGGACACGCCCGTGTCAAGGGACACGCCCGTGTCAAGGGACACGCCCGTGTCAAGGGACACGCCCGTGTCAAGGGACACGCCCGTGTCAAGGGACACGCCCGTGTCAAGGGACACGCCCGTGTCAAGGGACACGCCCGTGTCAAGGGACACGCCCGTGTCAAGGGACACGCCCGTGTCAAGGGACACGCCCGTGTCAAGGGACACGCCCGTGTCAAGGGACACGCCCGTGTCAAGGGACACGCCCGTGTCAAGGGACACGCCCGTGTCAAGGGACACGCCCGTGTCAAGGGACACGCCCGTGTCAAGGGACACGCCCGTGTCAAGGGACACGCCCGTGTCAAGGGACACGCCCGTGTCAAGGGACACGCCCGTGTCAAGGGACACGCCCGTGTCAAGGGACACGCCCGTGTCAAGGGACACGCCCGTGTCAAGGGACACGCCCGTGTCAAGGGACACGCCCGTGTCAAGGGACACGCCCGTGTCAAGGGACACGCCCGTGTCAAGGGACACGCCCGTGTCAAGGGACACGCCCGTGTCAAGGGACACGCCCGTGTCAAGGGACACGCCCGTGTTTCTTGCCGTGTCCTTCTCGGGATAAAATCAGCCAAAACACCATGCCAGACACGGCCTTGGACACGCCCGTGTCCTAGGCCGTGTACCCCTATACAGGCACCAAAATTACTTTTGGACGCGACGAGCTCGATAACGATTTTCGGGGCGTTACATGAGCGACGTTCGTTTTCAAAATTTTATGTTTTCAGAGTTTTTAAAATTTAATCGATGGAGTCGAGAGTCGGACACATAGAGGGAAATTTAGGAGACATGGGTAAACGTATGGAAGAACTCATGACCGCTGTCACCACGCTCACTGTCTCTGTGAGAGATACGAACCAGGTCATTTTAGGATTACGCACCTCGGTCAATAACCTAGAAGCACAATATCATCCAAGGGGTCCTCCTGCACAACCCCTTACACCTCCACCACTAGAACCTCAACCTGCAAATCAAGATAATAAAGATCCACCTAGGTGAGATACAAATATTAAATTAGATGTTGGAGATTTCGAGGGCACACTAGAGCCTGAGGTGTGCTTAGACTGGTGTGATCGATTGGAGCGATTCCTTAACTGAAAACGCACACCTGCCCACCTGCAGGTGGAGTATGCTACCCTGAAGCTGAAGGGCCCCGCACTTACGTGGTGGGGGCAGGTTGAGCGGGTGCGGTACATGATGGGACAACGTCCCATCACCACCCGGGTTGAATTCATAACTCAACTTAAGCGGAGGTATGCCCCCGCTGACTTCATGCAGACCTTGTATCGTAGGTATCACAACCTACACCAAGAAAACCAGATCATCGATCGGTACATGAACGAGTTTCTCGTTCTCCAGTCACGATTAGACCCGAGGGAGGAAGATCACATGGTTGTGGCCCGCTATCTTAATGGGCTATGCTATGCGATACGGGACCCGTTGGAGCTACACGATTTCTGGGACCTGGTAGAGGTTTCCAGCAAGCACGTCGAGTGGAGGCCCTTTAGAAGAGGACATCTGGTCAGATGTCAACTGATGGACCTAGGTCTACTGATAGACCCCCCTTCGAGTGGCACCACTACTACACCCACATTTGGTACCACTGAGTCCCCTCCTCTTGCCATTACTGGGGACCCTACTCTTCACCCTGGCCCTTCTCGGGGTAAGGAGACCATGGGAGCCCGACCCAACACTGGAGTATTCCGCTGCTTCAAGTGTATGGTGCCTGGACACAAATCCTTCGAGTGCTCGTGACGGCACTTCGTCGCCATGATTGATTCTACCACTGAGCGTGAACCTGAGTATGAAGTCTTCCTTAGTGACTCCCAGCCTGAACCCCTGCCCGAGGCTGATGGTGTTATCGAGGTCGTGGGAGAGCAAGCAGAGCACTTAGTTCGTGTGCTCCACTCTAGTTTGGTTTCCTCTAGCGAGATCACTGAGCCTGATTCTCAGAGAAAAGAAATTTTTCGCACTACCTCCCGCATTCAGGAGCATTTTTGTTCTATTATTATTGATAACGGTATTATGAAAAACTATATTTCTCAGCCATGGTAGAGACGTTAGGACTCGTGGCATGCCCCTTGGCTGAGCCGTACCACTTATTTGGGGTTAGTAGTCCTTTGATTATGCCCGCTACTTATCATTGTCAGGTAGAGTTCTCTATTGGGGACATGTATCGTGATTCAGTGTTATGTGATGTCGCCCCCATCGATATTTGCCACATTCTACTTGGACGACCATGACAGTATGACCGACACTTCATTCATGATGGTGTGAGGAACTCCCACTCCTTCGATCACCTTGGGAGCAAGATTACTCTTCTTCCCCAGAAGATTGGTCTTGTTCCAATGGCACCTGGGAGGACCTCTCCATCATCTGCTTCCCCTTCCTCAGTCGCCGCTACTCCACTCCTATTTAGTGTTGCACTTCGGCCGGGGCCCCCGCTCCAGGAAGTTGCACTTGATTCTAGAGATTCATCCATCTTAGGTGTTCTAGAAACATCACCTCCTATTGACTTCGTATTCGATGAGCACGCGTTTAGCTCGCCGTACTTTTCCTTAGTTGTCGCGGAGCATGTCGAGCCACCTCACCACTATCGTTTGTTGTTGGAGTTTTTTAGGTCGGGCCGCACTAGGAGATTCGAGACGACCCGTAGACTTTTTACTCCTCATCGGGACACTCGTTTTCATGGCTTCTTGTGGAAAATCTTGAACGGAAAAATTGAGGTCTGTTTAAAATTTTGTGACTCGAGTGAGATTTCATCAGGTGAAATCAAAGCGATAGTCGATGTTGGTCTAGCAGACACTCGTCAGTGTCTATCGAGCGAGCGTATGTTGCGTTATGAGTTACTGATTCCACGGGTCTAACAGACATTCATAGGTGTCTATCGAGCGAGCGTATGATAGTCCCGTGCTTGAGGTGTTTTCGTGCATAGCTGTTATGGGTAATAACGCAGTTGGCCATAAGGCCCATAACGGCAGAGGCCTTTGCCTATCACTCGTATGTTATATATATAAATAGGGTTATTTAACGGAACCTCCCCTCAAACCAATCCAGTGAACCCTCTTATGCAGTCCCGTGCTTGAGGTGTTTTTGTGCATAGCTGTTGCTACTCTATTCCTTGGGTATACCTCTCAATTTCTAGCCCTTAAACCTTAGTTAATTTTAGGGAGTTGTTAAGGGCAACGCAATTTTAGCTAGACGCTCCGCACTTTCTCCTAATTTTTCGCGCCTTTTGGAAATCCGCCTTGTACAAGCATTTTTAGGAAAATTGTTCAACACGAAAGTTGTAGATCTCGACTTTCGTGTTGAACACTTCCTAAAAATGCTTGTACAAGGCGGATTTCTAAAAGGCGCGAAACATGGTCGTATTTCCAAAGTACGACTTGTTCATGCATTTTTAGGAAAAATATTCAACATAAAAGTTGTAGATCTCGTCGAGCTCTACAATTTTCGTGTTGAAAACGTTTCCTAAAAATGCATGTACAAGACGTATTTTCAAAAGACACGAAAAATTAGGAAAAAGTGCGGTGGTGCGCCTAGCAAAAACTGTGGTGCCCTTAACAACTCCCTAATTTTATGTACAAAATTTTTAAGTGAATAGTCAATTATTGGAGCTTGCCCTATTTAATCCCATCTTCTGATTATCGTTTATTTTCTACACGTGAAATCTACCATCTATTTTTTTTGCATATGGAATTGAGACTCATGATGTTTGTACGCACGTGCGGTGACCTTACTTTAGTTTGCAACGCTTAGGTCGTTTAGTTCATTTAAAATAGCTCGCGAAGTCTCCCCGCGCCAAAATGTTTAAATAGATCACATTTATTATCTTTTAAAATCTACAGCCCCCACCTCGGATCACATCAGTAATGTTGATTGTTCATGTGGCTAAAGATCACGACACAACATATGGTAAAGAACTTAAACTTGTTCTTAAAATCTTATTTTACACTTGAAACTTTGTTTGAAGAATATATTAGTTAATTCAATTTGACTAATTTATTGACTACAATTAAATTTGTCTTTCATGATTACTATTAAAAAATAGTCATATACCTTCTATATTTTTAAAACAAAATATTTCAGAGAGTAAAATATAAAATGCATTATATAACTATATAAAAACCGAAACTGCACTGCAAAAATTGACTCCAAATCGCATCAATATCAAACCACGCCGCACGGTTTTGGTGCGGTACGGTTCTCTTAAGTTCTAAACTGATCCCCTTTAGTGCGATTGCGATTTGAGCTCAAAGCACACCAAACTGCACCCGTTTCACCCAAAATAGTAAGTATAAATATTATTGATAGATTATAAATAATAACAATATTATAATAATATTAATAATGAAAAATATTATAAAATAATAATAATAAACGAGTTGCGGTTCGGTTCTGCTTCGATCCAGTTCAAATCAGGTCTAAAAATTCTGAAAGCGCTTAAGATTTGTATGTTACTGTTTTGGTTCTGGTCCGGATAATAAAATGAAAGAACCACATCTGAATCAATGTTTTTCACAGTTCTAAAATTCAAATCGGAATCTGAATAATTTGCAAACGGTTCGGGTCCGATTCTTTGCTGTTTCGATTCGGTTTACGATATTCGATTTTAAGTGGCAGCTCTGATCATGAGTTAGGCGACTGACAAAGAGCAGATTTAATGTAGAGCCAGGGACATGAACAGATCAGAGAGTTTGAGAAGAGGTGAGCAACAAATCACTAGAACTAACAATGAGAGTTGTGTTACCGTTTGCAACAGTAATGAACTTTGGATACAAAGAGTTCAGGTACCGGGGGGTGGTTTGTTGTGGAGAGAAGTGATGGGTGGTGCTAGAGTCCACAATCCAAAAGGATCCAAGAGGAAAGGTAGAGAGACAGACATGGGATGAGGAGGCCACGAGGCTAGAGTTGCGAGTAACAGCTCTTGCAGGTGGCGAAAGTCGGCCCGCAGAATGTCGATTTCAGTGGGCGGACATGGGTTGTCAGTGCATTGTCTGTCGCAAAACTTATTGAAGGGAGTTGTCGTTCTCCTGTTGCTGCTCGGGGTAGGAGCGACGTGTGTTCGCATGACAGGAAGCTGGAGGCACCTTGGCAAGCAAGAGCGCAACACGAGAAGACTCAGGCCAGAGACGTCAGACGAGAAGAGAGTTGCGAACTCGAAGAGTAATATATGAACTCGCTATAATGAGCTTGGCACGAGAAGCTCAGCAAGCAGGATGACAACAACAGTCTTGGCGACCAGAAGTTTGGCAGAAGTAAGAAGCGCAAGTGCTGAGGTCGAACCAGGCTAGCAACAAAAGATCCCGACGAAGATGATAATTTGGCGGGCAGGTGGATTTGCGAGAAGAAGCTCAACGACTAGGAAGGTTGCAGAAGGAACCCATCAGATAGGAAGGCTGCGAGAAGAAGACCTCTTCGGCGGACAAAAGAGCTTGCGAGAAGATGAGCTCGCGAGAAGACATCTTGCGGGAAAATGATCACGCTAGAGGGTGTTCACACAATAAAATGAGTTCGCGAGAAGAGGATCCAAACATGCGATCTCTTCGGCGGACACATGATCAGGTAAGCACTCCGGCGAACAGAGGAGACCACGATCAACTGATGTGAGCAGAGCCAGACGAGCGATGACGTCATCAGAGAAATGATTTGAGGAGTGGTGAGGAGCAGTTCGCGCGGTTAGACTAGTGATAGACTCTATAAAGGCAGTGTCCCAGCAGGAGTCGCGATAGACTCTATAAAGGCAGTGGGATGGTGCGTAAAAACACGCAGGAGAGAGTAAGGGGGGGTGCGGTTAGCAAGAAATGAGACCACATAGGTATCTAGTCTGCAAGAGAGGGGTGCGAGCATAGAGGTATAGAATTCTCAGATTCACATGGAGTTGATACCATGTGGAACTTGAGAATGAAAAAACTTAATATTTATTATTCATTTATTCTCATAAAATAAGCTTTTTACATACCTTTATATTGACAAAGGGGTCTCCCTTTATAGAAAGAGAGAGAGACCTTAATGTAAATTAAAGATGTGAGACTAAAAGAGGAGCTAGAGAGGAGAGGCCTTATGGGCCTAATTACATGAACTTTTTATTTCTTTCTTGTAATAGTAACATTAATCGTAAGGAAAAGAAAAAATGAACATGTTCAACATTGTTCGAGGAAAATAATCTTTACTGATATTCTTCTCCCATATTTATGATCCTTCTCTCTTTTTATTATGAAATAACTTGAGGAGATTGAATAACAATATTCATATCATAGTTGGATTGAGTTGAACCTAGAGGGAGAATAGCATGCATGTGTTAAACTCAAAATTATTTAGAGAAATTTTTAATTATGAATGAGCTCATGAAGTGATAATAACAAAACATTCATCCGCATATTAATTGCTCCAAGAACATACCCTTTTGCAAAATATACTAATTGATAAAAATAAATATTAGTTCATATGTCTTCACTAATAATGTTACGAAGAAACACACACAAACAAATCCAAACTTAGATTTTATCACACAATCTAAAATGGAGTTAATATTATTTGGTGTGTGTAGCATTGCTTGGTATCCAAATAAAATTAGATTTTATCAACTTTACTTTATTGGTTAAACCATATGTTTGTATGAATGTATATCTATCCCTATACCATTTTAAATGAAAATCGTCATATAATCATATGATTTTAATCCACAAAAATACAGTTGTACCCCTTGAATATCTTCCCTAAGATATATACGTCAGAATTATACTAATAGAAATCATTTTGACAGCAACACTAATATATAGAGAAATTTATAACACAACTTTTACGTAATGAAAGGGGATTGCCGCTTGATTTAGTATGAAAACATGCACAATTTCTACTTAATGAAATAGGTTCCTCTCTTAATACGACAAACCGAGCTATCAGATGATGAAATTGTGCTAACGATGGAAGAAAGGGCGACCTTAAGCCACTCTTTTGTGGCGGTCCATTGAAATATTTATTAGGAAAATACTAGATGAAGCAGAAGCAGCTACGATAGCCTGTCTGGGCGCAGAAGCAGAGGCAGCTGCAGATTTCTCTGTTCCGATTATCACAAATCTGGGGGCAAAGGCAGAGTAAAACATGGACGTAGATGTTGAAGCAAAAGCTGGAGGGAGGGGTGGAAACAAGCTGCACACAATGTCAATGTCGAGAAGCTGGGAGGATGGGGGGGGGGGGGGTGATCCCGATATTTCGAGCAGGTGCTAATCGGCTAGGCGAAGATGCAAGTGACTGTGCGGGCGACGCAAGTGAGGACTCAGAGGGGTGTGTGGGTGCTTGGGTGGGCGACGTAGGTGAGGAGGCAAAGGAGTTTGCAGTAGGGTGTAAGCTGACTGTGACCTTTCAGTGAAGAAGGTGAATATGTGATTTTCTATTGCAGAGGAAATCAAAGAAGGCTTGCAACATTTACATCGATTTCTATTTTTATATCCTGAAAGTCATATAAGGAGTGCAGTGTGCTTACCAAAATCTGAGAAGGCTGGTGTGCTTATTGATTCTTCGTTGCTTGCTGACAATGCTAAAATGATGCTTTTGATTATATGAGAGAGAATATTCTATATAAAATACAACAACACTCAAGCCTTTATCCCACCACAGTGTTCGGCTATATTCTATATAAAATAATAACAATAATATTATGTATATAAATATAATACTGATAATAAACGGGTTGCGATTCAATTTCATTTTGGTTGGGTCTAGAAATTCTGAAACCGCTCAAAACTTGTATGTTGCGGTTCCGGTTCCCGTCCAAATAACAAAATGATAGAACCACACTCAGACTATTGTTGTTCACGGCTCCAAAATTCAAACCAGACCCAAATAATTCACAAGCAGTTCAGCCCGGTTTTTTGTGATTCCAGCTCGGTTAACGGTTCCCGGGTTTAAGTGACATCTCTAATGCCGGGGTACTATACCATTTCGTCCATGGATTTATCTACCATTTCGTCCTGGGGTTTATCTATCATTTCATCCAAAAGTTTATCCTACCATTTCATCTAAAAGTCTATCTACAGTTTCAACTGAGTTTATTTACCATTTCATCCATAGCTTTATCTATAGTTTTTCCAGGTTTTATGTATCATTTTATACAAGTGTTTATATAGAATTTCATCCATCGGTTTATCTATCATTTCGTCTATGAGTTTATGTACGTTTTATCCAGGGATTTATATAAAAGAATATATAGCTCGGTAGGAAAGATACAACTGCAACAAATGGTTTATTTGGGAACCGGTAGGAGGAGCCGAAGTTATTTCGAGGAAAATGAGATTAATAATTAGCAACCTTAATAAATCAGGATCTAGCCAGCGGGAACTAATTTCTTGTTAGGGCGGTAGATTGAGATTAGTAAAGAATAGAGGAGGGAGTGAGAAATTAGGGATTGAGAGGAGGAGAGAGAAAATACCTGAATAGTCTTTGCCTGCCCTTGTCAAACAAGCCATAGAGGTATTTATACCTCTAGACCAAGATGAGGCCGGCCGGCCCCCCCCCCCACGTGGGATGAACCTGCAGGTTCAGCCCCGAGCCGCCGCAATTTAATTGTGGAGTGATGAACCGGTAGGTTCAACCCCACTTTGTGCTGCCTCCTTCCGCCGATGCGCATATTGTTGACCCGCGAACCAGTTGTTATGCGGGGCCATAACATTCCCTCCCCCATCAGCAACCAACTTGTCCTCAAGATGAAAGTCTGGGTAAAGTTCTCGGAACTCGAGCAGATCGACCCATGTGTTGTGCGCCACCGATAAGTTCTTCTATTTGGCGATGTTCTCCTGACGGTACTCGGTACCACACTTCTTCCATTTGGTGAGCAGTACCTACTTTGGGAGCGGTCTCAGTTCCCCACTGTGGGTTGCCTCTGGCATGGGTAAGGCATACCTGTACCGTGTCCCCGATCTTCTTTTTTAGCAAGGAAACATGGAAGGTCGGGTGAATATGCGATCCCTCTGGCAGGGCCAATGTATATGCAACCAGACCCACTCTCTGGGTGATTTTGAAGGGTCCATAATACTGTGGTGCTAATCTCTGGTTGCTTCTTTGAGCCACGAAGGTTTGTCTGTATAGTTGAAGCTTGAGAAAGACCTCATCTCCGACAGCGAACTACCGTTCCGTCATGTGTTTATTTGCTTGGACCTTCATTCTATTCTGAGCAGCCAGAAGATTTTCACGCAGAAGGGAAAGAGTATGATCTCGATCGCGCAGCTCACGATTAACTACTAGTTGCACTGTTATGCCTGGTTCATACAGCTCCATGGTCAGGGCGGAGCGTCCGTACACAATTTTGAACAGAGTGAATTTACTTGCAGTGTGATATGATGTGTTATAACAGTATTCGACCCAATGTAGCCAACAGGTCCATGTGCTGGGCGGGTCCAGGTGCTCATGCACAGACGAGTACCCTGTTGCCGGAATAGCTTCTTCCAGAAATTGCTCACAAACACAGTATTCCGATCCGAGATGATGGTCCGAGGAATGCCGTTAAGTCGTGTGATCTCCCGCACAAATAAGTCGACCACTGACTCCCCCGTATAAGAATGGTTCAAGGCCAGGAAGTGGCCGTACTTGGAGAGCTTATTCACCACGACCAGGATAACTGTCTTCCCTTGAGATCTCAGCAGGCCGTCGATGAATTCCATGGAGACCATGCCCCAAATTTGTTGTGGAATCTCCAGGGGAGTAAGCAGATCTGCTGGAGACGTTTCGTATTTCTGACGTTGACAAATGTCGCATTGCTGCATAAATCTCTGGGCATCTCTTCGTTGGTCTTTCTAGAAAACATTGGCTCTGACCCGCTGTAAGGTACATATAACTCCTGCATGCTCCCCATTGGCGAGGAGTGGAACTCTTGCAACATAACATTCTTCCATGGCGACAACGAGGGTATGAACACCCGGTCGTGAAAGTATAAGTGCCCGTTTTGCAGTCGAAACCCAGGAGCAACATCTTGTCCCTGTCAAAGTGCCTCCACGATAGGATGTAGCTCAAAGTCTTGTAGGACCTCCTTCTTTATATCGTCCAAGGCGCCGATCAGGGGCGCGGAGATGCGTTGAAGTGTTCCCTCTGGTATGCGGGATAGTGTGTCAACCGCAACGTTCTCCTTCCCCTGCTTATAGACTATCTCGTAGTTGTAGCCAAGCAACCTCGTCACCCATTTTTGTTGTAGAGGAGGCCACCCGTTGCTCGAAAAAATGTTTCAAACTCTGGTGATCGGTCCGGACCTTAAAGTGTCTGCCCAGAAGGTAGGGCCTCCACAAGGCCACAACATGTATGATGGCGAGCATTGCGTTCTTGTAAGTCGACAAACCCAGCTTTTGGGGAGCCAGTGCCTTGCTTAAAAACACGATCGATCGACCTTCTTGCATGAGCACAACCCCGATCCCTACGCCTGAAGCATCAGTCTCCAATATGAATTCCTTGGCGAAGTCGGGAAGAGCCAACATTAGTGTCATTGTCATGGTCGTCTTGAGAGCTTGGAATGCAGCATCCGCTTCCTCTTGTCAGCAGAAGGCACCCTTGTGCAACGTTGGGTCAACGATCGAGCTATCCTCCCACAATCTTTCACGAATCGTTGGTAGTAGCCCGTCAACCGGAGGAAACCTCGGAGTGCACGGACCGTGCGTGGCCTAGGCCACGTATGCTTGCTCTCCACCTTCTGGGGGTCAGCCTTGACTCCTCGTGTCGAGACGATATGCCCCAGATATTCCACCTCTTCTTGACCAAATGAGCATTCAGAGCGCTTGACATAGAGCTGGTGCTGCTGGAGGATCACGATCACTTATTCCACATGTTATACATGTCCTTACCAGTTGGCACTGTAGATCATAATGTCATAAAAAAATTAATACAGACCTGCGGAGGAGGGGCCGGAAGATCTCGTTCATCACTGCCTGAAATGTCGAAGGTGCGTTGGAGAGTCCGAACGACATCACGACAAACTCGTAGTGACCATCATGTGTCTAAAAAGCTGTTTTGAAGATATCCTCAACCTTCATCTTGATGTGGTGGTACCCCGATCACAAATCCAGCTTGGTGAACAGCTGTGCTCCATATTGTTCGTTCAGAAGTTCCTCGATCATGGGGATACAAAACTTGTCTTTGATAGTAAAACTGTTCAGAACGCGGTAGTCAACACAATCTCCACGACCCATCTTTTTTGTTCATCAAGATGATGGGTGAGGAAAACGAACTGGTGCTGGGTCGATTGATTCCTGTGGCTAACGTCTCCTTCATGCTCCATTCTTTCTCAGCCTTCTGTATGTACGGGTAATGGTAGGGTCGAATGTTGGTCTGCTCAGTCCCTTCCTTCAGGCTTATCTGGTGATCTCGGAATCGCCGCAAAAGTAACGATCGGGGTTCCTGGAAGTCATTCGGATACTGGAGAAGTAATGACTTCATTTGTTCGGGGACTTCTTGTGTGGGCGTAGCTAGAAGCCCGATCTCCATAATCACAGTCATGTCGTTCTCTTATTCCCACAACCTCTCCAAGCAGCGAAGAGAGATCTATTTCACCGGTGAAGTTCTGATCCAGTGCATGCAGTTCTCTCTCCCATCTGAGCAAACTCCATTGTCAAACTATCCCAAGTTACTTTTCCCAGCCGTCGCAAGCATTGTACCCCTAAAACCATATCTGATATCCAGATGTGCAACAAGTAAACATCCATCCTGCAGGTGTATCCTTGCACACTGAACGACACCATGACCTGTAAAGGGGCATCCTTGGTGATCTCTTGCCCCAGCTTATGTGCCATCACGGGGTTGATGATGTTATCTGTACTCCTGCTGTCAACCAAAATAGTCACCTTCTATTGGCAAATCTGCCCTGCAATCTGCATCGTGAGCGGTGTAGATCCTCCCTTCATGGACTGGATAGATACCTCAAACTCGTGTATGTCCGGGATGGACTCCTGTACCCCTTCTTCTTCATCCGTCCCACAACATCTACACCAGGATCGTCTGACATTTGTGGCATGAGGTGAATTTCTCATCACAGTGGAAGCACAATCCTTTCTCTTTTCTTGCCTGTAGCTCTGACCATGTCAATTTCTTCATAGTCGCTCTTCTAGTAGCTCTTTGATCTTTCTTGGTGTCCGGAGGGTTTGTAGTGTTCTTCATATTCCCCATATGGACTTTTGTTGGTTGAATCACTCCTCTTGAATCTGGGTCAGGCTGATAACATGGGTCAAACTCCGTGTCATGTTGGCTGCACCTCATCCTTGATGTGCTCCTTCAATCCCGTAATGAAGCTGCTCATTAATGTCTTCTCTTCCCACTGCACCCTGTTAGGTAATCTTTCGAACTCTGCTCGGCATTCTATCACCTTCCCTTTCTGCCTCAGTTTCTGAAGAAGAGCCTCAAAATCTTCATATTCGAGGGGTCCTAATCTGCCCGTGAAACCATCAATGAAATCAGCCCAAGGGGCGTAGTCACGTCCTCAAAGGAACCATTGAGTCCACTGGAATGCATCATCTTCAAGGTGAAAGTACGCCAGTTGCACCCGCTGCTCTTCTGGAATCTCCTGGTAATTGTAAAATAACTCTGTCTTTTGAACCCATTCCAACGCGTCGCCCCCTTTTAATTTTGGGTAATTCACGCGGGTCCTTTTTAGTGGCATGTATGCTCTCGGGTTTTGCTGGTTGTGTGCTTCATACTCTTAACCGAGGCCAAGAGTCCGTCGACGTTCTGTCGGCTAGTTAGGGTATCCTCCTTCCTCTCTGTGTTGATATCCGGGCCTTGTAGCCGCCGGAGCGTGTCTATACTCCTAACCACTGCCTCTTCTGCTGCGGGCATGATCCGATCCCTTAAGGTTAAGCAGAAGCCCATCTCGAGGAGGGTAGATTGTATCCCTAGTCCGTTGTTCAATCAGGTCCTCTCTTCCCCTTCCGAGTCCTCCTGGAGATTGGATCTGTGGTGCAACCCGCGTTGTGTCTTTTATTTTTTTATTGTGCTTGTTATTTGTGTAGCGCCTGCATTCACGCTTTTCTGTTTCGTTTTGTGTTGTGTATATATTTTAAGTTTTGAAATTATAAGTTCATTTTAATTTGGGGTTTTGATTTAAAATGTCTACTGTTAGTCCCTCCTTAAATCTCTTTTTATGTTACTTTGAAGCCATCGGGTCTCTCTTGAAAGCCCATTCTAAAAGATCAATGATTTGCTGCCACTATTAAAGGCTCATTCACAGCTCATTCCAAACCCTAAACTGCTAGTATAAAATCATTTAAAGCCTCCTAGTACCGGTGGTTGGAATAGAACTGACGAACCAATTTTAGGTTTCGTCGGTTCCCAAATCAGCGCCGCTCCCTGCCAAAGCTCGACACCGCCATACCTCTGCTCGCCAGCCACGCTGACGGCGCCAGAACCTCACCCAGGAGCAGGCGACCTCTCCTGCAACCTCTGTCGACTTCTCTGGCCCCAATCCCCGACAGCTCCAAGGCCCTCTGAGGAATCTCTTCCCTTCCATGCAACTTTGCACCTCACCCTATTGTCCTGTGAATCTGCAACATCCAATGTCTTCTGCTCGATCAAACCTCCAGCAACATCGCCGCCTGGCTTCTCCTTCCAGTTGCCCGACGGCACCTCCCAGTCATCGACCAACTACTTCCCCAACGACCTCCTGGTCTACCCGAGCCCTGACTGGGATTTCTTTGGAGTTTTGAGCATTGCCGCAGCCTAAAACAGCCTTCTCATCAGTAGACTTGTTCGCCTCTGCTACTCTTCCACGTGAAAGCCATGACCTAGTTTCTGTGCCCGTGGAATTGAGATTCTTGATGTTTGCACACACGTGCAGTGTCCTTAGATTAGTTTGCAATGCATAGGTCGTTTAGTTCGTTTGAAATAGCCCGGAAAGTCTCCTCGCGCCAAAATTATTTTAACTAGATCGGATTTATTATCTTTTAAAATCTACAGCCCCCACCTCGGATCACATCAGTTTGGCGTGACTACTGAGATATCTCACTCCTATCGTGGGATAACCGAGCGGCGGTTGTTTTCAAAATTATAAGTTTAGGATTTTACGTTAAATATGAAGAATTTAGGCGAATGTATTAAAATTTTGTTGAAAATTGTTGAGTGCATCACTGCAGACGTTCGGCAGAATCTGAGTGGGTTGTGCACCTCTGTTCACAACCTTGAAGTGACAATGCACACATATTATGCTGCTCCTGCATACCTCCCCACTTCATATCACATAGTGGGACCCGAGGTTAGGTCGTTTGATAGTCCTCTTCCTCTCTTCGTCAGTTTCACGACGAGCACTTTGGTCCCACCCACCTCCATCGTGACACACTTCAGTCAAGGAGATTCTTCTCGAGCCCCTGCTCAAGGAAGAAGAGCTTTCTCTTATTTTTATCACCCCCGACTGAAGTTGTGACTCCACTTGTCTCCACTATAGCACCCCCTTCGTCGGGGGTGCTAGGAGGCTTTACTGAAGTCGTAACTCACTTGTCTCCAATTGATGCAACCTGTGCCGCATATGTTATTATTATTATGGTACTTGTCTTTATTTGTGTAGTGCATGTCTTGACGCGTTTGACTTTGTTATGTGTTGAGTTGTCTCGCACGTATTATAAGCACTTGAGTGTTATTTTGTATCGCGCATACTGTTCAAGCAGTTTTTATTTGGCTCGTTAGTGTGACCGGCTAACGAGACCCTAAATGCATAGGTCTGGTAGTTTAGGAGATGTTAATTTAGGGCAAGCTAAATTAATTAATTAGTTTTAAAAGTAAATGTCCCCTATTTCTATGGCCGGCTCCACCGTTGAATTTTCCCCTTCACATTTCCGTCTATGTGCCAATAGTAATAGTCTGCCAATTTTAAAAAGAAAATCTTGGGTTGCCTTTAGTAATGTCCCCATCAAATCAACCCAAAATCCCTATTATAAAAGGAATTCCCCATCACATGAGGAGGCTAGCTGAAAATTGAACCGAGCGAATCACTTTTGGATTTCGTTTGGTTCTTCCGTAGCGCTGCCGACCCACCCCTCCTGTTTCGTTCCTTCAACGCCCCTCTCCTGCTAGCCAGAACTTCCAACGCCAACGCCACCACCAACGCTCATCTCCTCCGACAAAACTACCTCCGGAAGCCACCGCCGCTACCTTCCGATTTCTCCTGTCCAGAGCTCCTCTCCATCAACGAAGCTCCAGGGAAGCCCTCTCTAGCCACTGACGAACTCGCCTGAGCATACCTAGGCTCCGACGACCCCTCCTCCGTCCAGCCGCCGACTCAATCTCTCTCGACCCCGCAGCCGCCGCCATTACCATTCACAGACCACGAAGACCCTTTTCCGGCCAGCCTCTTGCATCACGTACAACCACCAGGCCGTTCCGAGCCAGTCCTCCCCTATGTGAAGTCCCGAGCACTGTTGTTGCTTTCACGTCTCTACTGGTGTACCTCTGACCTCTTTCCGGCTCTCTACCAGTCAGTTTTAAGCTTAAGATATAAATGAATAGGTAATTAATTGAGCTTGCCCTAGTTAATTTCATCTCCTCATTATCATCTTTTATATCCATGGATGTCCGCCACCGTATTTCCCCGTCCGTGGAATTGTGATTTGTGACATTATTACGTTTGCGCGGTAGTTTTACGTATGTTTGCGATGTTTAGGTCGTTTAGTCGTTTAAAATAGTCCGTGAAATCCCTTCGTGTTGCATTAATTTAAAGAGTTTGCAATTTATATCGTTTAAAAAACTACAGCCCTAGGTTCAGTTCACATCAGTTTGGTACTTTGGTGTGGCTGCTAGAATATCTCACTCCTATCGTGGGATAGCCGAGCGGCGGTCGTTTTCAAAATTATAAGTTTAAGATTTTACGTTAAAAAATGGAGGATTTAGGCGAACGTATTAAAACTTTGTTGAAAAATGTTGAGTGCGTCACTACAGACGTCCGACAAATCTGAGTGGGTTGTGCACCTTTGTTCACAACCTTGAGGTGACAATGCGCACGCATTATGCTGCTCCTGCATACCTCCCCCTTCATATCACATAGTGGAACCCGAGGTTAGGTCGTTCAATAGTCCTTTTCCTCGCCTTGTCAGTTTCACGACGAGCACTTTGGTCCCACCCACCTCCACCGTGACACTCACTTCAGTCAAAGAGATTCTTTCCGAGCCCCTGCTCAAGGAAGAAGAGCTTTCTCCTATTTTTATCAGCTCAACTGAAGTCGTGACTCCACTTGTCTCCGCTATAGCACCCCCTTTGATCGAGGAAATTCTTCCCGAGCCCTAGCTCCAGGAAGATGATTTTTTTCTTCCCCATCCCTTCATCCCGACTGGCATGATGTGTCCCCTTGCTCTTGCTCACACTGAATCACACCCTTTAATCACTGAGTTTTTTCATGAGGCCCAACTCCAGGGAGGACTTAATAGTGATGTGTCACTCACCTCGGATGACGCATCACCGCTCTCTCTTCTCCCAGAGGAGAAGTTGGCTAGTGATGAGGCCTTCATCTTAGGTGGCATTGACTCGTTTGTCAAATATCATGATTTTCTTAGCCTACTGCCGCCCCAATCCCGTGAGGCCGCAGTCATTGAGCTTGGTAACTACTCGCTGGGGTCATTAAAGTCACCACCTTTTATTGACTTTATATTCAGTGAGCACGCGTTTTGTTCGCATGACTTCCCTTTGGTTGTAGGCGAGTATGTTGTACCACCACATCACTATCGTCCGATCTCTGAAACTTCTAGGTTTAGCAGTCCTGAGGGAGTCGAGTCACTCCTTAGATTTTTTACTCCTCATAGGGACACTCGTTTCAAGGGCTTTTATGGAAAATCTTACATGATAAAATTGTGATTTGTGGCATTATTACGTTTGTGCGGCAGTTTTACGTACGTTTGCAACGCTTAGGTCGTTTAGTTGTTTAAAATAGTCCTTGAAATCCCTCCGCGCCACATTAATTTAAAGAGTTCGCAATTTATATTATTTAAAAAACTACAGCCCTAGATTCAGTTCACATCAATCGGCCCCTGGTGAGTACTCACTTCTTTGTTCACAGTTGCGTTGCCCTTGATACTTTGAGACAACAAGCTCTCGATCTCCTCCGTGCGAGTTTCCTGCCGCTCTTCCAGACGTTTCTCTAATGCGCTTAATTTTTCTCCGATGGTCGTCACCGTATTTGACAGCCTGGTGTAGTTCTCCTCTAGGGTTGCTAGCCTCGTGGACTCTTCCTGTGAGCGAGTCATCATGGTGGCGCTCAATGGTTTAGCGAAAGGTAGCAACCAGTTTCAAGGTAGTCTTGCACGCTGCAGGCAAACGAAGTTGATCGAGGGCTGGGAGATCGACGCAGAAGGTCGCTGGCATCGACGCGGAAGGGCACCGGAGATCGACGAAGTCAATCGGGTACAAAAGAGATCGACGCAGTGGGCGTTGGGGTCGACACAGTTGATCAAAGGCTAGGTCGCTGAAGAAGCGCAGAAACGATTGCAATCGGTTGGAGAGGGATCGATGGGACTGTCAATCGTTGGAGACAAAGCAACCGGTGCCGAGGAGATCGACGACAGTCGGCCTTGGGAACGAAGCAGTTGATCGAGCCAGTGTCGTCAAAGTCGTCGTTCGAAGTCGACGATCGTCGGATGCGCAGCGACTTGCGGTTCAGGAAAGATGTCGGGACGTACTGGCGAGGTTGTAGGAAGGGACTTCTGATACCAAATGTTACGGCAATAAATCAAGATTAGTGGAGAATAGATGAGGGAGAGGGAAATTAGTGTTAGAGCTTGAGAGGAGGAGATGGAAAATACTTGAATAGTCTTTGCCTGCTCTCGCCGAACAAGCCCTAGAGGTATTTATACCTCTGAGCCAAGAGGGGGCCGGCCACCGCAGGTTCAACCCCGAGCCACCGTAGTTTAATTGGGGAGGGCTGAACCGATAGGTTCAACCCCCTTTGTGCTATCTCCTTCCGCTGACGCGCATATTGTTGACCCGTGAACCGGTTGTTATGCAGGGTCATAACATTCCGAGTCAACATCCATGTCATCTTTCCGGCCTAATATTTAAAAGGCTTAACAAATTAGGACCTATTTCAAACTTGTAATAAAGTTTTGGGACTAATATCAAACAAAAAAGTTCATGGGCCATAGGGCCTCACATACACAGTGTCTTAGCACACTAGCACTAAGATTAATGCATTGACATTGTGGCAATTATTCAATCATTTTAAATCTCGCACACACATTAATGTAAATGCATTAATGACAAATAAAATTGAAAAGAAACCCAACCAAACTTAAGTCAAATTCTCCATAGCTGTAGGGATAAAAAACCTTAAATTTGGAGCTCATTTTTGTTTTCTATAATAAACAAATGTTGCTTGTTGTATTTATTAGAGAGCCACCGTAATTTCTTTTCTAAAAAACAGCCAACTTTTATATACCTTAGAAAAATAGACTCCTAGCACAGTAGGTTGAACTATCTGCGAAAGAGTATCTGCAGAGCACCGAGCGGAACCGCCAAGTACTCTATAACAGTACCAGAAATGGTTCGGGTACGTTGCCCTCATGGGGTAAAAATGAACGCAATAATTTGGCACTTCTCCTATTTCTTCATCCAGTCATTTTTTACATTTTTACCAACACCTTTGATTATACATGTGAATTCTATTTTCATATTCTCTCTCTTTCAGTCCAAATGTGTTCATTTCTTCTGCTCATCCAATTCTGAGTTTCTTAGGCTTTCTATGGCTTGGAATATATAGCTTTTTCTTCTTTCTTTTCACTTGGATGTTTAAGCCAGAGGTCTGTCTGGTTGGATTCAAACATTTTGAGTTAAGTAAATGCAATTTGTTTTAGTTTCTTATGATTGTTTGGTTTTCTGCCGGTTATTTTAATTTAAAATATGTTAACAATAACTGCCTTACAAAATATAGAAGAATTAGAATTCACATCTGTTAAAATAGCCCATGTAAAGGGCTCATTATTGGGCCCATTTATTGTTTTATCTTCTCTCCTCCTTTAGTCCCACATCTTGTATAGGATTTTCTTCTCTTTTCGTCTTCCTATATATTTGTATTCTCTCCTTGTATTTATATGCACAAGCAATACATACAAGTTTTTGAGCTCTTTCAACATGGTATCAGAGCGCGCGGTCCGTCACCCGCGGTTTCCCCTTTTCTAACCGCCCAACCCTCCCCCCCTTCCCGGTCCGCAGTTTTCTCTGCGGCCTCCTTCTCCTACCCGCGTCTATCCGCGGCCTTGTCTCCGGCGGACTGGAAGCCTATCCGCTCCGGTCTCCTGTCCGCTCTTGCCCTTCTCCGCGCGGGCTCTGCGGTTTGCAACTCTGCATCCGCTTCTCCTCTCCCTCTCCGTGGTTCCACCCTCTTCAAGCTTCTTATAGTCACCTCTCTGCTTCGTGGGGCCCACTTCTCTTCTGTCCGCTGCGGGCTCTTCTCCTGACCGCTGCAAGCTCCTCTACTCTGCTGCTTGCGTTCTGCTCTAACGGTCTCCTCTTCTGTCCGCTCGAGAACCTCTTCTCGCGGACCTCGCCTTCCCGCTGCGGCCTCTGCCTCAATTCTCTTGTGCACGGCCTCTGCCTCCTTGTCCGCTGCAAGTCCGCTGCGGCTTCGCCTTCTGTCCGCTGCGGCTTTGCCTTCTGTCCGCTGCAAGGCAGCAGTCTCCCCTTTGCTTACCGCGATCTCTGTCAACCCGCTGCGGGTTCTCTCTTGCGGGCTGCTCTTATCCGCTTTCTCTCTGCTTCCTTCTTCTCGCTTGCGATCTCTCGCGGTTTCCTTCCGCTCTCTGACCGCTGCTGGCTTCACCTAGACCGGGGCGGTCTCTCTCTTTTGTTTCTGCCCTCTGGTCGCGAACTGACTACTCGCTGGTGTCCGGCTTGACCGTGCGGACTGCTGCCTCTCCGCATTCTGGTCGTGGTCTTCCTCAGTCATTCTCGCGGCGGCCTCCTTGTCTTCTCGCAGGCGGTTTATCCTCTACTCGCCGCGGTCTTGCTCTCTTCTCGCAGTGACCTCAGCTGTCTGCCTCTGCGGTCTGCCCTTATGGGCTCGTCCGGTAACTCCTCTGGCTCGACGGCCAGCCCGCCTGCTGATCGCCCGGCTTGTCCGACTGACCGCCCGGCTTGCACTACAGAAGTCCGTGACGAGCTGCGCATCACTACCATCTCTCTTTCTGGAAAGAAGAACTTTGTCCCTTGGGTACATTCAGTTAGACGAGTTCTTCAGGCCAAGGGCCTTCTCCCTCACCTTACTCAGGCTCCTCCCACCCCTCCTACCGATGACTGGCTCCGCAATGATGGCCGAGTTCAGACCTGGATCTTGAACTCTTTAGATGGTGAGCCCTATCAAATGGCTATGTATCATGAGACTGTCAAAGATATGTGGACTGAGCTACACTCCTTATATTCTGGACGAGACAACCTCCAGCATCTCTACGACATCCTCACTGACCTCTTTGCTCTTGACGCTGGAGGGGCTTCAGATATGACCTCCTTTGTTGCTCGTGCGAAGACTATTGCTGAAGCATGGATCCAACATCAGCCGTTCACCAATGATGCTGTTGCTCAGCGTGCTCAGAAGGAAGCCACCTGTGCTGCCATCATCATGACCCGTCTTCCCCCTCACCTTCAGAGCATTCATGCTCAGGTCCTGACTTCCACTACCACACCATCATTTTCTGATGTGTGCTCCATGATTCTCCGAGTATCATCTCCTCCAGATACTACGAATCCTCCGACCCTTCTTCAGCAGACACCTCCGCTTCTACCATTCCCTCCTCCTCCTTCTACTCGGGGGGGGGGGGGGGGGGGGGTCGTTCGGGATCTCGCGGTCGTGGTGGCCGGAGTCGGCCGAAGTGTTCCTTCTGCGGGAAAGATGGTCATCTCGAGGCAACCTGTTACAAGAAAGTTGGCTATCCTCCTCGCCTGACGACTTCTGTTGCTACCGATGCTGGTCTTCCTGATCTTGACAGTGTTCGTCTTCAGCTCCAGCATCTCCAGGGATTGCTCCACCCACCCTCTGCCTCTCTTGCCTCCGTCTCTAACACAGGTACCGCTTGTCTCTCCACCGGCTTGGGCTGGATTGTGGACTCTGGCGCTACTCATCACATTACTCCACATCGACCTGCCCAGTACCTGAATTCCCCTTGTCCATCGTCTATTACTGTGGCCAATGGAGCCACTGTTCCCGTCTCCGGCTCGGCAGATCTTCCTCTCACCTCCTCCATCTCCCTTCGCTCGGCTCTTCACGTCCCGAGTTCCCCGTTCAATTTACTTTCTGTTGGACGGCTTACTAATGATCTGGATTGTTCTGTTATATTCACTTCCTCTTCTTTTGTTATACAGGATCGGCGGACGCAGACTACCATTGGTAAAGACCGGCTGCGGAATGGGCTCTACCTTCTCGACGACTCTCCCACCATCCTCTCATCCGTTTCTTCAACTGATTGGCATCGTCGACTTGGGCATGCTCCTCTACCGGTCCTCCAGCGGGTTCTCCCAGATGTTTCTTTTACCCCCTTTCAGTGTGACTCCTGTATCTTCGGCAAGCAGACTCGTTCATCTTTTTCTTCACATTGTACTCGGAGCGCTGCTCCTTTTGATTTAGTGCATTCGGATATTTGGGGACCATTTAAAATTCCTAGTATTTCCGGTTTCCGGTATTTTATAACGTTTATTGATGATCACTCTCGCACTACCTGACTATACTTACTTCGTGATCGCTCCGAGCTTCCCCGTGTCTTTCGGGCATTTGTCCTCGAAACCCGTACGCATTTCCACACCACCATCAAAGTACTACGAACTGACAATGCTCGTGAGTACACTAGTCACGAATTTACTGCTTTATGTTCTGAGTTCGGGATTCTACATCAAACTTCCTGCGCTTACACGCCGCAACAAAACGGTGTTGCCGAACGCAAGAATCGCCACTTACTCGATGTTGCCCGTTCCCTCATGCTGCAAATGCATGTCCCTAAACCATATTGGAACTTTGCGGTCTCGACCGCCTGTTTTCTCATTAACCGTCTCCCTTCCTCTATTCTCAACTATGCTACTCCGTTTAGCACACTCTTTCCCTCCACTACGGCCTTTCCTCTCCCACCTCGTGTATTCAGTAGCCTCTGCTATGTCCACCGTTTGGGGCCTTCCTCGGATAAGCTGGATCCCCGAGCGGCCAAGCATATCTTTGTTGGTTATTCACGCACCCAAAAGGGGTATGTCTGTTATTCTCCTGCTACACGCAAGATCTCCGTTTCTGCTGATGTCACTTTTCTCGAGGATCAACCATTCTTTCCTGCTCCCTTACCTGACCATCTACCACCCACACCTACTCTTCCATCCATCCCACGCCCGGTCATTCCCGCAACTACTCCTCCGACTGTCGTTCCCTCTAAACCGACTGTCGTTCCCTCCAAACCACCAGTTATCCGCGTCTACACTCGTCGCTCTACCACTTCCGTTGCCCCTCTGCCGTCGGTCTCTACCATGGATACTCCGCGTCCAAATGATCAGGTATCGCCTTCCACTGCTCATCCGCTGGCAAACTACATCTCTCTTCATCGCCTCTCTCCCCATTTACACACTTTGGCTACTTCTCTCTCTTCGGTTGCTTTTCCTAATTCTGTGCAGGAGGCGCTTCAACATCCAGGATGGCGAGCGGCCATGGAGGAAGAAATGTCTGCTCTCTGGTCTAACCAGACATGGTCTGTTGTTCCCCTTCCCCAGGGCCAGAAACCAGTTGGGTGCAAGTGAGTCTTTGTCATCAAACATGCTGTCGATGGGACAATTGACCGTCTAAAGGCCCCTCTTGTGGCTAGAGGTTTCACTCAACAGGAGGGGCTAGATTTTGAGGAAACGTTCTCTCGGTAGCGAAACTTAATAGTGTTTGCGTCCTCATCTCTGTTGCTGTCCATCGCCGGTGGCCTCTCTTTCAGCTGGATATCAAGAGTGCTTTCTTGAATGAGGATCTCCAGGAAACTGTCTACATGCAACAACCACCCGGGTTTGAGACCACGGGGGAGTCTCAGGTCTGCCATCTTAAAAAGGCTCTATATGGTCTCAAACAATCTCCACGGGCATGGTTTGAAAATTCAGCAAGGTCCTCCGTGAGATTGGCTTCACTCGGAGCTCGGCCGACTTCTCGCTCTTTACTCGTCACCAACCAACAGGAACGGTTATTCTGTTAGTATACGTCGACGATATTATCATTACTGGAGATGACTCTCAAGGGATACATGCAGTCAAAGTCCATCTAAACTCAGTCTTCCAGACAAAGCATTTGGGACCTCTTCGCTATTTTTTGGGCCTTGAGATTGGCAGGAGGCCGGATGGGCTCACTCTCTCTCAACGGAAATATTGTCTTGACCTTCTTCATGATGCGGGTCAGTCCGGCTGCAAGCCAAGTGATACTCCTATGGATGTGAACCACAAACTGTGTGCCCATGCATCTGACTCCGATCTCCTTCTCCAGAATCCTGAATATTATCGACGTTTTGTTGGAAAACTGATATATCTCACGGTTACTAGACCGGATATTTCCTTTGCTGTTGGTCTTGTCAGCAGATACATGCACTCTCCTCGAAAATATCATCTTCAAGTAGTGGAACGAATTCTCAGGTATCTGAAAACCGCTCCTGGTCAGGGACTTGTCTACATGACCTCCTCTTCTGCTTCAACATTGGTGGCATATTCAGATGCTGATTACGCTGGCTCTCTCGATGACCGGCGATCTACGAGTGGTTTTTGCACTTACCTTGGAGGACATCTTGTTACTTGGCGAAGTAAGAAACAAGCGGTCGTTGCTCGATCTTCAGCCGAGGCAGAGTACCGGGCAATGACATCAGTTGTATCAGAATTGACATGGCTTGAGAGTCTTCTTACTGATCTGGGTGTAAAATTACCATCACCGACTCTTCTCCTTTGTGACAGTCAAGCCGCCATACACATCGCAAAGAACCCGGTCTTTCACGAAAGAACGAAGCATATTGAGGTCGATTGTCACTTCATCCGGGAAAAGGTTCAAATGAAGAAGCTTGACCTAAAGCATGTCCCAGGATCGGAACAAGTTGCGGATGTCTTCACGAAGGCTCTTTCCAAGACACTCTTCTATCAATGCTTGTCCAATCTTGGCGCATACGATTTGTACGCTCCAGCTTGCGGGGGAGTGTTAAAATAGCCCATGTAAAGGGCCCATTATTGGACCCATTTATTGTTTTATCTTCTCTCCTCCTTTAGTCCCACATCTTGTATAGGATTTTCTTCTCTCTTCGTCTTCCTATATATTTGTATTCTCTCCTTGTATTTATATACACAAGCAATACATACAAGTTTTTGAGCTCTTTCAACAACATCCATACTACAACACTCAAGACTTTATCCTACCATAGTGCGGTCGACAGAATTCACATCCATAATACCAATAATTCAACAACCGTTAGATACCATCAATCAATATTGATGAATATAACACTGAACAAGCTAGCGTATTTCACCAATGCTATTATGGTCTCCATAACAAAACTTTAAATCGAACTGACACGGTGACGGATGTAGTGTGAACGTGCAATTTTGCCCTAACGGAACTTAAAGGATGAATGCAAGTGTAGTGGTGTAAAGAAATCTAAATGGATGCAATGCACATACGTTATTCCAAAACATTCAATTGCAATAATTCTGAAATTACAAGAATCCATAAACATGCACATCTGAGATTAGGTATGAAACACAAGCAAGAACTAGTCAAATTTAAAGTAGGACCACTTCAATTAAACGTGGAATACACCTTTCAAGTAAGATAAGGAAATTAAGGAAACATATATGAATTTTAATCCCAAATAATATTTTTTCAACAAATTTTCAAGGTAAGTAAAGGATTTTCCAAAAGAACTTACAAAAGTCATGGAGTTTGGAGGAATGATAAAGGGCAGGTTTAAATGACTGGACAACAACTTCTCAGAAATTCTGCACTGCTTTCAACGTCTTGGAATGAATTTCTGCACTGTTTTTGACATCCTGGAACGGAATTCTGCACTACTTCCTGGAACGGAATTCTGCACTGTTTGTACTCCAGGACTGGCTGTGGTTGGGAGGGCAGTGGAGAAGTGGTTTAGGGTTTTGGACTGGTGGCTATGATCTGGGTTTTTTTTCTTGCTGTTGGAGGTGGGTGCTGTGGGAGGGGCAGATGGGGAGGGTTCGGCATTGGGGGTAGTAGAGGAGATGAGAGTGCCGACTATGCAGAGAAGTTTCAGCCGTTCATGGAATAGAGGTGGTTTCTATAATGCCCCGGTATACTGTTTGTGCGCTACAGTTTCAGGGCAATTAAGGCGAGAGGCGTATGACATATGGTGGGAATTAACCTTTGGATGTGTGATTAATGTGCAGCAACCAGCAATAATGTAACAGGGCTGGAGGAAAAAGTGTCCGGCTGGGGTTAATTGGCAGTTAAAGGGTTTACTGGTAGTTGTATGGAAATGAGGGGATTACTAGAGGTGGTCAACAGCTGGACAAGAGATGGCCTGAGTTTGAAAGGGGTGATGTGGTGAGGCCACATGGAGGGATAGTAGTGGTCTCGGCTTCGACACCTAGAGTTCCATGGATTTGTCACCGTGGAGAGACCGCATGCATCCAAAAAATATGCCTAAATTCTGCAATGTTTGAAAATCACCCATGTACCCCGATTTATAGACCTAAAACCTACTACTGACGACCATGATCGCCCAAAACATAAAACCAGTAAATATACACAAAATAAAAATACATAAGCACATTTCTTGTCATTTTGAACTTGATTACCGGCTCAAATCATCCATACTACGATCTTAACTTTGTGTCTCATGTAAGTTAGACTCAGGTGGGTTCCGATAAGGGTCGTCCCATCGTGAAATGTGATCCCCATCAATTCCCCCCGGCTTGGGAACATTCATCTTCGCCAAACGAAGATGATCATAGTCTCCACGAAGCCCAAGGTCTGGTAAGTCGAGCTCCTTTGACATCATCCAAGTATAATCAATGGTAGATCGCCCCCTCCAATGAACCAAGGATCGTACTATGGAGTTGTCTAGCATCGCTGAAATTTCATGACTCACAAAGTCTGGTATTCTCTCTGTGGAAGGGTGTATGCTCTTCGAGTTCCGAACGAGAAATAGGTGCCGAAGTAGGAATTGATGAGTCTGCTACTAACTGGGTAGGGTGCTGAGGTGGGAGCTGAGTAAGTGTGTTTGATATAAGTGGTGGCTGAGGCTCCAGGGTAGTATTAGTGAATGTACTCAAATACTTCTATGGCTTATAATATAGAGTCAAATTTCAATATTGAATATTAGATGAATTTTCATACTCCTATCGATATTTAATTTGTAAACATTCGACTCGATTTCTTGTACTATTGTGTAAGGACCTATTCACCTAACATTTAATTTTGTCTCTACTACCAAAGCAAACCTCTCAACCTTAATTATAAACATCATTTGCTTGTCTTCTCTAAAGCTCTACCCTCCCCTTATTTGCGCAAACTTTATAATCTTCATTACTTATTGCAATTTTACTTTAGACAAGTTCATGCAATACATACAATCAATATGAATTACATAACACAAGCGTATCGTGCAATATGTGTAAATGATAATGCAACCAATGTAAGTGATGAACACGCAATATGACTAACTCCTTACAATGATGCTCAATGGTGCTATAAAGAACTCCTAAGAGAGGTACATGGTTAGAAGGCTCAGGTGGCAGAGTGTAGAAAATTTCATCGCAAGTGCAATAATCAATTAAATAATCACCTGTGGTTTCGTTAATTAAATATGATATCATAGTATGTCGAATGTCTCCTAGAGTGTTGGTAGTAATAAACAAGGTTTTTGAGCCATCGAGAGCACTCTTAATCTTAACTAACTCACTAGTGATGAGTAAGTCCCTAATGAGCGACAACTTGTCAGGCGGATCTTTAGGTGGAGTGTAGAAATACTCATCGAGTATGCAATGAATAGTCACATACTTACATGAGGTATCAACACTAAAGTATGAGTCAATGACATACCAAATATCACTTATGGGATGTGACTTGTCAGGATACTCACTAAGCATTCTATAAGAAAAATCACCGTAAGCCGACGATCAATCAGAAGAATGTCTAAGACATTGACCCTAGAATACCACTCTAGGATGTATCGAATGTTCTCCACAGAAGGAGAACTCATCACGTGGCTCATCTCGAGGGGTGTAATGAAATTCATCCCAAATACGACGAGTAACAACATAGATCCCTGAAACAATTAGGACTGACCTCAAGTGTAAGAGGGTTAATCACTAAATACGGAACACTATGTTCAAACCTCAAGGGTGGGATGGCTCAAAGATATGACTTGAAGATACGTCAAGAGTCTTGTGCTCATAAATGGATCACTCATCGGAATCTTGCCCTCATCATGAACACGTGTAGGCAATTGACACTCCCTTATGTCTAACTCTAGTGCTCTGCTCGTACCGCTCTCAGAAGCAATCATAACAGTCACAACGTTATATCTCTCATGATACACTATCGGTTCAGGAGTATGCTCATGCTCACCATTGAGTAAACTCCTCGTTGGGCATTGGGTCGCCACCTGTTCTATATCCTGGACGATAACACACTGAATCTCATCAGAATGAGAGAACCCAATAGCTGGGGATTAAGATGTCATGTCTGTGTTGGCATAACTAATTGCACTTGTGGTCTTTGGCGGGGAAAGATCTTTAGTGGTGGACTAGCCATGCTGCGTGTCAACTCATCTAGGTTTTGTGGATCTATGATAATACTCATAATGTAGGGATGGGCAAAATATCTGATCAATTGACTCTAAGCAATGATAAGTCAACTCTCCACGAATCTCAAGACGCAATCCTTTTCAGAAGTGAGATATAGTCGCAATGGCCTCCTCTCTAATATCACTCTTAGAGCTATCACAGTTCGGTTCGGTTCTGGTTCTTCTAAAACCATGAACTGAACTGTTAGAGTTACAGTTCTTCAAATTAGAACAAAAACCTTATTTGGTTTGACCGGTTCCAGATCTAACATAATATTTGGAACTGTTATGCCTACAATTTCTATTTTGGTTCAATAAAAATCAAATTATTCACTAGCGGTTCAGTCCGGTTTTATGCGATTCTGGTTCTCCTCCGATTCGGTCCCATTAAATGTCACTTAAGAACATTTAAACTCTCAAAACATGTTGAATATCATTGGTAGTCCATCAAACCACTCATCATATGGAGTCTCATTTACATACATTTTAGATTTGTTTCATTAATTTTTATCACGTTCTAAGTATGTATGTTTTACTTAACATCAACCCTCAACATTTCTCAACCATAAATGCTAGAACCGTCGTGCATTACTATCACACAATGGTTATTGTTGCTGTATGGAGACCGGACGGTCTGGCGGTCTGATTCTTGCGGTTTGGAGACCGAGCGGTCTGTCGGTTTCTCTCCTGCGGTTTGGTGGCTGGACTGTTGCTGTGGTTATCCGGGCGGTCTGTCGGTTTGTCCCAGGCGGCTTAGAGACTGGGTGGTCTGGCGGTCTCCTATGGCGGCTTGTTCTCTCTTTCTTGTGGTGGCCGGGCGGTTAGCCTATTCGTCTAACCGCACGGCCTGTTCGACTTATTTTTATGTTAAACCGCTTACACCTGTAATTATTTAGTCCCACATTGCTTAATTGTAATCTCTCTCATCTCCTCCATTCTATAAAAGCGAGGCTATACCTTTGTAATAGATACCTTTTTGGATAATAAAAATTTTGTTACTCCAATTTTTCGATCTCTTGTTTTCTGTTCGCACGTGGTATCAAAGCTCTCGATCTTTTCCTCCTGAATTTTTTGAGACTTTTGTCCGCGTGACCTGTCCGCGCGACTTGTCCTCTACTCGCGACCTGTTCTCGCGATCCTGTTTCTTCTCTTGTCGCGCCCTGTTCGCGCGGTTTCTTCTTCCCTTGTGTGGGCGTCCTCTCTGCCCCTCCTTTCTAACCGCTCCCGCTCTCTAGTCGCTGCGACCTGTTCCTAAGTCGCCGCGACCAGTTCTCTTTTGTGCGGCCTCCTTTTCTCGCCGCTCCCGCTCTCTAGTCGCCGCGACCTGTTCCTAAGTCGCCGCGACCTGTTCCTAAGTCGCCGCGACCTGTTCCTAAGTCGCCGAGACCTGTTCTCCTTTACGCGGCATATCTCTTCTTTTTTCTCCGCGACCTGTTTTCGCGGTTGCTCTACCTCTTCTCTCCCCGCAATCTCCCTTTATTCGCGCGGACCTGTTTTTTGCTCGTGCGGTCTCTGCTCTGTTCGCACGACTTGTTTGCCTTTCTCACGAACTCCTCCCAGTTCGCGTGGTCTTCTCTCTCTCCTGTTCGCTCGGCCTTCTCTCTAGCCGTGCGACTTCTTTCCCTCTGCTTTGCTATACTTCTTGGCTGCGGCCTTCCTAGCCGCACGTCCTGATTGCTGGTCGCCCGGCTTGGTGTTTCTACCCTTGTCGCCGCGACCTTCTTTCTCTCCGCTTCCTGCAGTTCTCGCGCGGTCTCCTGGTTGATCATACGGTCTCTCTTCTATGGCCTCCACCTCCTCCACGCAGTCCGCCTCGGTGGTCACATCTTCCGGTAGTGCCCACGTTGTTACTCACGACAGATGGTTGATCGACTCTGGTGCTACCAATCATATGACGGACAATACTCAGTGTTTTTCTCTTCTAGAAACACATGATCGGTTGCCCCCGGTCTTTGTTGCGGACGGCTCTTCCTCCCCGGTCAATGAGACAGGAGTGGTTCAAGTCACTCCGTCTCTTCGCCTGACAGATACCCTCTATGTGCCCAAGTTCTCATGCAATTTATTATCGGTTACTTCTCTATGCAAGCAACTACGGTGTTCCGTCACATTCACTCCTACTTCTTGTTCTTTTCGGGATCCGGACTCCCAACGGACGATTGCTACTGAGACTGAGAGCGGCGACCTCTACTTCTCGACAACGTTTCTGCTCTATCTGCCTTCTCCTCCTCCTCTACAGCTCTTCTCCAATGACATCTTCGCCTTGGTCATGCTCCTCCCCGGCTTCTTCTCCAGCTTCTGCCCCACTTCCCTCCGCATCATCCACCTCTCAACTGTGATGCATGTCAGCTTGGCAAGCATCACCGCTCCTCCTTACCACCAACACAAAGTCGTGACTCTTCCCGTCCGTTCGACCTCGTTCACTCTGACGTATGGGGGCCTGCTCCTACCCTCACCATCGGTCGGGGTAGTTCATATTTTGTCACATTTATTGATGATTTCTCTAGGTGTACGTGGATGTATCTTCTCAAGGATCGCTGCGAACTGTTCTCTGTCTGGAGTCTGAACGTCGTTTTATTATATGATTAAGACTCAGTTTGATACATCTATTAAACTCTTTCGTTCTGACAATGCTAATGAATATCTTAACCATGATTTCTCTTCTTTCTGTATACAACATGGTGTTATTCATCAAACTAGCTGTGTCTACACCTCACAGCAAAATGGGATGGCGGAACGCAAAAACCGTCACCTCCTCGATGTCGCTCGCACTCTGATGACACTGATGCACGTTCCTCGCTCCTATTGGGGCTATGCTGTCCTCCTCTTCTGCTATCTCATCAATCGCATTCCCTCCACAGTTCTCCACGGTGCCACCCCATTCTCCATTCTTTATCCGAACAAGAATCTGTTTCCTCTTATTCTGCTCATCTTTGGGTGCACAACCTTTGTTCACTCTCCCGCTGCCACCCGTGACAAACTCTCACCACGGGCCACTAAATGTGTCTTTCTGGGGTACTCTAACACTCAGAAAGGTTATTGTTGCTTTGACCCCGTTACCCGCAAACAGTTCGTTTCTGCGGATGTCACCTTCTTTAAAAATGCTTTTTACTTCTCTCCCGCCTCCTCCTCTACTCCCGATGATCCTACTTCTCATACCAACCCATCCGTTCCCTCTCCACCTGCTGCCGTTCCGCCACCTCCGCCATCTCCACCCTCTCCTCTGCCGTGTCCTCTTCCCGCGATATCTCCCTCCTCTCCGCAGCCGTCTCTCTCTACTCCCGGGCCAGCTCTCTCCACCACGGATGCTCCGGATACTGAGGAACCCGCTGACCTGGATCTCCCCATTGCTCTTTGCAAAGGGGTTCAGGCATGTACCCAACACCCGCTTGCTGTTGTTGTTTCCTATGATCGTCTTACCCCTTCTCGCAGGGCTTTTGCACTGGCTATCTCGGCCACTGCCACCCCCCGCTCCTACCAGGAGGCCCTTACTATTCCTCATTGGAAGGATGTCATGGATGAGGAGATTTCTACTCTCACTGAACGGGGTACATGGATCCTCTGTCCTCCTCCCTTCGGCACAGATGTCGTTGGCTGTCGCTGGGTCTATGTGGTGAAGTTCCGCCCTGACGGCAGTGTGGATCGTTACAAGACTCGTCTTGTTGCCAAAGGCTTTACCCAGACGTATGATGTTGATTATTTTGACACCTTCTCTCCAGTTGCTCGTCTCAGCACTATCAGGGTCCTGCTCTCTGTGGCTGTCAACCGGGATTGGCGCATTTCTCAACTGGATGTTAAGAATGCTTTTATATATGGGGACCTTCAAGAGGACGTCTATATGGAGCAACCTCCAGGGTATGTTGCTCCGGGGGAGACACAGGTATGCTGGCTACGGAAGACTATCTATGGTCTCAAGCAAAGCCCTCGGGCATGGTTTGACAAGTTTAGCTGGATTGTGGCGGCCGTGGGTTTTACAAGAAGTTCTGCCGATCACTCCTTATTTATTCGCAAAACCTCCTTGGGTCTGGTAGTGCTTGCTGTATATGTGGATGATATTTTTCTCACTGGAGATGACCAGACTGTGATAACCTTGACAAAGAAGCATCTTCGCCAACACCTGGTCACAAATGGATATGAGCTCTCCAAAATACTTTCTGGGGATAGAAATCTCTCGGAAGCCCAATTCCCTTGTCCTATCCCAACGCAAGTATGCTCTTGACTTGCTAAAAGAGACAGTGCTGACTGGGGCTAAACCTGCCCGATGCCCCATGACGACTGGAAAAGATAAAACATGGACGAATGACTCTCCTCTTCTTTCAGATGTTACGAGGTACAAACGTCTGGTTGACAAACTTATATATCTCACAGTGACCAGACCCGACATCGCCTATGCTGTAGGCAAGGTTAGTCAATTCATGCAGGCTCCTAGGGAGTGTCATCTACAGTCTGCCCTGAGGATATTGGAGTATATTAAATCAGCGTCTGGGAAAAGGACTACTCTTTCAGAAGAATGGTCATTTGAAGATTGAAACATACTCAGATTCAAGCTATGCTGATGACAAAGGAGACCGCAAGTCAACGCCGGACTTTTGCACCTTTGTGGGAGAAAATCTTGTGAGCTGGAAGAGCAAGAAACAGTCTGTCGTCTTCAGGTCCAGCGCCGAAGCAGAATATCGAAGTATGACATCGACCACATGTGAATTAAAGTGGTTACGGGCTCTCATTCTTGACTTAGGAGAGGTCTACAATCATCCTCTACCTATGTTTTGTGACAACAAGGCCGCTATATATATCTCCAAAAATCCGGTCTTCCATGAGAGAACAAAGCACATTGAAGTCGACTTCCGCTTTATTCAGGAAGAAGATTTTGAAGAAATAAATTTGTACTCCATTCGTCACCTCCGATAAAGAGCTGACAGATATTTTCACCAAGCCGGTGTCCGCCTCCTTCTTCACATTTGCGACAAGCTGAGCATGATTGACATATATGCTCCAGCTTGAGGGGGAGTGTTGCTGTATGGAGACCGGACGGTCTGGCGGTCTGATTCTGGCGGTTTGGAGACCGAGCGGTCTGTCGGTTTCTCTCCTGCGGTTTGGTGGCTGGACTGTTGCTGTGGTTATCTGGGCGGTCTGTCGGTTTGTCCCAGGCGGCTTAGAGAGCGAGCGGTCTGGCGGTCTCCTATGGACGGCTTGTTCTCTCTTTCTTGTGGTGGCCGGACGGTTAGCCTATTCGTCTAACCGCACGGCCTGTTCGGCTTGTTTTTATGTTAAACCGCTTACACCTGTAATTATTTAGTCTCACATTGCTTAATTGTAATCTCTCTCATCTTCTGCATTATATAAAAGTGAGGCTATACCTTTGTAATAGATACCTTTTTGGATAATAAAAATTTTGTTACTCCAATTTTTCGGTCTCTTGTTTTCTGTTCGCAGTTCGCACAGTTATTAACTGTTAAATTTTTTTTTGCCGAAGGGCCATCTCTTTGGAGTGATCTGACTGCCTCTTTGGAGTTGAGGCTCGAATGATCATCACCTTCGGGCAGATGGAGGGAACCCGGGGTGGGATAGGAGATTAGGTGATGCAAAGTCACATATGAGTCAATTTGGAGTTTAGGAAGAGGAAGAACCGAAAGTGCTAGAAGAGGGCATAACTATCGGGAATCCAGGATGAGCTTTGAGAGACTTTTGATAGAACCGACAGGCTCACTACCTCACATGATAGGAGTTTACTAATGTATATTATAATATTATATAATAAATTGTCAAGTGCTACTATTATTTACTTATTCCTGTGAAAGCCTAAAAGGATTGTCTTAAATAATAATAAAATTATATTATAATAAAATTATTATTATTATTATATAACAAAATTATATAATGTTGTTGTATATGACAAAGTTATATTGTTATATAATAAAAATATATTATAGTAAAATAATAATTATAATAATCAACATGTTGCTGTTCGATTCTGCTTTGGCCCGTTTGGCCGTTTCAGATCGGATCTAAAAAATCGCTCGAGTCTTGTATGTTGCGGTTTCTGTGCGGATAATAAAATGAATGAACCACACTCGCACAGTTCCAAAATTTAAATCGGAATCAAATAATTCGCAAACAAAATGATTCGGTTCTTTGTGGTTCCGATTAAGTTCACGATTTTCGGTTCCAAGTGATAAATTCAATTAGTCCTAACTACTAACTCATCAAAATGTCATATAATCGGCTACAAGAGAGCGTGCTTTGCCGTACAGAGTAGAGCTGGTTTAGGAGTTGATTTCTTGTAGGAAGCGGAGAGATATTTTTCTTCAAGTCAATGCTTCATATCCGCTCAGCGGGAGGTGGGATGATAACCCTCTCGTTCGAGAAATCTCTCCAGACTTGTCCAATAAATCTTCACTTGCTCGTTTAATTTCATTTTCGCAAAGCGAACCCTACGCGCTCGTCAGCCATGTTGAACAACTCAAAGTGATTCTATGTCTAGGAGCCAATTACTAAATGCTTTAAGACCTACCTGGCCATCAAATGAAAGGGCATGCATCGACGTGGACCCTACATGATGACCTCCCCTGCAAGGCTTATGATAATCATCAAAATCATCGTGGCTATTATTAATTCTTTGAGATGAATGCTTTCAAGGTGGGATGAATTGTTGGGGATCATGACATACATGAGTCTGCACGATAATTAAAGCCATTTATTTTGTGCGGATCGACGATCCATAGGTGAGAATCTTAGTTCTGTATGTAGCCTTGACTTGGGATGTTAACCCCGAAATCGGCGATCCTTCCCAAGACAGCCCGCTCGCTAGTCGCGGCCTGCTCCAGGTTCATCCTGGAGGTCGCGACGTCTTAGGTTGGGCGGACAGGTTTGTCTGTCCGCTCAGGCCGCACGTCTTGGGCGGTCTCAGCGGTCTGACCGCCCAAGCCGCGCGTCATTCCCTTGGTCGGCAGGGGCCGCGGACTGCTTCTGCAGTCCGCCCCTGCAGACCGCGCGCCTTGTCAGCTAAACCGCAGGTTTCTCAACAGGTGCCCCCTTTGCCAGACTCGAATGTCTATCCGCCCAGACCGCTCAAACCGCCAAACAAAAGTGGCGACCTGCCCCTAGGCCGCCAGTCAGCTACCCCAGTTTCCATCTCGCCAACACGCGCGGCCTGCCTCGTCAGTCCGGCAGGTCGCCATCCCTTGTCACCCCGCAGGTGCGGCAAGTTCCATTCAACAGTTGCGGACTCCAGCAGCATGGGCAGCTAGCATCATCAGTCCGCCTAAGGAGCGCGGACGCTCCAACTCTCCGGCTACCCGCAAAGATCAGCAACCATATCCAGTTCCTCGCGAGCTGGGCGGACTCGAAGTGCAGTCGACTTTCAGTCCGCCTACGTTGATGAACCCCAGCTCCAGCTCCTCAGCAACAGCAGGCCTCATCCTCGTTCCAGCATCGGCGGACTCAGCTTGTCAGCAACGGCGGACTCCGCGGACTCAGCGGATTCGCTATGCAGCCCGCCATTCCAAGCCTCTAGCATCCGCCTCCCGGCAGCAGGCGGATACCTCCTCAGCCCGCACAGTCTTGGCGCGGGCTCGATCAGTAGTGGCAGACTCCTCCCAGCCCGCCAGGAAGCAGAACCTCCTCAAGGCAGTCCCAGACCGCGCAGCCTCGTGCGGACTCGGCGGACTCGACGGATATTCCTCAGCTCGCACCCTTAGCGCGTGCTCGCTCAATTCAGCAGCGGCGGACTCCGCGGATTCTCCTCGCTGTCCACCACTCGGCTTCCAGCTCCCGCCTCCTAGCAGCAGGCAGATAACTCCCTCAGCCCGCACAATCTTGGCGCGGGCTCGATCAGCTCAGTAGGGGCGGACTCCTCCAAGTCCGCCGTCAGCAGGACCAGTTCCAGAAGCAAGCCTCAGTCCGCGCGGCCTGTTGCGGACTCTGCGGACTCCATCCTCTTCTCGCTCAAGTTACCGTCTCACCGGGGGTAACGTCACTGAAAACCGTTACCTCCTCGGGCCTATAAATTGACCCCCATGCCTCTCATTTAGGGGGGTCACAACATCGCCTAGGTGCTCACGCTCGAAGGCAGCCCACATCAAGCTCAAGCCATCAGCCCCTGCGGACTCCTCTTCTCAGTCCGCACCTTTTCTTTCCTTAGTCGCACGGCCTGCCGGCCTCAGTTCCCAGTCCGCGCGGCCTCCTTTTCTTTCCTTAGTCGCGCGGCCTGCCGGCCTCAGTTCCCAGTCCGCGCGGCCTCCTGTTCTTCCTTAGTCGCGCGGCCTGCCGACCTGGCTCTTCAGTCCGCACGGCCTCTTCTAGCACTCTTTCCTTAGCCGCCAGCTTCCCTTTTGTACCCCTTTATTTACTTTCTTGTAAAGGTGTATTAACAAGCTGTAACTCTCAATATTAATCAAAGTAAAGCCCGTCGCAAGAGTGACATTTAAGCCGCGGCGGGCGAAGTCTGCTGTTGCCGCTGCTAGCGGCCCCCTCTCTTCTCAGCTCAGCTCTCTCGGCGCCAACCTGCAAGCACAACCGTCAAAGTAACCGTCTGCTCGACAGCTCCTGATCAACCTCCTCCGCTGATCATCAGCCTTCCCGGCTGCCCTCAGCAAACCTCTCCTCTATTCCCGCAACCCTCGAGACAAGCGTTTGCTCCACTCTCGAGCACTCAGAAGCTTCCTCCTCCTTTCATCAACCCCGCAACCTTCATCCTCTTCTTCACCTTGCCTGTGAGATCGAACACTCCTCTGTGTTAACTAGGCGGTGCCGTTTTCGCGCATCAACAGTTAAACACGCGACCTTCAGATCCGAATAGACGGTGGACACCGACAGTTAGCCATGTCAGATCATCATTCAGCCGAGAACCTTTCTCAATTAAGTCCCAGAGATGATCCTCTCTGGGAGGCCTTCGAGCAATCGCGCCGTGAAAATGCTCAGCAATTCCAAGCGATCAACCAAATTTTTGCTACAATCACCCACCAGTTGCAGATGCAACCTGTAGCAGCTCCAGTTGCTCCAGCTGCTCCGATCAATCCAAGCGCCAACATTGGAGAATCAACAAGCTTATCCTCCAGCTTGCCAGCCGGTCTATCCTCCTTATACAGTAACCTTTCCGCAAGGGCCTGCATCCCCTTGACGACCTCAAGATGAAGAGTTTGCAGCTCGTCAAAACTTCTTCCGGGAGGCAGCCCGCGGAAGTCCTGCTAGATTTCTCAACTTTTAGGGAAGTCATCCTTACCCTTCAGCTCCTGCCTTTGCTCCTGCATCAACTTTTCCCTTTTATCCTCCTGCTTCTTTTGCAGCTGCAGCTTATGCTCCCTTTTATCCTTATGTTGTAGGAGAACAAGAAGAGCCTTCACCATTTACAGAGAATGTACGTCATGAACCTACCCCAGCTAATTTCAGAGAGCCTCGGTTACTAATCTACACTGGAGAGACTGATCCAGTAAAGCATCTTCAAGCATTCGAATCAGCCGTTGCTCTCAAAACTCTCTCAGATGCAACTAAGTGCAAGCTCCTTGTCACAACCTTTGATGAGCAAGTGAGAGATTGGTTCTATGGTCTTCGCCCTCACTCCATCACTTCCTTTGCTGATCTGCGAAGGGAGTTCTTGCTCAGATTCTCTACTTCAACTAAGAGAAAGGGCGGTCCAGAAGCTCTCTTTGAGATCAAGCAACCTGAGAACGAGACTTGGTCTCAGTTCGTTGATCGATTCCAGAGAGAAATCTTGGACATCGAGATTACTGACCAAGAAATGTACCGAGTGGCTCTTATCCACGGTCTTCGTGAAGGGTCGCTCAAGTTTGAAGCCAATGTCCGAGCACCAAGAACGTACCAAGAGTTGATTGCCTTAGCCAACTCCTACATCCGAGGCGAAAAGAGCAACCCAGGTTTCGTCTCCAGGCTTATATCAGAGAAAGTTCCTTCTCACAAGCAGCCTCCGAGGTCTCCTCACAAAGATTTCCCAACTCACTCAAGGAGGGAAAGAAGATTTCAGCGCCATCGATACCCTTTCCCGATCCGTGATCGTGCTCAAGATCAACTGCTACTGCTACCAGCTCCATCTTCGCAAACAACTGCGATCCATCAGCAGCAAGACGATGACTTGCATGAGTCAGAACTAGATGAAGCCATGCTACAAGTAAGCCAAGTCATGAAGGATAGAGCTAACTACAAAAGGCCTTATCAACCAGCTGATCAAAGATCTAGAGACTCAGAACCATATTGCGAATTCCACAAAGAGCCAGGCCACCTGACTGAGAACTGTCGAGCACTCCGCCAACTAGTGCAATGGATGCTCCGGCAGGGTAAGATGCGTGACCTGCTTCACAAAGATGATCGCCCTGATCCAGCAACCTCAAAGGGCAAAGAAGTTGCAGACATTCCTTGCAGCTCAAGAGGAGTGAGCCTAGTCGAAGAACATCCTCTCCTTGTTGTTAACAATCCTGTTGAATGCTTCGATGCCTGCTGACGAGGGCTCCAAAGGAAGACTATTCTGAAGATAAAAGGGATATCACCAAATCCCCAAAATTCGCAGTCATTATCGGTCACTTTTACTCTACTCTTCATGTTTCAAGCATTTTCATCTCCAAACACTTCTAAGTGTTCTTGCTTTTCAATAAAGTTTTCATCAGGGATCTCGTACTGACACAGTTCCCTTCTTGTAATGCTTCTTCCTCCATTTTTTCTCTTTGCCAAAGAGATCGCTGAACCAATGAGATATCGCCAAGTCTTGTTGTTCCCTCCGTAGATTGTTCTCTGGCACGACCGCTACGACCACATACAGTGGAGAGTGTTCACGTATATGCAGTGGGAGCCGTTCAATCTACGATGTTGGGCTTCAGACTTCGGATCCTAGCCGGCATCTGACACAGAGTGTGTGCTAGGGAGGCCCACATGTGTTAGCTCTGCTGTGCTTCGTTGATGATACATTACAGTTACGATGATCTTTGCTTGACAAGCAATGGCGACCAAGCGTAGCCTTTGTCTCTTCGATCATCTCACAACTGTGATGGCCGGACACTCTATGGTACTCTCGGTCTGTGCCTTCGCGGGATCCACAATTCCACTGATCTTTCTACAGACAAGCAATGCTTTAGGTCACTTAGCGCAACTAGTCTCATTGATCAGTGATGATTGTACCCGAGGCAAGAGAGCAGTGCATCTGTCGCTTCCTTCTTAGGATTTTGTGCATGTCTCCCTTTCGTGCTCTGTCAAGGGAGTATAGCTAGCCCGCTCTTAGTAGGACTATACTCGTGACGACCTTTCTCAGGCAAGCGATGCATAAGGCCCACGGGTGATGTCAGCATCCAGTTTTTCTTGGTCATCTTTGAGTATAGACCTCTTTTTTATCAACTGCCTCTTTCACAGGTGAACAAGTTAAATCCGACCTACAAAAAGGATTAGCAAACATTCATTTTACTTATGCTCATCTTATATGCGTTGTCTGCATAATCTCTATCAGATGATCTTACAAGCTCTCTACTTATATAAGCTCTATTACTCTCATCTTTTATTCACTGCTTGCTTAAGCTCTATCAGATGATGATTCACAAAACTGTTCATTACTTTTGTCAAATGCTAATGACATCAAACATTGATCAAAGAATCTGACTTTCCTTGATTAACAAGCCATGCAAGCAGGGTCTAATTAAGATGAATTCTTATTGATCTGGACTCCATATTGAAGATATCATATCTTACTACAACTACCATTGCGGTCTAATCTTTATTCAGATTGGCAGAATGCATCAAGCTTTTTCTCTGCCAATGTGTTCATATCTATCCTATTATATTAACAGTTAACATTCGACTTATTGATCTGGACTTCATGTTAAAATATCATCTCTAATATAGCAAGAAGATCACTACTCTCGTTTGATCTTCATTCAATTATCGGCAGAGTTTATCAGACATTTCCTCTGCTATATGATCATATCCATTTTATCTCATCAACAGTTAGCACCTGCAAGCCTTATCCAGGTACTTGCAGCTTAGTTCATTATATTATGTTTGCTGCCTCACTCTTCTCTTTGCAGTGATTAGCAGACACCTGCAAGTCATATCCAGGTACTTGCAGTGTAGTTTTTTCATCATATCTGCTTCTAACTCTCATTTTGCAGAGATCAACAGATGTTTGCAAGTTTCTTCACAGGTACTTGCTACTTTCATATATCATGTCTGCTTCTAACTCTCATTTTGCAGAGATCAGTAGATGTCTGCAAGTCATATCCAGGTACTTGCAAAGCCTAGTCTTTTTATCATGTCTGCTTCTAACTCTTCATTTTGTAGAGATCAACAGATATTTGCAAGTTTCTTCACAGATACTTGCAAGCTACTCCCATATATTATGTCTGCTTCTAACTCTTCTTTTGCAGAGATCAGCAGATACCTGCAAGTTGCCTTCAGGTATTTGCAACTTTCTTTACTCTCATATATTATGTTTGCTTCTAACTCTTCTTTTGTAGAGATCAGCAGATACCTGCAAGTTGCCTTCAGGTATTTGCGGCTTTCTTTACTCCCATATTTGCTTCTAACTTCTCTTTTGCAGAAACCATCAAAGACTTGCAAGTTCCTTTTAGGTACTTGTAATTCATTTTTCTTTCTTTCTGGCATACTCCTCACTCATCCTTTTGCAGAGGATAACTGGTGCTTGCAAGCCTCCACCAGGTACTTGCAAATTATTATGCTCCTATGTTTTCCTCTCACCTTCATTTTGCAGAACTCAGTAGAAGACACATCTTCTTCGTTTTGCAAAGGCAAATCCAGATACGCGCAAGGTGTACCTTCCATACATGCCTACACTAACTTTTTCTTTGCAGGAGAAAGACAGGCATTAACAACCTCCTAAGGAGAGACATCGGGTTCTATCTCTCCTTGTCTTCTCTTTCTTTGGGGTGGATCATGATTTTCGTGGGTCTCCAACTTTTTCGAAGTTCCCTCCTGAACTTAAAAAAGTGCGGGGATTATGTTAACCCCGAAATCGGCGATCCTTCCCAAGACAGCCAGCTCGCTAGTCGCGGCCTGCTCCAGGTTCCTCCTGGAGGTTGCGACGTCTTAGGTTGGGCGGACAGGTTTGTCTGTCCGCTCAGGCCACACGGCTTGGGCGGTCTCAGCGGTCTGACCGCCCAGGCCGCGCGTCGTTCCCTTGGTTGGCAGGGGCCGCGGACTGCTTCTACAGTCCGCCCCTGCAGACCGCGCGCCTTGTCAGCTAAACCGCAGGTTTCTCAACAGGTGCCCCCTTTGCCGGAATCGAATGTCTATCCACCCAGACCGCTCAAACCGCCAAACAAAAGTGGCGACTTGCCCCCAGGCCGCCAGCCAGCTACCTCAGTTTCCATCTCGCCAACACGCGCGACCTGCCTCGTCAGTCCGGCAGGTCGCCCATCCCTTGTTACCCCGCAGGTGCGGCAAGTTCCATTCAACAGTGGCGGACTCCAGCAGCATGGGCAGCCAACATCATCAGTCCGCCTAAGGAGCGCGGATGCTCCAGCTCTCCGGCTACCCGCAAAGATCAGCAGCCATATCCAGTTCCTCGCGAGCTGGGCGGACTCGAAGTGCAGTCGACTTTCAGTCCGCTTACGTTGATGAACCCCAGCTCCAGCTCCTCAGCAACAGCAGGCCTCATCCTCGTTCCAGCATCGACGGACTCAGATTGTCAGCAGCGGCAGACTCCGCGGACTCAGCGGATTCGCTATGCAGCCCGCCATTCCAAGTCTCTAGCATCCGCCTCCCGGCAGCAGGAGGATACCTCCTCAGCCCATACAGCCTTGGCGCGGGCTCGATCAGTAGTGGAAGACTCCTACCAGCCCGCCAGGCAGCAGAACCTCCTCAAGGCAGTCCCCGACCACGCAGCCTCGTGCGGACTCGGCGTACTCGGCGGACTCGGCGGACTCGGCGGATATTCCTCAGCTCGCACCCTTAGCGCGTGCTCGCTCAATTCAGCAGCGCCGGACTCCGCGGATTCTCCTCGCAGTCCACCACTCGGCTTCCAGCTCCCGCCTCCTAGCAGCAGGCGGATAACTCCCTCAACCCGCACAATCTTGGCGCGGGCTCGATCAGCTCAGTAGGGGCGGACTCCTCCAAGTCCGCCGTCAGCAGGACCAGTTCCAGAAGCAAGCCCCAGTCCTTGCGGCCTGTTGCGGACTCTGCGGACTCCATCCTCTTCTCGCTCAAGTTACCGTCTCACCGGGGGTAACGTCACCAAAAACTGTTACCTCCTCGGGCCTATAAATAGACCCCCATGCCTCTCATTTAGGGGGGTCACAACATCGTCAAGGTGCTCACGCTCGAAGGCAGCCCCCAGCAAGCTCAAGCCATCAGCCCCTGCGGACTCCTCTTCTCAGTCCTCACCTTTTCTTTCCTTAGTCGCGCGGTCTGCCGGCCTCAGTTCCCAGTCCGCGCGGCCTCCTTTTCTTTCCTTAGTCGCGCGGCCTGCCTATCTCAGTTCCCAGTCCGCGCGGCCTCCTGTTCTTCCTTAGTCGCGCGGCCTGCCGACCTGGCTCTTCAGTGCGCGCGACCTCTTCTGACACTCTTTCCTTAGCCGCCAGCTTCCCTTTTGTACGTACCCCTTTATTTACTTTCTTGTAAATGTGTATTAACAAGCTGTAACTCTCAATATTAATCAAAAGAAAGCCCGTCGCAAGAGTGACATTTAAGCCGCGACGAGCGAAGTCTGCTGTTGCCGCTGCTAGCGGCCCCCTCTCTTCTTCTCAGCTCAGCTCTCTCGGCGCCAACCTGCAAGCATAACCGTCAAAGTAACCGTCTGCTCGACAGCTCCTGATCAACCTCCTCCGCTGATCATCAGCCTTCCCGGCTGCCCTCAACAAATCTCTCCTCTATCCCCGCAACCCTCGGACAAGCGTTTGCTCCACTCTCGAGCACTCAGATGCTTCCTCCTCCTTTCATCAACCCCGCAACCTTCATCCTCTTCTTCACCTTGCCCGTGAGATCGAACACTCCTCTGTGTTAACTAGGCGGTGCCGTTTTCGCGCATCAACATGAAATGCTTTAAAATTCATGAGACATAAAGTATTGTTGGGCCTCTCTTTGTTTGCATGCCCTTGATGTGAAGGGAGAAAATTTGTGAGCCATGGGGCACTTGCACGGGGGATGATGAGAATACTATGAGGCGGTGAGGCGAGCTAGAATTCGGCGGGCACTACTTAAAAAGTGAATTCGGTGGACATAAAATAGTCTTTTTATGAAAATTATCCATAAAAAATCATTCCTGTGGCCATCTATTTATAAATTATAAGCTATAAAGTTTTATTTGTAATCTAGGGAGTGTAAATAAAACACTTAAATTTGGGAATTAATTTAGAAATAATCTAAGTAGATTACATGAATTTATATAGCTTTATCTTAAATTTTTTTTTTGAGGATTTTTAAATCCAAATTATTGTAATTTAATAAATCAGTTGTTTAATTAAACAAATAGATTGATTTGAACTATTAAGTAATCCAACTAATTTAAACTAAAATTTAAATCCTTAAAAAAATTTAAAATTTAAAATTATTTAAATAATTTTATTGTAAAAAATAGTTAAATCTTAATAATTAGTATTTAAATATTTCATCTCATTTTAAAATGATTAATTCTCTGAGATAGATTATTTAATAATATTTAATTCATTTCATTAATTAATCGTCCAAACTAATTTATTAATATATTTACTCATTTAACTACTATACTTATGTAAATATAATTAAATAACTATAATAATTAATTCTTCAAAATAGAATTAAATAATGATTAAATTTATTAATTTTATCCAAGACAAATATGAGCTCATGTTCTGATGTAGTGGATGATGAGATTCACAGGGTTACCATAAGGACCTAGTTCCCCATTGACGATCTTTGGATTCGATGATGAGCTATTAACCCGGATTAATCAAAATTCAATCAACTCGCCATGTCTTATTTAGTGGAGAAATTAAGATTTTGAGGTATTATAAATACATTATAACTTCACTTTGCATCGAAGTCCTAAAAAAATAAAATACTTGCAACCAAATATTTTACACTGATAATACATGTACTCAAACATCTCTTAAATGGGAGCTTTATACAACATGATTCATGATCTTAAAATTGTGGTTAACACATATCCAGCCTCCACCATTTGACTTAATGATTTTCTTTGAAGATTACATTTGAAGTCAATTTTATGGACCCTGAGAATGCTACTTATTTTTTCTACTTTACAAAGTAGGTATATGGTTTGTGGCTTGTTCAATGATGCTTGCGCCCTTGCTTCTTCTCAAATTCAAAACTTGAGAAATTCTTCGTTGAATCCTGTCCATGAAATTGAATTGTCTGAAATGATGGAATCAGCTGGAATGGTGGTTGTTCAGTCGTTGAGAGAATCAGGAAGGTATTCTCATCCTTTTCTCTCTATATAAGTGTTCATTATCATATGTTTCTTTAAAAATCCTTGTAAAAAATAGAATAGTTAGTTAAATTGTTAAATTTTTGATGGACGAGCTTAAAAAATAGTGTTTTTCATAGTTAATTACTTTTTGTTACATATTCATACCAGAGCAATAAACCATGCCATATCAGAGAAAAGTTGCCTACATATTCATAGAGAACCAACAAATTGAACTCGTAAGTATAAATTGTTGCATCTTAATGCCACTGAATCTTCATTTAATAAAGAGCAAATTGATGCACTTTCAAAATTACTAACTGATGCGGAGCAGAGACGAGGACGAGTTTTGGGCCCTTTAGGGGCTGATTTGGCGGCTTATCATATATGGCGTGCCCAGATTGACAATCAGACTCCGTAGATGTTACTGATTCGCATTTCGAATCGATTTGATATATCATTTTACTATGTTTGCATTTATTTTGATGTATTTGAGTAGCCTCACCTACGACTAATTATAGTAGTTGATGGGATGCTCTAATCTTTGTTTTATTATAAATAGATGTGATAAAGGGCTGATCTAGGCATTGTAGAATTTTGGAGTCTTCTTCCCGGATTCCAACGATCATCCCACGATGCCGACTCCGTGAAATCCTAGGTGACGACTCCTAGGCTTGTATCTCCTCCCCAAGGTTTGCCCTAACCCTAGGATCCTTCTTCCCCCTTCCAAATTCCCTCCCTCACCCCCTACAGCCCCCAAATCCCACCATTTCAGTTCCACCCTGTTGTTTCATTTTACTATTCAATAATGAAATGTACTGTTCTAATAATAGAGTTTTCAAAGAAATTTTCCCCTATTCCAGCCACCTGATGCCGTCAACCTCCCTGCAGCCGTCGGCCCAGCAGCCTTCTCCCACCCAAACCGCCACCCCGCTGAGCCTCCACCTCTCTGGTCTGCCCCTCGCACAGCCCAAACTCCCCACCGTCGGTCTCCCAACATCCAACCATCCAACTGTCGGCCCCTTACAACAACCCTGCAGGCTACCGTCACCCTCACGCCTCACCCTCTCTGGTATGCAGCCGCTGCTGCCCTCACAAGCTTTATTTGTTCAAGTTTTCAACCCTCCTCCACGTAGATCCGCCAACCCTAACCCCCCACCTTTCGGATCAGCCCCAGTCCGGAATTTTTTCAGATCGGATCCGACATCTTATTGTCGGATCTACCCTCCCTCACCCGGATCTCTACCTATGTGGCCGGATCTACCTATTTCCAGTCCGATTCCACCATCCACCGCCGAGGACAACCGTTGACGCTATTTCCATGCTGTCGGTTCCACCTCAGATCGTTGTACACGCACCTCCGACTCCAGATTCTTCAGTTGTCTTTGTCATCCCACTACTTGATGAGTTTTCGTTGTACTGGATTATTATTTTCAGCATATTTATACTGGATTGAATCTTTTACTCGTTTGGAAATCTTGTATGGTAGTGGTTTGCTTTTATATTATTATTGTGATTTGCCAGGTTTATTTGCTGCGCTATCTTGCTTTAGCCCTTCATACTGCCCACTACGAGTCTCGTGAGTATTTGGACCCAAGCAGTGGGGACTTCCAACTGCCCACACCTCCATTTATGTTACCTTGCCACCTTCATAGCCCACACACGATGGATGACCACCACTACTTACCTACTTCTGACACCCACCCACTCGGGGAGTCGTCTTCTTTGGTTCTGCCTACGACGCCGCCGATCGCACCGAGATTCACCACTCGTGAGTTGAGCGTTGAGAGCATCATGGTGACCAAACTCCACCAGTGCATTCCTACTATAGACGTTGGTGACTTCTGAGTACTTACAGCAGAGCTCGATCGACTTGCCCCTAGACTTTGACTTCAGCACGACCGTCTCCATTCACTGGTGATGACAACTTTTCAGTTAGAGAAAATTGATTGGCGAGGACACTATTCCGTCGACGACACTTGGACGACTTCCGGTGGACCTCTTCGAGTTGTACCTGACATTCATCGAGAGAATTCTGATCCCAATTCATCAAGAGATGAATTCTTTCAAGCTGAGGAGATTGATGCGGAGTAGCGACGAGGTCAAGTTTTAGGCCCGTTCAGGGCTGATTTGGCGGCTTACCATATATGGCGTGCCCGGATCGATGGTCGGACTCCGCAGATGGCAAATTGAGTTGCTATATCATTTTACTATGTTTGCATTTATTTCGATGTATTTGGGTAGCCTCACCTCCGACCAATCATAGTCGTTGATGGGGTGTGTCCTAATCTTTGTTTTATTATAAATAGATGTGATAGGGGTTGATCTAGGCATTGCAGAATTTTGGAGTCTTCTTCCCGGATTCCAGCGATTATCTCATGGTGCCGACTCTGTGGAACCCTAGGTGACGACTCTTAGACTTGTATCTCCCTCTCCAAGGTTTGCCCTAACCCTATGCTCCTTCCCCCTCCCAAACTCCCTCCCGCTTCCCCCTACCGCCCCCAATCCCATAATTTCAATTCCAACCCGTTTTTTTCATTTTACTATTCAATAATGAAATCTATTGTTCTAATCATATAGTTTTCAAACAATTTCCCCCTATTCCAGCCGCCTGCTGCCGTCAACCTCCCTGCAGCCGTCGTCCCAACATCCTTCTCCCCCCCAAACCGCCACCCTGCTGAGCCTCTCCCTCTCTGGTCTGCCCCTCCCACAACCCAAACTCCCCACCGCCGGTCTCCCAACATCCATCCAACCGCCGGCCCCTTACGACAACCCTGCAGGCTGCCGCCACCTTCACGCCTCACCCTCTCTGTTCTGCAGCCGCTGCTCCCCTCACAAGCTCTATTTGTTCAAGCTGTCAACCCTCCTCCACGTGGATCTTCCAACCCTAACCCCCCACCTTCCGGATCAACCCTGATCCGAAATTTTTCAGCTTGGATCCGACCTCTTATTGTCGGATCTATCCTCCCTCATCTGGATCTCTACCTACGTGGCCGGATCTACCTATTTACGGTCCGATTCCACCATCCACTGTCGAGGACAGCCACCGACACTCTTTCCATGCCGTCGGTTCCACCTCAGATCGTTCTACACGCACCTCCGACTCCAAATTCTTCAGTGCCTTTGTCAGTCCACTACATGGTGAGTATTCGTTGTACTGGATTATTATTTTCAGCATATTTATATTGAATTGTATCTTTTACTCATTTGGAAATCTTGTATAATAGTGGTTTGCTTTTAGATTATTATTGTGATTTGCCGGGTTTATTTGCTGCGCTCTCTTGCTTTAGCCATTCATACGAAGGAACGACTAAGCTTGTTTTTGCCTTAATAAACTATCTTGCCTTGCTGTGAATATTCTGCGTGGGATGTTTAAATTTATTATTTAATTGTGATATAACCGTCAGACTTTTCCATAGCATGTAGGGTTAGGTCGCCGATTTTCCGCCGCCTATAGATTCTTCCTACATCACTAATGCTATCATCATCTGTCACACAAATTGTTCAGTAGGCCATTCAGGTAAGAATTTATTATGGATCCAACCGTAGTTGGTACGGGCCGTCGTTTGGAATTGAGTATGCAGACGATCGAGGGAGAAGTCCCGCGAGAGTCCGGCATGACCCTTCTTGGATTCCCTTGAACCTATCTCGCTGGAGAGGGAGAGCACCAAGCTGGCTAGCGAGGAGGGGACATGCAGCGGAGTTGGCGTCTCCGGCTAGGGCCGCGTGGTGCTAGTACAAAAGAAAGAGAGAGATAGAGAGAAATAAAGAGAGGTTTTAGGATAATATTTTTCATGCCGCCAAACAAACCCACCCCACCCTATAACCGGGTGGGGCCAAACCAAGTCAAAGAGTTCCAAATACAAATTGAATGCAGATACATAAGATAAAAGATAATATAAGTACGAGTTAGACTCGTTGCGCGTCGCAATGCGACTCTTGTACGTGATCCCCCATTGTGGGTCCGTAACATCTCCACCCGTGTCGACATCAAGCTTGTCCTCTAGCTTGTCATGTAGCTGTAGGGGCAAGTGTACCAAGGGCTAGGGTGGTGGTGCCCGCACGAACGACTTCAGCTGCGAGATGTGGAACACATTGTGGATCCTGACATTATCCGGTAGTTGAAGACGGTAAACTTCCTAGCTGATGCGTTGTAAAGTCTCAAACGCCTTGTAGAACTTGGGTCCCAACTTGTGGTATGGGCTCTTGACAATGGTCAACTAGCAGTAAGGGCGGTGTTTTAGCCACATCCAATCCCCAGAGCAAAGAATAGCTCACGGTGTCCCTGGTTTTAGACAGTCTCCATGCGTTCCTGGGCCTAAAGAAGATGCTCGCGGGCTAAACTGAGGATCTGATCACGAGTCTGCAATTCGCTGTCAACTATGGTCGATTGAATTTAGGCACTGATGTATGTGAGGATTAGTGGTGGTTTCCAGCCATAGATGAGGTGGAAAGGAGTAGGTCTGAAGGGTCGTATGATAGGACATGTTGTAACAATATTACACCCATGGAAGCCACCTTGCCTAGTCCTTTGTGCGGTCCCCGGTAATGCAACAGAGGTACATCTCGAGTGTCTGGTTGACCACCTCGGTCTTCCCGTCCAACTGTTGGTGGTATGTTGACGAGAGGCAAGCTTGGTACCGCATAGTGTAAACATCTCCTGCCAAAATAGCGAAGTAAAAATCATGCCCCTGTCGGATACAATGCTCTCAAGATGTCGTGTAGACGAAACCTCTGGCCGATGAAGGTGCGTGCTACGCCATCCTCTGTAATAGGGTAGCTTATGACAATGAAATGTGCGCCCTTGGAAAATCTATCCTCCACCACAAAAATGATCGACCGACCCCTTGATGTGGGTAACCCCTCGATGGAGTCCATAGATATATCGACCCATATCTGTGTGGGTATGAGAACTGGTTGGAGAAGCCCGATCGATAATAGGTGGTCGACCTTGTTGCACTGACAAGCGGGGCAATGTGCGTTGATGTCCTAGACGCCGTGTTTGAGTCCCTTCCAAAAGAACTCTGCCCAAATCCGCTGTAAGAAAACAGGTAAATAACAAAATTTTTATTGCTCAAAAAAGGTAAATAATATAAATATATGCTCCCTTATTTATAAAATACGGGGGAGAGGAAAAATACAACAGATGATGTGAGACTAAATACAAGCCGCGCGGTCTATGCAGTTTGAATAGATCAAACCGCATGACTAGCAAGCTTCTGGCAATTATCTGACAGCTTGCTGGAAACCTCTAAGATTCATCTGCGACCATGCCTAGACCATGACTGCGAGATACCCGGACTGTACCGCGGCTTGCTACTAGACCACAATTGCGTTTTGTCCACCAGACCGCAACTTGAAACCCTGGAAACTGCCAAGCTCCAACTGCGGTTAGGCCACCAGACCGGAACTGCAGGTTAACAAACCGCCCGGATTGATCTGCGGACTGCCAGATTTCAACTGCGGTTTGCCAAACCGCCAGGACGGAACTGCTGATTGTCAAACCGCCAGGACTTGCCAAACTAAACTGCCAGTCCGCAAGACTTGCCCGCCAAACCGCCAGAACTAACCGCCTGTCTGCCCAAACCGCCTGACTGCTCGGACTCCAAAAGCTCTAACACTCCCCCTCAAGCTGGAGCATATATGTCAACCATGCCCAATTTGCTACAGACATTTGAAGGGGTAACTCGTTTGGCAAAAATATCGGCAAGCTCTTTGTCAGAGGTGACAAACAGAGTGCAGATTTGATTCTTCAATATCTTTTCTCTGATAAAGTGGCAGTCTATTTCAGTATGCTTCGTTCTTTCATGAAATACTGAATTCTTTGAAATGTATATTGCTGTCTTGTTGTCACAGAACATTGCAAGGGATGATCATAGACTTCTCCCAAATCAATCATTAGTGCTCGTAACCACTTCATCTCACAAGTAGTCAAGGTCATGCTTCTGTATTCAGCTTCAGCACTTGACCTGTAGACTACAGACCGTTTTTTGCTCTTCCAGCTGATCAGATTTCCTCCTACGAAGGTGCAAAAACCAGACGTAGAATTTCTATCCTCGTTATCTGCATAGCTGGCATCAGAATATGCTTCAATTCTCAAATGATTATTCTTTTGAAATAGAAGTCCATTTACCGGAGATCCTTTCACATACTCCAAGATCTTTAGAGCTGATTGAAGATGACACTCCTTGGGAGCTTGCATAAATTGGCTCACCCTTTCTACTGCATAACATATATCTGGTCTTGTGACTGTCAGATAAATGAGTTTTCCCACAAGCCATCTATACCTGATGAAATCTGCAATGGGAAGTGAATCCTCATTCCAACACTTGTTATCACCAACAGTCATTGGACAACGAACAAGTTTAGCCCTAAGAAGACCGGTCTCTTTCAAAAGATCCAAGACATACTTCCACTGTGAGAGAACTATAGAATTGGGCTTCCGGGAGATTTCAATTCCCATGAAGTACTTGAGAGATCTCATATCTTTAATAACAAAATGTTGAAGATGCTTTTGTTAGATCAATTTCCTTCTTATCATCCCATGTAAGAAGAATGTCATCCACATAAACAATAAGAACTAGCCCAGTAGAAGTCTTGCGTATGAATAGAGAGTGATCTGCAGCACTTCGAGCAAAACTAATAGCAGATATAACTTCGCTGAACTTTTCAAATCAGGCCCGTGGGCTTTGCTTAAGTCCATAGATTGCCTTCCGCAACTTACACACCCAAGACTCCCCTTGAACAACATACCCAGGAGGTTGCTACATATAGACTATCCCCTATAGATCGCCATAAAGGAAGACATTCTTGACATCCAACTGAGACATCTCTCAGTCTCTGTTAACGACCACAAAAAAGAGAACACGAATCGTAGTAATCCAAGCAACTGGAGAGAAATGTCAAAGAAGTCTACACCATAAGTCTGAGTAAAACCTTTGGTAACAAGACGAGCCTTATAACGATCAATGGTACAATCAAGAAAAAACTTGATCACAAAGACCCAGCAACAACCAACCACATCAACTCCTGGAGGGGTAGGGATAAGAGTCCAAGTACCTTGTTTGGTTAGAGTTTTCATCTCTTTATCCACGATGACTTTCCAATGAGAAATAACAAGAGCTTTTTGATAGATGACCGAAATGACATTGGCCGAAAGCGCGAGAGAGAAAAGCTCTTGCATGCAGGAGAGAGCCGAGCATAAGAAACAACAACATAAAGAGGATGTTGAGTGCATGCACGAACTCTTTTTTGAAGGGCAATTAGAAGATCAAGATCTGACTTGTTTATAGTATCAGATCCATCCGTCGGAAAGACTGCTGACCCAAAAACTGTCAGCAACGGCTCGGGCAGAGGAGCAGAATCAGGAGAAAGAGAAGTAGACTCTGAGACTGGTGAAGAAGAAAGAGACACAGGTTCAGGTGGAGGTGCAAAGATAATAGGTAGAAAAGAGGGATCATCAGAAGATGAGAGAGTAGTGGTGCGAGAAAAGTAAAGAGAATCTTCAAATAAAGTGACATCTGCAGAAACGTACTGTTTCTGGAGAAGAGGATCATAATACCAATATTCTTTCTGTGTCGAACAGTAGCCCAAAAAGATGCACTTAATTGAGTGAGGAGAGAGTTTGTCACGTCCAGGAGAATGAGAGTGAACAAACGCTGTGCATCCAAAGACACGTGGAGGTAAAGGAAACAGTGTCACACCGGGATACAAAATGAAGAAAGGAGTTTTGCCGCTGAGAACCGAAGAAGGAACTCGATTGATTAGGTAATAAGAAAGAAGAACGTCATGACCTTAATAGGGCCGAAGAACACTCATCTGTATTAGAAGAGTGCGAGTCACATCAAGAAGATGACGGTTCTTGTGTTCAGCAACCCAATTCTGTTGAGAGGTATAAAGACAAGTAGTTTGATGTATAATGCGACGATGCATAAAAAAGATCGAAAACTGATGACTCAGGTTCTCATTGGCATTATCAGTGCAAAACAATTTAATAGAGACATCAAACTGTGTATGTATCTCATTATAGAACGCATTGAAAACAAAAAAAATTCAGAACGTTTTTTCAACAAGTACAACCAAGTACATCGAAAAAATCATCAATAAAGGTGACAAAATACAAACTACCCCTACCAACAGTCTTAGTAGGAGCAAGACCCCAAATATCAGAATGAACAAGTTCAAAAGGACGAGAAGAACTACATCCTTGCGTTGCTGGAAAAGTTGAATGGTGGTGTTTGCCAAGTTGGCAAGCTTCACAGTTGAGAAAAAGATTTTCCCGAGGTAGATCAGGTAGAAGCTGGTAAAAGACGCGAGGAGGAGGATGCGCAAGGCGAAGATGCCACTGTAGAAGAGAAGAAGCAGAAAAGGAAGATACATTGTCAAGGTAGAATAAGCCGTCGCTTTCAGTGTCAGTAGTAATTGTCTCATTAGAGTGAGGATTCTGAAAAGAACAAGTAGACGAGGTAAAAGTAGTTGTGCAACTTAACTGTTTACACAAAAAAATAACAGAAAGTAAGTTGCATGAAAAATTTGGGACGTAAATAGTGTCCTCATGCTGAAGAGGAGTGACATACACTGTTCCAGACCCACACACATGGGACGGAGAGTCATCTGCAATAAAAATCGGAGGTAACCGGTTATGTTTGTCTAGATAAGCAAAAAATGAGGATTGCCAGTCATATGACTAGTTGCGCCAGAATCAATAAGCCACCTACCCGTAGTGGGCAAATGAGCAGCACCCGAAGTGGTAGCCAAAGAAGCAGACTTCTTCGAGGTAGTATCACCCGCAACGTGTCGAAGATGAGGATGCTTGACCCAACAATGATCAACAAGGTGACCGGTCTTACCATAGTGAGAGCAGAGATATTTAGAGAAAGCACGTCCAACAGAACGTCCTCCACGGTCGCCTGGAAAATCATGACGAGCCTGATGAGCAATAATGTCAGGAGGAGGCAGAGAGGCAAGCAAAGAGCGCTGAAGGAGAGTAGTAACAGCCGAAATGCCAGCAACAATGGTATCTAGATTAGGAGTATCAACCTCTCCAAGAATTTGTTCCCGGATCATATCATAAGACTCAGACAAGCAAAACAAATAACACAGCACCAGAAGCTCCTGAAAGTGTTTATGTTGCTCAGCGAGATTAGCGGAGAAGAGACGGTGTTGAAGAAGTTCAGCACCAAGAGCTTGAACTTCCTGATAAGCAACATCAGGAGTCATGACAGGTCGAGCAAAAAGATCCAGATATAACGTATATATGCATGGAGTTTGTGCACAGTATAGAGCAGCAAGATGATTTCAGACACTTTAACCGTTGCATCATGTCGAATGACTGGAAGACACTCATCAGACAGACTTTTAGCAAGTCATGTTCTCATCAAAGCATCACTGGCATCCCAGTCATCAAAAACTGCAGACCCGTATGCAGGACGATCATCAAGAAGATGATGACGCTTACGGTGTGAGTGTAGCAGAAAAATAAAGGAAGCACTCCAGTCGGGATAATTCGGTCCAATGAGCTTGAAAGAGGTACCCAAATTACCAGAAGCAGAGAAATGAGCGGATAGTATAGGGGGCGCAGATAGAGTAAAGAAAGAAGAAAAACCCGACGTCTCCATAGAAAGAAGAGAAAACAGGAAGAAAGGGCAGCCCGCGCGGATAAAGGGAGAGACCGCGCAAAGAACAAGAAAGCTGACAAAGAGACTCTAACCACACAGTTAGAGGAAGAGACCAGTAAAGAAGAGAACAAATCACAGAAGGCGCAAACAGAGCAAGATCGCGCGAATAGAGCGAGACTGCGTGAACACAGTAGAGGCCGCAAGAAGAGAACTAATCGCAGGATGTGCGACTAGCAAAGGGAGGGCGAGAGGGAGACCGCGGGTAAGACTGAAGAAACTGCGAAAAGAAGAGCAAGCGGTTAGAACAAAAAGAGAAAGCGAGCTCTGCTAAGAGGCCGAATAGCCAACCGGAGCAAATGAATGGTTAGCTCTAATACCATGTAAGAAAACAGGTAACTAACAAAAAATTTATTGCTCCAAAAAGGTAAATGATACAAATGTATGCTCTCTTATTTTTAGAATACGGAGGGAGGGGGGGGGGAATACAAAATACAAACCGTGCGGGCTATGCAATTTGAATAGATCAAACTGCATGACTAACAAGTTTCTTTGCGGCTTCTGGCATTTATCCGACGGCTTGCTGGAAACCGCCAAGCTCCATCTGCGGTCAGGACACTAGACCACGACTGCGAGGAACTCGGATTGTACTGCGACTTGCTACCAGACCGCAACTGCGTTCTGTCCACCAGACCACAACTTCAAATCTTGGAAACCGTTAAGCTCCAACTACGGTTAGGCCACCAGATCGGAACTGCAGGTTAACAAACCGCCCTGATTGATATGCGGACTGCCGGACCTCAAATGCGGTTTGCCAAACCGCCACGACTGAACTGCGGATTGTCAAACCGCTAGGACTGAACTGTGGATTGTCAAACCGTTAGGACTTGTCAAACTAAACTGTCAGTTTGCAAGACTTGTCCACCAAGACAAAGCAGTGGTCCGCTCGGACTCGATTGCCTAAGCCAAACCGCCAGAACTAATCGCCTGTCCGCTCGGACTCCAAAAGCTCTAACAAAGCAGTAGCCCGCCCGGACTCGATTGCCTAAGCCAAACCGCCAAAACTAACCGTCTGTCCGCTCGGACTCCAAACGCTCTAGCATCCGCTGATGGGTTTTGTGAACCCCTTCATGAATGGCGTCGTGGGTACCTGTCAAAATATCCGAAATCATGGGGAGGTAGCTGATAGATAGAGTTGATCTTTGTAAAAATAATAATGCGAGAGCAAAGGAAAATTATTATTCATCCATTAAGGGGAATATATGTGTGTATATATATATATATATATATATATATATATATATATATATATATATATATATATATATATATATATATATATATATATATGGAGATACAAGCGACACAAAAACTAAAAATAAATAACTAATCAATACTCCCCCTTAAGCTGGTGCAAAAAGGTCAAGCAAGCTCAGCTTGCCACATGTAGAGAGAAGTTTGGAAGGCCCAACTGCCTTGGTGAAGGCATCAACAATCTGCTCTGCGGAGGGAACATAGGATGCTTCAAGTGTCCCTGAACAGATGTGCTCCCTGAGAAAGTGAATATCAACATCAATGTGCTTAGTCCGCTCGTGCAGAACTGAGTCGGAGGCAAAAATGAGAGCGGACTGGTTGTCGCACACAAGAGTCGAAGAACCAGAGGGAGGAGAGCCAAGCTCGGTCAAGAGGGTACGCAACCAAAGGAGCTCAGTAGCGCCGTGGGCCATAGCCCGGTATTCAGCCTCAGCAGACGAGCGGGAGACAACATTCTGCTTCTTGCTCTTCCAGGAAATAAGATTGCCACCATAGAAAGTGCACATCCCCGAGGTAGAATGTTGATCAGTAAGGGAACCAACATAGTCATAATCCGTGTAACAAGTGAGATCAAGGGCCGGAGATGAACGGTAGAAGTGCCCTAAGCCAGGAGAACCCTTCAAGTAGTGGAGGATCCGAAATACTGCATCTAGGTGAGAAGTCCGGGGAGCATGCATGAACTGACTGACCACACTCACAGCAAAGCTAATGTCAGGGCGAGTGTTGGTCAAGTAGATAAGTCTGCCAACAAGACGCTGATATCTACCCGGTTCAGGGAGAGGATCTCCATACTCGGCATGAAGGCGGTGGTTCAGATCCATGGGTGTAGACACAGGAGAGCACCCAAGAAGGCCAGTATCACTTAAGAGGTCAATTGTATACTTGCGCTGAGACAAAGAGATCCCCTGCTAAGATCTGACAATCTCAATCCCGAGAAAATACTTCAGATGCCCCAAATCTTTCACTTCAAAGGCCTTCTGAAGAACCTCCTTGATCTGAAATATCCCCGAGCTATTGTCACCAATAAGAATGATATCATCCACATAGACAAGAACAATGACACTACGTCCATCCACAACAGACCGAACAAAGCATGTGTGGTCTGCATGACATCTGGTGAACCCACTCTGAAGCACAACAGTACCAAAACGCTCAAACCACGCATGAGGAGACTGCTTCAGCCCATACAAGAACTTCTATAAAAGGCAAACATAACCCAAATAATCGGGGGAGGATCCATATAAACTTCCTCAGTAATCGGGGGGAGGATCCATATATATATATATATATATATATATATATATATATATATATATATATATATATATATATATATATATATATATGGAGATACAAGCGACACAAAAACTAAAAATAAATAATTAATCAATACTCCCCCTTAAGCTGGTGCAAAAAGGTCAAGCAAGCTCAGCTTGCCACATGTAGAGAGAAGTTTGGAAGGCCCAACCGCCTTGGTGAAGACATCAACAATCCGCTCTGCGGAGGGAACACAGGATGCTTCAAGTGTCCCTGAACGGATGTGCTACCTGAGAAAGTGAATATCAACATCAATGTGCTTAGTCCGCTCGTGCAGAACTGAGTCGGAGGCAAACATGAGAGCGGACTGGTTGTCGCACACAAGAGTCGAAGAACCAGAGGGAGGAGAGCCAAGCTCGGTCAAGAGGGTACGCAACCAAAGGAGCTCAGTAGCGCCGTGGGCCATAGCCCGGTATTCAGCCTCAGCAGACGAGCGGGAGACAACATTCTGCTTCTTGCTCTTCCAGGAAATAAGATTGCCACCATAGAAAGTGCACATCCCCGAGGTAGAATGTTGATCAGTAAGGGAACCAACATAGTCATAATCCGTGCAACAAGTGAGATCAAGGGCCGAAGATGAACGGTAGAAGTGCCCTAAGCCAGGAGAACCCTTCAAGTAGTGGAGGATCCGAAATGCTGCATCTAGGTGAGAAGTCCGGGGAGCATGCATGAACTGACTGACCACACTCACAACAAAGCTAATGTCAGGGCGAGTGTTGGTCAAGTAGATAAGTCTGCCAACAAGACGCTGATATCTGCCCGGTTCAGGGAGAGGATCTCCATACACGGCATGAAGGCGGTGGTTCAGATCCATGGGTGTAGACACAGGAGAGCACCCAAGAAGGCCAGTATCAATTAAGAGGTCAATTGTATACTTGCGCTGAGACAAAGAGATCCCCTGCTAAGATCTGACAATCTCAATCCCAAGAAAGTACTTCAGATGCCCCAAATCTTTCACTTCAAAGGCCTTCTGAAGAACCTTCTTGATCTGAAGTATCCCCGAGCTATTGTCACCAATAAGAATGATATCATCCACATAGACAAGAACAATGACCCTACGTCCATCCACAACAAACCGAACAAAGCATGTGTGGTCTGCATGACATCTGGTGAACCCACTCTGAAGCACAACAGTACCAAAACGCTCAAACCACGCATGAGGAGACTGCTTCAGCCATACAAGAACTTCTATAAAAGGCAAACATAACCCAAATACTCCCCCTGAAGCTTGTAATCAGGGGGAGGATCCATATAAACTTCCTCAGTAAGGTCGCCATTGAGCAAGACATTCTTCACGTCCATCTGATGAAGAGGTCACCCATGGCAGACAGCGAGAGAGACAAGAAGACAGACAGTAGATAGCTTGGCCACCGGGGCAAAGGTCAAGCCGTAATCCCCAGGAATCTGAGTGAAGCCCTTCGCGACAAGACGGACCTTGTAGCGGTCAAGAGAACCATCGACATTATACTTGACAGTGTAAACCCAACGACATCCAATAATTTTCCAACCTGCAGGAAGAGGGACCAAACGCCAGGTGCCCGCCTTCTGTTGTGCGGACATCTCATACTCCATGGCCGCCACCCACTCAGGGTGCTGAAATGCCTCGGTCATCGAACTCGGAACTCTGATCTGGTCAGTAGCAGTCGGGAAATCCCGATAACCCTGAGAAAGACGCTGGTATGACACGTAGCTTGCCACAGGATGCTCAGTTACACAATAACGCTTACCCTTGCAAAATGCAATGTGTAAGTCAGACGAAGGAAGAATATCACCTGCCAGAGGAGGTGGCACAAGGTCATGTGAGCTGGGCGTAACCAGTGGATCCCGAAAAATGGGGTGGACATGTGAGGGCCCACGTGGGCCACGAGTGTAGGTCTGCAATAGAAGAGAGTCGTGCATTGGAGCAAGGGCAACCAGAGCCGGCTGTGGCGGAGTAGGAGCAACAAGGACAAAGGAGGTACCATAGAAGGGGACATCCTCAAAGAACGTAACGTACAAGTAGTGAAAAGTCCTGCAAGAAGTGGGGTCAAAACACCTATAGCCCTTGGAAGAGGAGGAATACCCTCAAAATAAGTACCAAATAGCTTTGTCATCAAGTTTTATCCAAGTCGGACGACGGATCCTGGACAAAACACACACACCCGAACACCCGGAGAGGGACAGAAAATAGAGGGCGGTGGAGAGATAAAAGACTAAGGGGTATCCGACCCTCTAAAGGTTGACAAGGCAGACGGTTGACCAAGAAGGTCCCCGTAAGAAGGGCGACACTCCAAAACGACTTGGGGACATGAGACCGACGAAGAATAGACCGGGTCACATTCAAGAGATGACGATTCTTGCGTTCCGCCACGCCGTTCTGTTCTTGTGTATAGGGACAGGAGAACTGATGGTAGCAAGGAAAGCAGTGAAAGAGGAAGAAGTATACTCCCCCCCCCCCCCCCCGTTATCGGAGCGAAGGACCCGAATAAGAGAGGAAAACTGAGTCGTAACCATATTAGTAAACTGAGTATATAAATCAAAGACATCAGATTTGACACGCATAAGATAGACCCAACAACAACGAGTAAAATCATCTATAAAAGTAACAAAATACCAAAAACCATCATAAGAAACAACTGGGGCAGGTCCCCAAATATCTGAATGAATAATATCAAACGGTACAAAACTACGAGAAACAAAAACAGGATAGGTAGTGCATGTATGTTTACTAAGCTGACACACATCACACTGAGAAGAATTCTCAAACGAGATACTCGGAAAAAGCGACGACACGATCTAATGACTCGCATGCCCCAGTCTAGCATGCCAAAGAGCAGGTGAAGTAGTAGCAGCAGCGATGGATGGGGGTGAGAGACAAGGCGAAAGAGGTGGAAGATCCAGATGGTATAGCCCGTCGCGCTCACAGCTGTAGCCAAAAGTACTCGTGGTCAGGTCCTGAAAAACACAGCCAGAAGGAAAAAATGTCATCGAGCAGTGCCACAAATAAGTCAATTAACTAACAGAAAGAAGATTTAAAGCAAGTTTAGGAACATGCAGAACTGAACCCAAGGAGAAGGAGAGAGTGAGAGGAACTGTGCCCCGGTGAAGGATGGGGGTCACAGAGCCATCGACAAGGCGAACCTGCCGATGGACGCTCGGAGACTCAAGAGAAGAGAACAAGCGTGTCTCACCAGTCATGTGATCAGTGGACCCAGAGTCAATCATCCAGGGAGAAGAGGACCCTTCTTGAGTGACATGAAAGGCCATCGGGGTACCTGACGCAGACGCTGAAGTCGACGAGAACGATGAGGAGGCAGGTAACGACTGAGCAGGAAGAGGCTGGTGCGGAGTCTGAAACGGAGAGTGCAGCTGAAGCTGAGACTGGAGTTGCTGCACTTGAGCCATAAGCTGACTCCAGTCGACGAAAGGAGCCCCAGAAGAGGCACTGGAATCAGGCTGGCCCCCAAAGTCGGAAGAAGTAGCGACGACAACACGCGTGGCGGGAGACTGCTGACGTAGGTGAGGAAAGTGCAGCCAACATCGGGCCTTCTCATGTCCAGTCCGGAGGCAGTGTTGAAACTGGACAGAGGCAAATGGGCTGCTGCGGCCACCCCCACGACCCTTAGAGGTAGAAGTACGCACCCTCCTCCACCGCGCGCAGAAGAAGGACGACCTGAAGTCAGGGCTATTTGGTCTGGAATAGGAACAAAAGCTGGAACGGGCAAAACAACAGTCAGGCGGGCACGACGCTCATGCTCCTCCACCATGGAATAAGTATCCAAGATATCAGGAAGATTGTTCATGCTGACAATCTGAACCCTAATCTGCTCAAACTCGGGCCTCAAGCCCTCAGGAACTGATAGGTCTCCTGCTTCTCCTGCCGCCGCTTGACAGCAAGAAGATCCTCTGGATGTGGAAAAGCACTGAGCGGCTCAAGGTCAGAAAGCTCCTGGAATCTCCATGAGAGAAAGGTAAAGTACTTGTATACAGAACGGTCCCCCTGATAAGCAGTAGAAATCTCCTAGAAGACAGAATAAATCCGCGTATCAACGCGTGTGTGACCGTAGGTACGCATCAAGGCAGCCCAAAGAGACGACACTGAATCGAATCGCATGAACTGCTCGTAAATGCGGGGCTCCATGGAGCACTGAAGCCACCCGAGAATCTTGAAATTTTTCGTGTGTCATTGACGGATAACCTTTTCGTCGGAAGGCTTGGGAACACCATTAGGTTCAAGCCAATCAAACTTGTCATGTCCGACAAGATGGACTCGCACGGAGTTGGACCAAGCGATAAAGTTTTTTTCATTGAGAAGGGCGGTAGTAATGTGTCGAGCAAATCCATCATTCGAATCAAAGAGGGAGGAATTCATGAGACGGGAAGAAGAAAAACCCTTAATTAGAAGAAGAAAAACTCATCCCCCAAAAAAGGAAGGAAGACCGTAGATCACAGATCTAGGTCATGTGAAGAAAAGAAGTGAGGGAAGGGGCGGTAAACACCAACCAAATCGGCGGTGGAAGAAACAATCGAAGAGAAAAAAAGAGAGGAAGACGACTGCAACGGAGGAGAACGGCTGCAGCAGAGGATCAGCGACAAAAGATAACGACGGAGCAACAAAAGAGGAGAACGGTGGCCCAGAAGAAGCCTGTTACAGCAGAGGAGCGGGAGGAGGAGGACAGCGGCAGGAGGACGACGACAGCAGCGGGCGGACGACGACAGCAGCGGGCGGACGACGGCAGCAGCGGGCGGACGACGACAACAGTTGGATCCGCGAGGCCCTCACTTCGCACGGAGACGGCGCGATGCGGGAAGAAATCACGGCAACAGGCGAACGAAGCGGGGTCGGGGTTAGGGCGAAGCGGGCCGAGGGTGTTTTTTCCCTCTGATGCCAAATAAAGCGAGTGCAAAGGAAAATTATTATTCATCCACTAAGGGGAATAGGTATATATTTATATAGGAGATACAAGAGACACAAAAACTAAAAATAAATAACTAATCAATAAAAATGAGGCCGTCCCGTGTGGCCTAATTCAATGGTGAACACCTCTCCTCAGTGCGGTGGAGAAGCTCTAGGAGGACTAGTGTGTCCTGAATATCAAGTCGAAGGCGGTGGAGAACAAAAGAGATCTACTGGGAAAGTACCAATAGAACTGCCTTCTGGTGGTCGCGGCGTGAGAGGGCATAAGTTGCCCCATTCAATACACCTGCCTTTTATTCCACTCGAAAATCAGATTTAAATGTTTTCTGATCCAATGATGCCGAGGGGCCGTGGTGAGGCGCTGTTCTAAGAGATATTTGAGGTGGAAGTAGTCGGTGCGAATCAGGAAAGAACGTCCCCACCAGTACGACCGCCAATATTGTACAGCCTTGACTAACCCAATCAGCTCTTGTTCGTAAGCCCGACGTTTCTGATGATGAAACGCCGTGCATCGACATAAATAGGCACGATCAAATGCCCCCCTGTTGGAACATGACGCCACAGCCTTGCCCTGATTGTTGAAGCCGGATACCGGTTTCAACGGAGTTCAAACTGGGAAGAAACAGTTCTGGTTTACTTAGTTCGTCGTCGGGTGTGCAAGACAGGTCAACTCAAGCTCGGAGTCAACCCTCTCTAGTTGGTGGATCTCTGCCTACTCTCAGACCCAGTGAGCATCAGTGAGGATGTCCCGCCACTCACCCGGAAGCACGCTTCGCATCTTCCCCTCCCAAAGCCAAACACCGTGCTCGACACTTTGGATGGCACAGGGCAAGAGCTCTACAAAAATCCAGAGCTTTGGGAGGCCGGGCCTGCCTCTCCAAGGTGCATTGATGGTTTATTTATAGGCAAACCTCAAACCAGTGGTAAAATCGTTTTTTATGGCCTGCAGATAACAGCCTCCGCCTTTTGGTTTTTGCTATTGACACCCCTGATTGGTTTGCGGATATCGAATTCCTGTTGTTTGAGATGGTTATTTGCAAGCACGACTGAACTGCGAGTAGACAAAAGGGTTTGCCGGCCACCCTGCTCAGCGAGTTCGATCTGTATGTGCTTGTCAAAGTACTTTGCCATCCTGCGCCTGATTTCTTCTCGGATTGACGCGAGGTCCCAGATCTCTTCAACCAAGTCGAGTGAGTGTCTTTGCTCTTCATCATTCTCCTCTCGCCACTCCTCCCCTCCTTCGGCGGCCACCACCCTTGTGCTCCTGACGTCGAATTCAATCGGGATCACTGCTTCCAAGCCTTGCGACAACTTGACATAGTCTCTCCCATGGCGTTGTTCGGGGTGGTCCTGAGGGACCAGAGGACGGAGGGGAGTTGCTCAACCCAATTTCCCTTCAAGTTTTCTAACTTCTTCCTCAACAAGTTAACGATCACCTTGTTAGCGGCTTCGACTTGTCCGTTGCTTCGAGGATGATGCGCAGATGCAAAATGGAGGTCAATTCCTAGTTCCCTGCAGAACTTGATGAGCTCCACGCTTGCGAACTGTGGTCCGTTGTCTGTGATAATCACGAGTGACAATCCATGCCTGCAGATGATCTCCCCCCATATGAAGTTCCTCACAATCTGGGATGTAGTCTTTGCCAGTGCCTTTACCTCGATTCATTTGGAAAAATAGTCAATCATCACCATAATGAACCTTCTTTGTCCGCTTGTTTGAGAAAACAGGCCGATGAGGTCCATTCCCCTGATTGCGAAGAGCCACGAGGCCGTGATGAACCAGAGCCGCTGTGCTGGTTGTAACTGAAGAGGCGCGTGAAGCTGACACCTCAGACATCTTTTCGCGAATTGTTTCACGTCCTTCCGAATGGTTGGACAGAAGTACTCCTGCCTCAACACCCTCTTCTCTAAAGTTCTTCCATCGGAATGACTTCCGCATTCCACCGAGTGAATTTCGTGCAACACCCGAGGGGCTTCTGCTTCGGAGAGGCACTGCGTCAGTGGGCCTGACAAAGTTTTTCGGTAGAGACTTCCCCCGTGGAGATGGTAGTAGGCTGATTTGTACCTGAACCGCCTCTTGTCCTGGATCCCTCGGGGAAACTTCCCCATGGTCAAAAATTCCACGAATGGGTCCATCCAAGATGGGTGTTGGTCAATCTCCATGAGCTATCCCTCCTCAATGGAAGACCGAAACAACTCGGTCGTTACTCCTCCCGCCGGATGACCATACTTGGCCAGACGATCTGTGGCCGAATTCTCCTCCCTTGGAACATGCTGGATGGTGAACAATCGGAAGGCGCCCTTAGTAACCCCTTTACCTTCAACAGATACTGCAGCAACGCTGGTTCTCGTACCTCGAATTCTCCCCGGATCTGCGAGGCCATTATCCTGGAGGAAAAATAAGCCTTGAGATCCTGAATTCCCAACTCGCGAGCAAGGCGGAGGCCGACTATCAAAGCCTCATATTCGGCCTGGTTGTTCGTGATTGGGAAGCGGATGTCCACTGCTTTCTCTATCTTGACTCCTTGGGGGCTCGTGAGGACAACCCCAGCTCTGACCGAGTATTTGTCGGACGTCCCATCCACAAACATCTCCCAAGCATTCCACCCTTGCGGCTCTGCCCATTCTGCCTCTAGTGTGTAGTTGACTAGAAAATCGGCCATCACCTACGCCACCCGGGGGACGAAGGAAAGATCGAACTCGCTGAGCTCCACCGATCACTGGGCAAGCTACCCCGAATGCTCGACCTCGTCCAGGATACCTTAGAGTGGGTGATCTGTCACCACTTTGATTGAATGGGCCTGGAAGTAAGACCTAAGCCTTCGAGCCGAGATGACGAGTGCAAAGACCAACGTTTCTAGGATGGAGTAGCGCCAATGATGTGGATATCCTCCGACATTGCCGACATGTCGGCCGACATAGAGGTTTTATGGACAAAACGACACGTTTCCGATATTATTTTGCAAAATACCCTTTTGAAATATACCCTCCGATATGTCTGTTATTGACCGATATATTCGCTGATATATCGGCCGATATATCCTGATATTTTATTGATTGGTTTATTTCAATTTATTTTAATTAGTGTCTATGGTCTAATAGACCAAAATTGTTTCATTATTTAGATTGTTTTTTCCCTTTGGTTTTCTTCCTTGCTCAAGTCCATCGTCGACGTCAATTTTGCATGGTCTTTGAATTATGGACTAAAGATTTCTTATCTTCCATTGTTATGAACAACTTCCCGACATTCTACTTCCTCTTGTTTTATTTCATGCGTTATACCGTTATTGCTTGTATAACACAAAATGTTTATATTAGTTTAATAAATTTAAAAGTTCAATAAATATCAAATTGTTAATATATAAATGAAAAAATGATTGAATTTTAAATAATTACACATAAATAGTTAAATATTAAAACCCGATATATGAAATATCCCCCGACATAGTAAAATTGACATGAAAAACTTAAACCGACGTGTCCCCGATATGCGACACCTACAACGTTGGGTAGCGCAGCTCGGCATTTCGGAGAACCCGACTCACGTTGTAAATGTGAAGCTGCTTCTTTCCTTCCTCCCGTACTAAGACCAAACTCACGGCCTCGGCCCCGACCCCTAAGTAGCGATAGAGATCCTCCCCTTCCATAGGCCCCTGCAGAATTGGGGCTTGCGTAAGCTGCTGCTTCAACTTTTGGAGCGCTTCCCCGCACTCGGCCGATCACTTGAAACTCTTATTATCAATGTGACAGCGCAACACTCGAAAGAAAGGGGAGCATTTCTCACCTGCCTTTGAGAGGAACCTGCCCAGTCCCGCGAGCCGACCTGTTAAGCGTTGAACCTCCTTCACACTCCTTGAGTCCTCCATTTCCATGACCGCTTTCACCTTATCGGGTTTGGCTCCACTCCTTCCGGGGTCAGGAGATACCCCAAGAATTTTCCCTTCCTCACCCTGAAAACACATTTGGCCGGGTTGGGCCTCATCTTGTGATTTCGGAGCGCGACGAAGGTTTCCACCAAGTTTCCCAGATGGTCCTCCACATTCTTACTTTTTACCAAAAGATTGTCCACGTACACTTCGAGGTTTCGCCCCTTTTGTTTCTTAAACACCAAGTCCATCATACGTTGGTAGGTCGCCCCTGCGTTTTTGAGCCCGAACGACATCATCTTATAACAATAACATCTATCATTTGTGACGAAAGAAACATATTTTATGTCGGGTGGGTGCATGCGGATTTGATGATAATCAGAAAAAATATCTAAAAAACTCATAACTCGGAATTTGATGGCCGAATCAACGAGCGCGTTGATTCTAGGTAGAGGGTAACAATCTTTGGGCCGGTATTTATTAAACATAGAAAAATCGAGACACATTCTCCACTTCCCATCTCACTTCTTCACCATTACAACGTTTGAAACTCAATTTGGGTACTGGATCTGCTCAACAAACCCCGCATCCAACGACTTCTGCACCTTCACCCGAATGGGCTTAGCCAAGGTAGTGGACATCTTCCTTTCCTTCTGGCAAATGGGGCGGGTCCCCTGATCCAAGTTGATATGGTGGCAGGCGACGTCCACATCGATCCTGGCATGTCTTCCGCACTCAATGCGAAGATGTCTGCGTTCTCTTGGATGCATGTTAGGATCCTCTCCTTGTCTTTGTTGAGATTATATTAGCCAGCAGGACACGTGTGTGTGGGACCGCATGTTTGGGCTTTCCCCATCGCGTTCCAGGTCTGGGTCTCCCTAACCTTCCCGGGCCTCCTGTCCTTAGCCTTGATCTCTTTCTCCTCTACCTCCTGTACAACCTCCAACCTTGCGATTTCCTCCATCAGCTTCTCGACCACCTCAGCCTCCTTCACCCAGCTGATTGTGTTCACCGCGCCAAGGTAACACCCCCTTGCCACCTTCGGGTCGCTCCTGATCCGAATCTGCAATCCTCCATTATTGTACTTTAAGTACTGATGGAATGATGAGGGCACACACTGAAAGGTGTTGATGAGGGGTCTTCTGAAGATGATGTTGTAATTGGTGGGCGCGTCCATGATCACGAACCGGCACACCTTCGTTTTGCCCCCTAAGATGACGAGGAGCTCCACTCCTCCTTTGACCTCCTTCCTCTCCCCCGCAAAATCAAAGAGCGGGCCGTCAGTTGAAGTAACTCTCTTCTCCTCCACTGCCATGGCCTCTAATGCCTTCTTGAACACCACATTGGCAGAACTTCCATTGTCAACGAGGATGTGGGAGACCGTGAAGTTCTCCACCGCAGCTTGTATCACCAGGGTATCGTGGAAGGAGTTTTCGTTTCCGAACACGTCCTCCGTCGAGAAAGTGATTTCTCCAATCGGGGACGGGCTTTGCGAGGTGGACGTCACGCTTCTTCGGTAGACCGTGTGTAAGCTACCCTTTCGGGTTGCTTCTACCCCCGCTACCCCGTGGATCACACTGATCCTTTCGCGAGCCCCTAGAACGACTTGATCCTCGCACCCCCTTGGTGCTCGCCCACCAACTCCTTCATTTCTTCCTGCCTCTTTGGCTGCTGGTTCTCGCCGCCCATCCTGGACTCCTTCCCCCGCCCCTCTCCTCAGGTTCAAGAATTCCGGACAAATCGCGGTGGCGTGGCCCTTAGACTGGTGGAAGTCACAATAGCGGACCACCCTCCGACCTTCTCCCTTATCTGTTGTTAGGGCCTTCCCTCTCGTCTTCGTCCCCTTCCAACTGCATAAGCCTCTTGACAGGGCGCTTGATCATACCCCCATTGTCCCCGTCTTCTCTCGGATGAGTATCGCCGCCCCCGCCTCTCAGGCGAGAACCTTCTTCCCAAGCGTCCATGGAATCCTCCCCCCGCCACCCTCCGTGGTGGCCCAGTGGGGGCCCTTGAACTCTCCTCTCCTGGCCTCGTTGGTCTCCGCCAACCCACGCTTTCTTCTCCTCTCGCTTCCTTGGTTCCTTCTTCCTCCTAGCTCCTCCCCCTCCATCCGCTGTTTCTTCCACTTCCTCTCCCGTCAGCTTCGCCATCTTGGCCACAAATCCTTGGCTTGAAGACTCTCCTTCAATGTAATGCGCTGCCTGATCGATCGGATCCTCAAAAGATACCGGGGGAATTCGCTTCAACTTCATCTTGAACAGCCCACCCTGTAGGTCCAAGGTGAAAGCGATCATCAGAGTGTGCCCGGGTACTTCTTGGACAGCAAAATCCCCTCTTGGAAGCGATACACATATGGCCCCAACAGTTCTTGCGGGCTCTGCTTAATGAAAAAAGTGTGCCTCCGATTCTTTCTTCCTTTTCTTCGACGCGGAGAATCAGAGTAAAAATCCTCGGCTAAGGTCTTCAAAGCTATAGATCGAGTCCGCCGGCAACTGGTGAAACCAATCTCTCTCCTTTCACCTAAAGTTAATAGCAAACAACTGACACTTGAAAGGGTCGGACATCGGACGGATGGATATGATGTCTTCAAACCACTATAGGTGTTGTAGGGGGTCATCTCTCCCGACATAGAAAATCATGGCCGGTTCCACGAACCCAACTGGAATCGGCTTTGTCAATACAAACTCGCAAAATGAACTCGCCGGAGCAAGTGATGACCGGGGAGAGCTCGCCCAGGCTCTTCTTCCGCGCCGCAGGTCGCCGGGGGGCTTTCAAAGAGGACTCGCAGCCGCAATGTCAGATCGTCGCCATCCTGACATATCTCCTTGCCGGGTCGCTAGGCTCGGCTTGCCTCGCCCTGCAAGGTGTCTTTTTGAGTTGGCGTCACCATCTCGCCTCGCTGCGCGGGCAAACCTCGCACCATCCCCTCCATAAACTTCATCATTTCGACGAGCTCGGCGAACTGACTCTACGTCACAAACTCGCTAGCAGGGTGCAAGTTTCCCTGACCATCTCCTCGCTCTCCCTGCCCTACCATGTCACCATCAGACAAGTATTTTCTTCGAGAACTGCCAGTCCATGCTCACCACACCAAAAATGTTGAAGCCGAATACCGGTTTTCAACGGAGTTCGGACTGGGAAGAAACAGTTTTGGTTTACTTAGCCCGTCGCCGGGTGTGCAAGGCAGGTTAACTCAAGCTCGGAGTCAACCTTGTCTAGTTGGTGGATCTCTGCCTACTCTCAGACCCGGTGAGCATCAGTGAGGAGATCCCGCCACTCACTCAGAAGCGCGCTTCGCGTCTTCCCCTCCCAAAGCCAAAAGTTATGCTCGACACCTTGGATGATAGAAGACAAGAGCTCTACAAAAGTCCAAAGCTCTTGGAGACTGGGTCTGCCTTTTCAAAGTGATTTGAGAGTCTATTTATAGGCAAACCCCAAACTAGTGGTAAAATCGTCTTTATCGCCTGCAGATAGCAGTCTCTGCCTTTTGGTTTTTGCTATTGACACCCCTGATTGGTCTGCGGATAGCGAAATCCCGCTGTTTGAGATGGTTGTGGGTAGGCACGATTGAATTGTGAGTAAACAAAAGGGTTTTCCGGCCACCCTGTCGAGGCGAGTTCACAAAGAAGGCGAGGTTCGACTCTCCTACGCGTTGCCTCGACGTGCGATCGCCCTTACCCGGGGACTCGTTTGGCGAGCCGACACTGGGCTGAAGGGGCCCGACTCGCAGTTACTCCTGACGAGTCGTGAGGTCGCCTCGCCAGATCTAATTTCCCTTGGAGGGCTCACCCTGCTCTATTTGGGCACAGTCTGTACTGGGGTCGCTAAATTGGGGTTGTACACTGATGCATCATACTCAATCTAAAACTCCTGTACAAAGTCTGGTAGGCGAAATACCGGTGCAAACACCAAGGCTTGCTGAAGAGCTCGAAGGAAGTCGTTGCGGCGTCCCCTCACATGAAAGATTGCCTATTTAATAGGACAAACAACGGTGTTGCAGTCACGTTGTACCCTTTGATGAAACGCCGATAGTAGCTCGCAAGGACAATAAAACCGCGGAGCTCCTGCTAGGACTGAGGAAGCGGTCAATCAACCACCTTGAATCTTGAGGTGATCGGCGGAACCCCCTTATTGTCGACGACATGAACCAAGTAGGTTACTCGGTTAGTCCCAAAGGAACATTTGTCCCGCTTCAAGAAAAGTTGGTTTCCGCGAACCAACTGAAATACTGTGCGGATATGAACTAGGTGGGACTCCCAAGTAGGGATATATACCAGGATATCGCCAAAAAAACAAGCACAAAATGACGTTGTAAGTCGTGAAATACCTCGCTCATGAGAGTCTGGAAGGTGGTCGGCGTGTTGGTGAACTCGAAGGGCATCACAAGAAACTCGAAGTAGCCATGGTGGATGCGGAAGGCGGTCTTCTCCACTTCCGATAGGGCCATTTGCACCTGATGGTACCCCGAGCAAAGGTCCAATTTGGAGAAAATATGGTGTCGTGCAACTCGTCAAGCAACTCCTCAACACAGCAGCCCGCCTGCCGCTCTGTTCCATCAAATTGCTTCCTTACCTCGAGCCCACCACATCAGCCTATTAGGCGCCTTCTCAGGACTTGTCTCCACGCGTCAACAGTACATGCTACCTAATAATTAATTAATTAATTTTATATTTAAAAATTAATTAGTTAATGATATTGCAACATGAAGGTTAGTGCCGCAGATGAGACCACTTTTTGATCGATGTTGTTGAAGATGTTGGCGTCATTTCATTCCTCCATATCTCGCCTAAACACAAAAATTAACCAATTGGTAACATCGGGAGACTTCAGGGTTCTACCTCTACCTGCGTCGCCGCCCTTCCAGCCAGCACATGCAGCCGCCCCTTCTATCCCAGTTTGTGCACCGGCGAGGCCGCTGATTACCCAAATTACGCCTACAAATGGCTCACCGAGGCCGTTGATTATGTCATTGCAACCCCTGCCACTGCTGGACCACTCCGACCCCCCCCCCCCCAGAAACAACTTCGACCTCCCTCGCCGTCGAGTCTCCTCGAGCAGTCCCTGCTTCCGCCATCATCCGCAGACGCGCTGCCACTCCACATTTCTTGTCATATATCCATCACCTCATACAGTCTCCGCCTCACAGTTTCCTTCATCGACATCACAACCTCTTCTGCCAGTCCTACCTCTGCTGGCCCCTGCTATACCGACCCCTCAGACCATTCCACTGCTTGCTATGTTGTGTTAGTGTTACCATTCTGATCTAGAAGTGGTCAAACAGGTAGTCTCACTGCCAACGTAAAATGAGCCTATGTGGTCGCACATAAGAGTTATAGAGAAGTTGGAAAGGACTGTGTTGACCTTGCTCATATGTGATATGAGTGAATGACCAAACCTTTTGACATGGACTTGGAACTATATCAGCCAAAAGACCTGAATTACGAATTCAAGGGGCCTTTTGGAAATCGTCGAAACGGTAAGTCAGTTCGTCGAGTATTCTCGACGAATTCGTCGAGTATTCTCGACTAGTTCGTCGTGTACACTCGACGAATTCGACGTGACAGTTTGTGTTCGTTGGGACGGTCTCGATGGATCCTTCGAGAGTTCTTTCTATTTATCGAGTATACTCGACGAATTAGTCCCGACGAATTTGTTACAACAAATCTGATATTCGACGAATCCGTCGAGTGGACGTGTCGTTCGTCGTGTTTACTCGACGAATTGTTCTCGACAAACTGTTCTCAACAAATTGGCGTAAGTCTGTTTTTCCGTAAGTTCCTCTTCGGTCTAGTCTGCAGGTAACGTCTGTTTCGGTCTTGTAGTATATATATTGATGTGATAACTGTTATCTCAAGATAAGGCTTATACTAATCGGTCAAGATCGCGAGAGAGGCGACTTCTTCTTCCCCGATGGAACTGTTCCGCAACCTAGAAGTTGTCGCTGCTGCTCCGTGCCACCGACTGTCCCGATCCACTGTCGTTGCCGGAAAGTGTTTCCTAAGCTTCGTCTTCGTCACCGCCGTCTCTACTTTAGCGGATCTAGCAATTCGTGGAGACGTTGAGGGCAAGTGTTCCTCGGGCTTCTTTGGAGCATCTTGGTTGAGTAGTGACTCAATCACGCTAAGGTATACTTTTATTCAAAGTTGTTTTTACTTCTTGATCAATGATTATCGCAAGATCCATTTATCTTTGGATTTTCTTGATTTATTCCGCTGCCCACATGTGATGTGCATCCCACTAAGAAACCCAACATGCTAGCCCCTCTCTGCCAGCCTCGCCAGCCACCTCGTCTCCTCTTCTTCAACCACCTACTCTCCCGTCGACCATTGTTCCCCCGACCTCCTTACCCGCCTTGTCGCCCGTCCTGCTAGACCCATTCCTTCTGCTGCCCGTTTTTCTGTCATCGCCGCCACCACTTACTGCTTTCACTCACCGCCGCCCCGACCACCGCGACACGCTACCAGGAACTGTTTGGCGCCAAATCAAAGAGCCAGAGGATCAGATCATCCGTGAAGGTTGGAGCTTGAGGGCAAGCTCGATTTCAAGGATGGGTGGAGTGTTATGGGTCCAGTCGTCGGTTATTTAGTTAGATATTATTATATGTATTTGTTGAGTCATATGAGTCTAGTCATAGCTATGATATTTTAGATGTTTTAGTATTTTACGCATTTCTTTATTTTTTGTGTAATTCACAATTACACCATTGAGGGCCTTATATGAGAGTCATGTAAGAGCACAAGTAATGAAATGAAAGTATTTTCTCGCTCTCTAATTTCTCTTCCTCTCTCTTTATAAGCCCTCTTCCTCCTCTAGGGTTTCCTCTGCCTCTTCTCTCAATTTCTTCCCCTTCTCCCCATTCTAGGGTTTAATCCCTTTGCATCCCAGCTGCCTTTCCACTGCCAACTCCTCCAACGAGAACCCCAAGAAGCACGTAACAAAATTCACTAGCTTTTTTCAACGCTTTCAAGTATTTAAAATTGTTTTATGTAAAAGATCGTTTTGACCTTAAAGAGTTCTATTTTATGATAGAAAATTATTTCAATTCAAAGATTTGCATTCTTCGATCAGATAATGTAACAATCAGTAATCAAGATCATTCATTTCTGACATACAAAGAATTATCCGTTAATCACAAAGCATTCATTTCTGACATTACTAACATTTCTAACGTACATGTACCAAGATCTGTGGAAATTAATCAGACTAAGGAAATTGTGGAGCTACTAAGAGGCAAGACAATGATACGATGCAAGTGGGTCATCACTGGAAGTGTTAGTCTGATGGGAGCATAAGGTACAAGTACAATGCAGGACTTATGACTAAGGTGTTCACCAAAACTAAGGCCTCAGTTGGTAAGGTGGTGGGATATGGCGCGGGAGGAATTGCCGTGGGGGGTCGAGACGGAGGTGGGGGGGTGGGGGGGGGGGGGGGGTGTTCGAGACGGTGATTTCAGCCCCATTTTCCGCTTCGCTGCGAGAGCAAACACTGCCACCCGACATTTGTTTTTCGGCCTTGCGGCGGCGGTTGCTCCCGCACCGGCGTGAAAACGCTGAACCAAATGAGGCCTACGTTATTGACTACCAAGTGACTTTTGCCAAACTTAACTCAACCCATGTTCTCCTTCCACTGACAATAAAACTAGTTGGTTTCTACAGTAACTTGACATAAATAATGTCCTAAATGGAGTTGGAGGAAGTGTTTATGGGCCTCACACTAGGTTTTGAGAAGAGCCTTGGTATCAATAAGTTATGTAGATTAAAAAAATACTAGCATGGTCCTAAACAATCATTTAGAGCACTGTTTGAAACGCTTACAAGGGCAAGTAAGAGTATTGGACGTACCATATTTAAATTGACAACACGATATTCTTTAAGTATTAAAAATGGTGACTTGTCATTTTGATTGTGTACTGTTATGTGGCGTGTCAGCGCCAGTTATCTACGTATTTTGTTGTGTTATTTTAGTTATCTTTGTATTTTTGTTGTGTTAAATTTTAATATTGTGCTCATGTGTCATAAGCCCAAATGGGAGGCGTAATTTGTGAACTTACATAGTGGTCGGTTGGTCTTGGATGGTAAGCAAGAAATTGGAAGTTAATTCTCTCTCTCTCTTAATTCCTCTTGTCCTCTCTCTCTCTCTAAACCCACGGATAAGCCGTGAGTTAGCCTTAGCCGCTACCCGCACAGGTTACGATCCCGATCGACGCCGCTACACCTCCGCCATTTCTCCTCCGCCGGTTGCGAGGTCCCAAGGTAAGGACCATAATAGTTTGGTATCAGAGGCCACTTCCGGGCCTTCGATCTCCGACTCTTCCTATGCTTGTCCAGCTGCGCATCGATCTCCGGCTCCCAGCCTACTGCTGCTTCCAGCCGACTGCCGCTCACTGCGTCTAACCCCTCTTCACCAGATCCGCGGCACAGCACCCCAAGAGGGATTTTTTCAGGCAACATTCTTGCTTCCATCCGGCCGCCCAGTACCGCAGCACCAGCCCCAACATCTAGTACCTCCGCAGGCCTGCTTCCAATGCCGCCGACCGTCCATCCAGCTCTATTCCAGATGACAGATACTACGCCCTCTCTTGCAGAACTCATGGCCCTCTTCCAAACCATGTTCGCAACTCTGAACGCCAAAATGGATGCCCTCAACACACGTTTGGATGCCCTACAAGGGGTGCCTTCCCTGCCCTTGCATACGGTCGATCACCCTTTGGCAAGTCGCGTGGACTCTGCCGCTCCTACAGGCGTGGACTAGGGCCTACGCACGAACTATCCAGATGGATTTTCCCATCTACGAGGGCCGCAAAGATCCTCTTCCTCGGCTTACCCATTGTGATATTTTTTTCGTCAACCAGCGCACACCAGATGAAAGGCGCGTCGACATCGCCTCCTTTCACTTACTTGACCCAGCACAATTGTGGTTCACTCAACTTCTGCGGGAATACCCCAATCCTTCGTGGGTGGAATTCAGCGCGGCTTGCACCCTGAGGTTTGGTCCCGCTCTACAGGGAAACCCACTCGGTGATCTGGTGATCCTCAAACAGGACGTCTCCATCGACACCTACCTGGAATAATTCCAAATGCTACTGTCTAGGGCAACGTCCGTCTTACCGGAGCAACAGATTCCCCTCTTCACCACCAGCCTTCACGAGCGATTACGTTGGGATGTGGAATTCTTTTTGCCATGTGATCTCAACACAGCGATTAGCCTCGCTAGGGTTTGTCAACGGCTACTGCTATTAGGTCGCCTGCCTTTGGGATGTCGAGAATATTAGGGCGCTTACTCTCTAGCCAGCTTGCCTGACAAGGTTCCATTATGAGACGATCCACCGCAGCCTACTGTTCGCCGCCGTTTGTCCCGCACCGAGATGGCCGAGCGTCATGAGAAGAGTTTGTGCTACAATTGTGATGAACATTTCACACCGGGACATCGATGCAAGCGCTTATTTTGGCTCGAAGTAGATGATCCTCCCAATGATTATGCGACAGGAGGAAAAACTACTACAATACCCTTCGATCCAGCTTGAGGACAAACTGTCTTCGTACGGGGGCGGCGATGTTATATGGCGTGTCGGCGTCATTTATCTGCGTATTTTACTGTGTTATTTTAGTTATCTTCGTATTTTTGTTGTGTTAATTTTTAATATTGTGCACGTGTCGTAAGCCCAAATAGGGGGCGTAATTAGTGAACTTAAATAGTGGTCGGTTGGTCTGGGATGGTAAGCAAAAAATTAGAAGTTAATTCTCTCTCTCTCTCTCTCTTAATTCCTCCCTTCCCATCTCTCTCTCTAAACCCACAGATAAGCCGTGAGTTTGCCCTAACCACTACCCACACAAGTTACGATCCCGATCGACGCTGCTGCACCTCCTCCGCCGGTCACGAGGTCCCAAGGTAAGGACCATAACATGTACATGGATAGCATAATCATGGCAGGCGATGTTAGTGCCAAAGTTGAAGAATTTGCACAAGAGTTTGGGATCGAAGAATTGGAGGCTTTGAAGTATTACTTGATATATAATTTGCAGTATCTAAGGAGGAAAATTTTATCCTTAAACGTAAGTATATTTTGAACTTGCTCAATAAAACTAGAATGCTCAAGATGCAAGGCAGTTGGAGCTCCAATAGCACCCAACCTGAAGTTGTAGCCTGACAAAAACTTGTGGGAAAACTCATCTATTAGATATTCGTTTTGATATAACATTGTGCCTAGTGTGATGAGTTGGTTTATGCATGCACCAAGATTAAAACACTTTGAAAAGCTCCCTCGTAGCACCAATAGACCCCAACCCGAAATTGTATCTTGCTGTAGGCTGTGGTTTACTCATATATGTATCATGTACTCATACTTTTATACCTTTTGCGATAAGTATGGTGAGACAATTTATGCTTTTAGTAGGATTAAAGTATTTTGAAGCTTCCCGCGAGATCGTAGGATGTCTAAAAAGAATGTTTGTGAGGGGGTTACTCTACAAATCAAGGCTTACATTGATACAAATTGGGCATTAATCTTAATGAATAAAAGGTCCCATTTCTGTTGTTGTACTTGTTTATGGTGACATTGTGATGGGGATCGGCCTCGTGTTCGTGATCGATGGAGGAGATCGGACCACCGCTCGGTGAGATCCATTTTTTGCATATTTACCAGAGCTGCATTGATCGGATCAGCGATCTGAGACCGCTAGCGCACCCAGAGCATCATTTTTCATTTAATATATATTTTATAATATTTTTTGGAGTCATATTTATTGTTTTAGGACACCGGGCATAATGAACGATCATAGTCGTTCACGCCGGGTGCCCAACCGCTCCCGCTCGTTATAAATAGGGTTGAATGTTCTCATTTTCATTGTGTATTTTGTGAGAGATTCCAGAATCCGCAGTCAATTTGTGGTGTGACGCCGCGAAACCCGGGGTGTGACGTCTCGGTCTTCTACTCTTGAATTTGCTTATTTTTTTATTTCACTGATCCTTGTTTTCCTCCCCGTGAACAGCAGCTCCATTCCACGATTCTTCTCCTCCTTGGCAGAAAACTGCTAATAACTTCCCCCTCATCCCACCATCCCTGTAATTAGGAGGTGACCGCCTACTACTATTCATCTTCTCTGCCACAATGCCCCCATCCAGCCGAAGGAGGAAACCTCCAGATCGCCACTGTTCATCGTCGTCTCCCTACGCCTTGAACCGCGCGACCATCGCAACTCTTACCTGTACTTAAGCCCCTCATGTTCCTTCTTCCTCGACAGAAGGATCGTAGCCTTCCGTCTCTTGTCGTCCAGCCCTAACCTGCACGTTCAACCTCGCCGTCCCTACACCCATCATCATCGTTTTCTTTGCGCCAGTCATCCTAGGTCTTCCCGTTGGCATTACTCCCTCCAGTCGAGGCTTTCCCTCGCTCCTACCGCACACATCCATCCCTTACCTCCAAACCACCAGTTGATCAGCCATCTCCTTCCAAAACTGTCATTATTCTTTTCTCCCCAGCACTCACCTATTCTAGCATACCCACTCCCGCCGCCAACAAGGTCTTTGTTGTCTGTTCATCATCTTCTTCATTGTTGCGGTCATTCTTCCCGTCCTTACCAGGGAAGCACCCTTTTTATCCACAATCAGTTGTGTTGCTTGCCTGTTTTTTAACCTCCCAGTTCTTCCCCACACCAAGCCACCACTCTGGGCAATATTTCAGCGCCCGTCCCCGCTGTGAGTCTCCAAAACTGCAGTCAAATTCACCCCCACTGCAGCCAACCACTATTACGTGTTTCACTGCCGTCAGATCTCCGTAATTGTGAGTATTATTGTTTTGTGTTAAATGTGATGAACAAGCTATATTTGTTTGGGTATTGTGATTGCTAGTGTTTTTGTCTTCATTTCGTAAGTCTATAATATTTATTCGTGCAAGTTATAGTGGAAAGCACTACTTGTGAAAAAAGTGTGTGATTGTTTTCTTGTGCCACGAAAATTCAAAATTCACATTTTGTAAATATGCTAGTGCCTATATAACTTGAATTGCTAAGATTGTACTCCGGAATAATTATAACATGCACATATCTTTTAGTTTGATCTTGATCGCATTTATTCCGCGCATTTACGTAGGTTTGCATTTGCTTGTCGGCATATTTATTTTCATATAGGACCGTCCTGCGTCACCTTGTCACCTGGAGAAGCGAGAATATTGTGGTAGAATTTTGTTTAGTTACCCACATGATTTATGTAGTGATTTGGATAAAAATGTTTTGAAAATTGAGGGTTTTCATCAATTCATTAGTAAACGTGTACCGTCATAGCAAAGTTGTGATCTTTATTGCTCACAATCCTGTTCTCCATGATAGAACAAAGCAGGTTGAAGTTATCCAACATTTTTTAAAGGAGAAACTTGACAATGAAATAATCTGTATGTCATTCTAACAATTGATAAAGTTGGGCTTTTTGATAATTATCGCATTTACTAAATAAATTCTGATCAGAGAACTAAAGGTGTAGTGAGTGTATTCACCCGATTCAGCATAAATTCTGATCAAAAAACTAAAGGTGTAGTGAGTGTATTCACCCGATTCTGCCCACGCAAGGAGTCCGAAGGCCAGTGTATAGAAGTAGAGGGAGGCTCTCATTTTTCTTTCAACGTGTAATACTTCAAATGATGTTAATATGCCTAAATATTGGTGTACTTTGAGACAATGTGATGTAGGGTAGGTTATGTGAGTGCACGACTATATTGCAACCTAGTGTGAAGTGCGGGGAAAGATTACTCAAGTTTCCTTAACACTATAGCGACACACATGCAATGAACGACGACAATTTCACAATATGGTAAAAATAATAGATCACACTCAAATATTTTGAAATGAGACAATAGTTTTGTTTAAGCAGGCAGGCTTTAACTTTCCTCCAAGTGGAGGGCTAAAGCGGGAGCGTGCGGAGAATGATTCATGCAAATCACAAATTAATCTGAACAAAATTCCACCAATGCAAGCATCCGAAAGTGCAAAAGTTTCCAGCATCATATTTAAATGTAGAAGATAAAAGATCTATACGACACAATAAAACTCACGTAGTAGGTGTGTAGCCTTGGTAGATCCGATAGTAGGAGATGCGGGGGTGTTTTCCCGGGATGAAGATGACGACAGGATGTAGATTAGGGTTTATTTGGAAGGGGGCGGTTAGGAGAAGGGGAATCTGGCAGTTTTGAGACTACTGGATTGGTTAGGATGTTGGGATTAGAAATTGGGTGAAGGGATTTGAATCCTGGAGAAGAAAGAATTACTTGAGATGGCATCTTGAGATACAAGGGAAGTGTTGTTGGCCGTGGGTAGAAGCAAGGGAGTGGATTTTCTGAACCAACTGGTCGGTTTGGATGGACCTCTGGGATTGGAATTTCTGGGATCGGGAGTGCTGGGATTGGGACTTCTGGAGGTGAAAACAGGGGATTCTTTTTTTTTGTGTGTGTGTGTGGGGGGGGGGGGGTATGAGGGTATTTGGGAGGGAGGGGATTGATGATCGTAGGTGGCGAGGGCTTGGGTTTACGGGAAGGAAAACAATGGTTTTTCGGGGCTGCAACAACGGGTGGGGAAATCTGAGCTGTGGCCTGTGGGGCGTCAGTGGAGGCTTTCGAGAGGGGAAAGTTGCGGCTATGGATGGGTGATACAAAGGGGAAGCTGGGAAATATTTAAGAGTCGTCTCCTAGGGCTAGGGCCTCACAAAGTCGTCATCGTGAGAAGATCGCCGGATTCCAGGAATGTTCTCTACAATCTGCAATCCCTGTGATGGCTGCCCCTACCCTCTTATTTATAATAAAACATGACCCAGGACAACCATCTTAGACGGCTATGATTGGCCGTTCATGGTGGTTGTTCGATCTCACTAAATAAAACACAAAAAATAAAACAAATACATGAAAAATATCAAAACGTTGATCCGGACGCATCTGCGGAGTCGGATCGTCAACCCAGAGACTTCAAATATGGTAGATAACCAATTGGTCCCGAATAGGCCCAAAACTCGTGCTTCACGGCGGGTTCGCGTCACCGATCCCTATCACAATGAAATTAGACTTGGTGAATCAATATGATGTGTTTTGTTGTAGTTGTTAGTACTGAAGTTTGTTTATTGTTGTATAGATGCCTTGATCTAGTAGATATCATGTTTCCTTTGATTCTCTAGTTAATTGTAAAGGAAGCCTAGTTTTTCTGCTTTTATTTTTCAAAACTTCTCATAATATATGAGAACTATTTTTCTGTAATTTGAAATATTTTTTTGAGCTTCAGGACATCTGAGATATTTACTGAGCTGAAAATATTATTTGGATCAGTGGAAGCAATACCGAGTGAAGTTTTCCAGACTGGGTAATTTCAATCAACACTATGCCATTTGTTCTATTTATGGGTTTTACAAGAACTGCAATGCATGCTGTGATTTTTCTTATGAAAATATTTTTTGAGGTAATTTCCTTTTTACGTATGTAATGGTTGAGTGCTCTACAGGGCCTGCATGCAAATATCTGAAGGAATAACTTCAAACCTTTCAGCAATATTTGAAGAGTTCCTTGTTAAGTGGAAATATGTGGATAATGACCTTTATATTTTTTCAAAAGAAGACTGTTTTTCTAAATGCCCATGGCAATCAGCACTGAATTCTGAAAAGTATTTAGAAGTTGTTGAAGTCTTTGCCATGATTTTCCTAGGGCGGGTCCTATGCAAGCCTGAACTCGCCATTTCTTGGATAGAGAAATTTGATTTGCCTGAAGATAAACGTCAGGTAAGATAGTCACCGCTCCGCATTCCTGAAAATTCTCTTTTTTTTCTATTGAAAGACAAGAAGTGATCTAATAATCGGTTTAAAATGCATCTGTTTGCTAATAAATAGAACTAGAGAATAAAATTTCAAATTATCTTTGAATTTATCATTTTGCAAGTTTTCTTTACACAAGTATCCTTAATTGGTGATGTAGATAAGTGCCCAAAGCTTGTATGTAGTATTCAAGTATCTAAATACAAGGATAGAATACAAATATATAGGAGAGAAGAGAGGAGAATAAATCCTATACATGATGTGGGACTAAAGAAGGAGGAGGAAAAATGGGCCATCAAATGGGCCTTTTACATGGGCTTTTCTAATACTCCCCCGCAAGCTGGAGCGTACAAGTCGTATGCGCCAAGCTTGGATAGACACTGATAGAAGAGGGTACTCGGTAGAGCTTTGGTGAGGATGTCAGCAACCTGTTCAGTACCCGGAACATGCCTGAGCTCGATCTTCTTCATGTGGACTTTCTCTCGGATGAAATGACAATCTAACTCAATATGCTTCGTTCTTTCATGGAAGACCGGGTTTTTAGCAATATGTATGGCAGCTTGACTGTCACATAGAAGGAGAGCTGGTGAAGGTAGTTTAACTCCAAGGTCGGTAAGGAGACTCTCAATCCATGTGAGTTCAGAGACCACAGCAGCCATTGCCTGATATTCTGCTTCTGCTGAGGATCGAGCAACCACTGCTTGTTTCTTGCTTCGCCAAGTAATCAGATGTCCTCCAAAATAGGTGCAAACAAAACCCGCTAGTAGATCGTCGATCGTCGAGGGAGTCAGCGTAGTCGGCATCAGAGTATGCTACTAGTGTAGGAATGGAAGATGAGGTTTTGTATACAAGTCCTTGGCCAGGAGCTGTCTTAAGATATCTGAGAATGCGTTCCACAGCCTGGAGATGAGAGCTTCGAGGAGTGTGCATATAGCGACTCACAAGTCCCACAGCGAAAGATATATCAGGTCTTGTAACTGTTAGGTAGATAAGCTTCCCAACTAGACGACGGTAATATTCTGGATTTGGTAGAAGCGAATCAGAATCTGAGCCCTGAGCACATATTTTGTGATTTGCATCCATGGGATGGGAGTGTTAATAGGTTTGCAACCAGAGTAGCCTGCATCATGAAGAAGATCCAGGCAATATTTGCGCTGAGAGAGAACCAACCCATCTGACCGTCTGGCTACTTCCAGACCGAGGAAGTACCGAAGAGGTCCCAGATCTTTAGTTTGGAAGGCGGAGCTCAGATGTAGCTTAACGGCCTGTATGCCGTCCAAGTCACTGCCAGTAATAATGATGTCGTCGACAAACCATAGGAGAACCGTACCAGTGGCCTGGTGGCGAGTAAACAATGAGAAGTCAGCCGAGCTGCGGGTGAAGCCAATTTCCCGGAGAGCTCTACTGAACTTGTCGAACCATGCCCGAGGGGATTGTTTGAAACCATATAGAGATTTGCGAAGATGACAGACCCGTGACTCCCCCGTGGTCTCAAACCCGGGAGGTTGTTGCATGTAAACCGTTTCCTGAAGGTCGCCATTCAGGAAAGCGTTCTTGACGTCGAGTTGAAATAAGTGCCACTGGCGATGGACAGCCACAGAGATGAGAAGGCGGACCGTGTTGAGCTTAGCGACCGGAGAGAAAGTCTCGTCATAGTCCAGCCCTGGTTGCTGGGTGAAGCCACGAGCAACCAAACGAGCTTTGAGGCGATCGATGGTCCCATCAGGAGCATGTTTAATGACGAAAACCCATTTGCACCCAACGGGTTTCTGGCCGGGAGGAAGGGGCACCAAGGTCCAAGTTTGGTTGGCCCAAAGAGCAGCCATCTCGTCCTCCATGGCCGCACGCCACCTAGGATGTTGAAGAGCGTCCTGGACAGAAGTAGGAATAGAGACCGAGGAGAGCGAAGTAGCCAAGAGCTGAAGAGGTGGAGAGAGGCGATGGAGAGAAACATAGTCCGCCATTGGATGAGCGGTAGAGGCCGACACCGGAGCAGCAGAACACGGAGAAGCCGAGGTCGAAGCCGACTGCAGAGGAGCAACGGGAGGAAGAGGGCGACGAGTATAGACCCGAATGACGGGGGGCCGAGGAGGGTCAAGGGTGGGAGGAGGCGGAGGGATGGTGGGGGGGGGGGGGGACTGGACGGGGATTACCGGCCGTGGAAGGGAGGGTGTTGTAGGAGGTGGTGGTAGAAGTGGTGGCAAAGGAGGAGGGAAGAAGGGTTGATCCTCCCGGAAAGTAACATCAGCCGATACAGAGGACCTTCCGGGTGACCGGAGAGTAGCAAACATAGCCCTTTTGGGTGCGGGAGTAGCCGACGAAAAATGTGTTTTGCCGTACGGGGATCCAGTTTGTCAAGAGTAGGGCCCAGGTGATGGACAAAGCAGGTACATCCAAAAACCGGGGGGTGAGGGGGAAGGCAGGTGTGGAGGGAAAAAGAAGGCTGAAGGGGGTAGCGTTCTGGAGAACGGGAGAGGGGAGACGGTTGATAAGAAAACATGCAGTGGACACCGCAAAGTTCCAGAAGACTTTGGGAACGTGCATGTGAAGCATGAGGGAGCGAGCAACATCGAGCAAGTGACGGTTCTTTCGTTCGGCGACCCCGTTTTGTTGAGGGGTGTAGGGACAAGAGGTCTGGTGAACAATACCGAAGTTGGCGCAGAGAGTGGCAAACTCGTGGCTAGTATATTCCCGGGCGTTGTCAGAGCGGAAAGTTTTAATGGTGGTAGAGAATTGCGTACGAGTCTCTACACAAACGCCTGAAAGACACGAGGAAGCTCAGAGCGATCATGTAGGAGATACAACCAAGTAGTGCGAGAGTAATCATCAATAAATGTTAGAAAATAACGATAACCAGAAATGCTAGCAACTTTATATGGTCCCCAAATATCAGAATGTATTAAATCAAACGGAGCAGAGCTCCTAGTACAATGAGCGGGATAAGAAGAGCGAGGCTGTTTGCCAATAATACATGAATCGCATTTAAAAGCAGGAAGAGAAAGGTCGGGAAGCGCCTTCTGGAGGATAGGTAGAGGGGCATGCCCAAGCCGGCAATGCCAATCAGATGAGGAAACAGAGAAAGGGATGTGGGAGAGACATCGAGGAGGTTGAGCCCGTTCTGCAGCCGACCCCTACCAATGGTAATCCGCGTCTGCCGATCCTGTATCAAAAAACCAGAAGAGGTGAAGGTGATAAAACAATTCATATCAGTAGTAAGACGACCAACAGAGAGTAAATTAAAAGGCGAGGCTGGCACATAAAGAACGGAGCGAAGAGAGAGAGGGGAGGGAGAGGAGATCCGCGCAGCCGGAGACCGGGACAAGCGCACCATTGGCCACAGTAATAGACGGGGGATGAGCAGCAGCAGAGAACTGGGGCGGCCGCATGGAAGTGATGTGATGGGTGGCCCCCGAGTCCAGGATCCAGCGCGAGCTGGAAGAAAGACAGGCAGTACCTGCAGTGGAGGTAGAGACAATACCTGCATGGGAGGTGGAGGTGGCAATGGAAGCAGAAGGTGGGTTGAGGAGCCCCTGGAGTTGTTGCAGCTGAAGGCGAAGAGCCTCAAGATCCGTACCAGTCGGAGGAGAGCTATCGGTAACCGCAGCAGTAGGCGGGCGAGGAGGGTAGCCATGTTTCTTGTGACAGACAGCTTCAGTATGGCCATCCCGGCCGCAGTAGGTGCACTTGGGCCGTCCGCGGCCACCACGACCCGCCCACGGGAGCCCGTACGGCCACCCCGAGGAAAAGAGGGTTGTGGAAGTAAAGGAGGAAGGGCCTGCTGAAGAAGGGCGGCGAAGGTGGTGCAGGAGCCTCCGGTGGAGGTGGTACGCGAAGTAACATTGAGCAGACATCAGAGAAAGAAGGGGTAGTGGGTGAAGCCAGAACCTGGGCCCGAATACTGTGCAGGTGTGGCGGGACGCGAGCCATAATCATAGCAATACAAACAGCCTCCTTCTGGGCGCGTTGGGCAGCGAGGTCAGTAGTCGCGGGCTGGTGCTGAATCCAGGCTTTCGTGAGAGTTTTAGCACGGGCCACGAAGGAGGTCATGTCCAGAGCTTTGCCAACATCCAAGGCTTGAAGATCAGTGATGATGTCAAAAAGGTGCTGAAGGCTGTCCTTCCCGGAGTACAACGAATGAAGTTCATCCCACATGGCTTTGGCGGTCTCATGATACATGATCATCTGGTACGGCTCACCCTCTACCGAGTTCAGGATCCAGGTCTGGACGCGACCGTCATTGCGGAGCCAATCATCAGTAGGAGGAGTTGGTGAGCCCTGGGTAAGGTGACGGGCAAGACCCTTGGCCTGTAAGACCCGGCGGACAGAGTGGACCCAGGGAATGAAGTTGGACTTGCCAGAGAGAGAAATAGTAGTAATCCGAAGCTCATCGCGGAGTTCGAGAGGAGCCACGTGGTCGACAGGGGGTTGAGCGGTAGTGGAGTCGCTGGAGGACATGGCGACGGAGGAGCAGCAGACAGCAGGGCTCGGAGAGAACAAAACGCGCTGCAAGCAGTGGGAGACAGGAGAGCCCGCAGCGGTCTGGAGGTCGCGGCGGGCTGGAGGTCGCGGCGGTCTGGAGGTCGCGGCGAACTGAGTGAGGCCGCGGCGAACTGGAGCAGTCCGCGAGAGGAGGTCGCGGCGAGCTGGGGGCAGGTCGCGGCAGCGGACAGGAGCAGTCCGCAAGAGACGGCGGAGAACTGCGGAAAACTGGGGGGCAGGTCGCGGCAGAGGTCGCGGCGAACTGGGGCAAGTCGCGGCGAACTAGAGACAGGTCGCGGCAGAGGTCGCAGCAAGAGGAGCGCAGTGGACACAAGGAGAGCCCGCAGCGGACAGGAGCAGTCCGCAAGAGACTGCGGAGAGAGAGAGAGTCCGCGAGCACAGGAGCTCGAGCGGAGGGAGCAGTCCGCGAGCAAGCTAGAGGGAGCAGTCCGCGAGCAAAGAGGCTCGAGCGGACACAAACAGAGTGCAGCGGACAAGAATGATCGTCCGGAGCGGATAGAGAGAGGTGGGCCCCACGAGTCAGAGCAGAAGATGGCTATAAGAAGCCTGAGGAGGGTGGAACCACGGAGGGAGAGAAGAGGAGCGGAATCAGAAGGGCAGTCCGCACGAGGCCGGAGCGGACAGGAAGGTAGTCCGCAGGGTAGCCGAGCGGACAGATGCAGAGGGGCAGTCCGCAGAGAGGCGGATGCGGGAAGGCAGTCCGCAGGAGACGGACGGACAGAAGAAGGGCAGGTCGCAGCTAGACCGAACCTGGCTCTGATACCATGTAGATAAGTGCCCAAAGCTTGTATGTAGTATTCAAGTATCTAAATACAAGGATAGAATACAAATATATAGGAGAGAAGAGAGGAGAATAAATCCTATACATGATGTGGGACTAAAGAAGGAGGAGGAAAAATGGGCCATCAAATGGGCCTTTTACATGGGCTTTTCCTTAATTGGTGAGAATGTACATGATCCCATCCACGACTGCATTGTAGTTTTTCGAACATAAATTATAAATTATTCTTTAAACAACATGGGCTAAATCTGTAATTACGGTTGAATTTTTTGCACACGGGAAAACGAACTCTTGGGTCTCGAACCTAGGGTTTCCTCCGAGAATTCCTTCCTTTCTTCACTTCAGGTGGTGCAGAGATATCTGTGCATGTTATATGATACGATCCCAAGAGGAATCCAGCAAGGGGCAGGGCCGACAGAGGTGAGGAAGATGAAGGAGGAAGGAATGAGAAGAAGAGCTAAGGAGCAACCCTAATTTCCATACATCAAAGCATAATGAAAAAGAGTACAACGCAACCCTTTATAGGTACGAGGTGAGGATAACGAACACAACGCGAAAATAAAGCGCACACACAAATTAAAATAACAAATGCAAATAAAGTATTCATGTCGGAGGTGAGTCTTCGGTCTCTCCTCTTCCAGATGAACCCGTCATCGTCTCCCTCCATGTGCAGACTCGCCATGATGTCTCATCGGCGTCTGTGTGTCCCGTAGGCATACGCAACCATGACAATGCCGTCATTTGGAAAATGTCTCGTCTCCAAGGCAGTGGTCGGAGGAGTGGCGACAACAGTGATCATGGGGCAGCCACGTAACTTCGGACTCTAGTCGGTAAGACCCAGCAACATGGACCTCCTACGAGCCTGAGTCTCCCCTGAAGGTTGTAGCGGCGATCAAGTAGCTTGGCTGGGTAGTACGGTGCCAACTGTTGTCTTTTTTTCCGGACCAGAGAAGGCCGGGCTAGTGGCAATCCTGCCGGAGGCTGGATGACGACGGTGAGCGCAGTAGAAAGCTCTTGGTGGTCCGCCAGGAAAGGAAGAGGCACAACGGACGGGCCCAAGAGGGCCCACAGCCCCGCGGAGAGTCCGACGTCCGTGGTCCGCTGGATTGTGCAAAGGGAGATCGGAGAGCGTAGGGGGCAGATTCACCGTCGAGGCGACATGGTTGGCCCTCGTGTAGGAACTGCATGGACATAGTCTCCCAATTGACACACACAACATCGAGCATGCGGAGCCATGCCACTCATAGAATGGCGCTGATACCGCCTAAGGAAAATGTGTAGAAGTTTGTGGTCACGAAATAGGACCCTACAGAGAGAGAAACGGAAGTGCAACGACCCTGAGTCGGTCGGTGACGCCTATCGCCCATACGGTACGTCGCATTCGGGGAGGGAATCGAGGGAAGACGGAGCTGCTGCATCAGGTGCTCATAGATGATGTTATGGCTTGCGCCGCTTTCCACTGTGATGATGATCGGGCAATCCCGCAGGCCGCATTGTGCCCAAGAGCTGCATGGTTTGCTGGTCGGAGATCCCGCCCGTCGAGGCACGAGATAACTTCAGGCGGTGGAACGTAGTCGCGGTGGAATCGAGAGGTGTATCCCTCATTGAGAGCTCCAGGGCCTCAAAGTCGTCCAGGGTCACATCACGGTCGACGTCGCCGATGATGACGTGGAACTCCTTCACGCCGCACTTATGGTTGGGGGAGTTGGGTTGGCAGCACCGAAAGCAAAGACTCTTGTTGCGAAGCTCATTGTAATCACTATTCAAGATGTGTTGAGGGGCCGGTGGGCGGCCCGGCCGGTTTCCCCATTGCGGCGTCCACATTAGAGGAGTCGTGGCTGGTGGTCGCCAAGGCGGCTGCGGCTGGTGGTGGTCGACAGTAGGAGCAGGTGGCTGGGGGAGAGGTCAGCAGAGGGTAGTGCATGCTGAGACGAGAGCGGATATGTGGCAGTAGATCCTGCATGAAGAATGCCCGGGTAATGATCCGGCAGTAGCCCGGGAACGTGAGAGACCAAAGCGATGAACCCGTCAACATAGTCGTCCAGTCCGGCTGTCTGGTGGACGCCGCAAAGACACTCAATAGCAGCTGACGAGAGAATCTGAGCCCGAATACTGTGAAGATGAGGTGGGACACGAGCCATCATCATGGCAATACAGACGGCTTCCTTCTGAGCACGTTGAACAGTTAGATCCATGGTAGGGGGCTGATGGCGGATCCAGGTCTCAGCCAGCGTTTTGGCCTGAGCCACAAACGAGGTCAAGTCAGCAGCACCACCCGTGTCTAAAGTCTGAAGATCTGTGATGATGTCGTATAAGTGCTGAAGACTGTCCTTGCCAAAGTATAGAGAATGGAGTTCGTCCCACATCGCCTTGGCCGTCTCATGATACATGGTCATGCGGTATGGTTCATCAGCAAGGGAGATGAGGATCCACATTTGAACACGTCCATCATGATGAAGCCAGTCATCAGTGGGTGGAGAAGGAGGATCTGTAGTGAGATGTTGCAGAAGGCCGTTAGACTGAAAAACCCGTCTGACAGAATGCACCCATTCAATGAAGTTCTTCTTCACAGTGAGGGAAATGGTGGTGATTCTCAACTCATCACGCATCTTCGGAGCAGGAAGGAATCAGACTGGAGGAGGAGGTATGGGCTGCTCTGAAGAATCAATCGAGGACCCCTTGAGGTCACCATGTCTAGGTCGGCAAGACAGCGGTTAGACCGGCGGCAAGGTGACGGCGGAAAGGACAAGAGTACTAGACAGGCCGCACGAAAACGCCAACAAGGTCACAGTGGCAAGGTCACATCGGGCTTAGCGGCAAACAGTTGTAGCGAGGAAAAACAGACCGCGCGACAAGAATCAGACAGCGCGCAAGAACAACCTACAACAGAAAGAACAGCCCGCAGCGAACAAGAATGGACCACACGGCAAGATAGTCAGCAAGATAAAGGCGACTAGCAGAGACCGCGAAGACAAGACAAGTCCCCGACGAGAAGAAGAACAGGTCGCAGCGGCAAGGAAATGCTGACCGCAGCAATCAGATACTAGAGACCGCCGTGGCAAGGAAGAGTAGTCGAGGCAGACCGCTGCGACAAGAACGGGCAGACCACAACGACAAAGAAGAGCAGCAGAGAAGCCAACGACAAGATTGTCGTGAGAGGAAAAGATGGCGCCGCGACTAGAGGAGAGATTGGCAAGACTGGCCACGGCTTCAACACAGGAGAGACGCGGCTAGGGATGGAAGACCACGCGAGAAGGGCGGGGAGGGGGTGGGTCTACGGGAGGAAAGCTATAAAAGCGGGGGTTCCACGAGAGGGGAGGAGAGTAGAGGGAAGATACCACAGAGTAACCGCAGGGGGGGGGGTATAGAGAATGGCGGATAGCAAGGAGTAACCACAAAGGCTGGGCGGTTAGAAATTGGCTTGTCCGCCCGAAACCGTAGGTAGGACCGATGGCTCTGATACCATGTAGATAAAAGCAGAACCTTGTCTATACTTCTTTCTTATCAAATACAATGTATGAATACACATATATAGGAGAAAGAAAGAGGGACGAGTCCCCAATACAAGGTGTGAGACTAATGTATAAAGAGAGAAAATAAAAGACTAAATGGGCCACAAACATGGACCTTTTTACATGGACTTTTCTAACAATTTGAATGAGATATAACACTCATTATTTCATATCATTTGCTTTAGCGCTAGCAAGTAGCAAATTTGGATTTAACCTAGATTTGCAGTTGACTGCCAACTTATATGCGTTTAGATTTTCATGAGTTACAAGCACTATGAAGAAAAAAAATCTTGAAAGAGAATATATAGTTAACTATGCAGAAATAAACACGTGTCGTCATTGTGGAGAATTTTGTCCCACATTGGGACCTTATGTAGCTTTGTGCACTCAATTTAAGATATGATCCCCTCCACCTATTAATTTAATTATATGTTCGATTATTAGATTCTAGCCTGATATCAGATCAGGCTGAGTCCAATTTCTCACTCTAATACCACCAATTAAATCTAATTTGATGTTGGATTATTAGATTCTACCCTAATATCAGATCAGGCTAAGTCCAATTTCTCACTCTAATGTCACCTATTAATGTAAAAAAATGAATAAATGGACTAGAGGCCAAAGACCCTAGACATGAGGAGATGTGCTGAGAAATTAGCCCGCATCGGAAATTCTATGTTGCCTTGCGCACTTATATAGATCCCGGTCGAGTCCACTTATCACCAATTGATTTTATGTTGGATGTTTAAATTCCAGCATAAAGCACAATTGTTGGAATATGTTAGAATATCAAGTGTATGTATTTGCGGTGTGTTGTAATGCATCGCGTGCGCGTGCGTGTGGGCGTGGGCGTGGGAGCCCAATGATAATAGAATTCAAATTTTCTCCTTTCCTCAACATGGTATCAGAGCCGACCTAGGGTTGGTTTGCACGCTTCCTTCGTCGCTGACCCCTCGCTCGCTTCCTTCCCGCGCGCAGTTTGCCGACTCCAGCCGACGCAACCCGGACTCCAGCTGATTCCCGCTCGCCTCCCGATCCCCGCGCCTCCACTCGCCTCTGTTCCGTGTATAGGTCGCGCACGACCCGACTCTGCCTCAAAGCCACTCGAACCCGACTCCAGCGCCCTCCTTCTCCATGCCGCGCGTCCTCCTCCGCCCCTCTTCCTCTCTCTCTCGTGCTCTAGGGACGCCGATTCCATGGGGTATTGATCTCCTTGTTTCCGGCGGTCCCTTTTCTTCTCCTCTTTCTATGAGGGCAGCCCTTCTCCTTCGACATCCATTGTGATTATTTGGTGCGTCCTCGATTTCTATTCGCTGTTTCCTTACAGCTGGAAGTAATTTCTTTACCAATATGTCTTCCGATGGAGTGACTGATCCCACTCCAGCTTCTGTTGGATCTTGTCGCGTCCCCTCAGATCACCACTATGAAATTGGATGGTTCCAACTACCTCTCATGGGCTCGATCCATCATTCTTGCCCTCAAAAGCCGACGGTTATTTGGTTACGTTAGTGGCACGATAATGGCTCCTCCGTCTGACTCTCCTGAGTGGCCTTAGTGGGAGTCTGAGAACTCCCTATTAATGTCTTGGCTGCTTAACTCTTTGACGGAGCTCATCGCTTGAAACTATTTGTTCTTGGATACTGCAACGGATATTTGGAAGCGCGCTAAGACTCCCTATTCTTGTCGTGGCAATGCAGCTCAGATTTACCAACTGCGTCGCCGATTGTTCCTCTTGCGACAGGGTGATCGCCCTCCCTCGGCTTACTACTCGGAGTTCACCCAACTCTATCAGGAGTACAATCATTTTGGTTCTCTGACCCTTATGTCTCTTGAAGATGAGTTGCTGGTCCGAGCCAGAGAGGAATGCAATCGCATCTTCGAGTTCCTTCACGGCTTACATCGGGATTTCGATTCGATCAGTATTCAGATCCTTGGACGCTCCCCTTTTCCTTCTTTGCCCGAAGTGTACAACCTTGTCCAATAGGAATTCGACCGCCGCCTGACTCTTCTTCCAGACTCAGCTACCGAGGGATCTGCTCTTGTCACTCTTTCTCAGTCTGGTGCTCATCCTACTCGTGACACTGGATTGAGGACTGCGGAGAAAGATCATCTAGTCTGTGATAATTGCGGGAAGGCCCGCCATACTAGAGACACCTGCTTCAAGCGCTATGGTTTTCCTCCTCGAGGCGGCCCTGCATCTCGCGGTGGCCGCGGAGGTGGTTGCTCCCAGCGTCGGCCCTCTCGGCCTAGATCAGCCCACTTGTCAGACGCTGTGGAGGACACTTTTGTTCATCATTCTATGGATTCCAATGCGGGACCCCCCGCTCTTTCGGCTGAAAAAATTCTGGCTTTCTGCCTGATGATGCTCGAACCTCCTATTGAGCCGTCCAGTTCTGCCTCCTCTTCCTATGCTCATCAGGGCCCGACAGGTGCTCACTCTACTTCCTCCCACCTATCCTCTCAGTTGATCATTGATTATGGGGCTACATATCACATGACAGGATCTGCCGCAGGTTTTGTGTCCTACACCCCTCTGTCTGGTAGAGACAAAGTGAGCATTGATGATGGGTCCTTATCTCTCATCGTTGGGAAAGGATCCATTCTATGCTCCTCCCTTACCATCTCCTTTATTCTTCATGTTCCTGCTTTCACTCGCAATCTTATGTCTATTAGTCAGACTACCTCTATGAATTGCTCTGTGACGTTCTTTCCTACCTCTTGTATTTTTCAGGACCTGAAGACGGGGACGGTGATTGGCTCTAGTAGGCTGTGCAACCCTCTATGTGTTCGACCCCTCTGCCTCCACTTCATCCAACATCGCTCGGCCTCCTAAAGCTCTTCATGTTGCTCGTCCCTCTGAGTTGGCTTTCTGGCATTGTCGGATAGGACATCATCCTATCGCTATTGTGAAGTTGTTGTTTCCTACTATGTCTTCTACTTTGTTTTATGATTTTCATTGTGATGTATGTGAACTGGCTAAATATCATCGCAGTACCCTTCCTCTTATGTCTCCTCGTAACTCGGTTCCGTTTTTTGTTGTTCATACTCATGTTTGCGGCCCTAGCTCTACTGCTTCTATTTTTGGTTGTTTTTGATTTGTTTTTTTTATTGATGTTACTCTCGTTGTACTTGAGTTTACTTAATGAAATATAAGTGAGGTGCTCCCTATTTTTTAGTGCTTTCATAAGATGGTCACTACTCAATATGGTGCTATCGTTAAAATCTTCGTAGTGACAATGGTCGCGAGTACATTGACACCCTCCTTGAGAACTATCTGAGTGACTTGGGTATCATTCATCAAACTTCATGTGTTTACACCCCTGCTCAGAATGGGGTGGCTGGGCGCCGGAATCAACACCTCCTTGCTGTGGCTAGATGTCTCCTCTTTCAGATGCATCTCCCAAAATATTACCGGGTGATGTTGTTCTCACCGCTGCCTACCTCATCAATCATCTTCCTACGCGGGTTCTTGGGTTTCATACCTCTCTTACCACTCTAGGGGTCCGTCTCACTTCTCTCTCAACTCGTGTCTTTGGATGTGTATGTTTTGTTCACACTCATCCTAAGACCAAACTTGATCCCCGCACCCTGAAGTGTGTGTTTATTGGCTACTCTTATACTCAGAAAGGCTATAAGTGCTTCCATCCTACTACCAAAAGGATATTCGTTACTATGGATGTCACCTTCCGGGAATCGGAAGCATATTATGGGACCTCTCTTCAGAGGAGACTATTGCTACGAAAGTGAGTTCCCCTCCTTCTGTTCCTCCTCTCGCATCTCTACTCCTCCGGTGCCCCCCACTTACTTCTGGGAACCTGGTGATTCCTCCTCTTTTGTAGGTCTACACGCGACGTAGGAGGGGCACAAACAATCAGGCTCTTGCTATTCAACCTGTGCCATCACTTGATCCATCATCAGGTACTAACAGAGGTAGTTTTGTTTCTACCCAACATCCTCTTTCTCACTTTGTGACTTATGACTCTTTGTCTCTTACACATATAGCATTTGTCATCTCCTTGGCCTTCATTTTTATTCCACAGTCTTGGCAGGAATCACTTGAGCATAACGAGTGGAAGACAGCCATGTTGGAGAAAATGGGAGCCCTTGACAAGAATCATACTTGGGAGCTCTTTCATCTTCCTAAGGGAAAAACGGTTGTGTGATGCAAGTGAGTTTTCTCTGTGAAGCAAAACTCTCAAAACTTGTGGAACGATACAAAGTCAGGTTGGTGGCTAGTGGCTATACGCAGACAGCTGACATCGACTATCAAGAGACATTTGCTCCGGTTGCAAAAATGAACTTCATCAGGATTTTGCTTTCATGTGTTGTGTGTAAATGATGAAGTCTCCTTCAGTTGGATGTGAAGAACGCATTTCTCCACGGTGATCTTGTGAATTGAACATGGCGGAGACTCGGATAAAACAGCTTGGTGCTTAAATTATAAAAAATAAGTGAATTGCGCATATAAAATGCAGGTACTTATGAAATGTATTTATTGGTCTAGTTATATCAGCATTACAATTTTTGTGCATTCAGAATTGCCTTTTCAAGGTTATATTTATTTGAAGTATTTATTATTGGGACCTCCGCAATGACTTTGCCTAATTACAAGAACCTCCCTGTACTTTTTGAAATATCAAAAACCTCCCTTTTTTAGTTTGCAACGTCACTAGACATCCTCGTTCAATTAACATACATTATGAATTCACCTTCCAGAGGGGAGGTTTATATAATTATAAAAAGGGCAGCCCGATGCACAAAGGCAAAGGGCAGCACCGAGTCTGCTTCTGCAAGCAAGGCGTTTATATAATTATATTATACTAAAAATTAAGGGTCCGGGTCCGAAGCGGATCCCACCAAAAAAATTGTGAATGTATAATAAGCAAAAAAAATTCTAATTTGAAATTTTAGGTAAAATGTTATCTAATTTTAGTGCACACCGTTTTTTCAATCATAGAATTCATACCATCCATTTTTTCAAGAGTCTGAAATTCTTCTGCGCAGGACTTCTCGAACGTTTTGTAGTCCGTGACAGAAGTGTCTCAAGGTCACAAGATAATAAGTATTTGATTTCTTCGTTTCGGCCAATTTCTCACAAAGTTTAGAAATGCCTCAGAATGAGAAAAAACCTGATAATGATGGTGCAGTGAAATTTATGAAAGGAGAAAGGCAAAGGTAAAGGATTCTCCCCGTCGCCCAAATCTATAGTTGGCTATTCACGCCAAAAAGCACAATAATTGATTCCGCCGAAGGAGGCCGCCAAATTATCGAGGGAAGACTAAGAATTAGACGATCAGACGAGAGAAGCGAGAGAGACGACTGTATAAGAGATAGAAATTGAATCGGAGGGTGACTCGGAGGGAGATATTTTATAATTTATAAATTTTCACTTTATTATATACATAACTTATATTTTATATTAATTAGACTACATAAATTTCAAAAGGTAGATCCGATAAATATTTGAATGCTCATATATTATAGCAAATATATGTTTTTATGATCTCATCCTTGAATATTCAAACTGTTGATGCATTGCTCTAATATTTCTTTTGAACTTAATAGGATATGCTGAGGAGATTGAATTCAGTGCATCTTGCTTCAAATTACAGTTCATCTATCAGTCCTGCAACATTTCAGCCTGCAGAGAGGGTTAATGAATCTCCTGGCACTGAAATTTTTTCCAAGTCCACAAACTCAAGTAACCAAAGGGGTGAACATGGATCGAAATTGGCTCCTTCGAAACCCATAAATCCCTCGATCAAGTACTTAATGCATCGGAGCAGTCCATTTTGGTGGTTTTCTACCGTCCGATTTAAGTTTGGGGGAATTCATTTGGTCCTTCCTCGAGGTAGATTTGTTCTAGCTGTCTTGATAATGGCGTTGGCCTCCTATTTTCTCAGGAGGAAAGGTTCAGAACTGAGGAAGTAAGTTACTCATTTCATTATTTTCTTCTTTGTTTACATTTCAGAACTTTATGAAGCTATTATATTTGAAGTTCTATGTAGTGATAATTGGGATTTAGATGCCCAAGTTTAGCGGCGATTATCAGTAGACTTGTAGGCTCCATTTGACATTACGGTGGCGGTCGTGAACGCCGTGGTTATTAACCATCGTTCGTGGACGCCCTAAAAACTAGTTTTCTTTTCTTGGTGGTGGTCATAATGGTTGTTATGCCCAACATACTTTCTATGATGGTGTCGTTTTTGTCTAAACTCACCGGAGCAAAATCAATACACTAAGGGCTTGTTTGCCCTGTAGGGCTTTCTAGCTCCGTTTGGGTTTTCCGTTTTCTAGAAAACGTCACCGCAACTAATAAAGGTGTTCGTTTGGAAAGTCATGTTTTGCACTGGTTTTGGTTTTGAAAAGCTACTGCCAAAAACTCCTTTTTCTCCTCTATTTGCCCAGTCCCAAAAGTCACGACTCTAGGTCCTTTTCAACTTTTCGAAAAGTATTTTTTCATCCCGATACACTGTTGATGCTTCAAAAACTTTTACGTCTCGGATCCAGTTCGAAACACTGCAAAAACACTAGCCTTTCTCTAGACGAATAGTTTGCTCGGGCGCGATTTTTTTCCCCTCGACGATTCTTTCGCCAGGGAGCGAATTTGTTCGATCGGGCGTGAGAGCTTCTTCGCCCGGGGGCGAATTTTTTGCACGGACACGAATTTTTCGCCCGGGCGCGAATTTTTCGCCCGGGCGCGGAATGTTCCGCCCGAGCGCAAATTTTTTCAAACCGAGCGCGAATGTTTTCGCCCGACGCGAAATTTTCTCATGGGCTCGAATTTTTCGCCCTGGCGCGAATTTTTTCGCGAATTTTTTCGCCCGGGCGCTGTTTTTTTGCATGATAGTGCATTTTTCGCCTGAGAGCAAATTTTTCCCGCACCGTTTTTTCACCCGGGAGCAGTTTTTTCCCCCGGGCGCAGTTTTTTCGCCCGTTCGCAGTTTTTTTGCCAGAGCACGGTTTTTTCGCTTGATCGCATTTTTTTCACCCGTGCACGATGTTTTCGCCCCTGAGCGAAATTTTTGCCGAGCGCGATTTTCTTCGCCCGACAATGCGCTAAATTTTTGTCCGGGCAAAACCTTTTCGCCTGATCCAAATATTTCGCCTTGACACGAATATTCTTGCCTCGAGCGCGAATATTTCGCCCGGGCGCGAATAACATTTCGACACGGGCCCGAATATTTCGCTCGTTCGCGCATTTTTTGCCCTGGAGCGTTTTTTTTGTCCAGACGCATTTTTTCCAAGCCCCGACGGAAAATTCAAGCCCGGGCGAAATGTTCGCGCTCGAGAGAATAATTCACGCCCGGGCGTAAAATGCGCGTCCGAGCGAAATATTCGGTTCGGACGAAAAATTCTCGTCTGCTCGGAAAATTCACGCTCGGGCAAAAAATGTGCGCAGTTTTAATAAAAAAGTCACTGCAGCCGAGATTTGCCAAATAAGTTTATAAATGCTCGTCTGAAAATCTCTGCAAAACGAAATTCATCCAAACGGATCTCCTTTTGCAATATACATTTTCCAAAAGCTCATTTTCACACCTTCCTTTTGCTACCACTCATTTTCCTTTCCGAAAAGCCCTTCCAAACAGAGCCTAAGAGTTATGTTAGGTTCAGATTTCTCATTGCTTCACATGATGTGTTTTCCGTAAAGGTGGATTCGAGTCAAATTCGAGCGAGCTGGGGTCGGTTCAAATTTTTTCAAAATAAAAAATTTCGACGTTGGTTCAACTGGAAATCGACTCAAAATCGAAATATTTGGAGGAGCGAACCAATTTAGCATTTTTTTCTTTTCAAAGTTCCTTTGCAAGATCATTATCCCTTTTACTTCTCGAGCTGTCGAGCATGGTTGAAAACGAAACCAAGCCGAATTAGATTCGAATTCGAAACCGAGCCAACTCAAATCCTTTTTCGATTCAATCACAGGCTTGAAATCTACTCAAAATTTTATTCGAGCCGATTTGAGTGACTCGGAATCAGATCGAATCATTTCCATCCAAATTGGAGTAAAATTAGGGAGCAATTTTCAAGTTTCAATTACTACCCTCACTACTTCCTAGTGATAATAAAGTGGTTAGAACAACAGTTTTAGTTAGATATGTTCAGTAAAATGTTAACTAGCTCTCTTTTTTTCGCTTGCAAAATTTGCAGGTTTCCGTCTAGACTAGCCTTGTCCATACGAAGGGCATTGATTGATGCTTGGCAGCTCGCATTCTCGGTTCAGGTGAACCCGCTGGCGGCGGTGCAGCAGGTCTCTTCCGCTCGTAGGAGCAGCACGTGACTTCTAACATGTGGGATCGGCAGAAAAAAAGAGTCTAATTATGATGCGAACGTCCGTGCCCGACAGGTCTACCCTAGAAAAAAATCGAAATGTCTTTTAATTATATAATTTAGGGGTACAAGAGAGGGATGATAAATAGCTCTCCTTTCTCTCTTCTAAGTTTTTGTCGATCTTCGCCTCCCTCCCCCCGCCTTACTGCCGGAAACCCTAAGGGGTAATAAGGTCACAAATTGGAGCCTCCCTCTCCCCCTCCTTGCTGCCGGAAACCCTGAGGGGGGCTAATGAGGCCGCGAATTGGAGGGGAAATGCAAGGGTTTGTAGAAATCAATGGTGTAAAGATAGAGATAATGTCTGTTAATACCAACTTTATGTTTTCATTATACTTTGATGAATAAGATTATGGTTCAATTGCTCCAATTGATGCACATTCTTTCCTCGCAAATATAGCATAAAATGCTCCTCTTTGAGCGAAGCCCGATGATATTATGGAGCGTGATTTTATTCAACTCATGTTCCACGAGTGAGAGGTTGTGCGAGTTAAGCAAACTTTTTGCACGCACTTAGGGTATGTTTGATATGACGGCTGCGATCATGAACACCGTGGTTATGAACAGTCATTTGTGAACGTCTGGCCTCACCTAAGGAACTCCATTTACTTCTATGTTCAAAACTAGTTTTTGTTTCTTGATGGGATGTCTCATTAAACACACATTTTATGACAGTGATGTTTTTGTCCAAACTTATCAGAGCAAAAACACCGCCCCAAAATGTTATTTTGTGGCGGTGAATGCTACAGATTGTGGTAATGTTTTTCCCCCAAAATGTTATTTTGTGGAAATATTGTTTGTGATTTAATACCATTGAGTTTACAACTGCCATTACTCAAGTAGTGTGCAAGTCATACTTACCCATAATAAGCCGGGTTGATTAAGGCTTTGTTTGGCGCGGCGTTTTTAGAGCAGCATGTTGCTGGTTTTAAAAACGTCGCGCCAAATAGTAAAATGCATCCCTGTAGTGGGAGAAGCCGCCGCGTCAAAATAGCGGAAAATAACGTTTTTGTAGTCGTGAATATTTCTCACGACTCCAAAATCACGTGTTGCGATTCGTTCTCCCGGGTTTCTGTTCGTGCTCACCAGCTGCCGACCGTTGAGACATGCTTCTTCACTCCGCACACCAACGCTTTGTCGACAACTTCGCGGAAAGCCGACGAGCGGAAATTGCCGGCAACTTTGCGGAAAAGTCTTGCAACTTCGCCGACGACGAACACCCCCATTGATACCGCTCCCTCCAACTTCACCGATGCGCGGAAATGGCTTGCAACTTTGCCGACGACCAACACCAAGAAACAAATCGCACAGGCTCTGTAGGGTTTCCATTTCCATCTTCTCATGGGATCCCCGATCTTTTCTTCTCTACTACCCCATGGCCGCCACCTCTGCCGTTGATTCCAACTCTCACCGTTAGCCGGAGGTTCAGAGCCTTCCCGAGTTCCCGGTGCGACACCTTGTCGGAGGTGCAGAGGGCCATTGATTTATAATAACATTTATAATGATTTATTGGTAAAATTATGGAGTATTACACTACTCATACTATGCAGTTGTCCTTCATGATCGATAGTGTGGGTGAATGTTTGAGGCGGATCACATTTATGTGAAAATCACACCGCACGGCTGTTTTGTCAAACAGTTTCACAGATTCTGTGTTTAAAACAACACTGCAAACGTTATGCATCCAAACAGTTTCACAAATTCTGTCACCACTCTGCAAAACAGCTGATTATTCCACCACTGCTTCCCACCACTGCTTCTCCAGTCGCTGCAGCCGCGCCAAACCGAGCCTAAGGCTCCGTTTGGGGGGACTTATTTTCACCGGTCAAGCGGTTACGATCGCATGAATCGCTTGACCGGTGAAAATAAGTCCCCTCAAACGGAGCCTAAGTTTAAGAGACGGTGACAAAACCATTTAATATTATTAACTTCATTCAAGCCTCCTTTTCTCTCTTTTTTGTATACATGCGCATTGTAATTGTATGTATGACTACATAAAGAAATGCATAAGTCAGGCTACATGAAGTTTCATTTCAATACATTTCTTAGAGCGAGCAGCTGTCGAGCAAGTTTGGTGGTTCAATCGTCGTAGCACGTTGCAGGCGGGAGAAGATGAGCAGCATTAGTACTATCGTGCGGGACACTTGGGGCCCCTTACACAGTCTACAACTACTATTCATCATATATGGATTATATAATTATATTATATAGATGTTAACAGGCCGATGAGGAGTGGACCTCACCACTTTCCTTCGTTTGCTAACATGTATAGCTTATATTTTATTTATTTGTAGTTATTAATAAAAAAAATCATCTCAAGTTTTTTTTTTCATAAGATAAAAACTTGTGTATTCTTCCGAAATATATGTTGAAATTAGGTAAATAATATATGCATTTATAGTCAAAAATGAAATCTACAACTTTCATCATCAACAAATTTTAAAATTATAATGAATATAAAAATGAATATAAAAATAATAAATTTTAAAATTCAAGCAAGTAACCTTTCGGGCTAGATTCAGGCCAAACCGTGTATATTTTGGAAAAAATTGTTCGACATATATTATGGAAGAACGCGCTCAAATTTTTTCCCATAAAAAAAACTCAAACTTATATATTTCAAACTCATATATAATTATAATTATATACTATATTAGTTAGTCTATATACAAGAGATGGTGTCGGGGGCGTGTGGCCGCGACATTACCCCATCCTTGACTATATTATGGTATGATGACATTCTCACGGCTCGCAAGCTCATGTTTGTCCCCCCCCCCCCCCCCCCCCTCCTCTCTTTTCTCGTAAAATGCACTTTTGTGTTTTACTGTAGATTTGATGGCCTGTGTGGATCAGTGCAATGTACTTTGAGATGTATTCTCTGATCCACACGAATCGTCAGATGAGTGCACTTTACGATAAAGTTCAAAAGTGTACTTTACCATCCATTTTCCTCTTTTCTCTTTTTCCCTTTCACATTCACATTTATTTATTTGATTTTATAATATTAACATTAGAAATGTTTCACTAAAGAGAAATTTTCCCTTTTAATATAATATCTATATAAAGATCAAGCATCCATCTTCACCATCATAATTATTTAATTCTAGCTTTTGTACTCCCAAATGTTCTAATACTGATATTTTGAACCATTAATAAGCTGCATAATTATTTAATTCTGGCTTTTGTCACTAGATAAATATCAAAAATATTTTAATGAATATGTTAATTATTCGGACAAATTTCCATTCTAGTCCCGAAATTAACCTAAAGTATAAGTATAGCCCTATTTTCATAACCCTTCCCAGTCTAGGCCCCTTTTCCTAATTTTAATGATGTGGCAAGTATTGTCGGTAATTAAGGATTTTCAAAAATTTAATCGGGCTTAACAAATTTCCATAAAAGCCTCATAATAAACATAAAGTATAAATATAGTCATTTTTTGATAGCTTTTTCCACTCTAGCCCCGTTTCACTTTATTTGGTGACAAGATTAGAAGTTGTCAAGTGTTCAAGGCTTTTGAAAAATTTAATAAGACTTAAACCAAACATTTCGCAACAATTAAAATCGAATGCTTTAATAAGCATTCCCAAACCACGAAAGAAATAATATTCTCATAAACATTCTCAAAATAAGCATATAAAAAAGCCTCAAAGCGGTGTGAGACTAAACTATAGGCTTAAAATTTCTTAGAGAGTGGGAAAGGGGACTATATTGGGAAGTGTTATCAAAACAGGGCTATACTGGAAATTTGTTAAGCCGGATTAAATTTTTGAAAATCCTTAATTACCGACAACGCCTGCCACGTTATTAAAATTAGTAATAGGGGGCTAGACCGGGAAGGATTATGAAAACATTGCTATACTTATACTATAGGTTAATTTTGGGGCTCGAATGAAAATTTGTCCTAATTATTCTTCTCAACATTCCTTGGAGGATAATTATTTAGAGTTAGGACAAACAATTATAAAAACCTCTTATTATCAACTCATATATTATAAAGGATATAAAAGTAACTTTAAAAGAACATTTTTGTTATACCTTCGGTTTTTAGGCTCCGTTTGGGAGGACTTATTTTCACCGGTCAAGTGGTCACGACCGCATGAACCAGGACTTAATTAAGGTCCGATTCATGCAGTCGTGACCGCTTGACCGGTGAAAATAAGTCCCCCCAAACGGAGCCTTAATTCTCCAGCCATTCTTTTTTTATCTAGTTCAAAAAATTTTATTGAAAAGTTAAGGCAATATGGAGAGGTCTTTCTAATAGATTGTCTTGAGATTAATGAGGCTAATTACTTTTTAGAAGATTATGTCAAAAGGATAGAAGAAATTATTAGAGAATTAAAATCCCATAATACTCAAGAAATAGATCTAATAGGTCATTGTATAGGAGGAAATTTGGCTATTGTTGCTTCTATAACATTACCAGATTACATTAAAACATTAACTTTATTATCAATATCAACCCCTTGGGATTTTTCTCATTTTTCTTTACCATATAGTATACAAGCAGTCGTGCACGGGGGACCCCGTGCGGGACAACATTTATCGTGGTGGCGACATTTATCGTGAGTGCGACCTTTGTCGTGGGGGATACATTTGTCGTGGGAGGCGACATTTGTCGTTGGAGGCGACATTGGTCGTGGGAGGCGACATTGGTCGTGGACGGCAACATTGATCGTGGGGGCGACATTGGTCAATGGCGGTGACATAGGTCATAGGGGGGGAGGCGATATTGGTCGTGAGGGGCAACATTGATCGTGTACAACAACATTGGTCCTGGGGGGAGGGGGAGGTGACATTGATTGTGGATGGCGACATTGGTCGTGGGGGCGTTATTGGTCGTGGGCGGCGACATTGGCCGTGAGCGGCGACATTGGTCGAGGGAGGAGACATTGGTCGTGGGCGGCGACATTGGTCGTGGGTGGTAATATTGGTCGTGGGCGGCGACATTTGTTATATTAGCACTATTGGACGTTGAAGACAACATTGATCGTTGGGGGCGACATTGGTGGCGGCGGCACTATGCAGCGAGGGTGGTGAGATACTATAAGGGGACGATGACATGCGGCGAGGGTAGCGACATGCGACAAAATTCAAAGGGGGCAACATTCAGTGAGGGCAACCTATTTTATTAGAATGATGCTTTTAAGTTTGTTTCTCGAAAGGCTTCGAACAATTTAATGATATGTTTAGCACAACAGTAATCGTGAACACGATAGTTATGAATCATTGTTCTTAAACGGCCGATCTCTCCTAAGTAACTCCACCTACTTCTATGTTCAAAATGAGTTTTTTTCCTGGTGGTGATCATAATCATTGTCATGTCAAACACATATTATAAGACAATTGATTTAAAGATCAAGTTAATGTTTGACGCACACAGACAATATGAGAAAAATGACAATATTACAATAAATACATACTCGTAACAAAATATATAGAACTGATGACAGAACCGCTCATCGCAATCAAATAACAATGGAAATATTAGGCTTCGGGTCATGCGAGCAATGAGCCTGTCATTGGGCTGGCCTCCAACACATGAGATAAAAATATAACCAGAAACCATTAGGTCCAGGAGAGATATCCCCAGGTAAAGAAAAAACGACATCTTGTACCTCTTTTGTAGTGGGAAGGGCGGGGAGAGCATTGCATTGATATTGGGAGATGAGTTTCGAGTATTCTTTGGAATGTTAAGATCACGGTTCGTTGATTCAACCTATATCTCCTGAAAGTGTACCACATCAACCTTGCTAATCATTTTTTGATCCAAAAAACAAGTAGTTCTTGAAGCAATCATGCAATATACAACACATTAAATTAGAAACAGATATGTGTGTGTGTGTAAAACTCAACTATTGTGAACTATGAGTATTTTTAATCCTTCATGTATGCCACATTAGGAAATTGAAAGCATTATCACCACCCATACCAAGCTCCTCCTAATCAAGCTCATGCTTCAAAAACCTAGAAAAATGAATAAGTAATCAAAATAACATAATAAACTCTTTAATTAAGTGCCAATATACCCCCTTCATCATAATTTTATATCCAAATATACTTTTATTGTAATATTACAACACCATTACGCAAACATGAGAGTGCTCCCAAACAACAACATGTGGTAGTTTGAATGCAAATTTGTAGAGAGTGTGGGGATGAAAGATAAAAAAAGCATCGAGTTACCAATATTCGCCTCGCCGTCTGCCGCAGTTTTAGTTATAGTCCTTGTGAAGCTAGGACTGCATCATGGTAAATAAAAGGTAAATAAGAACACTATTTTGGATGAACATAGTGTTTACATCAACTAACTCAACCGTTCTCAATTTATGGTTTAATTATAGTCCCTGTGAAACAGTTCGATTAAATTAAAAGGTCAAAAAAGTAAATTGCATCACAGTATTTACCTCTACCACCCCCAACTTTTAATCTCATTTTGCTCATCTCATTTTATGAGAACGGAAACATATTTATAAATAATACAATATATACAGATTTAAACAAATTGAAGATATATTTAAATGTATATTTAAACCCCAATAACTGACATATATATAAATCGGAAGCACAAATCTAAAAACAAAAATAAATTGTAAACACAAAATCTGAAAACCAAAAATCTGCCTAATACCTTGCACTCGAAAGTTCACTATTTAGGATGAACGGAGCATGCAGATAGATAGAAGCAGGTGAGATTTGAAAACACAAAAATAAACCGGAAATACAAATCTGAAAACAAAAAAAAATGAAAATATGTCAGGCAAAAATGGGAGGAGTTATATAAGCAGTCGTGCGCGGGGGAACCCGTGCGGGCAACATTCGTCGTGGGTGCGACATTTGTCGAGAGTGCGACATTTGTCGAGAGGGAGACATTTGGCTGAGGCGGTAACATTCGTCGTGGGTGTGACATTCGTCGTCGGGGGGAGGGGGGATGGGCATTGGTCGTGGGGGCGACATTCGCCGCGGGGGCGACATTCGCCGCGGGGGCGACATTCGCCGTGGGTGCGACGTTCGTCGAATGTGCGACATTTGTCGAGTGTGTCACATTTGTCGTGGGGGCATCATTAGTCGTGGCAGAGACATTTGTGGTGACGACATTTGTCATGGGGGCAACATTAGTCGTGGAGGGAACATTTGTCGTGGGGGCGACAGTCATGGTGGTGACATTTGTCGTGGAAAGTGATATTTGTCGTGGAAAGCGACATTTGTTAGGGCGGAGACATTTGTCGTGAAGGGAAACTTTTGTTATGGGCGGCGACATTTTTTGTGGGGACAACATTTGTCGTGGCAGGGGACATTTGTCGTTGGGGGCGACATTTATCGCGGGGGCAACATTTGTCGGGGTCGGCGACATTGGTCGGCGCCGGCGACATTGGTCGGCGCCGGCGACATTGGTCGGCGCCGGCGACATTGGTCGGCGCCGGCGACATTGGTCGGTGCCGGCGACATTGGTCGGGGGCGGCGACATTGGTCGGGGGCGGCGACATTGGTCGGGGGCGGCGACATTGGTCGGGGGCGGCGACATTGGACGGGGGCGGCGACATTGGTCGGAGGAGGCGACATTGATGAGGGGAGACATTTGACGGGGGCAATGACATTCGGCGGGTGCTAATATTATGTTGGATCATTTCGAAATAGAAGTTCATTGCTAATATTATAGTCATATCGTTTTGAAATAGCAGCTCACCTTGCTTTTGGTATGCCATCTACAACAATAGAAATTTATTTTGGATCACTTAAGATCCTTCGTAAGAGCCCTTAAGAAGAAGAAGATTGAAAACTTTACACAGCAAGAAGACTGAAAACTGAAAACAAAACTGAAAACTAAAGTAAAAAACTTAACTGATTATAGAATAATTATATACAGCTAGATTAATTATGCAGCTAGACTAATTATATAGCAAGACTAATTATATACAACAATATACAACAAGAGTAATTATATACAACAATTCATCTTTATATACAAGATACATCATGACTAATTATATATACATCTTCATTATACATCTTCATTTTTGATGCAGCACAACAAATCATTAATTATGAATACTGGAGGAAGCCCAAATACAGGTTTAAATCATTAAACCACTACAACAAATCATTAATAATCAAGAAATTGAAAATTAAATTAAAGCACTCAAAGTGAGGTACATACAAAATTAGCTAACTCATTACAAAGTTTTTGTTGTTTCACATTAATTACCTATGATGTACCTTGAAAGTCTCGCCTTTAGATTGATCCTTGTGGGCATTACTTCTGCTTCAACTAAATAGACTAAAAAAACCTGAGCCGGCATCTGTCTTGTAGGGAATAGGAATAAAAAAAGAGTCCAGTTCACAAACCTGTGTCGGCATCTGTATTTTAGGGAAAACGAAGTAGCAGGGGCATATTAGACACCTTAATCAAATAGACATTCTTAAAACAGAGTTAAAATCTCACAGCATCATGCACTTGCAAACGGAGTAATGAAAGATGAATACGATGCTAGAAATTAAGGAACGTTGAATGAAGAAATAGCAGAAATAATAATTAAACTTGCACTGTGTTATCTTATCTCGCGAGACTAAGCAGCAAGGTGGAGATCCATGCTTGCGAGGTGGAGTTCGTCTTTTGCGGGGCATGGAGGTGTTGCCCTAGCAGAGACAATACCCAAGATATTTTATCTAGAAAGAGAGGTGGATAGTGAGAGTGGAAGAAGAGGGAGGTTACCCTGCGGAGTTTGCATTGTGGATCTGGCAATAGAGGGCAAAAAGGTAATACATGTTTGGGAGCTAGAGTTCATTTCTTATGAAAGGGAGGGATTAGGCGATAAGTACTACACATGATAGAAATTTAATAAGAAAGAGAGCTGGATAGAGATGATAGAATAACAGGGGCGTTACCCGGTTGGAGATCACGGTTGTGACGGTGTGGATCTGGCGAGATGTTGAGGTGGAGATCCCTACTTAGTAGACTCCTGCTTGCAAAGTGTGGATGTTGTGGCGTCGAGCGTGATAATGGCGAGCGAAAGAAACCGGCTTGCAGGTGTGGAGTGGAGAAGAAGCCCTAGCTTGAAATGCCAGCGCGAGATGCGGGAAGAATGAATTCCAGTGTTAATAAACCGAATGCGCGCTTTTTCAGAGATTTTGCGGGAAATAGAAAATTACGGTACAGCCCCCCAAGTATTCAATTTTTTTTGAAGTTAGTATGAAATACATTAGGCATTAAATTTAAAACCGAGGGGTAGTATTGTATTAAAATGTTACATCATATCACCTTTTGGATTTGCTTATATAATAAAGATAAAGATATAATTATTTAGGATTAGAGTCACATATACAAAATTTAAGGCGATTGATATACGCACACCATTACTCGATATACGCAGCCCATCGATATACGCAGCCCATAAAGCGCTATTTGTACAACATTTTGTTATTTGTAGCCCAACAAAATTGCATTTTGATTTTCAAAATTCAACAATACAAAATAGCATTAACCATGTTTTCAAGACAAAATAGAAATTTGTCGGAGAGCACAAAATAAATATACTAAGAACCTAAAGTTCATATTGCAAAAATGATCAAAAATAGTTCATTCATAATATATCACCTGCAAAAATAAGATCAAATTAGTAATGATTGTTAAAAACATTGGCCCAAAATATTGCAACACAAAAATTAAGCTTTGTACCACATATAGTGTAATGGTTGTAAAAATATGCATCCAACAAGTGTTGACCCAAAATGTGTCAACCCAAAAATGTCACCTACATCAAGAAAATTCGAAATAGTTAGAGTTGCTTTGTACGAAATTTTTCAAATGATTTTGAAATTCTTACCTTTTCATTAACCTTCAAGACTTGTTATGTATGAAATGTCTCATTGTTCTGCGACTTCATAGTGCTATCTTATCCAAACAAGAAAAATTGGTGGTTGTGGGCAAACTTAATTCACTCATCCGCAATGAAATGAAATGATTCCTGTTTATAAAGGCAATGTAAATAACCTTTCTGTTTTTTGGCGGCGTTGAATGTAGTGGGAGAAATGTGAAGGATTGTTCGGTCAATAAATGGACAAGTTGAACATTGTAGTAAGATGCTACAACTAGACCCATGTCGGGCATAGTCATCCATTTATCAATCGGTGTCGGGGCAACATTACAATCAAAAAAAGCTAAGTAATTCGGTTCTTCTACCTGTACCAAATATATCATTGTACAACTTTTCATGTTGGTGTAGCTCATGTGTTAGATCTTGACGAACTTTCTTCCAATCTTCATGCATGTACATTGCTTTGCCAATAACCATATATCCACAATTGTCATCGCCCATGACATCAATAGCCTCAATAATGTGTGTAGAAATACATGATGAGATTTGCTTCCGCACATTTTCTAGAAAGTTGTTTCTAGTTATTATGATTAATTCTCATTGCCGTTTTTTTCATATTAAGTTTTAATGTATCCTTTTCCTCCATCAACACATGTTCGAAATGTGATGGGTCTCTCTTTGTGGAGTTGTAATCCTTGGTGAACCAACTCTTACTTTCTCTGAAAACTCAAACTTGTGTGAAAGTGATGTCCAACATCTATCTTTGTGCACTGACTCTCTTCATTGGTTAACAATAGTGTGCCTTCTGAAGTCATTTCTATCAAAAAGCGAGAGAAAAAAATAATTTTAGACGCCCTATAATTTCAAACAAAAAATAGTGTTATTATTTTAGCTTGTTCTCACCGAATAATCACAAGAAAATGAGAACTTCCCTCTTAGCTTGTTCACACCGAATAACGTTATTATCCATCGCACGCTAACTCGAAGGATCGTCAATCCTCTAGAGATTAAATAAGGGCTATATGTCAATATTTGTACAGGCAAAATGGACCTACACGATCCGAACGGTTGTGTTGTACCAAAAGAGATCCACCAAAAATAAATCCATCCACAAGATGATTGATCTCTCACAACAAAAGAAAAGCAAAGGAAAATCAAATCCTTAGAACGCTAAATAAATCATGAGTTTCAACAACACATAATTCGGAGAAAACTCACGATGCAATCTAGGCTTCGAAAATAACGTCACTGTTTACTTCACAAGAAATAATAGGAATGAATCACACACGAGAGGAGGAAGGAAAATCGTTACCCACGCTCCACACCGGAGGCACACCGAGCGGTTGAGTTTCTCCAACGCTTCAACAATGTCGCCTTACGGAGCTCCCAGTGGCGGAGAGGCACGCGATACCAAGAGGGCGGCCGGAGTTTTGAGCCGAACGGCTGCCGTTACCGAATCCGACGGGCGGCGGAAGAACAAGCAAGAGGCGCCCAAAAGGGGGAAGTTCACCGAAGTCACACCAGCCGGCGGGATGGGGAGAGGCGTCGGCTTCGCACCAGCAGGCGACTCTCACACCGCAAAAGGGGGGAAGGAGCAGCCGTGAAGTGAGGCGGGATGTGTTCCGGAAGAGGATGATTTAGGTTTTCGGGATACGAGGGAAGGGGGGCTGCGATTATTAAAGGGGAGGGAAAAAAGAAATTTTATTTTGAGCTCCTTTAATGGGCTGCGTATATCGAATAGTGGTGGGCGTATATAAATCGCCAAATTTAACTATGGTTTCTAAGTTATATATTCAAATTCTTTTCTTTTTGTTATTTCCTAATCAGTTTAATAAAAAAGTTGATAAATTTTTTTCCCAAATCCGCTAGCGAACAAGACTTGGGTTTCATTTTGGGGAACTTATTTTCACCAGTCAAGCGGTTACGACCGCATGAACCGGACTCTAATTAAGGTCTGGTTCATGCGGTTGTAACCGCTTGACCGGTGAAAATAAATCCCCCAAACGAAGCCTTAGCTTTACTGATTGAAAATTGGTTATTATCTGGCCCTGCTTTACCTAAAGGGACATATATGCAGCTTATTAATGATATAATAGGTAATAATATGTTTGTAACACTACAATGGAAAGTAAATAATATTATTATTAATCCTGCATTAATAACTAAATCAGTATATCAAATAGCTGCAAATAATGATAATATAGCCCCTAAATCCTCCATTTTGCCTTTATATAAATTATTTAAGAAATCTACTCTTTTGGAAGTAGATGGCCGGCGGTCATATTAGCTATTTAATTAATAATAATGCTGCTAAATTATTTGAAAAAAATACTATATGAAACTGGTTAATAGTATATATTGCTTGTATTTCAAAAATCTTCTCAAATTAGGAGCACCAAAATAAATAAAAAAATTAGTTTATATCGCCTTTGCTAAAAGAACAGTCGTAGGATCTTTATTAGGAAGTTTAGCTACCGTGCCCGCCTCTAAGGCTCTGTTTGGTGCGGCTACAGCAATTGAAGAAGCAGTGATGGGAAGCAGTGATGGAATAATCAGATGTTTTGTAGAGTGATGACAGAATTTATGAATCTGTTTGAAAGAACAGCGTTTGCAGTGCTGTTTAGTGATATTATTTTATAAATATTATTTAACTTAATAATAACATATTTAACGTAATATATAACTTTATAATATATTAATTTATAATAATTTATTTAACTTAATATTAATTTATATAATATATAACTTAATAATAACAATATATATAATTTTAATTCATTTATAATAATATATAATATATAACTTTATAATAATAATAATAATATATATTAATTTATAATAATATATAAACGTAATAAACTAATAATAAAAATATATATATAATTTTTTTTTAAAAAAAGGACAGCAGTGCTGCAGCCAGCGCTGCTGCTTTTTAGGATCGAGTCGCGGAATTTTTCCGTGACTGAAAAATAGCGGGGGCCGTTATTTTTAGCGGTGGCTGATGCCACCGTAGAGCCTCAAAAAGTATGTTTGGCCGGCTGTTTTGAAAAATCACGACACCCCATCCCTAAAACGTCGTGCCAAACAGAGCCTAAACTTAGCGCTTTTCTTATAGAAGCAATTATAAAAGAAAGCCGTTTAAATTAAATCCCTCTCAGGTGAATGAAGTAATAATGGGACAAGTGTAATTACTGACGGCAGTGGCGGACGCAGTGTCACAGGCCGTGTTCGGCCCAGGAAAGTAATTTTCAGGGCGATTCGTGGTCGTTCATTTCCTTCAATTATGATCTAACGAACCAGAACTCTCCCTGCTGATATAAAGCCGGGAGTTGAGGGTTAAACCCTCATTTCTCTTAGGTCATTCTCTTTCTAAAGAGTTAGAGAGTGGGGAGAGCAAGGAAGAAGGAGAAGGAGGAATCCGGCTGCCGGTGGAGCTTCGGAGCCCCAAATCGCGAGCTGAGTCATGATCCGTGGAGGCGAGGCCGTTGCGGTTCTTTTCATCTGACTGGTTTTCCATGGCGCCAAAGAGAACCTCTAGGGTAACGATTCTTTTATTGGACATGTGGAGTCCTCTTTCTTTCTGCATAGGAAACCCGCTCTCGCGAGTATGCAGGGAGTGTGAGGTGTTCATTCGGGTGGATATGAATAGTCTCCCTAGTTTTGCATATAGAGTCCGGAATCGAAATACAGGCATAGGCGTGGTGTGTGAATCCTACCCTGACAAGTTGGTCTGAATCGATAATGTTTCATTATGCATGAATAGCCGAAGAAGTCTCTGTGTCGATGGTTGTTTTCGGGTTTTCTACGTGTTAGATTGCAACATGAAGTCTTGGGGATTAACTCCAAGGTGCACCCGAAAATCTGGGCAGAAGCGAATTTTTGCTGTATCGGTGGCCTGGGAGCCATCCGTGTACATAACCGGGTTATGTACGGTTGTATGATCGATACTTTGGGACTGGGGGAAACTTGGCCCGCGCTGATGGCTAAATTGTCGTGATGAAGTGAGCAACGGGCAGGTGGAACTCTACCCACTCCATTTGCTTCAGTTAAAGCGACCTAAGGTACATGAAACTTACCGATAACTTGGAGAGTGAGTCTAGGCTACGGCTAAAAGGACTAAATGCTCACGTTGTTTGCCATCCTGGGGGCGGTGGTGGAGTCGCAGAACGGACTGAGTTCGGATCGGGTTCACCGTGTAAGTGCCCTGAGAGCACGAGGTGTGTGGTTGTGCGGGTCTACACCTGTGGTGAATGGTGCTTATGTTGTAATTTCACTTTATTTTTTGGCTATGCTACTAAAATGCAGGGAAGAAGCACCGCCACCCCATGTAAGGGGTGAGGTCGTTATAATTTGTTCAGCTTTAGCTGACCGTTGCTTTTGTTTGCGACCGCTGCGGCCTGCGGTGGAATGTTGATTGCAGGTGTTGTGGAGCCTAGTGACAAGTAGCGGGCTGAAGCCTTGGTTGTTGTGCAGACCCTTAAAAGCCAAAGCAAATGTTTACTTTTATGCTCGTGTGTGACCAGCCTGCGTGTCGATGTATGGAAGACATATATTGTTAAGTAAACTCTTGTAAGGCCATAAGGACAAGTACTTTGTGTATTTGTACGCTCATTCCTACTTTGGGCTTTTAGTGGACATTCATGATGTGGTTTGGGTTCTTATAACTATTTAAAAGCTTCTGATACAATGCTCTGAGTTAGGACGTGTGTCCCTTTGACAGTAATTTGGTATTAATACGTAACTACACTAACTGTGCGTGGTATATGACGTGGGCCCCCGGCCGGACCTTCTGTTATATCACATGTGACGGATGAGGGTGTTACACACATGAATTAATTATATTTAGTGTATGCAGAGTATAAAATTATTTAATAAAATAAATCGACTAATATAACAAAAATATGTTTATATCACATAATTATTTAAAATAGTTGATCAATTCCGGAAAAATGATATAATATATTTCAATTCATTGTTTTTATGAATTATTTGAATATCATCATCCATTTTAAATTCTTTTAACATTTCATACAATAACACAATATCAAACTTTTATATATATAAAAAATTTAAACAACTAACTTGTTCATAAGAAAAACAATATAATAACAAATTTGTTTATATTTTTTTAAATAACAACATAATAAGTATCTTGTTTTTTTAAAAAAATACTTAAATAATAGCATATTAATCTTATCTCTAAAAATCAAAATGATGTTGTTGGTATGACTTTAATGCTAGACCTTTCAAATAAAAAAAAGACTACCAACTATACTAAACAACCTTTCTTACAATAATTATTTTTATTACAATATATATTAGTTTAAAGTTTATCTGTCATGATAAATCGGTTTTTGACAAATGAAAGATTATATCTTTTAAATTCAGTGTGAGCGGCCGCCCACACTCGGCCCTATATAGGTCTGCTCCTGACTGGCGGTACAGGACAAAATCCTGCTCGCCAAGCTTTGATTCAAGCTGGCTTACCGCAAGAAGTGTAACGTTTTACCATTAAATAAAGTATGTGGATCTCCCTTAAAAACAGTATGTTTAGCAGCTGCTAACTCTATTATTGCAAAAGATAATGAAATCCGTTTGACATGGTGGCGGCGGTCATGAACATAAGGGTTAAATTGTCATTCTTTAGAAGGAACTTCATTCACTTTTATGTTCAAATGAATATTATTTGTTAGGTGATTCTTAATGAATGACGGTTTAACCCATGTGTTTACGACCGCCACCACAATGTCAAACGGAGCCTTAATGCAATATGACGGATTAATAGATGCATTTTCTAATAATTCAATGGGAATTACGGCTGAAAATATCGCTTAAAAATTCAATATATATTACCCGAGAAATGTCAGTGGCTCCGTTCTACCCCAGCTTTTATGCCAGTGGCTCCGTTCCGAGTTCTAAAATCGGATGAAACTACGCATTGCTGCGTGGAGGAATCAACATGCATATGATCATTTTCGTTTGTCGTTACCCCGGTCCTAATAAGTTGGCATGTTTACAATGCGTTGTTTTTCTGTCCGGGCTCCGTTCCGAAATCTAGGTTTGGGATTGCTCCTATGTTGCCGAATGAAATAATAGAGGGTGGTGATCAAAACTAATAAATCAAACGGATGTGATCAACCCATTCCAACCTAACGCAATCTATAGGAGATCAAATTTTGATCTCTTGGAGATCATCCCGAAGTTCGGAGTGCAGACGCAATTTTTTTTTTAATTTACAATTTACATTCTATCAGCCCACATCTTATGTGAAATGTCGGTTTTACCCTGTGTAGAAAATGTGTTCCTAAGAGCATCTCCAATGGAGATCTTCATATTTAGAGATCATCATTGTACTGTGTTCTTCAAATATGGAGAACATGGTAGGAGGAACTCCAACCATGCTCTCCATATTTGAAGAACATGATACTTATATATATATATATATATATATATCTTTATTATATAATACAATATGCATATTTAGATCACACCATGAAATGCATCCCCCCCCCCCCCCGGGCTCACCTCGCCGCCGCTGGCGGAGCCGCCGGCCTCCGGCGAACCCGCCGGGGGCTCCGACGCCGGCGGCGAGGTGAGCCCGTGGGGGGCGGGATGCGGGATGCGGCACGGGTTTTTTATTATTTTTTTATTTAATAATTTTATTAATTATTAAATACTTTTTGTTTTGTTTTTATAATTAATACATTTATTAAAATGTTTTTAAATATTTTTAAGCCCGCGGGGGGCGGGCGAAGCCAGCCGGGGGGCGCCGGGGGGTCAAGCGGGCGAAGCCCGCAGCGACGCATCGAGAACGGGCAGAGCCCGTTCGAAGATGCTCGTATATATATATATATATATATATATATATATATATATATATATATATATATATATATATATATATATATATATATATATATATATATATATATATATATATATATATATATATATATATATATATATATTTTATACGGGCATTAGACATGTACGGGCTGTACGGACAGGCTTTTTTGGTGGTCAAGATGGTCCCAAATCGAAAAGTGATCAACATGAAAGTTGTAGATCTCGGCGAGACGAACAACTTTCATGTTGACCACTTTTTGATATGGAGCCGTCTTGGTCCTTGATTTGGGCACCGAAAGACGGCTCCATATCAAAAAGTGGTCAACATGAAAGTTGTTCGTCTCGCCGAGATCTACAACTTTCATGTTGATCACTTTTCGATTTGGGACCATCTTGACCATCAAAAAAGCTTGTCCGTGCAGCCCGTACATGTCTAATGCCCGTATAATATATATATTCATATATATATATATATATATATATATATATATATATATATATATAGACACACACACGAGCATCTTCGCACGGGCTACGCCCGTGCTCGATCCTCTCTGGTGGCCTTCGACCGCATCCAGGCGGGCTTTGCCCGCCTCCGAATGGACTTCTCCTGTGCTTGATGCGTCGTTGCGGGCTGCGCCCGGATCAAAGCAGGATGCGTCAGCATCAAATCGGGATGCACCCGCATCAAGAAAGACAGTGCCCGCAATATATACATATGAGTACTCAAAATCTCCGTAAAAAAATATAAATCAATATTACAAATTTTTTATATATAAAAAATACGTTTTGTCGTAAAAACATTAATTTCACGCCATCTCTCTCCTTTGTATTTCTCTCCCTTCCCCATCTCTCTCCCTCTCTCTCCTCCTTCCCCATCTCTCTCCCTCTCTCTCCTCCCCCCTTTCTCCTCTCCCTTCCGCCATCTCTCCCATTCTCTATCCCTCTCTCTCTCTCCTTCCTTTCTCTCTCTCCCCCATCTCATGCTCTCTCATGATCCAATGGCAAATTTTTTATATATAAAAAATACGTTTTGTCGTAAAAACATTAATTTCACGTCATCTCTCTCCTTTGTATTTCTCTCCCTTCCCATCTCTCTCCCTCTCTCTCCTCCTTCCCCATCTCTCTCCCTCTCTCTCCTCCCCCCTTTCTCCTCTCCCTTCCGCCATCTCTCCCATTCTCTCTCCCTCTCTCTCTCTCCTTCCTTTCTCTCTCTCCCAACTCTCTCCCCCATCTCATGCTCTCTCATGATCCAATGGCTCTTATTTGATCTAATGTGTGCCTTCAAATATCTATATTGTTTTATATAATAAGATATATATATAGATATATATATATATAAGTATATATATATAGATATATATACGTATATATATAGATATATATATATATATAAGTGTATATATTTATAATGTACATAATATTTATATATAAATATATATAATAATTATAATGATAAATTTTAGATTCACTAGTAGGCCTGCACAAAAGGCCCGGGCCCAGTGGGCCGGCCCGAGCCCGGCCCGGCGAAAGCCTTTTTCGGCCCGGCCCGGAAAAAGCCCGGCCCGGGCCGAGACCGGGCTCAGGGCCCTTACAGGGCCCTGGTTTTGGGGGCTAGCCCGGCCCGATGCCCGGCCCGGGCCGGGCCGGGCAAAGCCCGAAAATCGGGCCGGCCTGGGCCCGGACCCGGGCCCAGGCGAAGCCCGGACCGGGCCCGCACGCCGGCCCGGTCCTGCTGCCAACGGCTCTAAGAGCCGTTGGAAATCCAACGGCTCTTAGAGCCGTTGGAACTGCAGCCAGCAGGGCTGCAGCAGCCCTGCTGGCTGCAGTTTTTTGGCCTAGGGCCTAGGCTTTTGCCTAGGCCCTAGGCCATTTTTTATTAAAAAAAAATAAATTTTTTTTTTTTATAAAATCCCCCCCCCCTCCTACCCGATCCCCCCCCTCTCTCTCTTCCACTCTCTCTCTCTCTCTCTCTCTCTCTCTCTCTCTCTCTCTCTCTCTCTCTTCCACTCACTCACTCTCTCTCTCTTCCACTCTCTCTCTCACTTATTCTCTCCCTCTCTTACTCTCTTACTCTCTCTCGCTGCATGGCATCCTCGTCCTCAACGCCGGCGTCGTCGACTCAAAGCACGGCCGAAGTGGTGGAGCATAATCGGAGGGCGCCCGTCTGGGAGCATTTCGACAAGGTTAAAGTCGGCGACGAATTCAAGGCGCGGTGCAAGTTGTGCTCAAAGATGCTAACTCTTACCGGCAACTCAACACTAGCGAGACACGCTAAGTCTTGTTTTGCAAAGCAAGCTCCCGAGTCCAGTCAGGGACAAATATCAGCATCAGGACAAATTTGGACGTACGATCAAGCAAGACAGCGAGACCTACAGGTGAAAAACGTCATCAGACGTGGGTTGCCATTCAGTCACTACGACAACGATGAGACGACGGAGTATATACACGAAGGGCTTCAGCCCAAATATCAACAGGTAAGTAGATCCACTATTAGACGCGACGCACTTAAATTATATTTTGACGCAAAACAAGATTTAATAAAATTTTTTGAAACTTTCGAGGGACGTGTGAGTTTAACGAGCGACGTTTGGAGTAGTAGCGTTAGGGTAGAGTTATCTTATATTTGTATAACGGCTCATTGGATCGATCCCGTTTCATGGGATTTAAATAAGCGCGTAATATGTTTTGAAGGTTTTGAATTTCCGCACACGGGTAAGGCTATATATTCAGTAATTATTAAATGTTTGCGTGAATTTAAAATAAAGGATAAAATAATGAGTATTTCTTTTGATAACGCTAGTAATAACAACACCGTAGTAGAGTGGTTAAAACGTGAATTAAAACCAATGCTCAACGGTGCGTTTTTTCACACTCGATGTGTGTGTCACGTTTTAAACTTAGTGGTACAGGATAGTTTAGAAGCTATGGAACCATATGTTGAGAAAATTCGTACTATGCTTAGATTTATTTATTGTACCAAACAGCGAAGTCAAGATTTTCGAAAATTTGTGATCGCACAAGGTCACAAATATTTGAAACCTCAATTTGATATGCCTGTAAGATGGAACTCCACATATAAAATGTTAAAAAGAGCGTTTCAACAAAAAACACTTCTTATGGAATATTACACTATGACAAATAATCATAATTTAACTGATAATGATTGGGACGTACTATTTCATTACATGGATTTATTAAAATATTTTTATAGGGCGACTGTTTTTTTATCTGGTGTTTATTATCCCACTAGCTCGTTAGTAATTGAAAATTTTGTAAATATCGCACAAAAACTTAACTATTTTAAGCAACACTCCGGATGGCTTCCTTTAATTGAAGTAATAGAAGAAAAATTTTTAAAATATTATAGAGAAATGCCTCCTGCATTTTCATGCGCCGCCGCTTTAAACCCGTTATTCGCTGTAGACGGCGTAGAAAATTTAATAGATGAAATTAACGTTAACTTAGACATAAATATAAGTTTCGATGACGTTGACGACGTTAGTACTACTAAATTTAATTCTATTTTTACCGAATGTTTTAATTATTACGACAACTTATATGGCTCACGACCACGAGAAGAAATAACACAACCTAGGACAAAAGATTCTTTTACAAATAAAATTTTAGAATTAGCTTCCAGAAAAAAAGCACGCACATCGAGTAGTTTAAACGAATTAGGACTGTATACGAAAACACAATTTCGTGATTTTATGACTACGGAAGAGATCGAAAACTTCGATATCTTAAAGTGGTGGAAAAGTAAAGCTAATACCTATCCTATTTTGGCCTATATGGCCCGTGATTTACTAACAATTCAAGCTAGTACAGTAGCTTCGGAGTCCGCTTTTTCTCTTAGTGGCAGGATTTTGAACACGCGGAGGAGCCGACTAAATGAAGAATCACTCGAACTATGCATCTGCTACAAGGATTATTTGGATGCTACGAATAGGAAGCAACACATTTCAGCGTTGGAGGAGAGCTCCGAGGAAATTGAAGAGGAGATGGACAATCTGAATTTATAAAAATGTAATTTTTTTTATTATCATTTAAAATAATAAATTTCTTTTTTTTTCTATTTTTTTTTAAAGTGTAATTTTGTTTTTTAAAATTTCAATATTAATAAAATTTTTTATTCTAATTTTTATTTCATTTTTTTAATTTTTTTAATTTTTTTAAGTAATTTTTTTCTTAAGAGGGCCCGGCCTGGGCCCGGCCCGGCCCGGCCCGGCCTGGCCCGGGGGGCCGGCTCGGGCCCCTTCCCGGGGTCAAAGCCCGGGCCCGGCCCGAGCCCGATAAAGAAAGGGCCCGGGCTCGGCCCGGTTTGCAAAAGCCCGGGCCCGATCAGGCCCGGTCCGGGCCGGCCCGATCGGGCCTTTTGGGCAGGCCTATTCACTAGAGTCTTTTTTACTTTTTTATGATAAATAATAATTATAAGATATCCAATATTAGTCTTGTTTTGTAGGTCTCGAAAAGACGATTTTTTGATATATTATATGTCAAATTTGAATAAATATATTAGCGGTTACCAAGCTTTTAAAAACCGGACCGGACCGGCCGGTCGGACCGGTCGAACTGCGGTCCGGGGACCCAGCCGGTCCGGTCCAGATAAGCAAACTGCACCCTTCAAGAACCGCGGAACCGAGCAGGCGGACCAGTGGGCCGGGAACCGGGCGCGGTTTCTCAGAACCGGACCTTTGGCCCGCCCGCAATAAAATATTAGAAAAAATGTAGGCAGAGGGTTTCGAACCCCCCACCATTACAAGATTAGTTTAATTGCAAACCACCTGGCTATTTGGTTCGTTTGCTTTTATATTGTAATATATTATATACATATCAATATTAACCATACCTAGTTTAATCTCTACTATTATACGAAAACTACTTTTTGGTGAAACATTGTCTGATGTCTCTAGATTGCTCTTATAGTTGTATTCATAATTATACAATTATACCAAACTTTATATTAGTATATTATAAAGACAATATCCTTTTAGGTAATTACACAGCTTTACAATATTAAAATACAAAAAATAAAAACACTAGATACCCTAAACCTATTGTCTATAACTAGAAATGACAAGAGAAAGATTAATATTTTAACGTTAAAATATAATTTATTTTACAAAATAAAAATTGTATTCTTGATTTATATTTTTTTACGGTCATTTTGAGTACTCATATGTATATGTTGCGGGTCGGGCGGAGCCAGCTGCGGACGGGCGAAACCTGCTGCGAGCAGCCGAAGCCCGCCGGGAGCGGGCGAAGCCCGCCGTCGCCGGTCGGGTACTGTCACGCGAGGCCATATGAACGGGTACTATCCACGACAAATGTCGCCGCCCACGACAAATGTCGCCGCTCATGACAAATGTCGTCCCCACGACAAATGTCGCACTATCGGCGAATGTCGCATCCCGGCGAATGTCGCATCCCCGCCAATTGTCGCATTCCCGCCGAATGCCCCTAGGGCCGAAGGCCCGTTCCCGTCACTTGTATACATATATATATATAAATATTAATTACTGATTTTATTAGATATATTATTATATTAACATATTAAATTATGTTTTAAAAATTAAAGTTTATATTTTTTAATATATATATACATGTTACATCTATCATTCAAATAAAATTTACGTTTCGTTTGGCACGGAGGTGGCGGTCATCAACAATGTGGTTATGAACCGTCGTTCTTGAACGTCCGACCTTATATAAGAAATTTCATACATTTTTATGTTCGATCTTGAATCTAAAATTTATAGCTATATATAAATAAATATATAAAATATATAAAATAAATAATTAAAAAATAAATAAAAAAGAAATAGAGCGCTGGCATTTCCTCTCCCCCTCCTCTGGAGAGAGAGGACCGCCATTTTTGCCGATCTTTTGGCGAGCGGTCGGGGGTGATTTCAGCCCTGCATAACATACGATCGATTTGCAATCCCCGATAATGGCGCCCAGCCTACGACGCCATGTTCGAAATAGAGGAAGGCGGAGAAGTATTACAATCCCCTCCTTCTTCCCTCCACCACCCTTCTTCCCCATCTGTCTCCCTCCTCTCACGGCGGCGGCAAAACATACGATCGATTTGCAGCAGAACAAGAGAGGAATCGGGGGATTTGGGGAAGAAATTAGGGCGGGGGCTGTGATTTAAGAAGAGAAGGAAGAGGGCAGAATGAATCAGGGTTCTGAAGCTATTCCATATCCGTTGGTGGCTGTGGCCATTAACAAGGATAAAGGCAGCCAGATTGCTCTGAAATGGACCATCGAACACCTCGTCTCCAAGGGCCAGATCCTCACCTTGGTTCATGTCAACACTCACGCTCCAGGTTTCAGTTCCTCACCTTTTACCCCCTTCTCCTGCTTGGTTAATTCATGTATTTCTTGGGTAGAAGTTTGAATCCAAAGTAGTTCTCCCTGACGATTGTGGAAGCATTCAAACCGACAAGGAATTGAAATACTAATTCAAAAGTTCAAAATTCAATAGTCTCACATTGAGAAACTAATATCATTTTGTGCATTTAATATAGATCCTGAGCCTCTCCATCTCTAACCAATTGATTTTAAGTCAAATGCTTGGATTCTAACCCATCTCTTTGTTGATATTTGTCATTTCAGCTTCTCTACAAAACGATCCGTCCAACGGATACAAAAGCACTTCTGATCCTCTAATGAAGGAACTATTCCTCCCTTTCCGTTGTTTCTGTACAAGAAAAGATGTGAGTAACCTCCTAAAGATCTGATCTTTTGGATCATTTCTCTCTCATTTTTTGAAGAACAATATTATACATCTCTTAACTTGATTCTCTCATGTAAAATGTGCACAAATCTCTAGATACACTGCAACGACGTGGTGCTCGAGGACACCGATGTGGCGAGGGCAATTGTGGAATTTGTTTCTCAAGCTGCAATTGAGAAACTTGTAGTTGGAACACCATCTAGAGGACTCATTAGGTAATCTTTTGCATTGTTGAAGTAAATTTCATTTACTATGTAGCATGGGATCTTAACTAAGTGTATCATTGTAAAGTATATGGAATTACCGGTTGTTAATTCTTACTAATATAGTAATATATCATTTACTTAACTCTCAATCTCAAACTTTAACAACATAATGGGATAATTAATACTTTTTGGTCCAAAGCCATTGAAATATAATTGATTTGGCTAGGTTTATGACCTGAAAGCATAAAGTTTACCCAGTTATACATATGCATCAGATATGTATTCTGAGAATTCTATCCGACAAACTCAACCTGATTAATGGGTGTAAACTTATGGAATGTTCTATAAAAATTATTTGATGGGGTGTTTCTTATGGACACTTGCTGAGTGTATGGTCTCACATTGGAAACTTATGTAGCCTTATGAACATAATATAGAGCATTGGTCCCTCATATAAAATCAACTGGCTTTATGTTAGATGCATAAATTTTAATATGATATCAGAGCAGTTTAAGCCCAATGGTTCACTCTTACATTACTTAATTAAAAAAAATCCTCGCGTTAGAGGCCAAGAGAACATTCACGTGAGGGGGCATGCTTTGTGAACTTAACATAGATCATGTGTTTGGCCTCTCTATGTACAATCAATTGGTTTTGGGTTTGTTTCTTGCATGGTATTAAAGTAGGCTAAACTTAAAAACACACTCTCACACCACCCAATTAAAAAAAAAAAGTTGACATGTTAGAGACCAAAAGACCATACACATGAGGAGGCGTATTGAGAATATAGTCTCAAGAGGAAAACTCATGTGATGTTATGAACTTAACATAGATCATGGATCCTCCACATACAATCAATTGGATTCTAGCATGGTATTAGAGCATGTTAAGCCCAACAACACATTCTCACATCAGTACATCACCCAATTAAAAAAAGAAGCTTATATGAGAGGACAAAAGACCGTATATATGAGGCATTTTGTGTTACAGATATTCGTGGCAGACGTGGTGCGGACCGATGAGGATGAATCGGGCTCGTCGGGAGCGGCTTGGACCGACGTGGACGACCTAGGTGGGGTCGGCTCTCAAGATATTTAATTATAAATATATTGTTATGTTTGGTTGACACACTTTTAGTAATTCTCGTATTTCATATTTTGTTATTTCCTTTTGTTTAGGGTCCTCGTCACTATAAGAGGGCATGCGGACCTTGTATTATGCTCATCTTGGATGTGTTATGAAAAGGGTTGCTCCTTTTTTTCCTCTCAAACTTGAATCTCCTCCTTCTCCCTCTTCCCTCGTCGACCCTTCTCTTGTCGATTCTTTTCGGGTTCCGACCTACTGAAGAGGCCGCCGTAGGCCGCCGATTATCTTTGTCGCCGTCCGTCCAGTGTCATCCACGATTCCCTGTTCCGCAGTTCTATGATTCATCCTATTTCGCAGGTTCCGCAGTTCCGCCGTCCATCCGGTCGCGCCACGATCCCGCGCTTCCGTGATCCCGCAAGTTCCGCTCCACGATCCTCGTTGTCCCGCCGCCACAGGCCGCAAGGTGTTCTTCCGCGGCCGCTCTAGGCCATTCCCGCTCCGCCGGATCCCTCGCGCTTCAGTAGGAGGCTCTGTCTGTCAAATCCCGGGCGATTCAGTGCATCGTTCGCCAAATCCCGCATGCCCGCACTAACCAGCGCGTCGTTCGCCGATTCAGCGCGCACAGCACGTATCGCTCCGCCGACCCCGTTCGCAGCTCCTCCTCCTCCAGCCACCGCAATGGCCCCGACGACCCGGTCTGTTGCAGAACCGCTGCTGGAGGATTCCACCGAGGTCCTCCTCCGCCGCGTCGACGCCCAAGAATCCATGGTGGCCTCAATACACACCTTCATTCTTTCCCTTCACGCAAAGTTCGACGCCCTCCAGCCCGTCGGCGCCTCTGCGGCGAATGGCTCTGTGTTCCCTGCCACCGACGCGTCCCTCCTCCGGGCGGCGCCTCTCCCTTACACCGGGGACTCCACGGCCCCGTCACTTCCCGGCCGCTCCGCCCTCGTTTTGGATCTCCCCACTTTTGCCGGGGTGGACCCAATTAGGTGGATTGCCAAAGCAGAGCAGTACTTCGACCTCCTCCATACTCCCGAGCAGGATAAGGTCTTAACTATCGTCGTGGTCCTCGACGGCTCCGCCATTCATTGGGCTCGATGGCTCCGACATTCCAACCCGGTGATCTCTTGGTCGGAGATCAAACATGAGATGATCCGCCTCTATGACAACCGCTATTCCGGGTCCTCCATCGAACGACTGTGTGGGGTCCGCCAGACCAGTGCATTGGATGACTACATCGATGACTTTGTGACCCTCGTCACCCATGTTCCGGGTTTATCGCCCGATCATTATCTCAGCTTCTTCATGTAGGGCCTCTTGCCTCACATCCGCTCCCGGCTCCGCACTCACCACCCCCGGACGGTTTTTGATGCCCTCGACATGGCTCGCCTCGTGGAGGCAGATTTGCCCCCTCGATGACCTCCGTTGTCAGGCGGACCTCCGTCGGGGGCCGACCGTGGCAGACCGTTGCTCCAGAGACACCAACTCCTCGGCCTCCTCCAACCGCCCCGCCAGGCCGACCGACCTCTACTCAATGATTCCCCCCCCCCCGCGAGCTTGACGACCTCCGTCGAAAGGGGTTGTGTTTCCGCTGCCGTCATCCCTATTCTCCTACTCACGTCTGCACGGTCAAGGAGTTTTGCGCCATCATCGGCGATGTCGACCTGGAGGTTACCTTGGCTGACTTCGAGGCCCTGGAGCTCTCCCCGGAGGATACCCCTCTCGTCTCCACTGCATCTACATACCACCGGTTCGAGGCCTGGAGCTATCTGGCTCCTCGGCGGGCGGACTCTCCGGCCAGCAGACAATGCAGCTTCCAGGCACACTGCAGGATCGCCCGATCATCATCATGGTGGACAGCGGCGCAAGCCACAACCTCATCTCAGAGCACCTGGTGCAGCAGCTCCGTCTTCCCTCGGTTCCCTCCCCAGATGTTGCGGTCCGCATGGATGATGGGCGCCACCGCCCGACTCAGGGTTGTTGCCCCGCCTCCATTCTCTCTATAGGGCCCTATTGCATGACCGCGGACTTCTACACTTTTGGCTTAAGCGACCTCGACGACATGATGGGAGTGGCTTGGTTCCGCACACTCAGCGAGGTATGCGTTAATTAGGAGACTATGTTCACGCAGTTCCTACACGAGGGACAACCATGTCCCCTCAACGGTGACTCCACCCTCCTACGCTCTCCGATCTCCCTCCGCACCCAACCTCCGACAGGATGGCCACCAACCCAGTTTTCTCTGGTCCGGAAGAAAGACTGAGGCTGGCGCCGAACTACCCAGCCAAGCTACTTGGTTGTTGCTACCACCTTCAGGGGGACTCTGGCCCGTAGTATGTCTCAGTTGTTCGGCCTTACCGTCCGGAGTCTGATGTCACGAGGTTACCCCAGGATCACTTCTGCTGCCACCACTCCGACTACTGTCTTGGGGACATGACATTTTCCAGACGGCGGCATCGTTACAGATATTCGTGGCGGGCGTGGCGCGGACCGATGAGGATGAACCAGACGTGTCGGGAGCTGCTTGGACCGACGTGGACGACCTAGGCGGGTCAGCGCGGAGGATATTTAATATTAAATATGTTGCTATGTTTGGTTGACGCACTTTAGTAATTCCCATATTTCATATTTTTGTTATTTCCTTTTGTTTTCGCTATTCGTCACTATAAGAGGGCATGCGAACCTTGTATTATGTTCATCTTGGATGTGTTATGAAAAGGGTTGCTCACTTGTTTCCTCTCAAACCCTAATCCCCTTCTTCCCCCTCTTCCCTCGCTGACCCTCCTCTTGCCAGATTCCTCTCGTATTCGTATCATTTTGAGAATGTAGTCCCACTTCGAGACTCGTGCAGCATTATGACCTTAACATAGTTCATGTTCCCCTCCACGTACAATCTATTGATTTTGTGTTGGATGACTACGTTCTAACATGATATCAGAGTAGTCCAAGCACAATGGTCCACTCTCATGCCGCCCAATTAAAACAAATCACATGTTAGAGGCCAAATGATCATACACATGAGGCTACATTTTAAGAATATAGTCGCACATCCAAACTTTGCATTCACATTGAGAAACTCATGTAATCTTGTGAACTTAAAGACTTAAACATAGATCATTGGCCCCTCTACCACGTACAATCAATTGTTTTTCGTTGGTTGGATGCAAAGTTTCTAACATGGAATCAAAGCAGGCTAAGCCCAATGACCCACGCCCACATCACCCAATTAAACAAATTTATCGTGCTAAAGGCCAAAAGACAGTACATATGAGGGAACGTGATGAGAATATAGTTCCACATTAAGCTAAGAAACTCATGTAGCCTCGTGAACTTGATATTGATCATTGGCCCCCTCCACACAATTGGTTTTGGGTTAAGTGTATAGGTTCTAACAAGTAACAACATCAGGTAACTAAAGCAATACACGTTAAGGGTGATATATCGATAATAATAAATATTAGCATAATAGAACACTAAAAGTACCACAAAAATCATATATTGAAAATGATACACTAGTAGAAAGTTCCTACTTCTACATAGAAGGTCATGCACTTTTTATGAGGCTTAACTATATATCATTTATCTCAGAAGATTTAAGGGCTCAGATGTCTCTACACACGTCTCTAAGGGTGCCCCAGACTTCTGCTCAGTGTTCGTTATCTCTAAGGGAAAGTTGTTGTCAGAAAGGAAAGCAGTGAGACCAGCTCCAGTTGTATCTCCACTCCGAGCCCAGATACAGAGCCAGGCCAGCTTCAAGTCTGATGTTGCTGAGCAAAACCATACATTGGTAACAAAAGGTTGGGTCTTGAAGAAAAAATAAAGTCTTTTTTTCTTCTATTGTTATTTTATGTTTTCATTTTCTATTTTGGTTAGAATGACAGTAAAACTTTTCCATCATTTTCAGGGGAAATGACACCCAGAGTTCGGATCTCGCATGATGAATCGATAAAGTGAGTTTGTGCACAACGTATTGGTTTCATTATTTTCTTGATTTTTTTAATTTATTTGAAAATGTGATGATTTTTTCATTTGGAATGGTCAAGGGAAAGTTTGACTGGCTTACTTTTTTAATAAAAAGTAAGAATAGTAATTACACAAAAATAATCAATCATATGGGTGGAGCTTGTTGGATATATTAGTTACAACCGGTACTACCATTGATCTAACTCATTAGTTGTTGCTTGGGGGTGTGTGGGGGCCTATTAGCCTCCAACATGTTTTTTGTTGGAGCATTTTGATAATTTCACCCCGATTTAGAATCGCGAAGAAGAACAAAAACCTCCTATACTATCAAGGCATTGCAAAAATTTTTGAACCATGTAAAATCCTTTGTGTTTTTTAGTTTATGCAATTGTTGTTCTCATTTTGTTCTCTCTATTGATTATATGAGTGCTCCAACCCTAATAATTAATATATAAGCATTGCTTTGAGATAGATAGTATAAGCGATGACAAGAGATGAGATGAAGATACAAATTCGTACCATAAGAAATTATGCAAACCATAATAGGCGCGATTCATGAAGAAGATTTGTCAATTTTGCAAACCATATTGACATGTTGGTCAACAAACTCAATATGTGATGTCCAAAGCATTTCACATTTATCATTGCCGTGATTCATGAAGAAGATGATATCCAGTCTAATGAAGGCTTTGTCAATTTTTTATGAGAAGTCATCTCCTATCTACAAGGTATATTTAATGCATTGATTATTTGATCTGGAGATGGGTCAAGGCCTGTTTATTGAAGATTATAACGAATTTGTTGTGGTTACAAAGTTCAGTAAAACTCCCATCTGAAGTTGAAGTAAAAAAAACTTAAATTTTATTGTTGTCCCTACCAAAATTTTGGTCCACAGTAGTGACCGACTGACCGTTATTAGGACTTTGTGAGAAAGAAGAAACATGATCAAGATTGAGGTTTAATACTCAGCAAGGATATTTGCAGGAGAATCAGGGAATCTTTAGGTTTCTTCTTGAAAACTGAACACAGGAAGGATTGTTCAAAGAGGCCAACAACAACACTCGAGCCTTTATCCCACCATAGTGGGGTCGGCTATATGTATTATGTATCCTTTGTCGTCATTGCGTCCTATCTTTAGTCATAATCTCACTAATGGCTAAGTGCATCATGTCTTTCCTTTTAGTTTCATTCCAAATTTTTTTCGGTCACCCTTCCCCCATTTAACATGCCTAGTGGCTAAACTCACAACGCCTAGTAGGTGCCTCTAATAGTCTCCTATGTACGTGTCCAGACTCCAAACCAAATTAATTGAGCTTCACACATCTTTTCTACATATAAGAACTGACCAGAACCGCTCAATTCGGTTCGGTTCCGGTCCGGTTCTCGGTTCTTCGGTTATTTTTGCACACCCCTAGTTAGAGGAGAGAGTCACCAAGATCTCACACACAATTGATAGGAAATAGACTTTTTACATACCCATTACAACCCTCCATGTGCTTTTATATAGGCTTACAACATATAAAGTGACAAACAACAATAATGACACCTAATACTAGGCACGGTGCTCGAGGCTCTTACATAATGAGAACACTTAGACACCTAGATAATAGAGATAATCATAATAGACGATACACAACCCATAACATCTCTCCCGTCATCCAAAACGAGCTTGACCTCAAGCTCTAGGTGAATGGATAATGGTATGAGCTTCATCCGGCGCCCTCCTTGTCAGAGTTTTCGACGTGCAGGTAAAAAAGTTTTTGCACTTGTGTCAACGAGTGTACTACTTGTCGCAATTGAAACATAGTTCATGAACATTTCGTTCCAACATCTCGGCCCGAGATAAGCGACAGATTGGCGGAGCGGCCTGACCCTTGGTATGGCCTTGCGGAGTGGTAATATCGCGCAAGTAGGCTTCCTGCGCTAGCTGGAGGCGATGATCGCATAGCCGGGCCAAACTCATACCAGTTACTAAGTCTGGCGGGGCCTCAAATTCGACATCTAGTCGCAGGCGATCGCGAAGTTCTGCAGTGAAGATGACGGCCTGCATCTCTAGGGAAAGTGGGACGTGCTAGAAGTTGAAACTGCTCCAGGTAGTCGTCCACCGAGCCTATCTGGCATAGAGTTGTGAGGGCACTAAGGTGGTTATTGCGGATGGGGGGCCAAATCGGAGGTTGCAGAATCGTTTGAAGTCATCCCATGTCAGACCCGACTGATCAGTGAGGAGATGAATAACCCAAAGCGAAGCCGACTCGAGAAGATGGAAGGAGGTCAGAGGAATTCATTCAACTACCAGAATTTGTTGGTGACTGAAGAATTACTCGCACCTGGTGATCCAACTCAAAGGATCAGTTTTTCCATTGTAGATGGGGAATTCCAGTCGGGTATAGCGCGACAAAATAACCGCGTCAGGGTGTAATAGGGTCGGTGGAGGTGGCATGTGGCGGATGAGCGGCAGAAGCGGGACTGGACTGCTACTAGCGTGATCTGTGGATGGGGTGGTAACCACGGGAGGTGTTGCTATTAGTTCATTAAGCTTGGTGGTGAGGGTTTCCATGTCGTCCTAATGACATGCGTCGACGTCCCGAAAGCGTGCTTCTACACCCTTAAGGCGTGCACCCATGGCAGATATAACTGCATATAGCCGGTTCATAACATCCAAGAAGTCGGCCGAGTCTCCCATATTATGGATGAAGGTAGCATGGTAGAAGAAGCGGGTGACAGGACGACTAGATTGCTCGGAGGCGGCTGTTTGGGAGGTGTCGCGAGATCCACCTCGTCGCCCAATGGTGGCACAATAACACAAGCAGATGGCGTGGGGAAGTCCCGAGGAGAGATAAATTAATTCTCTTGGATTGCAATGGGCTCGTTGTTTTGCTGTGTTTGACTTGACCTAAAAGCTGAGGGAATAAATAGGCGATGTTTATATCCGCACATGGCTCGAGAAGTAAGGGGTATGTGGTTCTAGTGGCTCGATGGAGCAGCTGGCGAATTAAATTAATGCAAGGAGGCGTCGACTCCTTTAACACGCAAGAGGCGTGTAATGTTTTGAGGAAGGCATGAGGCACATGGCTCAAAACAAGTAACCGGCAAGCATTCCTGGAAGCAACTGAGTGCAGCTGAAGCCGGTGTTGCGCAGGGAGGAGCGGTCGATAGAAAAGCGTCGTCATTTTCCTTGGGCCGGGAGGGTGTTTCGCTGGAGTGCGGAATCAACATGTGGTTGACGTCGGACCGTCGAAGAAGAAACCCAGAGGCTGGAGTGTCGAGGAATGTTGTTCGGGAGCTGTTCTTTTAAGGGAGAAAGGGAATGCAGTCGCTGGTAATGTCGTCGTCAAATGAGTGGCGAAGCAGTGGAGTGGCGAAGCAGTGACGGTAGCTATCCGATCGAAAAAATGTAGGGAAGTACCGGTAAGCTCTGATACCGAAGTTGTTACGAACCTATTAAAGCGGTGGCCGGTGAAGTGGTCGGAGGTGGAGATGATGGTGGTGGAGGATACAACGGAGCCTTGACCGCGACTGCCTAAATGACGTTGCTCATTAGAGGAGAGAGCGACCGAGATCTCACACACAATAGATAGGAAATAGACTTCTTCTTACTTACCCATTACAACCCTCCATATGCCTTTATATAGCCTTACAACATATAAAGAGACAAACTACAATAATGACACATAATGCTATACCTGGTGCTCGAGGCCCTTACATATTGATTACACCTAGACACCTATATAATAGAGATAATCATAATAGACGATACGCAGCCATAACAGAATCCTAATAGGAATTTGAATTATCTATACTATATATAAGGAAAAAAATACTCTTTGATGAAACATTCATCTTTCTAATTTTACCCTTCTTTATTATAAAATTTTGAACTTTTTATAACTGAATTTAATTTGTTTGTTTTTATTTAATTTTTAAAAAATGTGTCCTCATCCTCACAATTTGGTCTGCCAAAAATTTGTATGTGGACAATGAACGGATGTTGTTATGAACCCTTTGTATGACTGCTTGTAGTAATAGATGGAATAACCTTTTCCTCCAATTTTTTAATTATTTAAGGTGAAGAATATCATAGGAAAATGCATTTGATACTTTTTTCCTCTGCTGATTTTCTCTGTAGATCACCATTTTCAAGGGGAAACCACGGGAAATCCTATGTGAATTTGCCGCCGTACGATACTGACTTATCGTTTGTCAGCTCCGGAAGGCCGAGCATCGATAGAGCGCTCCAGGCACCGAGGCTCTCCGGTGATTCCGACCTCCTGGATCACAGCACTGAATCGGTTCGCACGCCTATTCACTCTGTGGATTCGCACTCGGTCGGGAACGAGTTCTCCCCCATTTCCGGTGCCAGCACCTCCACCTCTTGGTCATCTCACACCATGGTAACTACTCACTCTTAATTCTTTGTTGTTTTAGGATTGATTTTTGTGTGGAAAATGCTCAAAAATCATATTTTTAGTCCCATATTATTTGGAACAATGTAGTTTATTGTATTTATATATCCGGTTTGATTGCATCCTTTGCTGGAAGGATGCTACGCTCGCGTGCCACGCCGCTCCGTGCTGAGCTGCGCAGGCCGGGCATGGGCGAACGTCCTGCGGATAATCGTTCATCTTCATAAAAATGCGTGGATTTTATTGTTTATACATGTTATTTCATTCTCTATTCGCCTAGAGACAAATGCATATTGCATTCGAAATAATTACTAAAAACTCTCAACTAGCTTTGCACGATTACTTAGACTTCCCCTCCTTTGTGGGGGTTTTATTTTTATTTCTACATGTATGTTAACAATGTAAACTTAGATGAGGAGTTTTGGTGATTTTGAAAAATAGAGGGGAGATCTCTATGTATAGTTTGAGAGGAGGTCCTGGTCAATTAACCTATTATATACTCCATCTGCAACATCAAGTCGTAGTCGTAGATGTTTGTCGTCGTAGACAGGATTTCTCTTCTACTCGCGAGCTGATTGCCGTTCTTTCCTTAACAAGTTTCCACTTTCCTTCCGGCGAGCCGCCATTTCCCCATAAAAGAGGCCTTCTGGTCATTGATTTTTGATGTCATGCTACTATCTATAGTATTATTATCTCCCATTCTATTTTTTGGCGCTCTGATGCTCTCGGGTTTCGCCATTTTTCAATCTCTTGCTATTACAAACTTCATTCACGGTCATTCTCGATTCACTTGCAATTTCAGTGGATGTCGAGCATTGGAGCATCGGAATCATATGATTGTCGGCTACACAACACGGATATGTCAAATTTAAGGTTGTACCCGTACCGGGTACGTTTCCAATACCGGTACACGTACCGCACGCTCGGACACACATAATATCGTTGTTTTAGGGTTTTGCGATTCATTTCATTTGATTCCGCCCAATTTCTCTCCTGATCCCGCCTGCTCCACGCTGCTGTCGCCACTCCCACTGTCGCTGCTCCATGCTGCTGCCGCTCCACTCTACTACTGTTGTCGCCGCTCAACGCTGTTATCACCCAACTTTCTGTCACTCCAGAGTCCAGATTTCCTGCTGCTCTTCCGATCAACTCTGTTTCATGTTCTATTGTTTTGAGAATTTATAATTGCATTTGTGATATATATATATATAATATTTAATACAACATATGTTGTCATACTCGCAGTGAGTTTTTTAAATTTTCTTGTACCGCCGTACCCGATACCTGCATCTGTATCGATGCTTTCTAGACTGTCAGACTTTAGAGGAGTGAGCGTAGACACTTTTATCAGAATCGTGAGAGTGTCAGATTAGAGTTTAGGACTAATTTCAAATAATTTAGGAAGTTAATTGACTGATTTTACTAAGAAAAACAAATTTAAAGATTAATTTCAAATAAAGTACATAAATTTTGTGGACTGATTTCAAAAATCTCTAAACTTTAGGCACTAATTTCATATATGTTTGCATAATACTTGCTTTCATTAAAAGTTGAGTTTTTTCCAAAATTACTACTTTAATCAAATAAGATAACAAGATTTTTTTTTTTATGTAATCCCTCTTCACATAACCTTGCTCCAATGCTCTTGCTTCTTCCTCCATGATGGATCTTACAGGACGACGTCGAGGCCGAGGTGAGGAGACTGAAACTAGAACTCAAGCAAACCATGGACATGTACAATGCCGCCTGCAAAGAAGCCGTCGTCTCGAAGAAGCAGGCAAGTATTCTTCTTCCTCTTCTTCTTCTTCAAAACTCCATTAATAAACCACTACCAGCTGTGTCCAGGTGCTGGAATTCAATCGATGGAAGGTAGAAGAAGAGCATAAACTGGAGGAAGCCCGGCATGCGGAGGAGTTGGCCATCGCCCTCGCCGAGAGGGAGAAGGAGAAATGCAAGGCGGCCATGGAAGCCGCCGAGGAGCAGCACAGGATAGCGGAGTTGGAAGCACAGAAGAGGAGGCGCGCGGAGATGCAGATTTACAGAGATGCGGCGGCGGCCGCAGCGGGGGATGCTTTTGCGCCCACCGTCAGGTATCGAAGGTACACGATAGACGAGATAGAGGTGGCCACGAATTACTTCGCCGAGAACCTTAGAATCGGAGAGGGCGGTTATGGCCCGGTTTATAAGTGCTTTCTGGACCACACTTGTGTTGCGGTGAAGGTGCTCCGGCCGGACGCCGCTCAGGGAAGAACGCAGTTTCAGCAAGAGGTACGAAACTTCGATATTTAGATTATTCTCCATCTTATATATATTTAGAACTATGGTTGTTCACAAATAGCATAGTTCGGGCTTTTTGGCAGATTGCATCCCCAAATCATCCGCTTTGGCACTTTGCACCCCCAATTCATAAATATTGCACTTTGCACCCCCCATTTGATATTTTTTTTGCACTTTGCACCCCAGACTTAATTTCAAAGGGGTATTTTCGTCCGGATTATGCTGAAATCTCATATATTGACATTTTGCACCCAATTTTTGAAGGCGGGGGGTTAGAGGAATAGAAGAAATAGTATGTAATTGGACCAATTTGCCCTTCATGAAAATACCAAATGGTGCAAAGTGCCAAAAAATATCAAATGGGAGGTGCAAAGTGTAATATTTATGAATTAGGGATGCAAAGTGTCAAAGATGGTGATTTGGAGGGTGCAATCTGTCAAAAAGCCGCATAGTTCGTGAATAACTTGATATTTGATTCGATTAAAATTCGTATTTTTCAAATTCAAAAATCGAATTCAGATTCGAATGATTTTCGAATCCAAATAATTTTATTCCTATTCGAAGGATTTGCGAATAATTCGCAAATACTGGAATATATACAACAACATTCAAGTCTTTATCCCCCTATAGTGGGGTCGGCTATATGGATCCTTTGTTGTCATTGTACCCTATCAAACTCACTAATGCCTAAGTATATCATGTCAAATACTGAAATATATATTTAAATAAAATTAATATATGTAAATAATTATTAAGCATTATAAAATTCAAATTCGAATTAGAATCCATGCTCGAATCCGAATTCGACACTGAATATTCGAACAAATCCAACTTTGAATTTCTGCATTCCATGTCAAATTTGAATTCGATTCAAGAGCTATTTGATTCAATTTGGTTCGTGCACACTTCAACTTTGTGCGCGATGTCTATAGGTAGAAGTTCTGAGCTGCATTCGTCATCCAAACATGGTCCTCCTCCTCGGCGCCTGCCCGGAGTACGGCTGCCTCGTGTACGAATACATGGCCAACGGAAGCCTCGAGGACCGCCTCTTCCGGCGAGGCGGCACCCCTCCGATCCCCTGGCAGCACCGGTTCCGCATCGCCGCCGAGATCGCCACCGGCCTCCTCTTCCTCCACCAAACCAAGCCCGAGCCCCTCGTCCACCGCGACCTCAAGCCTGGCAACATCCTCCTCGACCGCAACTACGTCAGCAAGATCAGCGACGTCGGCCTCGCCCGCCTCGTCCCCCCCTCGGTCGCGGACACCGTCACCCAGTACCGCATGACCTCCACCGCCGGCACCTTCTGCTACATCGACCCGGAGTACCAGCAGACCGGCATGCTCGGAGTCAAGTCCGACATCTACTCCCTCGGCATCATGCTTCTGCAGATCATCACCGCCAGGCCGCCGATGGGGCTCACCCACCACGTCGGACGTGCCCTCGAGAAGGGCAATTTCGAGGAGATGCTAGATCCGACCGTGCCGGACTGGCCCGTGGAGGAGGCCGCGAAGTTCGCCGAGGTGGCGCTCAAGTGCTCGGAGCTGAGGAGGAAGGACCGGCCGGATCTGGCCACGGTGGTGCTGCCGGAGCTGAACCGGCTAAGGATGATTGCCGAGGCTGACGTGGCGAGGAGCGCGCATGGATCGCCCATGAGTAGCCACGTGTCGGTACTGGACGTGATGAGCGACCCACTCATGAACCGGTCCTTGTACGAGTACGACAGCTCACCGGCGGCGTCCACCGGAAGGAGATCCTATGACAGCTAGCCCAAAACACAGGGATCCTCATTGCTTTATATCTGTATAATTTATTTATTTAATAAAATGTTATAATATTGGCATGACGGTTTTTTTAGGCAATTGTTAAGACAACTCAATTTTAAACTATCACACACCCCAATGTTAATCGCAATTCAAAAATTTAACGGCAATCGGTATTTGACTTGCCGCATCCCGTTGTTCGCTGAGAAAGGCGGTGTCAGACAGCTTCAACGAGTGGAAGAGGAACCAAAGGGAATACACGAGGAGTTGGGCGTGACTGAAGACGGGATATGCGAGTGTTTATGGTTTTAAGTTTTGGGCCACGGTTACACAAAAAATTAAGTTGATTGTTATTGGCAAATCGATTTTGGATAGGGCAAACTAAGAAATTATATGTGCAAACCAATTTTACGGGCAAACCAAATTGTTGTTGGCCCTACGGCCGCCACCGCTAGCAGCATGGCTGGCAAGGAGAATCACGGTTGCAACGGCCCCTGCTGCTGATACAACCAGGCAGGTTGTTGGTGGCCCAGCGAAGGAGGCGATGCCTGCGCCGAACACTCGGTAGTCGCAGTTCCAACAGGCTTGACAAGAAAGCCACCAACGTCGGCGAGAAGAATGTTCTATTCACGAAGTGCATGGAGCCCGTCAAGAAGTGTCTGAGGGATGCTAAGATGGACAAGAGCGCCGTTCATGATGTCGTTCTTGCCGGAGGCTTTACCAGAATTCTCAAGGTGCAGCAGCTGCTCCAGGACTTCTTCAATGGGATGGAGCTCTGTGCAAGAGCATCAACCCCGACGAGGCCGTTGCCTATGGCGCTGCTGTTCAAGCCGCCATCCTGAGCGGCGAGGGAAACGAAAAAAGGTGCAGGATCTTCTCCTCCTCGACTTCACTCCCCTCTCCCTCTGCTTGGAGACTGCCGGCGGCGTCATGACCGTGCTGATTCCGAGGAACACCACCATTCCCTTCATCATTTTCCTTCCCACGTTCTTCTTCTCCAACTCCGGCAACGGCAGCCGCCGGCTCTGGAGGCGTTATACAGGATTTGGTTTGCCCCAATTCTTTTCAGATAAATTAGTTAATAGTTATTTAATATTTTTTTTATTTTAAAATTTGGTTTGCTCCTAATCAAAATAGGTTTGCCCATAACAATCACCAAAATTAATTTTTTTATTTTGAATTGCCGATAGCCAAAAACAATCACCTTTTTTATTCAAATCTTATGTAACTATTTATTAATTAATATATTGATAATGTATTAATGGTTGAATTAAATTGCATCTATATTCATTATATATTTTTTGTATAGGTTATATCTAAGATATTTGAATGTTTCATGTGCCAATTCAACGGTGCTTATGAGCCACCGTTCGTGACCGTCTGATCTCACATGAGGAACTTCATTCATCTTTATGTTCAAAACTATTTTTTTCATATGTCATAATCATTGTCATATCAAATATAGCCATCAGAGCAAAAACACTGGGCCAAACGGAGCCTTCCTTAGGCTTCTCCAAACGAAGCTTTTTGGGGTGTTTCTCAAAGCGGGCAGGTGGAAACGGAGCAAACGCCGCCGGAAGTTCATTTGTTTACCCGCCTTCCGGCGGTGTTTGCCCAAAACGGAGCACCGAAACGCCCTAACAAATACAGCCTTAGTAATGATGTTCGAGTGATGTCAAAGAGATTCATTTTTAACATTTTTTTTGGTTAAAAGATCTTGTGACCACTCTGCACCAATCAAATGCTCCACAAATTTGAATTCTCAGCAAAATGGATATTATAAATTCAATGGCACAGATTGATTCTTTTTTAATCTGACGGGCTAAGGCTCTATTTGGTTCTGCGTTTTGCCATTCTGTTTGGGACAAACGCCGCCGGTAGGCGGGTAAACAAATAAACTTCCGGCGATGTTTGCTCCGTTTCCACCTGCCCGCCTTGAGAAACGCCCAAAAAAGCTCCGTTTGGAGAAGCCACATTTCCCCTCCGATTCGAACACTCTGTTTCCACCCGCCGGTTCGACCCGCCACCGCCGAACCAAATGAATCTTAAGTATTCTCATTTTTTTCATATAATCAAGAAAATGTGTACCTTTAGATAAATGAGAATACATCGTTACCTCGAAATGGACCTAACGGAGGGGTCTCCATGCTCCACCCTCCGACATCCTCGTTGCATCTCTTTCTTTGCACGAGTTAATATTTCTTGTGCGTTCAAAACGTTTTATACATAGAGAGAGTACCCTGATCGTGACAGTGCTCCGACAGGACGACACTCCAGTTTGAGATACACTTGATCCTAATTCTATCAGGGATGAGGCAGGAGTGACATCAATTGTATAGAAGACTCGAGAAACTCAATTAAGATTGTTCGGACACGTACAAAGACGACGATTAACCTTTGCCGGTCCCCAATCTGGATGAGAAATGGTGAGGGTTGCGCAGGAATGTTTTGCGCACCGAGCTACTTTTTTTAAAATGTTAACTATTCAATTATATAGATGTTTTACATGACTCAAATTCTGAATGACTTATTTTCAACCACGAGAAGGTTAACATGATCTTTAATAAGAGTCTTAGACTCTTTGATTGTAATTTGTAAGGTCATGAGTCACGATTGGTCACGATTCGAAGAATTTTACTTTGGCTCAGTTTGGCACGGTGGTGGTGGTCGTAAACGCATGGGTTAAACCGTCATTCGTTAAGAATCATCTAACAAATATCATCTGTTTGAACATAAAAGCGGATGAAGTTCCTCAGGTGAGCGTTAATGACCGCCACAAACGGAGCCGAATTCATTCGGCAAAAATAGTGATTAGGTTTAGGAACCAGAGAAATCGACGAAGAAGCCAACAACTAGGGAAAAGAACCGCCGAAATACCTGGCCTGCACGAAAGCGCGAAAGTGGAGGGAGGGGAGACGCGAGCATGAGTAGGCTTAAGGCTTCGTTTGGCATAGCGATGGCGGTCGTAAACGCATGAGTTAAACCGTCATTCGTTAATGACCACCTAACAAATTTCTTCATTTAAACATAAAAGTGGATGAAGTTTCTTAGATATGCGTTAACAAATGACAGTTTAACCCTCGTATTCACAATTGTCATCATCATGCCAAACAGAGTCTAAGGCCTGAGTGCGGATATAGAGTTTTTAGAAAGCCCAAAATTACTTAAAATTTGAGTATTAATAGTCAAATAACTACTACTAATAACAATATCTTTTTTTTAGAGTGGTGTTGATTAATAAGACAAATTTCATAATAATTATATAATTTCGATGTTAATTAATCCAATTAATGATAAACTAATATTAAAATAATTTGGAGGCTAATTCATTATCTGGAACCCTCTCCTCTCGTCTCCTCCGTCGTTGGACTCGAGCTTCGACTAGGCCGACTGAAGGGGCGATGATTGCGGAGGCAGCGCCGTCGCCGGAGGAGAACGGGTGGAGATCGTCGGCGCCGGAGGAAGCGCATCTGCCGACGGCGGGGAATTTCCTCGGAAGACACCGCCTGTCCGCCGCTATCTCCCGGATCGAGCAAGAGATCCGATCCCTCGAGGTAATCCGCCATTGTCGCACTCAATCTGAAAAGATACTACATAGTTTGTTTTCTCTGATCTGAGCTCTACTAATATTCAATCCAAAGTTAATACAATAGATTTAGGGCTTTCGGCACTTAGGGCTTTTGGCACTTTGCACCCCTAATGTTTAGATATTGCACTTTGCACTCCATTCTTATATTCTTGGCACTTTGCACTCTAGGCCTTTGAATTCAGCTATCAGAAATTACAAGTGTGCAAAGTGTCGAGAATATGAGAATGAGGAGTGCAAGGTGCAATATTTAAATATTTGGGATGCAAAATGGCAAAAATGATATTTCTGAAATGCAAAGTGTCAAAAGCCCCTCTATTTATATATTGAAAGCACAAATTTTGTGCAAACATAAGCTTTGATCACTAACAACTGTATTCTCTCATGCTAACTTTGATGAAAATATATGAACATTGAAGCTCCGTTTGGCACAGCTTTTTTTGCCGAGGTGAGTTTGTGTTAGAATATTTAATTATATGTCCGCGCGTTCAGGACCGACTCGGAACGACCCAACAGGTTACGTGTCACTAGAGTGTAACGGCTCTACGCTGGAGATACTATATAAGGTCATTCCACACCGATGAGTCTTAGTGGACTATCTTGAGCGGAGCCATTACATTCTCAAGATATTGGGTTAGGTTTCCGCTCGGTTTCTCCGTCGCTCTCTCCCGTTGTTCTCTCGATCGAAAATCTTCTCGTCGCCTCCGTCAGGAATCGCAAGGGAGAAAAAGTTTCATGCTTCCGTCGCCGCTCACAATCGGAAGATAGCAAAGCCCCTGCAGATCTGCCGCTCTATAGATCGCGTCGCCGCACTCGGTTTGCGATTTCACAGATCGCTGCATTTTCCGTTCGTGAAGGAGCAGTTGCGATCTAGAAGAAGAAGGAACATAAGGTTTTCTTCTTGCGGTATTATTGCGAAATAGTATTGCCATCCCGGAAGCCATCAAAAAAAAAATAATAAGAACCTCGATCGGAGAAACTGCTAGTGCCCCTCCGGTGTTCGTTCTCATTTGAGTCTTGATCGGAGAAATCGCCAGTTTATGTTGCCGATCTAAGGTATCGACGCTCCTAATCGCGAAGATCTGTGTCGATCTGTCCTCCGCTGGGGTCGCTCCTGCAAAGGGGAGAAGTATATCGGCATCTCTGCTCGTCCCAGAAAAAAAAAATTTCTTTTGGGAATTGCCTGGAGAAGTAGATCTGGGTTTTGCTTGGTCATTTTTCATTGTTTTGCTTGGGAAAAGCTGTTATTGAGATCAATCTTGTCGATCTCTGTTGGAGAAGATCTGCTCCATAGGTTTTGAGATTAGAGGATATTTTTCTCTGCGGTTAAGAAAACCACCTGCTAGCAAGTATCTTGGAGGAGGGATATGTTATCTTTCTGGCTTGGGGGAGAACTTCTGTGAGATCCATCTCTTGATTCATTGTTGGATATCCAGATCCTAGAGAAGAAGATCTCATCATTCTTGTTCTCAATCAAGATTTCCTGGTGGATTTCTATCAAGTGGATTTTGGTTTCGGTAACTGCATTCAACCATATAGGAGGTGCAAATTATTATTACTGGATTGGATCCGAAGACATCGTCTCCACACGGTTCAGGTGAACTCGTTCTAGCATTTATTATTTCTGTTTAAATCTAGAGATATGTCGAAGAAAAGCGCACTCGACACCATAAAACTGCAATCGTTCGACGCCTCCGACTTTCTCAGTTGGAAAATTCAAGTCCAACTAGGAATGAAGGAACGCGAGATTTTCTATACTGTTCAGAGCGACTTTGCTTCTACCGTCGAGGACGTGGACGAGTACCAGTGGAACAAGGATGAAGATTTCTGCAGGGATTACCTGTTAAACTCTCTGAATCCCCGGCTCACGTTGACCTACCACGCGTACAAATCTGCAAAAGAAATATGGGATCGCCTGAATGCACATTTCCAGAAGGAGGAAGGATTGTCGAAGTCGCTTATTGGAGAGAAGTTCTTCAACTTCAGGTTCAAAGCGAACGTGCCTATCACTTCTCAACTCTTGGAGCTGGTCAATCTGCGTCAGAAGCTTGATGATGATCATTCGAAGATGGACGACAGCCTTTTTGTGTACATGATCCTGAGTAAACTGCCTCCTGAATGGCTCTTTTTCAAGACCGAGATGCACCGACTGAAAGAGAAGATCAGTTTGGACGAACTCAAAAGGTTCATCCATATTGAGGACCAAAACATTGCTGGGAAAAGCTTGGAGCAGGTTGCGCAGCCCTCACAGGCTGTCAACTTCGTTTCACGTCCTAGTAAGCCTTCTCGGAAGCCCCCGGCACCTAAGGGTGATACTCCAGCACCGTTGGCGGTCAAAAAGCCTTCTCTCAAAAGGAAGAAGGGCAAGTGCCACAACTGCGGCAAATGGGGTCACTGGGCCGCTGAATGCAGGGGTCCGAAGAAGCTAAAAGAGGATGCCCCACAAATGTGGCGCACATGGTGGTCGACAACTCCGATCCTAAGTCCTTCGTGGCTATGATTGGGAGTAGTCACCGCGGTACGTCTTCTGAGTGGTGGCTAGACAGTGGTGCTACCTGTCACGTCACAAATGACAGGAGTCTTCTTTCAAAGGTGACAGCGGTCAAGGACAGAGTCGAAAATTGCAATGGAGGAGCGACTGATGTTACTCATGCTGGGACTGCAGAGCTTGTGCTCTCTTCAGGTAAAACTTTAATTTTGCAAAATGTTAAAGTAGTTCCGAATTTAACTAAGAATTTGATTTCTATGAGTTTGCTTGATAGAGCTGGAATGTCTTTCACAACCGTGAACGGTAGAATGACATTAACTGTTAATTCTCACTATTTTGGTTGTGCTTACCTGATCAATGGTATGTATAGACTTAGCCTAGATAACGAGTGCATAAATCAAGTGAGTTCAACTCTGATTGATCCAAAGTTATTACATAATAGACTTGGACATATCCACTATAAGAAAATGCGAGATCTAGCTAAAAGTCAAAACATTCCATTAGATCTTTCTATTCAGTTTGATAGGTGTGAGGTTTGTGCCCAGACTAAGATCACTAGAAACCCTTACAAAACAGTTTCTAGGAGCACACAACTTCTGGAGTTGATACATTCCGACCTCTGTGACTTTCGTAGTCACGTCACTAGAGGGGGAAGAAACTATCTAATTACTTTCATCGACGATTTTTCCAGATATTGTCATGTTTACCTATTGAAATCGAAAGATGAGACATTCAAGACCTTTAAGATCTTCAAATCTCGGGTAGAAAATCAATTAAATCTAAAGATTAAGAGACTTAGAAGTGATCGAGGAGGAGAGTACACTGCAACTGGGTTTAAGGACTTTTGTGCCTCTGAGGGTATAATCCTAGAAACCACAGCTCCTTACTCACCCCAGTCGAATGGTGTTGCTGAGCGTAAGAATAGAACTTTAACAGAAATGTTGAACTCTATGCTCCTCACAGCTGGCATGCCTAATTCCTTTTGGGGGGAAGCAGTTCTAACTGCAAATCACATTCTAAATCGAGTGCCTCACTCAAAGCTCAACTCTACTTCATATGAGTTGTGGCATGGTCATACTTGTAGATATGACACTCTAAAGACTTGGGGTTGTATTGCTTATGTGAGGATACAAGACCTTAAGAGACCAAAGGTGGGACCTAGAACAACGACCTGCGTTTATCTAGGTAGTGCAGAAGACAGTGCAGCTGACAGGTTACTGAATGACTTATTTTCTCCTACGAAGTCGTATTCCAACTAGGAGAAGGTTAGCGAGATCTTTAATAAGTGGCCCAGACTCTTTGATTGTAAGGTCACGAGTCACGATTAGCCGGTCACGATTGAATGAATTTTACTTGGGCTATGTTTGGCCCAGTGGTGACGGTCGTAAATGCATGGGTTAAACCGTCATTCGTTAAGAATCATCTAACAAACATCATTCATTTGAACATAAAAATGGATGAAGTTCCTTAGGTGTGCGATAACAAATGACAGTTTAACCCTCATGTTCATAACGACCACCATCATGCCAAACAGAGCCGAATTCATCCGGCAAAAAAAGCGATTAGGTTTAGGAACCTGAGAAATTTACGTAGAAGCTAACAATTAGGGAAAAGAACCAATGAAATACCTGACCCACACGAAATCACAAAAATGGAGAGGGGAGATGCGGGCATGAGTAGGCTTTAGGTTTCGTTTGGCATAGCGACGACAGTCGTAAACGCATGGGTTAAACCGTCATTCAATCATCTAACAAATTTCATTTGTTTAAATATAAAAGTGGATGGAGTTTCTTAGATGTGCGTTAACAAATGACAGTTCAACCCTTACGTTCACAACTGTCACCATCATGCCATGGAACAGAGTCTAAGGCCGTTGAGTGCGGATATATTTTTTATAAAGTCCAAAATTACTTAAAATTTGAGTATTAATAGTCAAATAACTACTACTAATAACAATATCTTTTTTTAGAGTGGTGTTGATTAATAAGACAAATTTCATAATAATTATATAATTTCGATGTTAATTAATCCAATTAATGATAAACTAATATTAAAATAATTTGGAGGCTAATTAATTAGCTGGAACCCTCTCCTCTCGTCTCCTCCGTCGTTGGACTCGAGCTTCGACTAGGGCGACTGAAGGGGCGATGATTGCGGAGGCAGCGCCGTCGCCGGAGGAGAACGGGTGGAGATCGTCGGCGCCGGAGGAAGCGCATCTGCCGACGGCGGGGAATTTCCTCGGAAGACACCGCCTGTCCGCCGCTATCTCCCGGATCGAGCAAGAGATCCGATCCCTCGAGGTAATCCGCCATTGTCGCACTCAATCTGAAAAGATACTACATAGTTTGTTTTCTCTGATCTGAGCTCTACTAATATTCAATCCAAAGCTAATACAATAGATTTAGGGCTTACTTAGGGCTTTTGGCACTTTGCACCCTAATGTTTAGATATTGCACTTTGCACTCTCATTCTTATATTCTTGGCACTTTGCACTCTAGGCCTTTGAATTCAGCTATCAGAAATTACAAGTGTGCAAAGTGTCGAGAATATGAGAATGGGGAGTGCAAGGTGCAATATTTAAACATTTGGGATACAAAGTGCCAAAAGTGATATTTTTGGAATGCAAAGTGTCAAAAGCCCATCTTTTTATATATTAAAAGCACAAATTTTGTGCAAATATAAGCTTTGATCACAAACAAATGTATTCTCTCATGTTAACTTTGATGAAAATATATGAACGTTTAAGCTCCGTTTGGCACAGCTTTTTTTGCCAAGGTGAGTTTGGACAAAAAACGCTAGCATCATAGAATACATGTTTGGCAAAACAAGGAAAAGAAAACAATGTTGTTTTGAATATAAAGTGGATGAAGTTACTTAGGTGAGGTCGGATGTTCGCGAACGACAGTTTATAATCACTTCATTCACGACCGTTGCCACATGTCAAACGGAGCCTTGGTATAAAAAAAATACTAGGCTCAAGAACACATTCTAGCATCACCCCAATAAAATAAAATATAGTTTTAGAGACCAACAACCCTACATATGAGGGACGTGATAAGATTGTAGTCCCGCATTAGAAAACTCATGTAACCTTTTGCCCTTAGCAATGACATGAGTACCTCCACCTATAATAAATTATTTTGGGTTGAATGCGTAGGTTCTTATTTGTGGAACGAATCATGTCTTTATATGTGCCTCCGGATACATAGGCCGATTGCTGAGCCCAATCTGGCTCAGCTGAACCACCCCACCCGGGGTCGGGGTGTGAGCCACCCAATAAGCAAGCTATTACAACGAGCGGCTGGAGTAGTAGGAAGCCGAGGAGCAAGGCAGTATATAAGATAAAAAAAATGGCCAGGCTCCCGGTAGAGCAAATGAGACTGTTAGGATAACGAACTTGAAACGTGGAGTCCGAGCGGCCAGCGAGCCAGTGGTTAATGGCAAATAGCGCCCCAGTTGATGGCATTCCTCTCTGCGACTGGCACTCGAGGAACCGCGGGGCAGTTCCTTAAATATAGTTATTTTGGATTTTAAAATCTCAAATTTGGCTTGAATTCAAATTTGACAAATAGCTTTTTCTCTCTTTTTAGATTTCGTTCGTGTTAACTTATGTTTTACACCATAAAAACAACGAGCAATTGTGCATTCAGAATAATCTTACATTGCAAAAAAGACGTGACGCAAACACTTTATTTAATAGATTTATGTCAATTGTAACTAACAACAACACTCAAGCCTTTATTCAATTGTAACTAACACGAAGAACAAATGTATATCAACTCTGAGAGGAAATAAAAACTCATCAAACATTTTGTTGAGATGTCTTGAATCATAGTCTGTTTAGTTACCCCTTTAATTTATGCCCCCTTTGCATACATGTTAACTTGCACATTATCTTTGTCATTCCACTGTAAATACAATGAGAAGCTGTGCGTCTAGAATAATCTTACACAACAAAAAAGATGCAGCGCCCTTCATTTAACAGATTTGCTTGAACTACACCTAACAAGAAGAACAAATTTATAGCAATACGTGAGAAAATAAAAACTATAATTTGTTTGAAGTCTTTTTAGTTGACACCATAATCATCATAGTGAATATTCGGTTTTTGTTATTGTTGTGGAAACGTGAGTAGATCGATCAAACAAACAAAAAATCACAGCATAGAAGACAAATTTACGTGGTTCACCGTGAGATGGGCTACGTCCACAAGTAACAACAGTCTATTTTTTACTAGATCAAGAACATAGGAGGTTATGGAAAGTGGACGAGGAGTTTCTATAACACTTTGTACATTTACAAAATACCCTTGATAACTACCACAAAAAATTTGGTTGTGGCTCTGCTTGAATTTCCCCGGACCTCGCTGGTCGAGATCAGTGTCAACGTCGTCTTTGAGTTAGAATTTGAGGCATATAATTAACATCTATAACCTTAATCTTCATAGTGAACATCTGCTGCCGCTTTATATATATTACAGTGTATTCTGAGAAATTCACTTGTATTGTAGAATAAAATATAAATTATGATAGTTTTAGGGTTTAGGGTGTCAAACTTAAAGCCGCCTATTACTACTTCTCTATGAAACTCTAATCTTCGTGTTGAGCATTTCACGTCGTCGCGTATGCACGCAACTTTGTTTTGTTGAACAACATAACTTCTCGTATTATACGATTATATGTTTAGGGTTTAGGGTTTAGGGTAAGATTTGCCTACATTTCACCTGTTGAGATTATATTAGCCAGCAGGACACGTGTGTGTGGGTGTTGACCCCGGTGGGCCCCCTTGTGGCGGAATATCCCTGCGGTCCTGTGGTTGGGGTTAATCCCACACCGCCTGCAGACTTCTCCCCTTTGTGTTCATGTACCCCATCACCCTTCATCTCAATACCTGGGTTTTGAGATGAACTAATGGGTCGGCGGGTTCTAACTTGGTATCAGAGCAGGTTGTCCTGCTGCGGGGGTGTGTTGAGATTGTATTAGCCAGCATGACACGTGTGTGTGGGACCGCGTATTTGGCTTCCCCATCGCGTTCCAGGTCTGGGTGTTGACCCCGGTGGGCCCCCTTGTGGCGGAATATCCCTGCGGTCCTGTGGTTGGGGTTAATCTCACACCGCCTGCAGACTTCTCCCCTTTGTGTTCATGTACCCCGCCACCCTTCATCTCAATACCTGGGTTTTGAGATGAACTAATGGGTTGACGGCCTCTAACTTCACCCTTGTGGTAGTATCTTTCCCCGGACCCTCACTGTGCACGGATGCTTTGTGCGCCGGCTGCCCTTTTTTATACTATTATATGTTTGCTTATTTCTTTGCAACATATTATAAAATAAATCAAATATTATAAATATTTGTTGTTAGATCTTTCTTTTCCTTCATGTAAATTGCTCTTGCTGCATATATTTAGGCAGAACTAGAAGAACTGGATGCAATGGAGCCATGTTCTGCAGCATGCAAGGAGTAAGTGTTACATGAAAACTTCTCATCAACTTTCAAATTTTCATAATCCTAATTCTTCACTGGATGCAGTGTTCTCTCTTCCACGATCGGAATTCCCGACGCGCTTCTTCCCATGTGAGTGGTTCTCGAGAACTCCTTACCTTCCTTCGATATATTTATATAGGGTCATTTACCGTGACCTCCCCTCTAAGTTTGCTAAATTACAGGTTGCACCCCTCTTGATTTTGAAATTACAAAAACCTCCCGTGAAGTTTACATTTCATAAGGGTTAGCATAATTATGGGTTGCACCCATCTATGTTTTGAAATTACAAAACCACTCATGCGAGTTTACAATTCATAACATGCATGCGCAAAAATACCGCCGAGGGAGCTCAGGGGATATTTTTGCGCGTGCTTGTTATGAAATGTGAACTCAGAGGAGAAGGTTTTATAATTTCAAAAGATCGATACGTGCAACTTGTAATTTAGCATACTTACATGGAAGTTCTTGGTCAATTACAATATATATAGTGTTATTTATCGGGACCTCCCCTTGAAGTTTGCGTAATTACAACTTGCACCCCTCCAACTTTCAAAATTTACAAAAATCTATCATCAATGTTCACATTTCATAGCGGTCTAGGCAAATAACCTTATATATTGATCTGTGTGATTAACAATTCTGTTTCTTTTAGGACGGTGTTATTGGCAAACCTATTTGCGCTATTGGCAGCCCATTGTTAAAGGCAGACCGTAAAAATTTAATCTCAGACCATTATGTTAATGACAGATCAAGAAAAAAATAAAAAATAAATAAAATCATAACTTGCTAACTTGCTATGTTATATAATATTCATAATAAATTGGATACAACCATTTGAATCTAATTAAGCAAAAACAAGAAGAAAAATGCATTTACCAATATGGTGCAACATGCAAAAGACACACCAAATAAGTGTAAAACATAATTTTATTTTAAAATATTAAGTTACCAAACGGATTCATCGTGTCCATAGAGCCGCTTTGAGGTGTACATGAAACCGCAGAAATCTGAGAGAATGCATTTAGTGTTATTGGCTCTTGCTCCATAGGAAAACCTAAAAAATCCAACATTTAGTAACCCTAGATCCAAAGCCAAAAAACCCTTAAAAAATCCATCCCTACATATGGAGAAAAGGGGCATGAAATCTCTAAAAAATTGTATAGGAAACTCTCAAATCAAGCAAAACAAACCAAACATAGGAATGAAAAAAAGTTAGCATCCCCCGAACCTTCGATAGAGGAAGGCGGAAGCTGCAGGGGCAAGAACCGCTGGTTGGCGTCAACGACAGGAGGAATTCCAGCGGAGCATGCATCCGACGGCTGCGTCGAGCTGGAGCGGGAAGGCAGCAACGGCGACCTGGAGTGGGTAGGCGGCGGGGGCGACCTGGATCGGGAAGGCAGCGGCGGCGACTTGGATCGGGAAGGCGGCGCGCGATCAGAGTCGGGGAGGAACATCGCGATTGGCGATAGGGTTGGCAATCGGGTTTTTAGATATTTTGCGCTGCCATTAGGTTTTAAAATAAAGGTAAATTTAGAGAGGATTTGAAAGAATTATGGTTTGTCAATATCTAAACGCTGTTTGCCAATAAAATTATCCGTCTTTTCTTTTATCTAGCATGGATGGTCCTGAGAATTCTTTATGGGAGAGATGGTTTCAGCCGGTTCGAAGCTCTCGGAGTCGCACTTGGTGGAGCCACAGAAGCACAGATCTTTTTTAACTGTGCTGCTCCAAATTGTAATTGAATGGTGGTGCTTCCGCTCTTTTGCTCTTGGATCCACAGTGAGTGCTTCTACTTGCTTCATGTTTCTATATAGAATCTGAACCGTCAGTAGAAGGTACGGTGGATGGTAGTGCATGCTGATAAGATTTTGTAAAAATGGTGTGAATTTTGACATTTTGTATTAATATTTGAATCCTGGATTTCTCAATTATTTGGGTTGTTACGGTGTGGAGACTGAGGCTCTATTTGGCTCTCCAAAGAGAGCCTTAGAGGCAAAACACATGTAGTTCTCGGGTTAAGAAGAGGAACCTCCATAAAACTAACCATCTTTATCAACTAATATTTGAATAGTATTTTTCGATAAGCAATTCAGGCACACACTCATAGCGAAATTTGGAGGGGAAATTTGATGGTATCACCGTGGTTCATAGAGCTATGTGCCTCATGGACATTTTAAGCAGTTTTACGGCTGTAATTGAGGCTGTAATGTTATTTTCATAGTACAACCGTAATGTTATTACAGTAGTAATGCTATTTTTATATCACGGCAGTAATATTTTACGGATTATATTACGGTTGAATTACAGCAAAAATATTACAGCCGTAAAACTACTTAAAATGCTCATGAGCCATGAGGCACATAGCTCTATGAATCACGACGGCACCATAAAATTTTCCAACTTGGAGACAGGCATCAACATTATTACACATGACGACACTAAATATACATATTGTTTTCTACAAAGCGAACGTCTGTTGATATCCAAACGAACATTTTCGAGCCCTCTCTGTCTTCTACCAAATTTTTGGGCGACTAAAGAGGTTGCATTTCCTCGAGCGGGAAAGAAAATTTCGCAAAGACAGGCGATGTCACGTGTCATAATCGCGAGGGTCCCGTCTTCAAATCTGAAGACGGAGCCTGTATAGAAAAATTTCACTGAATAAGAGGATGCTACTCCATAAACCTTTGTTACCATTTTTGTTGAGTCATGTTTGAATAACATTTTTGCTACACATAATTCAGAGTCCAACATCGACAAATCGCTGATCTTGCCAATTCATTTGATATCTTAGGCTATATTTGGTTTGGCGATGGCGGGTGCAGCCGGCAGATCAAAACCGGACTTTGGAACCGGAGGGGGAGAGTCGGTGGTCGAAACGGAGCGGATCGCGGCCGTTTCCTCCTTATTGCGGGTGCAAACGGAGCAAACGCCTTCAGCGCCCATTTGTTTACCAGCCGTCCGACTGCATTTGCTCCAAATGTAGGTGGCGAAATGTCGAACCAAACGAAGCCGTTTAAATATATTTTAAATATATTCATGAAAAATATGTAATTTCCAAAATCTCAACTTGGATTTATATCAACCCTCCATCAAGTTCCATCTCGTTCGTGAGTTCGATCTCTTTATGGACCTATCTAGTAACCTGACTCGTCGCTTCCTAATTCTACTTCGGCTCTATTTGGGACAGCTGTTGTGACACGAGAAAAGTTATCTGCCTCTTTTTTAACACGAGCATTTTCCTCCTCATCGGGAAACCAAACGTCTGCAAAACAACATTAACTGCGAATAGAACTTTTTTCATCACGATCATCGTCCCAAACAGAACCTTCATTTTACTAATAGTGCGCGCACGTATGAGCGGCCGCCAACACGTATGAGCGGCCACCAACACGCATCTTTAAATACAATCGCACAACACGCAGCTCAAGCTTTCAACAATATTATAGCGGCTGCATCCATGATGCTAGACCTTGGAAGAAATTCAAGTTCTAATCCTTGTCTATGACTAAACCCACTCTATTATGAAAATAATATAAAAAATTAGTTTAAACAAAATTAACTTATTTAATAAAAAAAACTCAATCCATAATATTTGAAATATTGTTTGTTTTGATTCATCAGAGCCCATATTAAGGTTTTGTTTGGCGTAGCTTATTGCAGCTTATTTGTTCTGGTGAGATTGGACAAAAACGTCATTGTCATAGAATGTATGTTTGGTATGACAAAGTTACTATCATTACCAAAAAAAACTAGTCTGAGGCATAAAATTTTGGTATGACAATGACATTTTTGCCCAACCTCACCGGAGCAAATAAGTTGCGATAAGGCGCGCCAAACGCAGTTTATTTTCGTCCGTCCTAGAATTATTCACAGCTGACTTTCTAACAAAACTCAATCACTTGCTGATATTTATGGGTCCTAATAATTACTCAAGCTCAATAATTTTTCCTCCAAAAAATTATTGCATCACTTTTCACCAAAAAATTTGTTATCCTGAAAGTCAGTTAGGAGCGCGGAATTTTTCCGTCCGGACTCCTGGTGATCTCCAGGAGATCAAATATAATCTCCAGGAGATCAAATATAATCTCCTATGATCTCCAGGGGATCAAATATACCTGAGATCAAAATATAATCTCCAGGAGTACAAATATGATCTCAACCTATTCATTCTTCCATGCGGTAAGATAAGGAGAAACCCGGAGATCATATTTGAACTCCTGGGGATCATATTTTGATCTTAGGTAAAATTGATCTCCTGAAGATCATACTTGATCTCCTGAAGATCATACTCATACTTGATCTCCATGAGATCATACCATACTTGATCTTGAGATCATACTGATCTCCATGAGATCATACTTGATCTCCTTGAGGTCACTCGGAGTCGGACTCCGGACGGAAAAATTAAGCGTTTGGAGCTGCCTCTGTTTGGATTTTTCATTGTGTCAAAGAGACTCTCCTCACTCAGCTGATTAGAAATACTACATTTGGTATCTAAATTCAACCTAACTATATATAGGGTTGTTTACTAGGACCCCTCAAAGTTTGCAAAGCTACAAATTGAACCCCCCCCCCCACACACACACACACACACATTTCTACTAAAAGTTTACATTTCATAACCTGCATGAACAAAAATTCCCCACTGATGCTTTGCTGTAGGGGGTATTTTTGTGCAGGCATGTTATGAAATGTGAACTTATAGGGGAGGTTTTTGTAATTTCAAAAGATACAGGGGTACAACCTATAATTTTGCAAACTTAGAGGGAAGGCCCCAATAAATAACCATATATACATAGACACACACATACATATATAAGACAAATTAGAATTGATTTTCAACAACAAAAAGGCAAAACAAGTATTATTAAACCTACCAGATTCCAAAAGATTGCAGCAGTTATGCTCGAATATGAACAAAGACTCAAAGAGAAGCATTTAAAGACGTTTGTCAGTCACTTAACCTTGACTGCTTTGTCTGAACTGCGAACTCGGACAGATTCAGATTGCTCGGATGTGGAAGAACCACGCTTAAACAGCTTCTTCGCGATGCACGCTACGGCGATTTGAGCGCCCAGGGTGGAACGGGCACGCGACAGGCAAGCAATTCCGCCGATTAGAAGAAGCCCATTCGTGATCCACTTTGAAGAAATTTTCAACTTTACCCCTGACGGTAAATTCCCGGCAGCTGGACTGTCGAATTCGCCGGCAGACGAGATCTCATTCGTGGATGCATCAGTTGTTCCAACATCGCTCTCTATAAAAGCAGGGACCTAAAAGATGTAAGCATATCATTCATATGTTAGTTTACAAAGAAATCATCATAATAATTCCTCAATTTTTACAACAATGTAAAGTTTTTAGAATTAGAACACAAGTAAATCAAAATTTGTGATGTGTTGTAATTCCTCAATTATTACAACAATTCTCAACCAAACGGTAGAGAAAATGGGAAGAAATATGTTACGGATCCGCACTGGGGTGGGGCGTCGCCTACCACCGAAAAAATGGGAAGAAATAAGTTATGGATCCGCACTGGGGCGTCACCTACCGCCTCCGCCACGGGACAAAACGCATGGAGCCGTGGACTCGGGGAGGGCGCCATCGCCTTACCCGTTTTTTTATATCCGTCGTCGTTATTTTTATTTCATGTCGCGCATCTTAGTTTTGGACCCTACGTTGACTTGTAAATTTTTACTCTTCATGCTTAGGAAGGGATGGGGGAAATTGGAGCGAAAACATTAATTAGAATCTCTCTCTACCCACGGCCGTGCCCTAAGAAACCGCAAGCCACTCTGCGCCGAAGCACCCAGCTCGCCTCCCGTACATCTTCCTCCCGCTGGATCCCTTCCCTTCCAAGCATCAACCATAGGTTCCCATAGACCTAAAAAGGGAACGTCAATCTCCTTCTCGATTTCCATCTCCCACGGTCACGAACAAGGTCTCAATTTGGGGCTCCTACCAAAATGATATCCCTGTCAGAACATAGAGAGAAATGGGAAGAAAAATTTGGCGGGGCATCGGCCATCTGAATAAGCATGTAAATAGCGTTTCATAATGAAATGTGAACAAATAGGGATAAAAAATATTTCTTGATGGAGAAAATGGGAAGAAAGCATTACAGGGGTTATGTTAAGACCAAAATGGATGCAATAGGGACTAACAGATTTCTCCCACAACCACAACCAACTACTTGCATAAAATAACAATAAAACGATCACAGTACAGGAAAATAAAAGGGATCCCACTTGAGAGCTATGCTCTGAGAGGTGTTCTCACGGTGAGGGGAAGGATTCCTGATTCAGCCGCCCACAACATACACAACCATCAAGTTCAGCGATAAAAAACAAAACCCTAACTAAGCCTGCTACTTATATGATCCGGTAGTCGGGCCAATTACAAAACTACCCTCCACTAAATAAAATACGCCCAAAAAGATCATAACAATACATTCCTCCCCACAACTTCCTTGTCCTCAAGGAATAATAAAGTGTGGATAGCGTTGCTTGAATGACTCTAGCTCCTTCCAGGTTGCTTCTTCCTTGTTGTCGTTGATCCACTGCACGAGGACTTAGGTCATCATGCGGCCGCGGTTAGGAGGGATGCGGTGGCTCTGGATGCTTTGTGGTTCCACCATCAAGCTGCCCTCCGAGTTGGTGATGTTGGGCAGCAGAATTTGTTGGAAGGGGTTGTTTCGTATATGGTCTCGAAGTTGGGAAATGTGGAAGATGTGATGTATCTTCGCATCTTCGGGTAAGTCCAATTTATATGCCACGGATCCAATGCGTTCGAGAACCCGAAAAGGACCGAAGAACCTCGGGGATAGTTTGTGGAACCCATGTACTCGGAGGCTTGTTTGTTTGTATGGTTGGAGCCGAACATATGCCCATGAGCCCACTTCCAAGGTCCGTTCTCGCCGTTTCTTATCGGCCATGACACGCATTCTATTTCGTGCTTACGCTAAGTTGGTCTTCAATAAGATTATCACCCTCTCTCGTGCTTCAAGTGAACGATCCACTTCCTCCGTTAGCGCTTCACCGGGAATATATGGAACATGAATTGCCGATTCTTGTCCGTATATTACTTCATAGGGTGCCATCTTAATGGCTTTGTGGTAGGTAGTGTTATACCACCACTCCTCTAACGGTAACCACGTCACTCAACTGTGTAGTTGTTCAAAGCACATGCACCTCAAATAGCTTTCAAAGCGACGGTTGACAACTTCTGTTTGACAGTCCGTTGGTGGATGGTAGTCCATGGAGAACTTCAGTTGTACTTCAAGAAAGCTGAATAGTTCTTGCCAAAACTGGCTTAGAAAGGTTGTGTCCTTGTCACTGACTATGGAGGTCGTAGTCCATGGATTCACACGATCGAATCTAGGAAGAGTTGGGCTACTCCTTGTGTAGTGTAGGGGTGAGCGAAAGCGCTGAAATGAGCTTGTTTACTTAGACGATCGACCACTACAAGTATCGTGGTCATTCCCTTGCTCTTGGTTCACAAAGTCTAACGATATGTCTTGCCAAATACGAGTGGGAATAGGCAGCGGTTGCAATAGCTCCATCAGTTTTTGTGTATCCGTTTTGCATTGTTGGCAAACCGTGCATTGTTGGATGCACTCATACACCTCCGGTTTCATCCGCTTCCAATAAAATATATTTTTGAGGCTCCAATATGTTGAATTAATGCCCGAGTGACCTCCCACCGCCCCATCGTGGAACAACTTCAGCAGTATCTCCTTCATAGTCGGGTCCTTCCCCACCACTAATCGACCCTTGCACTTCAAGGCCATTTGCCCATTCATATTTCGGACAACTTGATCGGTCTTGCTTTTTTTATGTGATGATGTTGTGTATATCCATGTCCTTTGCCCATGATTCTTTCAACTGTTGCAAGACGTTGGACCGGATAGTGACCAACACATTGAGTTCTCCCTTGTCCGCTTCATCTTAGCAGACCCATCCGTATTCAATTTGAACCACCCGGGTTCCACTTAACCGGGACATAGGTTGGGCGAGAAATGGTCTGAACATGCTAAGCTAAAGCGAAAAATTCCCCTGCTCTTTGAATCGCAATCTCAATAACATCTCTTTGAGGTTGGTCCCATCAGTGGCGACAGAGAACGCTCATCAACCGGACGCAAAAGCGCCACACAGGATTGTCAATGGCAAACACTCTCACTTTCTTTCCCACTACCCTCGAGTTTGACTCCTAATCTCCCGACATTGGCATCATGGTCTCACTCACTCATCCGAATCCCCATTGCCATTGGTGAGAAGACTGATTGTCATCCCATCAAGTAATCAAGGAGCGGAACGGAAAAGAGCATTCAAGATCGAAAGCAGTTGATGATCGGTTACCATGACGTGACACGCTATCGTCCTCGAAAGCATGTCTACGCACAAGTTCTCCTTGCATTGCTTGTATTGGATCGTGTAATCATAACCTAGGAGCTTGGCTAGATACTTTTATTGTGCGGGCGTTGCTAGCTTTTGGTCAAGCTCATATTTCAAGGAACGTTGGTCCGTCTTGATAACGAATGAGTTCCCCAACAAATAATGCCGTCATTGTTGTACCGTCATCACGATATCGAGGAGTTCCTTTTTGTACACAGACATGGATGCATTTTTCTTCCCAAGTTCTCGGCTGAAATACGCAATCGGTCTCCTTTCTTGCATGAGAACCGCTCCTACTCCCGCCTCTAACGCGTCGGATTCTAGGACGAAAAGTTTGTGGAAATCAGACATGCACAGAACCGGAGGCCGTGACACCGCTTCTTTGAGTTGAATGAAGGCTTGTTCGGCTTCTTGATTCCATTTGAACCCTTTGTTTTGGAGCAGCTCCGTGAGCGGTCGTGCGAGGGTTCCATGGTGTTGGATGAAGTGCCGGTAATAGCCGGTGAGCCCGAGGAAGCCATGTAATTTCTCCACCATCGTGGTCGCGGGCACTCCAACATGGCTCGAATCTTCAGTGGGGCAGTTTCCCCTCCCCAGTTGGAGATAAGATGACCCATGCAGTGTACATGTTGCAGCCCAAAGTCGCACTTGTATCACTTGAGGAGTAATTGGTGGTGTCGCAAAGGGGCAAATGTGAATTGGAGATGTTGTAAATGTTCTTCCCACAACCTGCTAAACACAAGAATACCATCAAAAATACCAAAATAAACTTGAGCAGTAGATCCTGGAAGATCTTGTTCATCAAACTCTGGAATGTGGAAGAGGCGTTGATTAGCCCAAATGGCAGAACCAAGAATTCGTAGTTGTCATGCTGAGTGCGAAACGTTGTCTTATGGATGTCGGCTTCCGCCATCCTCACTTAATGGTAACCCTCACGTAGGTCTAATTTGGAGAAGAATATTGCCCCGCAAATTTCAGATCAACTCTTCAATAATGGGGATTGAAAATTTATCCTTAACGGTGTGCTTGTTGAGGTGGCGGTAATCAATACACAACCGCCATGTATTGTCACCCTTCTTCACCAACACGCCCGACGCGGCAAATTGGCTAAGGCTTGCCGGATCACTCCGGTTTGTAGCATCTTCTTGATCAAGTGTTCAATGATCGTCTTTTGTAGGGGTGGGTAACGATACGGCGGCAAGTTTATGTCCACCTTGTCTTCCTTGAGGATGATGCGATGTTCATGCTCCCTTGTTGGTGGCAGCCATTTGGGGTCTTCAAATAAGTCCTGAAAGGACTCCAAGAGGTTCGTGAGCAACTGCCTTTGGGTGTGTTCCAGCTGGAACTCCTGCTGGTTTGGCTCCAAACTTCCTGCTTGGAGTGGTGTGGGCTATCTGTGGCTCAGCATACAGAGCTCCCTGAGCTCGTCTTCCTCCATGGGGACCGCCGACCTATTCCACTGCTAACATATGAATTTAGCCATGTTTTGCTTGCCCCTGCTCTTCACGTCGTTGTTGCATCCATGTCCCCGCTAGGTTTTTGGAGCCCCGCAATGCAATTCTTCGTCTTGGGTCGTAAATTACAATGTTAGATTTCGGAAATCCCATTGTATAACTCCTAATGTGATGATTCATTGTACTATGAGGACCATCTCACACCCACCGAGAGGTAAAACTAGCATATCCGAAGAAAAGAAAATGCCCCACATCCGCCATTTGAATCCAACCACCTTATGCGAACTTGATATGCACTTGTCGTTGGCGAAGACCATGTTAAATGTGGGTATTGGTACTAATTTGCACTGTAATATTATGGTAGTCTCCCTATCCAAGAAGTTGTGGGTGTTGTCCGAATCAATCAAGATATGTATTGGTTGGCCTTGGTAGGACGCAGTCACCCGCATGGTGTAGAAGTGTGAGGTCCACATCAATGCGTGCATAGACACTTGTAGCATTTCCTGCATGTCCTCTTCATTGTGGATTATCTCAAGGCCCTCATCTGTGTCATCTCCCTCCTGCACGTACTCGTCCTATTCAGGGATGAGTTGTATAGCATAGGCTTGTTTGTGGGTCGCACACCGATGACCTGGAGAATATTGTGCATCACAACCAAGCATAAGCCTCTGCGGTGTTTGTCCTCCACCTCCGTTGTGGTTCACTGTGGGCCTCCTCTAGCCAAGTTAAACCCAGTTCTGGGCGGTTAAGGGGGGCTCGAACAGGTCCTGGCATAAAACTGGTAGATGGGTTGTTACCTCGCAGGGCGGTGTCGGCGGATAGTGCGACCCCCTTTTTTGACGTAAGTGCAATTTGCATTCCTGAAGGCGGGCGAGATAGGCCATGTCTGCGAGTGTCTTTGGTTGCAACATCCGCACAGAATATGCGATCTCCTACTTCAAGCCGGCGAGGCAAAAACTCATAGCGTGATCTTCTTGAATGCGTACATGGTGGTGAAGCATATCAAATTCCTCCAAGTGTTGTTGTACCGACCCTTCTTGGCACAAATTTTTTAACTGCCAAATGGGGTCATCGAATCATATAGACTCGAACTGGTTGGATATGGCGTAGCTATACTCTTCCTATGTCGGCCCCTGTCTTGGTGCCAAAAGAGGGTCTTGCCTTCCAGATGCATCGAGGCGGGTTGGACCTTTTATTGGAGCATGATTTTTGCATCCCTTGATTTGAAAACAACAAATATCACATTGTATTTGTTCATGCTTGTTTATAATGTGCAGAAACAATAGGTACAATTCCCCTATGAGTCTAATGCGGATTAAAGAAGAAAAGCTCTGGATTTAGAGATATCACGGGCATCAATAATTAGGAAGACGGCAGACAGGCAGCAGACAGACGGCAGAGGGTTTCTTTACTAAATATGTATCGACACTAACGCCAGACGTTATGAATACCACGGAGCGATAAGGCCACGATCTACCACGACCCGCATGATCCAGGCACACGACACGTGCGTTTTGCTATTATCGTTGGGCGATATCAATACTGCAGGACGGTAGTACCACGATCGGCCACGATCACCGCATTAACTGCCACGCTCTCCACGACATCGGTCACGTGTCAACACAATACGCAACCGCTGGGTGGTATCGATATCGCTGGCATTAGCTCCCGAAGCCTATTTAAAGAGTTCTCATTGTCCAAGGTTACAACTTCTGAAGCCACAACTCCTACCTTTCGTGAAGGCTTTCAGCTCCAAATTCCAGAGCACTCTCAGCACCATCCTTGAAGATCAAGAGTGAGGACATTTTCGCACGCTTCAGCTCCGATGATGTTCATGACGATTTTTCATCATCTCCTTCAAAGCTCTTTAATATAGGGAGTTCTTTATTTCTTATTTTATATTCTCTTTTGTAACAGTGGTGAATTCGCTGCCTTTTGTGTGGCGACTAGGCCTTGAGAGGTTTTGATGTATCCGTCGTCGCATCGTAGTTCTTTTTTATATACTTAGTTTTGTATTTCATTTCATGTACTCATCCTCATTTAATGTTGTAGAAATGGAGAAAGCCAACCTTGTATATATGTCCACTTGATACAAATACAAAGAATGAGTACATATATATAGATGAGAGAAAGAGAGAGAAAAGTCCTATACACAATGTGGGACTAAAGAGAGGAGAGAAAAAGCAATAAATGCTATACAAATGGGCCTAATGTTAAGTGGGCTTTTCCAACACTCCCCCGCAAGCTGGAGCGTATAGGTCATATGCACCCAGCTTGGACAAACATTGGTAGAACAGAGTGCTTGATAAGGCCTTTGTGAGGATGTCGGCAACTTGATCAGTTCCTGGAACATGCTTTAATTCAAGTTTCTTCAGTTGAACCTTTTCACGAACAAAGTGACAGTCAACCTCGATATGTTTTGTGCGCTCATGAAAGACCGGATTCTTTGCGATGTGTTGGCGGCTTGACTATCACAAAATAGAACAGCAGAGGAGGGGAGTTTTACTCCCAGGTCAGTGAGGAGACTTTCAAGCCATGTGAGTTCTGAAACAACTGAGGCCATCGATCTGTATTCAGCCTCTGCAGAGGAACGAGCCACCACAGCTTGTTTCTTACTCTTCCAAGTAATAAGATGCCCACCAAAATACGTACAGAACCCACTAGTTGACCTTCGATCGTCCAGGGAACCCGCATAGTCGGCATCAGAATAGGCAACCAATGCGGGAGCAGAGTCGGAGGTTTTGTAAACCAGCCCTTGGCCTGGAGCTCCCTTAAGGTATCGGAGAATCCGTTCAACCGCTTGGAGATGAGAAGCCCGGGGGGCATGCATGAACCTACTGACAACCCCAACTGCAAATGATATATCTGGCCTTGTGACTGTTAGATAGATCAACTTGCCCACAAGGCGTCGATAGTATTCCGGGTTCGGAAGTAGCAAATCGTCATCCGAAGCATGAGCGCATAATTTGTGATTTGCCTCCATCGGGGTACATGCTGGCTTGCAACCAGACTGACCAGCATCTTTGAGAAGATCGAGACAGTACTTTCGTTGGGAGAGTACCAACCCGTCCGGCCGCCGGGCGATCTCGAGACCAAGGAAGTAGCGAAGTTTCCCCAGATCTTTAGTCTGAAAAACAGTGCTCAGGTGTTGTTTGACGTCTTGAATCCCCTTTGAGTCATCCCCAGTGAGAAGGATGTCGTCAACATAAACCAACAGAAGAACGGTGCCAGTGGCCCGGTGTCGGGTAAAGAGGGAGAAATCTGCAGAGCTCCGAGTGAACCCCATGTCCCGAACCACCTTGCTAAACTTGTCAAACCACGCCCGTGGGGACTGTTTGAGACCATAAATTGACTTTTTGAGAAGACAGACCCGAGACTCCCCCGTGGTCTCAAACCCGGGCGGTTGGCGCATGTAGACAGTTTCCTGAAGGTCGCCATTCAAAAAGGCGTTCTTGATATCAAGTTGATGAAGAGGCCAGCGGCGGTGTACCGCGACGGAGAGAAGAACGCGGACAGTGTTAAGCTTGGCCACCGGAGAGAATGTTTCCTCATAGTCGAGGCCCTCCTGTTGGGTGAAGCCCCGGGCCACAAGACGGGCCTTCAGACGGGCAATAGTGCCATCCGGAGCATGCTTGATAACGAAGACCCATTTGCATCCAACCGGGTGCTGACCGGGAGGTAAGGGAACCAAGACCCAGGTCTGGTTGGCCCAAAGGGCCGTCATTTCTTCGTCCATGGCAGCCCGCCAGCCAGGATGGTGAAGCGCCTCCTGCAAAGAGTTAGGGACTGAAACAGAAGATAAGGAGGTGGCAAGGTGAAGAAGAGAGGGGGAGAGGCGATGGAGCGAGACGTAGTTCGCCATCGGATGAGCGGTGGAGACGGGAGCCGGAGCAGCAGGGAGCAGAGCACCAGAGGGCGAAGCCGACTGCAGAGGAGCCACAGAATGAGGAGAGCGACGAGAATAGACCCGGATAACCGGGGGTGGTGGACGGACCGGAGGTGGTGAAGGGAGAGAGGCTGAGGAGTGAGGAGCAGGAATGATAGGACGAACGACGGGAGCGGGAGGCAGAGCGATATCCGGAGCAGGGAAGAAAGGAAGATCTTCACGGAAAGTTACGTCAGGCGAGACAGTAACCTTGCGGGTAGTAGGCGAATAACATACATAACCCTTCTGAGTGCGCGAGTACCCGACAAAGATCTGCTTGGTGGCACGAGGGTCCAACTTGTCCGTGGAGGGACCGAGGTGGTGAACGTAGCAGGTACACCCAAACACCCGTGGTGGAAGAGGAAAAGGCGAAGTTGTGGGAAAGAGGAGGCTGAAGGGAGTAGCATACTGGAGGACGGAAGACGGGAGGCGGTTGATGAGGAAGCAAGCCGTGGAGAGAGCGTAGTTCCAGTACGGTTTGGGGACCTGCATTTGAAGCATAAGCGAGCGAGCGACATCAAGAAGGTGACGATTCTTGCGCTCGGCGACACCATTCTGTTGTGGAGTGTACGGACAGGAGGTTTGGTGAAGAATGCCGAATTCAGAGCAGAGAGTGGCAAACGCATGGCTGGTGTACTCCCGCGCATTGTCTGTACGAATAGTGCGAATAGGCGCAGAGAACTGAGTGCGGGTCTCGAGGATGAAAGCCCGGAATACGCGGGGAAGTTCAGAGCGATCCCGAAGGAGATATAACCATGCCATGCGAGAGTAATCATCAATAAAAGTAAGAAAATAGCGATAGCCAGAAATACTAGTAACTTTGTACGGACCCCATATATCGGAGTGTACTAAAATAAAAGGAGCGGAGCTCCGAGTACAATGAGGGGGAAAAGAAGAACGGGGTTGTTTGCCCAAAATACATGTGTCGCAACGAAAAGCAGGGAGAGTGACATCAGGAAGGGCCTTCCGGAGGACTGGAAGAGGAGCATGTCCCAGACGGCGATGCCAATCCGAAGAGGAGGTAGATGCGAGGACAGTAGGAGAGTCGTCAAGGAGATAGAGCCCATTCTGCAGTCGTCCTCTACCAATGATAGTCTGCGTCTGCTGATCCTGTATGAGAAAAGAAGAAGAAGTAAATGTCACTGAGTAATTAGAATCAGTAGTAAGGCGACCGACAGAGAGTAAATTGAAAGGAGAGCCCGGAACATGTAGAGCCGAGCGTAGGAGGAGAGAAGAGGTGAGAGAAATATCAGCACATCCAGATACGGGAACCGACGCTCCATTAGCAACAGTAATGTACTTCGGGTGAGGTGAAGACAAGTACTGTGGTGGCTTAACAGAGGTGATATGATGAGTGGCACCAGAATCAAGGATCCAGCGCGGGCCAGAGGAGAGGCAGGCGATACCTTCATTGGAGAGAGAGGCAGCAGAGGCAACCGAGGCAGGCGGACGGCTGAGCAAGCCATGAAGGTGCTGGAGCTGAAGACGAACCTCGTCGAGCTCAGTACGAGAGGAGGCAGAGTCGGTAGTAGCAGCAGAGGCATGTGGACGAGGCGGACGGCCATGTTTGCGAAAGCAAGTGGCCTCAAGATGACCAACTTTACCACAGAACGAGCATTGAGGCCTAGACCGGCCACCGCGACCCCGGCCGCGAGAGTCAGAGCGGCCACCACGGGCAGAGGGGGGAAGAGGTAGTAAGGGAGCAGGTGCCTGTTGAACAAGAGCCGGAGAAGGAAGTCCGGGAACATCCGGAGGCGGGGAGACTTTGAGAAGCATTGAGCACACGTCGGAAAAGGACGGTGTAACAGTAGAGGAGAGGATGTGAGCCCGGACACTGTGAAGATGAGGGGGTACCCGGGCCATCATCATGGCGATACCCACAGCTTCCTTCTGGGTACGTTGAGCAGCGAGATCTAGAGTGGGAGGCTGATGGTGGATCCAAGCCTCAACCAGAGACCGGGCTTGAGCAACAAAGGATGTCAAGTCGGTGGCGTCACTGCTGTCAAGGGCCTGGAGAGCGGTGATGATATCATAGAGATGGTGGAGACTATCTTTGCCGGAGTAGAGGGTGTGTAGCTCGTCCCACATGCCTTTGGCCGTCTCATGATACATGGTCAGACGATAAGATTCGCCATCAAGAGAGTTGAGGAGCCAAGTCTGCACACGCCCATCATTGCGTAACCACTCCTCAGTAGGCACACCAATAACGGTCTGGGTCAGATGATGAAGGAATCCCTTGGACTGAAGGACACGGCGAACAAAGTGTGCCCATTCCACAAAGTTCTTCTTGCCATTGAGCGAAATTGTGGTGATCCGGAGCTCGTCTCGGACTTCTGGTAGAGAGGCCGGGCGTTCAGGAGGAACTGCCGTACCGACGGAGTCTGCAGAGGTAGACATGGAGGCCGCAGCGAGCTTGAAGGAGGCCGCAGCGAGCTGGAAGGAGGCCGCAGCGAGTTGGATGAGACCGCAGCGGGCTGGAGGCCGCAGCGAGCTGGAGAAGACCGCAGCGGTCTGGAGGCCGCAGCGAGCTGGAGAAGACCGCAGCGGGCTGGAGGCCGCAGCGAGCTGAAGGAGGCTGCAGCGAGTGGGAGGAGGTCGCAGCGAGCTGGAGGAGACCGCAGCGGACTGGAGGCAGCAGTTAGAGGAAGCAAACAGAGAGCGGACTGGGAGAGGACGCGGCGACCTGGATGAGGTCGCGGCGAGCTGGAGGATGATGCGGGCTGGTTCAGGTCGCGGCGGTCTGGGTCAGACCGCGGCGGACAGGAGAGACCTGATAAGAGAGGACACGCCGGGGCTGACTTGCGAGCTGGCGGGCTGGCGGGCTGGCGAGCTGGCGGGCTGGCGAGCTGGCGAGCTGGCGAGCTGGCGTGCTGGCGAGCTGGCGAGCTGGCGAGCTGGCGAACACAGCGCGAACGGCGGATGAAGGAGACCAAGGAGAGAGGTCGCCGAGGTCGCGGCGGACAGGAGGAGGCCGCAGCGGACAAGTTGAAGCAGTGGACCCCACAGGATGGCTATAAAAGGAGGGGGCCTGAGGAGAAAGGGAGAGAGGGGGGGACGAAGTGGATCCACGGGAGAGGAAGCGGACAGGAAAAGTGAGGCCGCAGGAGAGATGCGACTAGAGGATGCGGACTGGACAAGGGAGGCCGCAGAGACCGCAGGCTGCTGGGCGGACAGTAGAGGGAGTCCGCAGGAGAGTCGAACCTGCCTCTGATACCATGTAGAAATGGAGAAAGCCAACCTTGTATATATGTCCACTTGATACAAATACAAAGAATGAGTACATATATATAGATGAGAGAAAGAGAGAGAAAAGTCCTATACACAATGTGGGACTAAAGAGAGGAGAGAAAAAGCAATAAATGCTATACAAATGGGCCTAATGTTAAGTGGGCTTTTCCAACAAATGTAATTGTTCGGCTCGTTGGGTTGACCGTCCGATGAGACCATAAATAAAAGAGGTCCAGTAATTCGAGTAGTTAGGACGTTAATACAAGCTTAGTTTATTTAAAAAGATGTTAAGATTATGCCCAAAAATAATTGGAGAAGACATTAATTATTAGGAGACAATTCAAAAAATAATTGTTGAAAATTTTTTGGAAATCAACATTTGGAAACCATCATCAATAATATTTGGAAAATCGACAATTGACAGGATATTGGAGAGAACTTTGGAAAGATATTTCTTGAGGTATTTTTGGAAAACTAGTATAGAAGGAAAAAAAATCATCTCAACCTCTATTTATTAAAGTCCATGATGAAGAAGGGGAGGAACCCGGATACCACAGAAACGAGGACACCTCTGTTTCTCTGCCTTTTCGGTACAGACATTCCCGAATTTTGAAACAACCAGCGACCTAAGTCCCATTCGTCGGGATCATCTTTTCGGCTGTTCCTGTGAGCCCGAGCAGTGCTTGGCCCCTTCCCCGACGGATTCCTCTGGCGCGCACTTCCTGCAATCACCGGCAACACGCCGAATCGGCGCTTCCATGGCTTCCAGTGCCCGTCTGATCCGTTAGGTCGTCGTCGACCTCATTGTTGTTCTCTGGCGACCTCTCCCGATCGACGTTGACTTCGACCCCTTTAATCCGTCAATCGTCTGTGGCTCCTTGCGATAACATCGGCAGGGATAAAATTCCTCCGTCAATCTGTTTTGATTTTCTTCACATCGACTGGGCTTGGACTGGGCTCTTGCCCCTGGATAACTTCATCCCCTCCTTGCTACTCATTTGGGCATAATTTTATGCGTCTCATTTAAATAACTAAAGCTTGCCGTCGATGTTCTTTTTTGCTTTTATTACCGCTATTCCATAAATTATTGCATCTGGGTTATGCTTGTACAAATCCCGCGACCGTTCAAATCGAAGGCGCCGAAGAATTTCCTTTTGAATAACGAATAACGGTTGTGCTGGAATTTTATCGTTAAGATTCGTTTTATGCGCGAACATCTCGATTTGACCGCTCGGCCCCCTTTTTTAAAAAAATTAAAAATCAACCCGTTTGCAAATTCCTTATCTTTTTATTATATCACAACTATATTATTTTGCTAAAAATATTTAATTTTGAAAACCCTAACCCTAGGTTTCATTAGGTTTAGGGGGTAATTCGCCGCCTTTTGTGTGGCGACTAGGTCAATGCATAGATCTAGGGGGAGGCTAGAGGCCATATCTGGGATAATATGTGCTATAGTCAGTTGGTCCTTAGAAGGACCGATGAGGAAACAAAAATAAATATTTTCTTATAGTCTCGATTTCAAGCTTTATTGAAACCAAAGTTTATGTATTGATCTTAATGAAATAAAATCATTTGTTGTATCATCTATATTTTTGGGTTTTTATTTCATTCTAATATTTTTGAGAAAAATGACTTTGACATATTTTTCACAAGTTCCCTTGTTTAGCTAACGCCCGGTGGTAACTACTAACGTTGGCGGTAGCAACAAAAACACAAGTTTTTCTCTCTCAATCGATTATCTGAAAATTTCTTCAAGTATTATTTAAAATCCGTGAAATCCCTTATTCACCCCCCTCCCCTCTAAGGGCGTCATAAGACCCAACACCTTTGTCTCCAGGTTCGTGGAGGCAATGTCGAAAAGTTGATGACAACGGTAGAGCCACTTATGAAGTGCATAGTTGAATATACGCATTATTTCTTACGTTTCTTTTCCGTCATCGCACTTATGTAATCCACGTGATATATCACGTGTTGTGGTCCTATATATATGTATGTTATTGTTGTTTCTGGTCTAAATACAAAAACCATCTTTCTACTTGGTATCAGAGCCAGGTTCCGCCGACAACCCGATCCCGCTCCGTCGCTCGGCCCGTCGCTCGCTCCCGCTCGGTCGCTCGCTCCCGTTCCGTCGCTCGCTCCCACTCCGTCGCTCGTTGTTACTCGCCCCATCCGTCGCTCGCTCCGTCGATCACTGGCAGTAGCCTGATCGTAGCCCATCACTCGCTCCCGCCCCGTCGCACGCTGGCGTAGCCCGATTTCCCCGCTCCGCCGCTGGCTCTGTAGCCCGATCCTTCCATCACCCGCACCAGCCACACTAGCCGCCACCGCGTCTTTCTTCTTCCGTCCTTGCATCTCCGGCCAGTTGTTTTGTCCTCCATGAGGGCTACCGGAGACACCGTGCTCGCATCCTCTGGTGTTCCTTCCGGCGTCGAGATCTAAGGGACACCCGTAGGATGTGATTTTGTTTGATGTGAGATCTGCATTCTCTTAGATGGAGGATCAATCCGACATCTCCCCTAATACTCAATTTGGTACTCTTACCGGTTCCTCTGGCAATCCTCCACGGAGTCATGGACACTCTGGCTCGTTGAAGATTACTATTGTTGCCTTGGATGACACAAATTATCTGGAATGGTCCAGGGCGGCCCAACATGCTATTCGCAGTCACCAGCTATATGGACTCATTGATGGTACCACCGTTGAGCCCCCACGTGCCGATCCCTCATGGAGAAAATGAGATTCGGACAATTCGTTGGATGTAGCGTGGTTACTGCATTCGATGTCCCCTCAGGTGTATCGTAGTTATATGTTGTTGGACTCTGCTTATGATATTTGGACAGGGGCCCGTGATACTTACTCTCAGGACGGCAATTCGATGCAAGTGTATGAGCTCACCCGCCGAGTTCTGGAGCTGAAGCAAGGAAATATGACTATTGCTGTCTACTATTCTGAGTTTGAGCGCCTCTATCAGGAGCTGGATTTCTTCAACACATTTATTGTGGCTTGCACTGCTGATGCAGTGGCCCTTCAGAAGGATAAAGATCGATTCTGGGTTCATGTCTTTCTTATGGGGCTCAACATGGAGTTTGACGTTGTTCGCCTACATGTCCTCCATCGTGAGCCACTTCCCTCCCTTCGGGAGGCCTTCGGCATGCTCCTCAGTGATGAGAATCGTCGTCGCACTCTTGGCCCCCTACTGATCACTCTGCACTTGTTGGGCTGTCTCGCGGACCACCTCATGTTTGTAGTCATTGTGGGAAGAAAGGCCATACAAAAGACTCTTGCTTTCGTCTGCACCCGCACCTTGCCCCTGGTGGTCGGGGCTCTGGTTCTCGGGGTCGAGGTGGATACCGTGGTCGTGGTCGTCACTCTGGTGATCGCTCTCAGTCTTCTGCGCACTCTACTGAGGTTCTAGAGGACGTCTCCCAAGGCCTGTCTGTTGTTGAATTAGAGGCTTTCTGTCATCTGTTGCGCTCCCACACAGACTCTACCCCTGCTGGTTCTCATGTTGTTGTTGCTACTTCAGGTCTGTCCAGTGCTCATGCTGTATCCTCTTCTCTTTCCGAGTGGATTATCGACTCGGGTGCGACATACCATATGACTGGCTCTGCCTCAGGTTTTACCTCCTATTCTCCTCTTTCTGGGCGTGATAAGATTAGTGCTGCTAATGGCTCTCTCTCAGTCATTGCTGGTAAAGGGATTGTCCCTTGTTCTCCTGACCTATCACTATCTTTTATTTTGCATGTCCCGTCTTTTCCTCGCAATCTGCTTTCGTTAGTCACTTGACTACCTCTTTAAACTGTTTTGTAACCTTTTTACCCTGATGTTTGTGTGTTTCAGGATCTGGATACGAGGCGTACGCTTTGCGGTGGTAGGAATGTTGGCGGGCTATACTTGCTGGACTAGACCTCTACCAGGGCTCTTTCATCCACCAGATCTCCGACTCTTCATGACATCTGGCACTGGCATCAGCGTCTTGATCACCCTTCTGCTTTATATCTTAGCAAACTGTTTCCTATTTTTCATCATTTAATTCAGTCGTTTTCTTGTGACACATGTGAACAATCTAAGCATGTTCGTCAAAGTATTAGTCATATGTCTGCTCCTAGTTTATGTTCATTTGATGTTATTCATTCTGATGTTTGGGGTTCAACCCCGGTGTTATCTTTATCTGGCTATAAATGGTTTGTTACGTTTATTGATTGTCACTCCCGCACTACATGGCTTTATCTGCTTAAAAATAAAAGTGACGTGCTCTCTTGTTTTCAGTCATTTCATAAGATGGTGACCCCACAATTTGGTGGCACAATTCGTGTGTTTCGTAGTGATAATGGTGTGGAATATGATGACCGGGGAGCGTTTGGGGCCTATCTTGCCAATCATGGCATCATTCATCAAACCACATGTGTCCACACTTCCACTCAAAATGGGGTCGCCGAACGGAAGAATAGGCACTTGCTGGAGGTGACTCGGTGTTTACTTCTTGTTATGCACCTTCTCAAATCCTACTGGGGTGATGCAGTTCTCAGGGCTGCGCATCTCATCAACCGCCTTGCGTCCCGTTCCATCTCTTATGATACGCCCCTCTCCCGTCTCGCCAAGAACCACATCGTCCACACCTCTCATATTACTCCTCGTATCTTTGGTTCTGTCTGTTTTATCAACGTTCATACCCCGCACCGTGATAAACTGAATGCGCGTTCCATTCGATGTGTTTTCGTTGGTTACTCTCCTACCACCAAAGGATATCAATGTTATCATCCTCCGACTCGTCGCTACTATTGCACTGCTGATGTTATATTTCGTGAGGGGGAGTCGTACTTTGGTCCTCCTCAGGGGGAGACAAGTAGCAACAGTGACGAGAACATCGACTCTCCTCTTTCGATTGTAGACTCTCCTCTTTCGCGTGTTATCACTCCTCATATTTCCCCTTCCAATGATCTGACTACTGCCCTTGTCTCTTCCCCTTCCGCTCCACCTATATACACATATTCCCGTCGTCCTAAGGCTGTTGAGCAAGTGCAGACTGTTGATGTTCCGCCAGTGTCGGTGGTTGTCTCCGCTCCAGATTCTGATGATGACCTTCATGTTCCTCTTGCTCGCCTTACAGGTAAAAGGGGTGCCACCAAACACCCCATTGCCAACTATATTTGTTAAAGGGGTGTTCATTAAAAACCGAAAACCGACCAAACCGACCCGAACCGCCCAAACCGAACTGATTTTACACCGAACCGAACGACTCGGTTCGGTTTCGATTTTTCTCCCTGAAAAACCAAACCGCACCGACTAATAATACATGTAAAAATATTATCAATAATGCTCTTTAAACTATTTTTATTAACTAAATAATGTACACAAATTATATCAACTTAATAATTTTAATATTATTTTAACCTAAATAAATTTTTGTAGTGCATATTTTATGCATCAAGAATAGTTAAATATTTTGTTTAACTGATTTTATTTATTTCTTTTATATTTATTACTCGATTTCGCAATAAAAATATTCAATCATACGTTTTTTTTATGTAATATGAGCTATTAGCTGTAATATATCATATGTAAATATAACTTGATGATATTAAATTTTTAATTATCATATCCTTTTTAAAACAATTCTGAGATATTTAAGTACACATTTATTTTAAATAGTATAATTGAAAAACCGAAAACCGAACCGAGTAAACCGACCAAAAAAACGAACCAAACATATAAACATCGGTTTGGTTTCGATTTGGGTCTAAACCGACCCAAACTGAATCGCTTACACCCCTATTTGTTATACTCACCTCTCTCAAGCCCACAAAGCTTTTATCTCATCACTTTCATCTATTATGATTCCTAAGACATGGCAGGAGGCTGTTCAGATACCTAAGTGGAAACAGGCAATGGAGGAGGAATTGCGTGTCTTGAAACAAAATGAAACATGGCGGCTCACTAGCCTTCCCCCTGGGAAGCGAATGGTCGGGTCCTGATGGGTCTTCACCGTGAAACAGAATCAAGATGGGGTGGTGGAGCGGTACAAAGCTCGCTTAGTGGCTCAGGGGTATATCCAGGCTCAAGGCATTGACTACCAAGAGACCTTTGCTCTTGTTGCTAAGATGAACTCAATTCGAGTGCTTCTCTCCTGTGCTGCGAGTTGTGGATGGGAGTTACAGCAGCTCGATGTCAAGAATGCGTTCTTGCATGGTGATCTGGAAGAGCAGGTCTACATGAATATTCCCTCGGGTTTTGTTATCAAAAGATCCAGTGGGAAGGTATGTCGTCTGCAAAAATCTCTGTATGGCCTGAAACAGTCTCTGAGAGCTTGGTTTAGACGGTTTAACAAGACCATGATTCAGCTAGGATACACCCAAGGTCAAGCTGATCACACTCTCTTCATCAAGAGAAAAGGTGCACAGGTCCTTATTCTTATTGTGTGCGTGGATGACATCATCATTACCGGAGATGACTTGGAGGAGATTAGTCACCTGAAAAAACAACTAGGCAAGGAATTTGAAGTCAAAGATCTGGGGAAGCTGAAATATTTCTTGGGAATTGAAGTTGTGAGGTTTCGACGGGGGATCTTCATCTCTCAAAGTAAGTATACACTTGACCTTCTGGAGGAGACTGGAATGTTTGGGTGTGTCCCCGTGGACACTCCAATTGAGGTTAATCATAAAATTGATGTGGATACTAGTGGGGAGAAAGTGGATGCATCAAAATACCAACGATTGGTTGGGAGGCTCATATATTTGTCTCATACTCGCCCGGATTTACGTACAGTGGGCATCCTAAATAGATTTATGCACTCTCCTTCTATACGTCATCAGTAAGCTGCCTTTAGGGTGTTGTGACACCTCAAGAAGACACCAGGGCGTGGGATTTCTGTTCAAAGCTAATCAATCTTTGGAGGTTGAAGTGTTTAGAGATGCTGATTGGGCTGGTAGTCAAGATGACAGAAAATCTACCAATGGGTATTGTTCATTTGTGGGAGGCAACCATGTATCATGGAAGAGCAAGAAGCAGAATGTTGTATCACGTTCAAGTGCTGAAGCTGAATATAGGGCTATGGCGCAAGAAGTTTGTGAGGGATTGTGGTTGAAGACTATTCTTCAATATATGTGTTTCCAGGTGAACAAACCTGTTACTATCTACTGTGACAACAAGGCAGCCATCAGTATTACTCATAATCCTGTACAACATGACAGAACCAAACATATGGAAGTTGACGGACATTTCATCAAAGATCACCTCGACAAGGGGAATATCTGCACTCCATTCGTGAACTCATTTGACCAGCTTGCCGATGTTTTCACCAAAGGACTATGCAGTGACAACTTCAAGGACAACACTGACAAGTTGAGAATGATCGATATATATTCTCAATTTGAGGGGGAGAGTTGAATATACACATTATTTCTTACGTTTCTTTTCCGCCATCGCACTTATGTAATCCACGTGATATGTCACGTGTTGTGGTCATATAAATATGTATGTTATTGTTGTTTCTAGGACATTCTAAATACAAAAACCATCTTTCCACTTGCATCCCCATTGAAGCAAGGAAACTCGATCCGTGGTAGACGAGTAGCAAGATGCGTGTTTGGGGACTAAGTCAATGGCGGAGACGTGCTTGTGGAATGGGGGGGGCAAAATCGGGCCGAAGTTGACTTCCTGCTCTATTGATCCAAAGTGCGGACAGGGAGTCGCGGTTGGCATTGTCGGAGCTTCAATCCAAAGTGCGGCTCTATTGATCCTCCACCGATTGGAGTGTGTCTTGCATCTATTCCTGCGGTTTTGTAGAAATGCTTGTGCCTGTCTCAAGGCGTTGACTTCCTGCTAGAGGTCACGCAATTGGGTACCGTCCGTCGGTGCCATCCCACTCCCGGTCGAGGCTCTGATACCCTTGTTAAGACCAAAATGGATGCAATAGGAACTAGCAGATTCCCGATTCACATTACAAAAAATAAGAGGGATCCCACCTGAGAGCTATGCTCTGAGAGGTGTTCACACGGTGAGGGGAAGGATTCCCGATTCAGGCTCCCACAACATACGCAACCATCAAGTTCAGCGATAAAAAAAACAAAACCCTAACTAAGCCCGCTACTTATATGATTTGGTATCCGGGCTAATTACAAAACTACTCTCCACTAAATAAAATACGCCCAAAAAGATCATAACAGGTTAGCGCTTTAACAACCATAATAAGGCTAAAAGAAATTCTTTTTTTCAGTATGACTCCAAAATAAAGCACATATTCTGAAATAGAAAGGAAAAGTTACATGTCATGAGTTCCTCTAATCCTATATACTTGAAACTGAAGTCAAGAGTTTTGTTAAATAGAAATAAATTCTTTTATAATAGACTTCATGCAGGTCAAGAGGAAGCACAAATTGTGGGAGTAAAAAAATAATTTAAGCAATAATATATTAACATCTATACTATATTAGAAGGAAAAACTATAGTTGATCATGATCCTGAAATAAAACCATTAAATGAATCTGAACCCTTCAATTTCAATGCCTTCATACGTGTTTATTTTCATACATAGTGTTAGCATAAAATCAAAAAATGTAGGTCATGCGCTCCCATGTGCAGTGAGAGGCGGCCTTGGCTCTCCGCTGTCACTCGAGCGATGATCGGAAACTATCACATCGCATACAGTGCAAGGAAGATTACGTACACACATGCAATTCAAAAGGATTATATATTTCAAGCATCTAGAAGACATAAATTCAATTAACAAAGCAGCGAAACATGCAATTCAAATATTTTTTTAGATCTTCATTTGTGTATACAAATTCTGATACCTTTCGAATAAGTTTATTCATCGAAGCAACTGAGGGTGAAGGTGAGCTGGTGTGGCTACAGGTAGAGTACTCCTGCAATGCGTCGTTCATCTTACACATGTAACTCCATATTCCCTTGGAAAAAGCTAGTCTTGCCATCTCTACATTCAGTCCAGCATCTTCTTGATGAATCATAGCAATTTCACACGCATTTGTGCCGGGGACTGTACCTTATAATAAAAACATTACATGCACGTCTACAAGGAGAAACAAAAGGAGCATGCGACAAAAGAATGCAAGTATTATCAGATGAAGAGGTCATGCATAACCAAAATCAGATAATTGATCAACAGCTATTTTTAAGGTTCTCAATAACTTGGATTTGTGTAGTTTAAGTTTAGCAACTCGACAACACCCAGCAAAAATGAACGAAAAACGAGGAGTCGTGAAGCCAGCCCCAAGTAAGTACGCATAAGACAATTGATGATGATGATGAATAAACTGAAATTAGAAACAATAAAGAAGCAGTTAATTGGTGTCACCAATCCTGCTCTTAGAAAGGACAAGTTGCCATTGTTCTCAAAGCTCTTGTTCTTTGGAAAATAAAATATTTTTGGAAATAGGATCCAAGAGCAAGAGTCATTATGAATTTAGAGTGCATATCCATAAATGGCCGACTCCGGACTCGTCAACATGGATACATTGTTAGGAGAGAACTAGAGAGAAAGAGACAAAGAGAGAACTAGAGAGGAATTAGGGTTTGAGGAGGAGAGAAATAACTTGGATATTCTTCAATCCCCCCACAATAGAGAGCCCCTCGGGTAACATTCCCCTCCCCATCAAGAACAAGCTTGTCCTCAAGGTTGTAGTCTGGGTAGAGCTCCCCGAATTCTAACAAATCCCCCTGTATTGTGTGCTGCTGACAAGTGTTTCCAATTGACAAGGAGCTCGGGACGGTACTCGGTACCCCGACGTTTCCATTTGAGCATCAAGATTTCCTCGGGTAGCGGACCCAGTTCGCCTGCGACTGTGGCTTCTGGAAGGACTGTGCTGGACTGAATTGTGTCACCGAGCTTCCGTTTAAGTAGGGAGACATGGAACGTCGGATGAATGCGCGAGCTCTCGGGGAGGGCCAAGGTGTAAGCGATCGAACTCACACGACGAATGATATGAAAGGGCCCATAGTAACGAGGAGCCATTTTCTGGTTCGTCCGGTGGGCCACGAACACCTGCCGGTGAGGGCGGGGCTTGAGGAAGACTTCATCGCCAACGGCGAACTCCCGTTCCTTGCGATGCTTGCCGGCCTGGGCCTTCATGCGATCTTGTGCGGTACGGAGGTTCTCCCGCAGAGTGGCGATAGTACGGTCCCGGTCTCTGAGTGCCCGATCCACGGCCGGAACTGCTGTGTTGTTCGGTTCATAGCTGCTCAACGAGGGAGGAGGGCGACCATAAACGACCTCGAATGGCAAGTCCCCTGTAATCGAAAGAGCTCCTGCCAGAATTTGCCCACGAACGTCGGATCCCGGTCGGAAATGATAGTACCGCAGTATTCCATGGAGACGGACAATTTCTCGAATAAAGAGCGCGGCGACGGATTCGCCGGTGTATGGGTGGTTCAACGCTAGAAAATGACCATATTTCGAGAGCTTGTCGACCACGACCAATATAACTGTCTTGCCCTGAGACTTGGGAAACCCGTCGATGAAATCCATGGACACTGTCTCCCAGATGAGGTGCGGTATCTCCAGAGGGGTAAGCAAGCCAGTCGGAGAAGTCGTGTCATATTTCTGTCGATGGCATATCTCGCATTGTCGCACAAACTGCTGGATGTCCCGCTGTAACCCCGTCCAAAACACGTTCGCCCGCGCTTGCTGAAGAGTCTGGAACATTCCCGCATGACCACCTGTTGGGGAAGAGTGAAACTCATGCAACATAACCAATTTCCAGGCGGACTATGGTGGAATGACCACGCGGTCCTGATAATAAAGCTTGTCATTCAACAGTTGGTAGCCCGGTGTAGTGGGCTGCCCCTGGCGAAGGGACTCCACAATGACTCGCAGTTCGGGGTCTCGCATGATCTCCTCCTGAATATCATCGAGAGAGTCGAGTAGTGGGGCCGGAAAGTTGGCTGATGGAGCTCTCCGGTAAGCGGGATAAGGTGACGGGAACCACGTTCTCCTTGCTCTGCCAGTAAAGAATCTCATAATCATAAGCCCAACAATTTAGTCACCCACTTCTGCTGAAGCGGAGAGGAGACGTGCTGAGTCCAAGAAGTGCTTCAGGATCTGATAGTCAGTACGGATTGTGAAATGTCTTCCCAACAAGTATGGCCGCCACATGGCCACCGCATGAATGATCGTCAGCATCTCCTTCTCGTAAGTGGAAAGCCCCAGGGTGCGAGGTGCTAACGCCTTGCTATAGAAAGTCAGAGGCCGGCCCTCCTGCACCAACACCGCGTTGATGCCCACGCCGGAGTAGTCGTCATGGCCCCCTTAAGGGCATGGAATGCTGCGTCCGCCTCCTCCGACCAATGGAAGGCTTCCTTCTGTAATAATTGAGTCAGTGGACGAGCGATCTTGTCATAATCCTTGACAAATTTCCTGTAATAACCGGTGAGGCCCAGGAAGTCGTGTAGTGCTCGAACCGTATGAGGGCGAGGCCATGAAAGCATGCTCTCGATCTTCTTGGGATCTGCCTTGACACCGCTAGCGGAGACCAAATGTCCCAGGTAGTCCACCTCTGCTTGCCCGAACGAACACTTAGAATGCTTGGCGTATAGCTGGTGTTGGCGGAGGATGGTGAAGTGCTCGACATGGACCATGTGCTCCTCCCAACTGGTACTGTAAATGAGTATATCATAAAAAAAATCAGCATTGATCGACGGAGTAGAGGACGAAAGATCTCGTTCAAGATGGCTTGGAACGTGGACGGAGCGTTGGTGAGCCCAAAAGGCATCACCAGGAACTCGTAGTGCTCATCATGCGTACGGAAAGCTGTCTTGTGTATGTCCGCCTCCCGCATCCGAATGTGATGGTCGCCCGATCGAAGGTCGAGCTTGGTAAAGAGACGAGTGCCATGCAATTCGTCCAACAATTCCTCAATCAGAGGAATGGGAAACTTATTCTTTGATAGTGGAGCTGTTCAGACCTCGGTAGTCCACACAAAACCGCCACGACCCGTCCTTTTTTTTACCAGAATGATGGGTGATGAAAAGGAGCTAGTACTTGGGGCGGATGATACCGGCAGTAAGTATTTCCTGAATGATGCGCTCTATCTCACTCTTCTGGACGTACGGGTAGAGGTACGGTCGGATGTTGGTGGGTTCGGCGCCCATCTTGAGCTGCATCTGATGATCTCTGAAGCGCGGACGGTGGAAGAGTGCAGGGTGTCTGAAATATATCGACATACTGGGCCAGCAACGCCTGCAGCTGAACTGGTATAACTGGAGGAACGGTGGGAGTCGGTGTGACCTCCATAACCACTGCCATCATGCTGCCCTAACTTTCTAGTCGCTCCAAACTCCGAAGGGAAACTTCCTTCATCGGGGAAGATTTTAGGCCCCCCAGAAAGTAATGTTTCTCTTGCTGCAAGAACTCCATCGTCATCCGATCCCAGTCAAATATAACTCGCCTCAGTTGACGTAACCACTAAACCCCAAGCACCATGTCGGAGCCCCTGATATACGTCGGTGCGCCCATGAGTACCCATGTATTCGTAGCTCCACAACCTTCAGAACACCCTCGCATTGAAGTTTGCTTCCATCGGCCACCATTGACATGAAAAGCGGCTCCCTTATCAATCACGTGCCCCACTCGGTGTGGGACCTCGGGATGAATGAAGTTGTGGGTACTCCCACTATCTACCAAAATCGTCACCTTCTCCTAATTAATCTTTCCTGTGACTCGCATAGTGAGGGGTGCGCTGCATCCTTTCATCGCCTGTATGGATACCCCAAACTCTGCCAAGTCCAAGTCCCCCTCCAATTCTGATTCGGGGGAAAGCTCGTCCTCCACATCCTCATGTAGCATGTAAACCTGTATCATCTGGCATTTATGACCTGGTACAAACTTTTCGTCGCAGTTGAAGCAAAGACCTTTCTCCTTCCTCGCTTGTAGTTCGGCCCATGATAATCGTGTCACAGTTGGCTTGCCGGCCGCCGGTATCTCTCGCCCGACAGACGCGGGTGTAGTCATGGGCCTCCCCGTGGTACGGGTTCGCTGTCTGTTGAAGCGCTCCTCCTGGATGCGGGCCAAGCTGATGGCATGGTTCAGACTGTGAGGCATATAGACATGCACCTTATCACGCAAGTGGTTCTTTAATCATGATACAAAATAGCTAAGTAATGTCCTCTTCTCTCAGTGTACTCGATTTGCCAGTTTTTCGAACTCCGTACGGTACTCCAACACAGTTCCCTTCTGGCGCAGCTTCTGCAAGAGAGCCTCAAAGTCCTCATACTCCAACGGCCCAAATCTGGTGGTGAACCCCTCTACAAAATCCGTCCAGGGCACGTAGTCCCTGCCCCTCAAGAACCACTGCATCCACTGAAAGGCGTCATCCTCCAATTGGAAGGACGATAGCCGCACTCATTGACCCTCCGGAACCTCTTGATAATTGAAAAAAAAAAGCTCGGCCTTATGTGCCCCCTCTAAAGTGTCCCCTCCTTTGAATTTAGGAAAATTCATGTGTTTCAATTTCGGAGGCATGTATGCTCGCGGGGCGGCTTGACCTTGCCACCCTTGTTCTTGCCCGTTCCATGTCGGTCGTCTCGGCCCATCGGACCGGTGTTGGGGCATGGGGTAGCCCTGAAATGGCTGACCACCACAAGGAGCGCCGGCGTCGTAGCCTCCTGGAGGACCGGCTCCCCGCGGTGGAGAGTTCGGCCCCCGCCGAACTCTCCTTGCTCGCCCTGGTGCCGCGCCCACCCTGGAAGCACTGTGTCGTTGTCCCCCTCCCGTATGGGCGTCGATTCAGTCGCCGACGACAACCCCCGGCTCCCCCATCCTGCCGCGTAGCCGCCGATCCCGCCAGCTCCGGATCTGCTCGATCCCGCGCCTGTACGTGCGGGATCGGCGATCCCCTGATTTCGCCCGCATGCGGGTCGTGAAATTGGGATGTGTGGGTTTTCGCGGCCTGATTTTGTATTTCGTCAGCCTCTTCGTGCGTCGTCGCCTTCCCCTTCAGACTTTGCGCTAATTGCGCCTTGATCTCCTCCATCCGGGTGTCGATCTGTTCTTCCAATCGCTGAGTAGAGGCCCTCATTTCCTCCTCGATGGCGGCCACCGAGTCCGTCAAGCCGACGAAGTTTTCTTCTAGGGTTGCCAGTTGAGTGATTTCTTCTTGCGTGCGAGCGGTAACCATGGTGGAGGACGAATCCTCTGATACTAAATGTTAGGAGAGAACTAGAGAGAAAGAGATTAAGAGAGAACTAGAGAGGAATTAGGGTTTGAGAAAAAGAAGGAGAGAAATACCTTGGATATTCTTCAATCCCCCCACAAGAGAGAGCCCCCGGGTATAAATATACCCAGGCCCAAGAGGGCCGGCCGGCCCCTCCCACGGGGTTGAACCGGGTGGGTTCAGCTCCAATCCGCCGATTCAGCCCCGTTGCAACCTGTCGTCGTCTTCCGCCTGCAAGCGTATGTATGCCCAAAGAACTGAGCCATGTTCGGGGAATAACAGACACATCATCAAAGGAGGAGGGGAGACAGTGAATTTAATGTAGATGTTTTGGGCCCATAAATAGAGATTGTTGGTCATCAATTCAAGGATGTTTCATGAAATGCCTTTGTTTTTATGTGCAAATACTTGTACTCACGGAAGAGGAAGGGTTCAAAACTTAGCATTCCTGGTTGTAGCTCCTTCAACCACGCTTGTAAACGCATGGTGTTCGAAGGGTAAAATATTTGCATTTCCAAGATTAGAGGAGAGGCTTTGGCGAAACAATAAAAATCTATTTTTGTTTCTGTGCTTCGCTTGCAACTTTCGTTCATTTCATTGGTGGTTGATGCAGTAGCCATAATTCAGATTTTGGCACTTCAAAAGATGTTCAATGACAAAAATATGGTGTGTCATGATGGCCATGCAAAAAAATTATGAACTTCCAATTCCACATACTCCAGCAGTATTCACGGTGCAAGAGGAAACCTCCTCAGTTCATGGTGGTCTCGGAGTTTATTCAAAGAGGAACTCCCGCCTTGTACCTTCTAACTTCTAAGGCGGGATAAGTTACACTTGCTTCCACCTCTTTCAGTATTTCATCTGGTAGCTGAGTAGGTCAGTGACTTCCCCGGCACTAATTTGTCACCTACAGGCCAAAAATCAGTTGGATTGGATACTCGTCAACACGTCCTTTCATACATTGGACAACACAATGCCCGTCTAGAAAACTCACGCCATACTGGAGGGAGAAATATTTGGAACCGGAGCCCGTTTCCAAATCTCTGTCCGGGTTGCGTATTATGTTGCCGCGTGGAGGAAGGAAAGGTGGGGATCAAATCATAAGGAAGGTATATTTTGATTTCCTAGGAGAGATCATATTTGATCTCCTAGAGGATCTTTTTTGATCTCTCATATTTGATCTCCTAAGAAATAAGAAAAGAAGGTATATTTGATATCCTAGGAGATCAAATTTGATCTCCTAGGAGATCGCCCGGAGTCCGGACAGAATAATTACGATACTGGAGGACAGAGACCTAGCATGAACTGATTAATGTAAAAGAGAAGAATCCATCCCACAAAGAGTTGATATGCACAAATGGAGTAGGATTTGCAAAATTGTACTCGGAAGGAATCTCATATGACTGCCACTAGTTCACCAGTTCATCTTATATAATAACTGACGCTTCAATGAACTTTGCCCTCTTGAAAAGAAATGAACATTTGAAACTCGGAGTGTAATAATTATGAAAGAAGATATACGAAAGAGAAAAAAAGAAAAGGATGTCCAAAGGTTATTTACAAGGAAGGGGAGGGCCATATTAATGGGTATTTCATATTTCCCAGAGATATTTAAGTGCAACAATGTGCAACAAAATTCATAAAAAAAGTGGAGATAACTTTACACACATAAATGGCCAACCCCAGACAAGTCAACAAATGAGGAGGCAAAATTACGCAAAATGGCATGACCCGATGAATCAATTAGATGATGCATACATTAAAGATACTTGGAAAAGAGTACCCAACCTAAGTATTTGGCTTTGGCAAATATTCAAATATTTGGCACTCTTCAGAAGCCAATCACAGATTCAGTAAAAATAATCTTTCAGGAAATAAATAGAGACCCAACGCATTCAATGCTTATTAATAATTGCTCGTCAGTTTCCTTCAACTGGCGCATTTACTGGAAATGATTTGGCTCCATCAACGCATGTAATGTCAAAGGAGCAATAATTCAAAACCTAGCATTCTTGGTCCTAATCCCCTTGGATCACGCATGTAATCTGTTGGAAGAGCCCAAAGCTTGTATGTATTATTTCAGTATGTAAATACAAGGAGAGAATACAAATATATAGGAGAGGAGAGAGAAGAATAAATCCTATACATGATATGGGACTAAAGAAGGAGAGGAAAAATGGGCCATCAAATGGGCCTTTTACATGGGCTTTTCTAATACTCCCCCGCAAGCTGGAGCGTACAAGTCGTATGCGCCAAGCTTGAATAGGCACTGATAGAAGAGGGTACTAGGTAGAGCTTTGGTGAGGATGTCAGCAACCTGTTCAGTACCCGGAACATGCTTGAGCTCGATCTTCTTCATGTGGACTTTCTCTCGGATGAAATGACAATCTACCTCAATATGCTTCGTTCTTTCATGGAAGACCGGGTTTTTGGCAATATGTATGGCAGCTTGACTGTCACAAAGGAGGAGAGCTGGTGAAGGTAGTTTAACTCCAAGGTCGGTAAGGAGACTCTCAATCCATGTGAGTTCAGAGACCACAGCAGCCATTGCCCGATATTCTGCTTCTGCTGAGGATCGAGCAACCACCGCTTGTTTCTTGCTTCGCCAAGTAATCAGATGTCCTCCAAAATAAGTGCAAAACCCGCTAGTAGATCGTCGATCGTCGAGGGAGCCAGCGTAGTCGGCATCAGAGTATGTCACTAGTGTAGGAATGGAAGATGAGGTTTTGTATACAAGTCCTTGGCCAGGAGCTGTCTTAAGATATCTGAGAATGCGTTCCACAGCCTGGAGATGAGAGCTTCGAGGAGAGTGCATATAGCGACTCACAAGTCCCACAGCGAAAGATATATCAGGTCTTGTAACTGTTAGGTAGATAAGCTTCCCAACTAGACGACGGTAATATTCTGGATTTGGTAGAAGCGAATCAGAATCTGAGCCCTGAGCACATATTTTGTGATTTGCATCCATGAGAGTGTTAATAGATTTGCAACCAGAGTAGCCTGCATCATGAAGAAGATCCAGGCAATATTTGCGCTGAGAGAGAACCAACCCATCTGACCGTCTGGCCACTTCCAGACCGAGGAAGTACCGAAGAGGACCCAGATCTTTAGTTTGGAAGACGGAGCTCAGATGTAGCTTAACGGCCTGTATGTCGTCCAAGTCACTGCCAGTAATAATGATGTCGTCGACATATACCAACAGGAGAACCGTACCAGTGGCTTGGTGACGAGTAAACAATGAGAAGTCAGCCGAGCTGCGAGTGAAGCCAATGTCCCGGAGAGCTTTGCTGAACTTGTCGAACCATGCCCGAGGGGATTGTTTGAGACCATATAGAGATTTGAGAAGATGACAAACCCGTGACTCCCCCGTGGTCTCAAACCCGGGAGGTTGTTGCATGTAAACCGTTTCCTGAAGGTCGCCGTTCAGGAAAGCGTTCTTGACGTCGAGTTGAAACAAGGGCCACTGGCGATGGACAGCCACAGAGAGGAGAATGCGGACCGTGTTGAGCTTAGCGACCGGAGAGAAGGTCTCGTCATAGTCCAGCCCCGATTGTTGGGTGAAGCCACGAGCAACCAACCGAGCTTTGAGGCGATCAATGGTCCCATCAGGAGCATGTTTAATGACGAAAACTCATTTGCACCCAACGGGTTTCTGGCCGGGAGGAAGGGGCACCAGGGTCCAAGTCTGGTTGGCCCAAAGAGCAGCCATCTCTTCTTCCATGGCCGCACGCCACCCAGGATGTTGAAGAGCGTCCTGGACAGAAGTAGGAATAGAGACCGAGGAGAGCGAAGTAGCCAAGGCCTGAAGAGGTGGAGAGAGGCGATGGAGAGAAACATAATCCGCCATTGGATGAGCGGTAGAGGCCGACACCGGAGCAGCAGAACACGGAGAAGCCGAGGTCGAAGCCGACTGCAGAGGAGCAACGGGAGGAAGAGGGCGACGAGCATAGACCCGAATAACTGGGGGTCGAGGAGGGTCAACGGTGGGAGGAGGCGGAGGGATGGTGGGAGGTGAGTGGACGTGGATCACTGGTCGGGGAAGGGAGGGTGTTGTAGGAGGTGGTGGTAGAAGTGGTGGCAAAGGAGGAGGGAAGAAGGGTTGATCCTCCCGGAAAGTAACATCAGCCGAAACAGAAACCTTCCGGGTGACCGGAGAGTAGCAAACATAGCCATTTTGGGTACGGGAGTAGCCGACAAAAATATGTTTGGCCGCACGGGGATCCAGTTTGTCAAGAGTGGGGCCCAGGTTATGGACAAAGCATGTACATCCAAAAACCCGGGGGTGAGGGGGAAGGCGGGTGTGGAGGGAAAAAGAAGGCTGAAGGGGGTAGCGTTCTGGAGAACGGGAGAGGGGAGACGGTTGATAAGAAAACATGCTGTGGACACCGCAAAGTTCCAGAAGACTTTGGGAACGTGCATGTGAAGCATGAGAGAGCGAGCCACATCGAGCAAGTGGCGGTTCTTGCGTTCGGCGACCCCGTTTTGTTGAGGGGTGTAGGGACAAGAGGTCTGGTGAACAATACCGAAGTTTGCGCAGAGAGTGGCAAACTCGTGGCTAGTATATTCCCGTGCATTATCAGAGCGGAAAGTTTTAATGGTGGTAGAGAATTGCGTACGAGTCTCTAACACAAACGCCTGAAAGACACGAGGAAGCTCAGAGCGATCATGCAGGAGATACAACCAAGTAGTACGAGAGTAATCATCAATAAATGTTAGAAAATAACGATAACCAGAAATGCTAGAAACTTTATAGGGTCCCCAAATATCAGAATGTATTAAATCAAATGGAGCAGAGCTCCTAGTACAATGAGCTGGATAAGAAGAGCGAGGCTGTTTGCCAATAATACAAGAATCACATTTAAAACCAGGAAGAGAAAGGTCGGGAAGCGCCTTCTGCAGGATAGGTAGAGGGGCATGCCCAAGCCGACAATGCCAATCAGACGAGGAAACGGAGGAAAGGGATGTGGGAGAGACATCGAGGAGGTAAAGCCCGTTCTGCAGCCGACCCCTACCAATGGTAATCCGCGTCTGTCGATCCTGTATCAAAAAACCAGAAGAGGTGAAGGTGATAAAGCAATTCATATCAGTAGTAAGACGACCAACAGAGAGTAAATTAAAAGGCGAGGCTGGCACATAAAGAACGGAGCGAAGAGAGAGAGAGAGGGAGGAAGGAGGAGATCCGCGCAGCCGGAGACCGGGACAAGCGCACCATTGGCCACAGTAATAGACGGGGGGTGAGCAGCAGCAGAGAACTGGGGCGGCCGCATGGAAGTGATGTGGTGGGTGGCTCCCGAGTCCAGGATCCAGCGAGAGCTGGAAGAGAGACAGGCAGTACCTGCAGCGGAGGTGGAGACAATACCTGCATGGGAGGTGGAGGCATGGGAAGCAGAAGGGGGGTTGAGGAGCCCCTGGAGTTGTTGCAGCTGAAGGCGAAGAGCCTCAAGATCCGTACCAGTCGGAGGAGAGCTATCGGTAACAGCAGCAGTAGGCGGGCGAGGGGGGTAGCCATGTTTCTTGTGACAAACGGCTTCAGTATGGCCATCCAGGCCGCAGTAGGTGCACTTGGGCCATCCGCGGCCACCACGGCCCCGCCCACGGGAGCCCGTACGGCCACCCCGAGGAAAGGAGGGTTGTGGGAGTAAAGGAGGAAGGGCCTGCTGAAGAAGGGCCGGCGAGGGTGGTGCATGAGCCTCCGGTGGAGGTGGTACACGAAGTAACATCGAGCAGACATCAGAGAAGGAAGGGGTAGTGGGTGAAGCCAGAACCTGGGCCCGAATACTGTGCAGGTGTGGCGGGACGCGAGCCATAATCATAGCAATACAAACAGCCTCCTTCTGGGCGCGTTGGGCAGCGAGATCAGTAGTCGCGGGCTGGTGCTGAATCCAGGCTTCCGTGAGAGTTTTAGCATGGGCCACGAAGGAGGTCATGTCCAGAGCTTTGCCAACATCCAAGGCTTGAAGATCAATGAGGATGTCAAAAAGGTGTTGAAGGCTGTCCTTCCCGGAGTACAACGAATGAAGTTCATCCCACATGGCTTTAGCAGTCTCATGATACATGATCATCTGGTACGGCTCACCCTCGACCGAGTTCAGGATCCAGGTCTGGACACGACCGTCATTGCGGAGCCAATCATCAGTAGAAGGAGTTGGTGGGCCCTGGGTAAGGTGACGGGCAAGGCCCTTGGCCTGTAAGACCCGGCGGACAGAGTGGACCCAGGGAATGAAGTTGGCCTTGCCAGAGAGAGAAATAGTAGTAATCCGAAGCTCATCTCGGAGTTCGAGAGGAGCCACGTGGTCGGCAGGGGGTTGAGCGGTAGTGGAGTCGCTGGAGGACATGGCGACTGAAGAGCAGCAGACAGCAGGGCTCGGAGAGAACAACCCGCGCGGCAAGCAGTGGGAGAAAGGAGAGCCCGCAGCGGTCTGGAGGTCGCGGCGGTCTGGAGGTCGCAGCGGTCTGGAGGTCGCGGCGATCTGGAGGTCGCGGCGGTCTGGAGGTCGCGGCGAGTTGAGTGAGGCCGCGGCGAACAGGAGCAGTCCGCGAGAGGAGGGCGCGGCGAGTTGGAAGAGGTCGCAGCTCCGTGGAGCAGATCGCAGCTGGTGAGAGCAGAGCTGGAGCAGTTCGCGACAGAGGCCGCGGCGAACTGGGGGCAGGTCGCGGCAGAGGTCGCGGCGAACTGTGGGCAGGTCGCTGGAAGAGAAGAGCACAGTGGATACAAGCAGAGCCCGCAGCGGACAGGAGCAGTCCGCAAGAGAAGGCGGAGAGAGAGAGAGAGTCCGCGAGCACAGAGGCTCGAGCGGACAGAAAAAGAGCGAGCTAGAGGGAGCAGTCCGCGAGCAAAGAGGCTCGAGCGGACACAAACAGAGTGCAGCGGACAGGAATGATTGTCCGGAGCGGATAGAGAGAGGTGGGCCCCACGAGTCAGAGCAGAAGATGGCTATAAGAAGCCTGAGGAGGGTGGAACCACGGAGGGAGAGAAGAGGAGCGGAATCAGAAGGGCAGTCCGCACGAGACCGGAGCGGATGCAGGAAGGCAGTCCGCACGAGACCGGAGCGGACAGGAATGCAGTCCGCAGGGTAGCCGGGCGGACAGAAGCAGAGGGGCAGTCCGCAGGAGACCGGGCGGACAGAAAAGGGGCAGTCCGCGGCTAGACGCAACCTGGCTCTGATACCATGTTGGAAGAGCCCAAAGCTTGTATGTATTATTTCAGTATGTAAATACAAGGAGAGAATACAAATATATAGGAGAGGAGAGAGAAGAATAAATCCTATACATGATGTGGGACTAAAGAAGGAGAGGAAAAATGGGCCATCAAATGGGCCTTTTACATGGTCTTTTCTAATATAATCACTAGGTGTTTTGAAGTGAATGTATTCACATCTCCCAAGTTAGAAAAGGGACCTCTCCACACACACAAAATGAAAATTCACTTTTGTTCTATGCATTTGTGTTAACTCAGAAATCGGCGATCCCTCCTAAAGGTAGCTAGCTCGCAAGTCGCGGCCTGCTCCAGATTCCCCCTGGAGGTCGCGACCTGTTTCAGCCCTCTAGGTTGGGTGGATAGACTTCTCTGTCAACTCAGGCCGCGCGGCTAGGGCGGTCTCCCTGCTCTGACCGCCTAGGTCACGCAGCAGCTGTGTTCTGCAGGGGTGCGGACTGCTTCCACAATTCGTCCCTGCAGGCGGCGCGGTTAGTGTGGCTAACCGCGCAGATCTCTTTCTTCCACAGGTGCGGACAGCCCTTCCAATCTGCCCCAGTCCGCCAAGGAGAAGGCGGATACTCAACCCCCTCAGCAGTAGGCGGCCTGCCTCCAGGTCGCCCAGCGGGAGGCGACCTGCCTCCAAGTCGCCCAGCGGGAGGCGACCTGCCTCCAGGTCGCCCAACAGTAGGCGGCCTGCATCCAAGTCGCCCAGCGGTAGGCGGCCTGCCTCCAGGTCGCCCAGAAGAAGGCCCCCTCCTTCAGGTCGCCACGAGCAAGAACCGGCCTAGACGCTCCTCTTCAGCCCGCCTGCGAGAGGCGGCCTCGCGTTCCAGTCCGCGACAACCTTCTCAACAGCGCTTGGCAGTGGACCGCCTAAGCGTGAGGCGGACTCCACCTCAGTCCTCTAACTGTAGGCGCACTCAATCCTTGCTCACCCAAAGGTGGCGGACTCGGTCTTAGTCCGCCAACAAATGAGGGACAATCAACCCGCAGCAGGTGGCGAACTCGCTCCCAGCAGCAGCAAGTCATCTCCTCATCAGTCGACACAACATGGCGCGGACTCAACTTCAGTCCACCTTAGGGTGGTGGACCTGCTTCTTCCTAGATAGGCGGCTTGCCTCCAGGTCGCCCAGCAGAAGGCGGACACCTCATCAGGCCGCACAGCACGGCACGGATTCAACTTGTCTGCCAATAGGTGGCAGACTCGCTTCTTCCCACCAACATTGGCGACCTGCTCCTATTCGGCAGAAGGTGGCGGACTTGTCTCATCCAACAGCTAAGGTGGACGTCATTGACGACCCTGTCCTCCATGTACCAGGCGGACTCTGTACGCAGTCCGCCAGAAGCATCTCCAGCTTCCCAGCATCGCCTTCTCCCAACAGCAGGCGAGCTACTCCTCAGCCCGCCTTAGGGTCGCGGACTCGATCGCAGCTCGCCTGTATCATCGGGGTGACGTCATCAAGCTCAGTTATGGACGTCACCTCCTCCAGCCTATAAATAGACCCACATACCTCTCATTTAGGTAGGACGACCCCGGGGGGCAACCATCGCAGTAAACCTTGCGGCCATAACTTTCCTATCTGCCGGCCTTGATCAGCGGTCTGCCCGCCAGTCCGGGAGGATTCAACCCTTAACCTGCGCGAACATGCCTCTCGGCTTTCCCCTATCCGCTCGACCTAATCGACCTTCACTGGTTGATCGCGCAGTCCGTTCGGCCTGAGGAAGCGAGCTGCGGGATCACCAGTCCGCGCGGTCTGTCGACCTGCTTGATCAGCCTGCGCGGCCTCTGGCAATTTCTTCCTTCTAACCGTCAGCTTCCCCTTGTACCCTTTATATTTTTCATGTAAAGGAGCAACTCAAGCTGTAACACTGATTCATAATCAAAGGAAAGCTCGTCTCAAGAGTAGCATTTAAGTCGCGGGGGGCGAAGACTGCCGTTATCGCTGCAAGCGGCCCCTCTTCTTCTCCTCTCCTCTCCTCTCTCGGCATCAACCTCTAATCCTAACCGTCAAAGTAACTGACTGCTCGACAGTTCCTCATCAACCTTCTCCATCATCCCACTGAGATCGAACACCGTTATCTGGTAGCGCCATTTTCGCGCATCAACACTTTGTGTGAATTTTCATTCATTAGTTTGAGGTAAATTGTGGTGGCAAGTAATATCTTGTTATAAACGTTAATGAATAAATCAGGCTTCCATAAAAGGGAAGATATTAGTTCAAATGTTCAATGAGACGTTAGGTTGCGAATGTCGGATTCATGTTTGAGTTTGAAATGTTAGATGTTGAATTGAAGAGGATACATCGAAGATATTTTATGATATCGAATTTTAATATTTGAATAAATTTATTCATATACACATTTTTTGTAAATATGTACAATTGCACAAATAATGTAAGTTTATAAATTACACAATAAACATATATACACATAATGTATATTTATAAATTACACAAGTAAAAGACGTTGACGACAATAAAAGACATAAAGAGTAACAAATGAGAGTGAGACGAGAAAGACGTCGAATCTAGGCTCAAGGAGATGCATGGAATGTGTTAAAGTTAGTAGTATTTTAGTATTGTTGAGTTTAGTCTCACACCGCCTATCGGTGATGGTGTCTTGTTATTTCTCCTATATTATGCCCCTTTGAGGAAGAATAAAATTGCACATTTCATTTCTCTCTACATGGTATCAGAGCTACGATCTGAAACCTAAAATAATTTTTCCCGTGATTCCGTGTCCACTACTACTCTCCCCCCCCCCCGACCCGTGCTTCTGTTTTTGCGAGCTGCTAGGGCTCACGCCCGCCACTCCTCTTCTGTCGACGAAATCGATCGCTGATCCCGTCGACAGGAGCGGCTCTGATTCGTCTGTTGCTGTCGTGTGCTGCTTCCGCCTGCATCATCGACGGCTCCGTCTGCGTCACGACACCAAATCTCATCAACTGCTTCCACCAGCCTCACTCCTGTCAAGCGGCATTCTGGTAGTGCTTCCAGCTTCTCCCATCAAGCTCTCTTCTTCTCTTATTAGTCTTTTCTTGCTGCACCCGGCGCAGCTCTTGCCAGCGCCTGATCCCGTCGGATCCCCTCTGCATCTTGTCAGAGATCTCGACGTCTTCTTCCTTGGCGTCTTCTTCCATCCTGGCATCTTCTTCCTCGCTGGTCATCATCAGCAACCCTGCCAGAGCTTATTACTGCTACTCTCTGGATCTTGTCCCCTCTGAGTGCCGCTAGGGCCCCGGCGCTCTTCTCCCGTCGAGGGATCCGTTCCCCGCCTGCTCCAACATCTTCTTCAGCCATCGTAGGCTGCTCTGGGCCCATCATTGCTGCCTCCGGACATTGTATCTCTCCTGATGGCTCCTTCTATCATTGCATTGACTAGAGCTCCTCCCGTCCATCCTGTTACCAGAAGGACCTGCTACTGCACTCTTCTTAGTACTGAGATTCAGCATTTGCCTCCTCCAGATTTGCTGCTCCGGTCTTCCTGCCGAGATCTGATGGTTGTGCCTTGCTGCTGCACATGAGCCGCTTCTTCTTCCCGGTCTAGCTTTTCCGTAGTTGCTGTTTTTTTTAAGTTGTTTGTGGTTGTTGTGTTGTTGTTTGAGTCTCTTTACGGTTTTGGCCTTCCTCCATGTGATATGGGTTCATGTACTCGACAAGGGTCCACACGTGCATGTCGTCTATGTGAGGGGGAGTGTACGTCACGGCCTACAGACATAGGCTCCGTTTGGGGGGACTTATTTTCACCGGTCAAGAGGTTACGACCGCATGTACCGGACCTTAATTACCGGTACATGCGGTCGTAACCGCTTGACCGGTGAAAATAAGTCCCCCCAAACGGAGCCATAGTCTATGTCTTCATGCATGTATTCCACGTAGGGGGAGTATTTGTGATAACGGCGACTCGGATGCCTCTTTCCCGACTTCTTTGTCACACATGACCCCCAGGTTGATTTCGTCTGTTGTTTGTGTCTCCCCGTTTTTGTCTCGCTTTGGGGTAAGAATGGTTTGACATTCTTGGTTGACCTAGTTTCAGCTTCGGATGTATCCAACGTGATCATGGTCGGTTTGTGGACCAACGTGATCATGGTCGGTTTGTGGACCAACGTCGTGTGGCCTTTGCCCGGTTGTAGTATCCCGGGTGACACGCGGTTGAACCTTCTTTTACCTTTCGTTTTATGTTATGTTCAGGTGGTAGGTTTCCCCTCCAACTTGAGGGGGAGTGTTAAAGTTAGTAGTATTTTAATATTGTTGAGTTAAGTCTCATGCCGCCTATCGGTGTTGGGTGTCTTGTTGTTTCTCGTCATTTTCTCCTATATTATGCCCCTTTGAGAAAGAATAAAATTGCACCTTTCATTTCTCTCTACAGAATGAAACACGAAACAAAATATTATAGCTCAGAAGCTTAAAAGAAATGAAAATATATATTTTTAATACTCGCGATATATTAGCCGCGAGATATTGCATGATATATCGGGTAAGACCGATATATAGGGGAATATTTTCAAAAAAGACAGTAACTTCACATGCTGTCAAAACAAGAGAAGTACTAAATGAAATTTCAATGGTTGTCTAATAAATTGTTCATTCCTCAGTATCCTTGCAACTACGTCAAACTATGAATGACTAGAGAAAAAAATGATTCAACACTAGCCTTTCCTGATCCGCCAACCAGACCTCAAGAATCCAACTCGGACAAACTTCTTTTGTCGTGGAGCCAAAGGATGCTCGCAATCCTAGGATGATCATAGGAGAAGAAAAGTAGTCAGACTTGACAGGACCATAAGCAAAAAAAAAGAAAGAAATAGAAATGATGTACATGCTACATACCAAACTTTTCAATTCCATGTTTTAAATGCCAAAGTAAAAGGAAAGCAACACAAAAAGTACAATACAATCCTCTGCATTACTGTGAACTTTACAAATAACATAAGATTTGAATAAAAACTAAGTATTTAAAAAATTATATGACAATAGAAACCGAGGAAAATATGGGAACATATAGTATTAAGTCAGTTTGGAGAGCAGTAGGTTGAGATGTCATCAGTTAGCTTCCACAAAAAACTACCAAGGAAGATTACATTCAAGATAATATGGAAGATTATTAGTGGTAATTAGTCATTATTACCAAGTCGTATCTATAATACCCTCTAAGGATAATTTAGTCTCTTTGGATCCTTACTCAAGTATATGTATGAGTATATGCTAGTATTATGGGATTATTATGTTATTCGGAGAGTGGAGGGTGGAGGATACAGGGGGTAGTTAGCCCTACAAATGACGGAGGAGATGAGAGAGAGGTTGAAACCCTAGAAGGGAGGAGGTGAGAAGGAGAAGAACTTGGGAAGAGAAGAGAACTTGCTTTCTTTCTTGCAGGAAACCTACAAGACCCCCAAAGGCCCATATATAAAGGCGCTGATAGCATGCGGTAAATACACACATTCATCGAATAATAAAAACAACATGACTCGACATAATAATAATAATAATAATAATAATAATAATGACACTCAATAACTGACGGCGGATCCGTAACATCCCATCCGTCCTTGACATCGAGCTTGTCCCCAAGACCGAACTCCACGTGGATGGTCGGCTCCTCGGGCAGCTTGATCTCCCGCCAGAACAATGTTTGATCGGGTGTAGCGGCAGTGGCGGTGGCGGCGAGTAGCTGTGGCGGCGGCGGCGAAAAGACGTGCAGCGAAAGTAAGGGCTTCCGCAAGGTCGGTGGAGCGATGGTGAGCAGCAGCAGCAGGGAGGGCGGAGCGACGACGGCCGGCAGCAGGAACGGGTTCATGGGGGTCACCAGAGCATGGGTCGGTGGAGCAGGTATCGGCTGTGGCGGCGACTGCACGAGGCGAGTCGGTGGCGGCGACGGCGGATGCTGCACGAGGCGAGTCGGTGGCGGCGGCAGCGGATGCTGCACGAGGCGAGACGGTGGTGGCGATGGCGGCGGCAAAGGCGGCGGCGGCGGCGACGGTGGTGGCAGCGACAGCGGCGGCGTCGACGACGGCAGCGGCGGTGGCAAAGTGTCGTGAGTGATGGAGGGCGGTGGTGGCACCACCATTGGAGGGGGAGGAGACGACTCCCGCTCCGGTGTTGGCAGCGACGGCACAAGACGAGTCAGTGGAGGGGCAGACGAGGGAGGCGGAGTGCTGGAATAGCCTCCCGGGAAAGGTGTCGGGCCAAGGCACGCAGCTATGTAGTCGGCTCGCGCTTCCATACAATCAAGTTGAACGAGTACTTGGGTGAAGAGATCGGGATTGGCGGCGAAGAAAGAAGCAGACATGGTAATTAATTAGCACTTAATTAATTTTTAGAGAAGAAAGAATTAAGCGAGGATGAGTAATTATGAGGGAATAAAAAGGAAAAGAGAAGAGGATAAGGAAAAGAGGCGTGCGGTTATGAGATTGGCAGGGGGAAAATGGAATGTGGAACCCAGGGAAAATAAGGAAATAAAAGAAAATAAGAGAAGATGGGGTGGGGAAAGGCAGGTGATGGGGCTGGAGAAAGCTAAAAATAAAATAAAACAAAAGGATTGATTGGACGAGGGGCTGCAGGAGAGATTGATGGGAGAGGAGAGATTAAAAAAATTATGTGGGGAAAGATGGAACGGAGATAATAATAAAAAGTCGTGGTGGAGCAATAAAAATAAAGAAAGAAAATTAAAATAAGTGAGGTGGAGTTTGCGTGCAGGAGGAAAATGGTAAAAGACGGGGAAAAAAGGTAGGGATTATGCGGCTGAAGGCGTGGGGCTCAAGGAGGCACAAGGCTTGTCGAGGGCGAGCGGCTCGCCGGAGGCGTCAACGAGCGGAAACGGGATGCAGTTGGTGGAGCCGTGGAAGTGCGAGGCTTGGCCGGCGGAGGGGAGGACAGTTGGTAGAGATGTGCGACTTTTGATGAGGGCAGCGGGAAACAGCGGCTGACCGTGGGAACGGAGACTGGAGAGAAGGAAAGAAGGGCTCTGGACAAGGGAAGCGGAGGAGCAGCGGGGGCGCTGTTGATGTGCGATGGTGGGGAGAGGCACAGTGGTCGGGGGGAGGAACATGGCGGCATCGGGTTGCATAAATGGCAGCGCGGGGGTTGGCGCTAGATGGTGAATAGAATGCAAATGCTGGAAGAAACAGCAGAAGTATTGCAGCGCTGGGTTGCGGCTGGAAGCGACGTCGGCGGTGGGCGGAAGCGAGGTTGCTGGAGGAGCTGGGTGGTGCAGCGGCAAGGGGGGTTTGTTGGCGCCGGGGAAGAGGTGGTTGGATGCGCGAACAGAGTGTGCGGGGCTGTAGGGAGGCAGCGGTTGATGGGTGCGGTGAAGAAGCGGCGGGAACGGCGACTGGAGGGGAGGAAAGGCCTCTGATACCAATATGTTATGTGCCTACTTTGTTGGATTGTCGGAGAGTGGAGGGTGGATGATACAAGGGCTTGTTAGCCTTAGAAATGACGGAAGAGATGAGAGAGAGGTTAAAACCTTAGAAAGGAGGAGGTGAGAAGGAGAAGAGCTTGGGAAGAGAAGAGAACTTGCTTTCTTTCTTGCATAAAACCTACAAGACCCCCAAAGGCACATATATAATGGTGTTGATGGCATAACGGTAAATACACGCATTCATCGAATAATAAAAACAACAACATGACTCGACATAATAATAATAACGGCACTCGATAACTGACGGCGGATCCGTAACATATAATTGGAAATTACTTTCTACTTGGCATCAGAGCTAAACCTAACTCCCACATCTCGTACAACCTCCGTGATTCTCGTCGTCTCTGTGCTAGCCGTCGATCGTTAGCCTCTGTCGTCGACTCCGCCCACATTCCGTCGTCAATTGACTGCTGGTTTGAGGGCTTCATCACGATGTTGATCCCGTGCATGACATAGGCGGCTCTCTCCGCCGCCGTTTGCTGAGGGAGTTGAGGCCGCTGACCCTTGATGATACTAACAGCCCCGTCGTCACCTCATGCTCACTCTCTGTTGGTTCTTTCGGTCGCCTGAAGTCTCTCCTGCTGTCGTCGTCCAAGATCTACAGCTCTACCGGCCGTCCTCTGCCCGTTTATTGCAACTTGCAAGCAATTGGTTCCTCAGTCAGTCCAAGTTCTATTTTTGTTGTCTGTGGTGCTTGATCTGCTTTTGCCTCCTGCAGTTCTCCATTGTATGCTTTATGTTGTTTCTTTTTCTCAAAGTCGGATCAACCTTGAGATGCATAGCTCTTTGCCTTCCCAGCCCGTCTTTGTTGATTGGTTGTTGTTGACCTAGAGAGGATACTTTTATTCTCATTAAGTTGTGCCAACATGGGTGATTCTTTTGTTACTTCGTCAAGTGTGATGATGTCACAGATGAGTAACCTTCAGAGGACTCATGGCCACACTGGATCACTGAAGATTATCATTGTGTCACTTAATATAACTAATTATCTTGAATGGTCCAGAGCTGCTCAACATGTGATTCGCAATCATCGGATATTCTATATTTGGATACATTGATGAAATTGTCATGGAGCCATTCAAAACCGATCCCGCTTAGAAGTGTTGGGATTCAGAGAATACCCTTGTAATCTCATGGCTCCTACATTTAATGTCCCTGAAGGTATATCAAAGCTATATGTTTATAGACTCTGGCACGTGAAACCTATTCACAGATTGGTAGTTTCACCAAGATTTACGAGCTTAGTCTTTACATTTTGTAAATGCGCCAAGGATCCTTAAATGTATCGTCATAGTTTTTTCGGAGTTTGAGCGACTATATTAGGAGTTGGGTTTTTTTTAGCACTACAACCATGATTGTACTGCAAATGCGGTTCAGTTGCAGAGAAATGAAGAACATTATCGCCTTCATGCCTTCTTGATGTGGTTGCATATGGAGTTGGATACTGTTCGATCTCATATTCTTCATCGTTCTCCACTTTCTTCTCTTCAGGAGGCATTCAGAATGGTTTTAGGGGACGAAGACCGTCACAGATATCTCAGTCTGATTATCCCTACTAATTGTTATGCCTTGATCAAAGTTGGTCAGGGCAATGTCAACACTTTGGTTCCTATGTGTGATTATTGTGGTCGTCAAGGACATAGTCGGGATGTGTGCTTCAGACTCCATCCACATCTCGCTCCACCAGGACATGGTCGAGCGAGAGGCCAAAGGGGTTCTCGACCGGGGGGGCGAGACCTTATGATACTGCTTATTCCACGGAAGTGTATATGGAGCCCTCTCATGCACCTTCCTCAAAGACCTTTACAGTGAATGAATTGGATGTTCTCAGGCGGCCAATTCATTCCTGGTCGGATGTGCCTTCTGATGCTTCTACCTCCTTTGTTATTGTTGTTATGCTCAGTACACATGCTGCTACCATCACTCCATCGGATTGAATCATCAACTCAGGGGACACCGATCATATGTCTAGATCCTCCTCAGGTTTTGTTTCTTACACTCTTTTGTCTAGTAAGGTCAAGGTTATCTCTGTCAATGACACTTTATCCCCCATTACGGGCAAACGTCACATCTCTTGTTCTCCATCCATTTCTCTTTCTTTTGTCCTGCAAGTTCCCTTCTTTACTCGCAATTTATTTTTAATTAGCAATATTACTAAAGCTCTGAACTGCCCAATAACTTTCTTTCCCGACTCTTGTGTTTTTCAGGAATTGAGTACGAAACAGAACATTGGCAGTGGTAGGAACCATAGTAGTCTGTACTTCCTTCCTGGATTACTAACTTCCATCTCAAGCTATTTTGTTTCCTATTGCTACTACTGCGGATGTTCGACGAAGGTATCAGCGTCTCGGACATCCCTCTCTTTTTTATCATCAAAAAGTATTTCCTTTACTTCCATCTCAAGCTATTTCGTTTCCTATTGCTACTACTGCGGATGTTCGACGAAGGTATCAGCGTCTCGGACATCCCTCTCTTTTTTATCATCAAAAAGTATTTCCTTTTTTTTCCTTTTATTAAGTCTTTTTTTTGTGATGTATGTGAGTTTTCTAAACATATTAGGCATAACTCTTCGCATTTATCTTCTCCAAGCACTAGTTCTTATGTTGTCATACATTCAGATGCTTGGGGTTCATCCCCTGTTGTATCATTATTTGATTTTATTGCCTTTATCGATTGTTTTTCTCGTAATACTTGGGTTTATCTTTTAAAGAAAAAAAGAAAGGTTTTTTCTTGTTGTCAAGCTTTTCATCAGATGGTGATGACCCAGTTCAAGTGCATTATCTCATCGATAGTTTTCCTTCACAAATCTTAGACTATGCTACCCCTCTCTCCAGTCACTCCACCACTTCTATTGTTCATACCTTACATTTACCATCCCAAGTGTTTGGGTATGTGTGTTTTGTTCGTGTGCACCAGTCTTATCGTGGCAAACTTGACTCTCATGCTCAACGTTGTGTCTTTATTGGCTATTCCTCCACCACGAAAGGATATTGATGCTACCACCCTTCGTCACGCCATACATTTTGTACCAAGGATGTTACCTTCCGCAAAGAGGAATCCTAATTCCTGGATCCGACTCATTCCATTCATCAAGGGAAGACTAATGACAATACATCTGATACTCCTACTGTTCTTCTCCCTCTAATTCATCTGATTCATATTATCACTTCCATCCAAGCTTCACCTCATACCCGGTTTCCTCCTCTATCTCTAATTCCTCCATTTCCTCTTGTATATCACCGCCGACAAAAAGGTAACCAAGCCATTATAGTTCCACCTCTACCGGTGTCTGCTTCAAACTTAGGTTCTGGTGATGATCTATACCTCCCTTTTGCATTGCTGAAAGGTAAAGCCTCCAGCACGAAACATCCTATTTTCCACCATGTTTCTTATCATCATTTTATTCAAGCACATCAAGCCTTTGTTACATCGTTATCCTCGATTACCATTCCCAAGTTGTGGCAGGAAGTTGAGTGTCCCCGAATTGACACATGTTATGGAGGAGGAAATGTCTGCCTTGGAAAGGAACCATACATGGGATATCTCTCTACTTCCCCGTAGGAAGAAATTCATTGGTTTGAGGTGGAAGCTCTCTATTAAACAAAATCAGGATGGTAAGGTTGAACGTTACAATGCCCGATTGGTGGCTCGGGGATACACCCAGACTCAAGGAGTAGACTACCAAGAGACCTTTGCTCTGGTGGCAAAGATGGACTCCATTTAGGTTCTCTTATCCCGTGTTATTTGCTTGGGCTGGAATTTTCATCAACTAGATGTGAAAAATATCTTCCTCCGCGGTGAGTTGGATGAAGAATTATACACGAAATTCCCTCTAAAATAAACCATAAGGGCTTGTTTATCACTTAAAAAACTTTCATATGGCCTAAAACAGTCACTCGGGACATGGTTTGGCAGGTTTTATAAGGCTATGCTTAAGTTTGGTTACATGCAGCGACAATCCAATCCCACCATGTTCATCAGAAGAGAAATTGTGGTTCTCAATGTCAACGTGGATGACATTGTGATCATAAGTGATGATCTTGAGGAAATTTTAAATCTCAAGGCTTTGTTGACTGCAGAGTTCAAAGTAAAGTATTTAGGGAGACTACGATACTTTCTGAGAACTGAAGTGACTAGGTCGAATCAAGGTATCTTCATATCTCAACGTAAATATGTTTTGGACTTGTTAAAGGAAACTGGGATGTTGGGTTGTCCCAACAAACACTTTTACGGAGAAAAACCATAAGATTGATGAAGACGGTGATGGTGACTAGACGGATACTTCGATCAATCAAACATTGGTTGGGAGACTCATATACATATCTCGCACATGTCTGAATATTACATATGCAGTAGGTATTTTGAGTAGATATATGCATGCTCCCAGAATCAGGCATCAAGAGACAGCATACCGTGTTATGCAGTACTTGAAGAAGGCATCTGGTCGAGGACTCTTGTTCTTTAAGAACAACCACTAGAGGATCGAAGTTTTCACAAATGCAGATTGGGTTGGGATTCACGATGATAGAAAGTTTATAATAAGGTATTGTACCTTTGTTGGGGGGAATTCGATTACCTGGCAAAACAAGAAGCAGAATGTGGTAGCCATATTTAAGCGTGAAGGCTGAGTATAAGAAAATGTCTCAAGGTCTCTGTGAAGGACTGTGGTTGTGTTCTATGTTGCAAGATCTGGGATTCCAGGAGCATATATGATGCAGGACAAACTTCATACCTGTCTGCCACCCTGGCGTCGCACCAGGGGGCCACCTTGGCGTCGCACAAAGGCGGATTTATCAGGGTTGCAGCTCATACACCTCAACCCATCTCCGACCCCACCAAAGGGCGGTAAAGGTTGTTAAGGCCAGGGATCAATCCCCCAACCTCCTTGATAAGGAATCCTCAGGCGGGCACTCATCACCAATTGATCTACGGATGAATTGATGAAAGTTTGTCGGCCTCAACAACCTTTTGAGCTTTGTGATGGGGCCAGAAACGAGTTGTAGTGTATGGGATGCAACCCTGATAAAGCTGTCTTGGTGCGACGTCAAGGTGTCCCCCCTGGTGTGACGTCAGGGCGGCAGGCGGGTGGGACGTCTGTCCTGCATCAATATCCTTTTCTCCCGATACTGTGACAACAAGGCATCCATCAGTATAGCTTATAACTCAGTTCAACATAACAGGACTAAGTATGTTGAGGTTGATTGACACTTTATCAAATACCACTTGAATGAAGAGAATGTGGTCACTCCTTTCGTTCATTTCAAAGATCAACAGGCAGATGTCTTCACCAAAAGTTTTGGATGTGATGTTTTCACTGATGATATCCACAAGCTAGAGATAACTGATATCTTTTGTCTGACTTGAGGGAGAGAGTTGTAATTATGCATTATTATCAAGTCGAATTTGCAATACCCTCTAAGGGTATATTATTCTCTTTGGGTCCTTACTCGTATATATGTATGAGTATAGGATAGTCATATGGGATTATTATTTGAAATTGCTTTCTACTTTATATTCAGATGAAGTCGTAAGAATAAGGTGGAAAATCCATCACTTTTTCTTAATATGAGAGAACTAGTAAAGTGTGTAATTGTCATTCAATAGGAAAATTACTCAAAAGCTACCAAGTCTAAAAGTAGGAAAAACTTGTAAGGTTCCAACATTTGGACAAAATTGGGGCTTTAGAATTAGACTTTGAGGTCCAATTCAAATGAAAATGGACCTCCAATTCAAATTTCAAGAGCCTAATTCCGTTGAAAGGAACATACGCATAGTGAAAACAGTGAAAATACAATATAATTTGTCTATAAATATAAGAAGTTCCGCACCTCAACTCGGTTGGTACTGGTGCAATTTTAAAACAACCCATGAGAGAAACATAACCAAGCAAGAGGAAACTATAAAAGTTGTTATCCTCTTATGGAAATCAATAACTAGATACTATTATGAATCATAAACAATCATAGTGTTTAGAACCTTTGCAATGAAGAAAAATGCACCTTAGTAAAGCAATAGAAGGTTTTATCCTTGCCTTCCCATACTCTCCAAGCCATTATATACTCCCTGGGAGTTAAGAGCGGGAACTTTTTGACCATGCGCCCAACTTCTGTTCCACTGGTTTCGTTAACTTGCAGTTGCTCAAAGTCAAGTAAAGTCTTATCCCAGTTTTTTCTGTACTGGCTATCCATATAAAAATTCCTTAACAGCTCTGTAGAGCATTTATCAAATATAGTCACACTCAGGTACTTCAGGGGGGCATCCTGAAAAGAATGATGTAGGTGTCAATCATGCAGGTCTTCAATCAAATATTTCAAAACTGGTTACTTAGAAATGCAGGGAACTTCATAAACATATGAATCTTAAAAAACAATCATCATTTTATGAAAAGCCTAATAAAATTCAGTTTCAACAGTTACTGAACTAAGAAGGTTGATTATCCTTTTCAAACCTTCAAGAAACGGTGTTGAAGCAATAATATAAGTATATAAAAATTTGTCACAAGATTTGGAAGGAAAATGGTAGAACATATAGGTAAAATGGATAGATTTTGAGCAAATTAATTTGCGAAAATAAATTTAATACCTCAGCAAGCACAAATGAAGAATTAGGATTCTTAGTGCAAACCCCAAGTAGTTTGGATGGCACTACTGATGACGAAGATGATCCTTTTAAAGCTTACCACTCCTAAAAGAATAGTGCTTTGATTCACAAATTCTACTAAAGATGAAAAGGAGATTACCATTTATGTTGATATACTGATATGGCTAAACAATGAAATAAATCATACATTTAAAATATATATCCCTTGCAAAAATATACTTGATTTTGCTCCAACTATATTATTTCTTCAAAGCCTACCATATGAAAGTTAATGCATATAATTGCATTCTGAGCCATTGGTGCTGATAAACCACTGTAAGTTCCTTGAAGGTTATAACTACTCTAATGTCTTATTCAACATCATGTGGAAAATTTGGTTTGGCATTGATGCAGTAGACTTGAAGTGCGTGTTAATTGTACGACCAATAAGTGAATTTTGACGGCATTGTGTTGGATAATTATAGTAAATAGTTTTTGGACATATCTTGATTGTTTGTGTTGGATTTTATAGTATCTTCATAGTAATCTTTTTTTCTTTTTAGTTCAGCAGGCACACTGAGCGCACGGCAAAAATGGAATATATAAAGTTTATATTTAGTAGTGCAAGAAGGATGGATAACTTCGTTATTAAGTTGGGTGATCAAGATATTTTCAGCAGTGAGTGCTTTAAATATCTTGGATCGATAGTTCAAAACAATGGAGGTGTTGATAAAAATGTGACACAGAGAATAAAAGCAGGTTGGTTGAAGTAGAGAGGCGCGTCAGGGATTTTATGTGAACGTAAAGTACCATTAAAACTTAAAGGCAAGTTTTATTGTACTGCAATTAGACCACTGATGCTCTATGGTTCTGAGTGTTGGGTAGTGAATTGTGTACATGAGCAAAAAATGGGAGTTGCGTAGACGAGAATGCTTAAGTGGATGTGTGGACAGTGGACACACGAGACTGGATAAAATTAGGAATGAATGTATTGGGGATAAGACAGAAGTGGCACCAATTGCAGAGAATATGCGAGAAGCTCGACTAAGGTGGTTTGAGCACGTACAAAGGAGACAATTAGAGTCACTTGTCAGGCGTTGTGAGCGTTGAGTCACTAGGCAGAGAAGATGCGAGAAACTCGACTAAGATGACTTGGAATGAAACTACAAGGAAAGAGATGATGCACTCAGGCATTACCAAACATTAATGAGCGTGTGCACGAGCCTGCTTACATGAACATTGAATTGAAAGAGGGTGGGGTCGATGGATAAAGTAGATGCAGAAATTTGCTTCATGAGGATAGTGCAAGTATTGGGCCATCATATTGACTACAAAGCCAATGTCAGACCTAATATGTGATATATAAATGAGTTCCCTAACAAACTTTTGATATCTCAAGGTTTAAATGCTTTCAACTTTTAGAAACTTTCATTTAATTATACTAGCCGTAACCTAAACTTTTGATTTCATTTAGTAGTTAAGGTATATTCAGGGGGAGATGAGGACACTTTTTCCACAAAATTTCATTTCCAAGAAAATATCTTGACTAACCAAGACACTGTTAAATTCTTTCGGTAGAAATTTTTTAGCTGCTCAAGTCATTACCAATCATGATATTGTCATCCATTAAAACATTTATAATTGATTTATTTCCTTCCTTTCAATCTACGTACCTATGGTTTCTTCTGTTGTTTTTTTCCCTCGAAACAAGAGGTAAATGTGTCTATTTTCTTTTTAAGTCTCCGTTATTTAATGCATTTCATTGCGTCCATCTAGAGAAGACACTTACCAAGATTTGTTTATATAGCTTAACTGTGTCAATCAGGTTTACATTTTACTACAAATACCAAAACACATAATAGAAACGCTTTCTATTGGGTAGCTCAATTACTTTCTATGAACCATTCTATACATCTTAATTGTGTCAAATGTCAATCAGATTTACATTTTATTATAAAAACTAAAACACCTAATAGAATGCTTTCTATTGGGCAGCTCAATATTTTCATAAAAGTTTTGAATGCAAGTAAGAAGGCTGAATGAGGTATGTAATTCAAGAGAGTATGATGTGTTCATGATATTTATTTATTTTCTACGTGCAGTTAGAATATCCTAGTGACTAGAGGAATGTTCGCCCACTTGACATCTTTAGGGGCAATCAACGGCAAGATGACGAAGAGTACTTCGGCTTTTTCGCGGACATTTCCTTTTGAACTAATATAGACATGTAATTATTGTGTATCTTTTTGAGATTCAACGTTCATCAAGCGCTAGGATCAAACTTGCCATGAGATTCATAGTTGTATTACTTACAGTTTCTTTATTTGCAGACAAATTGATAATGAATTGTCTTTCATTCTAAAGTTGAAGTCTTCTAACCATGAGCTTCAAATTATCCTAGAGTTTGCTATCAACAATACAACAATCTCTACCCTGTTGTGTCAATCTCGCAAACCCCTTATATTCTCGCTTAATCACAATGACTAAAAACCACATTAAACTTATATATACTCATGTTGATGACATCGACCATATCAATGTGACATTCTAATGCTTAGTTATGTCCCATGTCAGTCCCATGGACATATTAAACTAACTAATTGTAAACAGGATAAGAAACTAAATATGAATCAGGAGTATATAAAGCGCCTGAAGGAAAAGGCAGGATAAAGAAGAACAAGAGAATGCTCGAGACTTACATCACTTCCATTCTCCCCATGAAAGTAAGGATCGGTGTTGTCAAGGCGCGCGCCTAGGTGCGCCTGAGGCGACAGGCGCATGAGGCGCAACCCAGTGCGCCCTAGGAGGCTCAGGGCGGGCGATGTGCCTCAGGCGCGCCTTGGCACGCGCCTCACACGCCTACCAGGAGCGGTTCAGGCACGCCTTGCATGAACCGGTTTAGAACTAAAAACCGGTTCAGGGGCGCAGCCTTATATCCCGTCATCCCGATACTTCTCCCGCAAGCATTAGGTTTTAGGATTGGCCCGAATTTCGCATCTTGCGCTGGCCGCTCCCTAAACCTGCTGCATCTCCTGTGCTCGACGGCCTCTGCTCGTGCTCCGCTGCTTCTTCCGTCCCCTTGCCGCCCTCCGACGGCGCTTCCGTAAGGCTACGCCCCTCTGCCGGCACTTCAGTAAGGTCGTGTCCCTCTGCCAACACCTTCGCAAGGTCGCGTCTCTCCTTCGTCGCTTCCGCCTGTTTGTGTTCTTCAACTGGTACTTTCTCCATCCCTTTCTCTCTTCATTACCCCATGAGAACTCTGTTCCTATATATATAAGGCATGATGGCATTGCTTCGTCGCTTCCGCCTGTATTTTTTAAGATATTTTCAGGTTCACTTTTAATACATTTAATTTGATCATGTGTCTGGATCTCGTCTCTTACCTTAGCTAATTGATATATCGCATTTTCTCCTTTCTTATTCATGAATTCACTATGTAAATCATAAAAAAGATTCAGCTTTTTCTTTGCTCACTATACTCCTAACAAACCTTCTAGCTTGCTTATATTAGAATAAGCAACAATAGAATATATTTTTTAAATAATTAATGAACTTATTCCTTTTCCTTAATATTACCTTTTACACCTCCTAAACTCTAAGACCAAACTCTAATGCCCTGTTCATTAAATGATGCATTTTTAGACTATCCTAGAGCATTTCTTTACATCTTCTTAATAAAACTAGTCATCTTTTCCTACTACAGACTTGACTCCATTGAGGAGCTACAAATTGACTAAATTTAACAACCAATCTTTAAATGTTGAAAATTTCTCACATTTCAAATTCCACCACCCAATCTTAAGACAATTATTTCATAATGTCAATAATTATTAATTGAACTATCCTCGATGTTTAATAGTGTGTACTTAAAAATAGTAGCCCAATATTTATTACTGCCATCCAATTGATGTTATTAAGATTTATGCTTTTATAAATCCATGTAGCAATGGTTGGGCAAGATGCTTGTTCTTCTATCTCTTTGTGATTTGATCACATCAACATTTGTGCAACCCTCTCAAAATCCTGATGAAGTATATATGGATCAACACTATTCATAAAGTTCCAACCTAGTCGTTTGATATAGATCCTCTTCGATATCAATTTTAATATCATCATTGCATATTATCACAATTAAACAGTAGGGAGCGTCACTATAAAATTGATGTTTTTATAATACCATGTTGTAATAACCGGTGAAGATGTTGACTCTCTTAGCTCTACACCATTAGATCAAGTTAACGATCATGCAACCTTCCTACAATCATGACAAAGTATATGCAAATCAACTGGTACTCATTTCTCGAATTTGAGTTGGGATGTAACATTTACTTCATCATTATGCATCTTTGATCTGAATCTTTATCTGTATTTAAGAATCACATTAACATTTCAGATATTTTGATGATGATATGATGCTTGTTATTTCTTTTCTTACTGGCCCAAATTTTTGCATGTTTCGTACGTGTATCAGATTCTTTCCAGCTCTTAAAATGGATGCAAGTGGTTCTGCTTCTTCCAACATCCAATCAAGGATTGATCCATGCTGGAAGTACGTGCGTCAGATTTCTTCCACCAATAAAAACGACTTGACTTGCATTTTCTGTGATAAAGTCACGAAGGGCGGAATTTATCGTGCTAAACAACATATTGTTGGAGAATTTAGAAATGCAAAAGTTTGTCTCAAAAGCCCCTAACATGTGCGCAACGAAATTCAAGAATACATGGAGAAAAAAGCAAGTGCGAGCAACACAGACAATCAAGCATTGTCTGACTTTGCAGATATCGACACGTTTGGCAGTGATGAAGAAATAGAAGTCAATGTGGGCAAAATTCATAAAAAAGATGGCTTCTCCAAGAGGTCTCGAACAAAAGGACCAATAGATGTGTTTTTTGCTCCAAAGGTTGGCAATGTAGGTGCAAAAAAGGAACTGAACAAAAGATGAAACAAACTTCTATTAATGAAGCTTGCAAGAAGGAGTTGAGAGGGCGAGCTTGTAAACATATAGCTCAATGGATGTACGATGCAGTTATCTCATTCAATACTGTAAAACATCCTAGTTTTGCGATAATGGTGGAATCCATTGGACAGTTTGTAGTAGGATTGAAGCCACCGAGTTACCATGAGATTCGTGTTCCTTTGTTAAATGATGAAGTCAATGCAGTGAAAGACATGATGAAGACATACGAGGATGAGTGGAGGGTCTTTGGATGTTCTATTATGGCTATTGGATGGACAGATCGGAAACAAAAAACATTAATTAATTTTTTAGTCAATTCACCAAAAGGAACATTTTTCCTAGAATCTGTCGATGCATCTGACTACTCGAAGACGGGTGAAAATTTGTTTGAATTGATAGATAGAGTGGTTGAAAGGGTTGGAGAGTTGAATGTGGTGCAAGTTGTTACGGATAGTGCCAGCAATAATGTGTTAGCAGGTAAATTATCAAATTTTTTTTGTTACTAATCTTAATCATCTTCAATTTTTATTTTTTGTGTACGCGATTGTATGATACTTTCATACCCAACAAACTAACACTCTAACAGGTAAATTATTAGAAGCGAAACATTCACATTTGTATTGGACGTCATGTGCAGCGCATTGTATTGATCTAATGTTGGAGGATATTGGAAAAATGCCCAACATTAGCCGCACACTAAAGAGGGCAATGACTGAAAATGGGTATATTTATGTTCGGCCTGAAGTTGTGAACATGCTAAGGAGCTTTACAGGGCAAGTGGAGCTTGTTAGGCCCGCTGTGACGAGGTTTGCAACTTCTTTCTTAACAATTCAGCGCATTCACATGCAGAGAAACAATCTAAGGAAGATGTTCACCTCACATGAGTGGTCTTCGAGCAAGTGGGCAAAGGAAAGCGCAGGTAAACAAGTGCAGAACATTATACTAATGATTTTTTTTGGAGAAGTATAGTGGATATTTTAAAGATATTTGGTCATTTAGTCCGCGTATTAAGATTAGTGGACGGTGAGAAAAGACTTGTCATGGGTTATATTTATGAAGCGATGGATAGAGCTAAAGAGACGATCATTAGTTCTTTTAATGAGAAAGAGGACAAATATATGGATGTCCTAAAAATTGTGGATAAAAGATGGGAAAGCCAACTTCATCGACCTATTCATGTCGCGGGTCAGTATTTAAATCCCGAATATTTCTACTCAAATCCCACTATTGCAGAAGATGGAGAAATTATGGAGGGCTTATACAAGACAATGCAAACACTGATTCCAAGCCATGAAAAGCAAGATAAAATTATTGACCAATTACCTCTATATAGAAATGCTGAAGGACTGTTTGGAATGGAGTTTGCAATTCGGCATAGAAAAATTAAGTACCCAGGTAAATTACACAATTTTCAAACAAATTTATTTTTATTTTTCAACTTTTAAATATTTACTATCTTAACAGCTGAGTGCTGGAAATCTTATGATGTTTTAACTCCAAACCTAAGAAGATTTGTCATAAAAGTGCTTAGCCTTACATGAAGTTCATCCGGTTGTGAGCGAAATTGGAGTTTTTTTGAACACGTAAGCTTTTAGAATTTATTATCATTTATCAATGATTTATATTTTATATATTAAAGATAACTTATTTATACGGTTACTGTTTATTGCAGATACATAGCAAAAAAAGAAACAGACTAGCTCAACAATGCTCGAATGATTTAGTATTTGTGAAGTACAATCGAGCATTGAGACGTCGATATGATGCACGTGATCGCATAGATCCAATTTCGTTGACAGATATTGATGATAGCAATGAATGGTTGATGGGAAGAATGGAAGAAGATAATGATGTTGAGGCTCAGCGGGAGGACTTGGTCTTTGATGATGAGTTATTGACTTGGGGCACAGTTGCTAGTGCCACTGGAGTTGAAGAAGAAATTTATCGCACACGATTATCGAAAGGAAAAAATGTGATTCCTACGGCTACAAAGACACCTGAGAAAAGGAGCATTTCGAAGATGAAAAGTCCTACTTCATTAGGCATTAGGGAGGCTACTACTCCATTAGTCATTAAAGAGGCTAATACTCCATTAGTCGTCAGAAATGTTGATGATATCGATGAAGAGGAATTTGAAGACAACGAAGAAGAAGAAGATTATAATGATAGTGGAGAAGATGATGAAGACATAGTCTTTTCAGATGATGAGTAGCTAGGTGAGTAATAGATTATTTAAATTTCAGAGTACTTTAATTATTTTATTTAAATTATACGTTAATAGATGTTTTCTGATTGCACAAATAATAATATTTTTCAGGACTGATTTTCAAATGGCGCCTCTCGATCTTCTGACTGGAACACTTGATGTCGCTATTTGATTGTCACTTTGATCTTCTGGCTGGACTATTTGATGTTGCATATTTAATTCACGTTTTATTTGTGTTATTGAACTTTGATGTGCTTATTACATTGTCTTTCTTTTTGTGAATCTAGTTGTTGACCTAAATTGGAAGGTCAGTTAGTTCAGTTTTTTGTTCTCGTAGTGCAAAGGTTGCTTGAATTGAAGAACCAACTTCAGTTCACATGCAAAGAATGACCAAACAACATACTTATATGATGACTATTTTGATATTTGTATGTTTTTTATGGACTGTCTTTATGAATTAGAACCTGCTTTTGTTTAATGAACTACATTTTTGTATTATTTGATTTCAATTTCAATAATTATAAAATTTGAGCGAATTGGGCGCCCAATTGGCTCAATTTGAGGGAATTGGGCGCCCAATTGGCTCAATTTCAGGGAATTGGGCGCCCAATTGGCTCAATTTCAGAGAATTGGGCGCCCAATTGGCTCAATTTCAGCGAATTGGGCGCCTCATTCGTTCAATTTCAGCGAATTGGGCGCCTCATTCGCTCAATTTCTTCCCCCCCCATTATTGCGCCTCGCGTGCCTCAGGTGCGCGCCTGCACCTTGCGCCTTGCGCCTCGCCTCCAGGTCCCCTTTGCACCTCGGTGCGCCTTGCGCCTTTGACAATATAGGTAAGGATGAGAATAAATTGTGTTTTCATACAAACATCATATAACACAATCTCTTAGTAATAGTCTGTGGAGAAAACCTCAAACTTGTATATACTTTCTCAATAATCAAATACAAGATGTGAATACACATTTATATGAGGGAGAAAGAGAGGAGATCCCTATATATGATGTGGGACTAAAGAGTATTAAAGAAGAAAACTAAAATAAAAAGGGCTCCAATATGGGCCTCTTTACATGGGCTTTTCCAACAATCCCCCGCAAGTTAGAGCGTACATGTCCTAGGCACCAAGCTTGGACAGGAACTGATAAAAAAGGGTACTTTGTAGGGCCTTTGTAAGGATATCGGCAACTTGTTTTGTTAGAAAAGACCAATTAAGGGCTCATGTTTTCTCCTCCTTTCTCTCTCCTTTTATTAGTCTCACATCTTGTATTAGGATTTCTCTCCTCATTCTTCTCCTATATAAGTGTATTTATACTTGTAACTATTCATTCAAGGAAGTATATACAAGATTTGAGATCTCTCTTTACATGGTATCAGAGGCAGGTTGGTCTCCTCCTTGGGTATCCTCGCGGCTTTCCCTTAGCCGCGGACTCTTGCGGCCTGTTTTCTTTTTGTCTGCGCGGCTTTCCCTTAACCTCCAACTCTGCTTCTCTCGTGGCTTCCACCTCCTCCTTCCTACCACCTCTCCTTTTATAATCCTCTCTCACGTGGGTCCACTTTCTCTTATACCTTCTCTTCCCGCGCGGACTCTTTCTATCCGCTGCGGCCTCTTCGCTGCTCCCTCTCCCTGCTTGTGTGCTGATCGCTGCTCGCCGTGACGTGCCTCTCCTGCTCACCGTGACCTGCCTTTCCTGCTCTCCGCGACCTGCCTCTCCTGCTCTTCGCGACCTGTCTGTCCTGCTCGCTGCAACCTGCCTTTCCTGCTCGCCGCGACCTGCCTCTCCTGCTCGCCGCGACCTGCCTCTCCTGCTCGCCGCGACCTGCCTCTCCTGCTCGCCGCGACCTGCCTCTCCTGCTCGCCGCGACCTGCCTCTCCTGCTCGCCGCGACCTGCCTCTCCTGCTCGCCGCGACCTGCCTCTCCTGCTCGCCGCGACCTGCCTCTCCTGCTCGCCGCGACCTCGCCTACCCGCAGCTGGCTTTCTTGCCTCTCGTGCTCGCTTGTTGATCGCTGCTCGCCGCGACCTGCCTCTCCTGCTCGCCGCGACTTGTCTTTCCTGCTCGCTGCGACCTGTCTCTTCTGCTTGTACCGACCTGCCTCTCCTGCTCGATGCGACCTCGCCTACCCGCAACTGGCTTTCCTGCCCTCTACTTGTCTGCGGCCTGCCTTGTCGCTAGCGCTCTCCTCTTTGTTCTTAGCCGCATCTGGTCGCTACCTCGCTTGTCGCTGGTGTACCCGCTAAGACCGTGCGACTATCTTCTCTGTCGACTTCTCCCTCTCACTTCGGCCTCCTTCTCCTAGTCGCATTCTGGTCGCGATCTCCTGGTCGCTGGTGTGTCCGCCGAGACCGTGCGACAACCTATTCTAACCGCCCGCTCTCTTCTGCTGGCCGCGCATGGCTTCCGATACTTCTGATGCTACTTCTGCTCCACCAGTCCGTGCGTCTGCCACGGCTTTCGAACTCCGTGACGAGTTACGGATTACTACTATCTCTCTAACTGGAAAAAGGAATTTCGTTGAGTGGGTTCACTCGGTTCGCCGGGTTCTGCAGACGAAGGGTCTTTGTCACCACTTGACCCGCGATACTCCGACTGCTCCCTCCGATGACTGGCTTCGCGATGATGGTCGGGTCCAGTCCTGGCTTCTTAACTCTATGGACACCGAGCCCTACAGGATGGTCATGTATCATGACACGGCTAAGACCATGTGGGAGGAGCTTCACTCTTTTTACTCTGGCCATGACAGCCTACAGCACCTATATGATATCATTTCCGATCTTCAGAATCTTGCCCCGGGTGCTCCTGGCGATTTGCTCTCCTTCGTGGCTAAAGTCAAGAGTTTGGCAGAGGCTTGGATTCAACATCAACCTCCTACTACCGATATAGCCACTCAACGGAACCAGAAAGAAGCTGTCGCCATCACCATGATGATGTCCCGAGTTCCTCCCCACCTGCATAGTGTTCGGGCCCAGATTCTATCATCCGCCACAACTCCTTCACGATCTGATGTCTGCTCCATACTGCTAAAAGTCGTGCCTCCCTCTGAGGCTCCTCCTGGTTTTGCACCGGCTCTTCTTAAGCAGCCTCTCCTTTCGACTCCTACTCGTGGATCTTCCACTCGGGGGGGTCGACCCCCGTCTCGGGGACGAGGACGTGGTGGTCGCTCTTCTATGAAATGCACCTACTGTGGCCGGGATAATCATTTTGAGGCTACCTGTTACCGCAAGCATGGTTTACCTCCTCACCTTACTGCTACGACCTCTGTTACTCCGGCTCCCACTGGGTCTTCTACCCCTGATCCGGCCCCCACTACTCGCCAAGACATTGATGAGCTTCGCTGTTGGGTACATTGGAATAAATGTACCTGATTTGAAGAAGCCTCACCCTACTCAATGATATACATCAAAATGTATTTGATGTGTTTTGAGTTTAGTTGTGCAGGTTAAGTATTTGCAGGGAAAGCTGAAAAGTTTCTAAGTCCATGTGTCGACATCCAGAAGAAAAGTGTCGACACTTAAGAAGACTTGTGTCGACACCCAGAGAAGCAGTGTCGACACTTGGAGTAATTGTGTCGACACCAGGGATGCAGAGTCGACACCAGAAGGAAAGTGTCGACACATACAGGCTGTGTCGACACTCAATGAAGAAATGTTCAGAGAAGCTGTGTCGACACTTAGAAGCAGTGTCGACACCCAGAGGAACTTTGTCGACATCAGAAAGTGTCGACACTTGAATGCTGTGTCGACACTCAGCAATACTTCAACAGAGTTCAAGTACAAGTGTCGACACTAGGAGGCTGTGTCGACACTCAGCAAACTTCAACAGTGTTTAAGTACAAATGTCGACATAATGAAGAATGTGTCGACACACAGCAAAAGGCTCAACACATAAAGAAAGTGTCGACACTAGGAGGCTGTGTCGACACTCAGCAAATTTCAATGAAGTCTAAGTACAAGTGTCGACACCAGGAGAGCTGTGTCGACACTCAGCAAAAGTATCAACACAGAAGGCATGTGTCGACACCAAGAAGATGTGTCGACACTTAACAAGTTCAACACAAGAAGATGTGTTGACACAAAGGAGTTGTGTCAACACTTACAAGAAATCAACAAAGTACTGAAGAACAAGGAGTTGTGTCGACACACATTATCAGTGTCGACACATTCTGGAGAAGCAGTGTCGAGAAGTAATTTCTACAACACAAGGAGTTGTGTTGACACCATGAAGGCTAGTGTCGACACTTAGTCAACTTGTGTTGACACTTAGTCTATAAGTGTCGACACTTAAAGACTGACTGTCTCGACACTTTCAGACAGTTACAGAAAATTCAAGAAGTGACTGGATGACTTGACAGCTGTCATTCCAGCCAGTCTACTGCAACTGTCAGAGCTGTCAGAAAGCTGTTAGGAACCGGATCAGCCGGTCACCATGTAGAAAGCCTATATAAAGGCTTATACTGTCAACAGAAGAAGAAGATAAACACATCAAAGATAGATCAATGAATCATTGAAGTACAACACAACTAGAAGAAGACCTTCAAGTGAAGATCTAAGAAGTTGGAGAGAGAGAGCTCATTCCAAGAAGACAGCTGTTGAACCAGGCTGTGAAGAAAGTTTCAGACTTAGTTTTGATTCTTAAGTTAGCAGTGATTGAAGATCAACTGCATAGAGACTCAACCCTATTGTGTTCTAAATTCAAGAAGCTTTGAAGAAAGCCAAGGGTGGTTGATCTCAGCAAAGTTCTTCCAAGAACTTATCAAGAAACATGTCAACTCTTCTCTCTTATTCTGAGTTGTAGGTTTATACTTTGTAATCTTAATTTTTTGTAGGATTCTAAGGGATCTGAGTTGTAAGCCTGAAATTATAAAGGCTGAGTGGTAGGGTCTGTGTGCCTGAGTGTAGGAGATCCATTTCTCTGAGTGTAGGCCTTGTTGAGGGCTGAGTGTAGGCCTTGGTGAAGGCTGAGTGTAGGTCTTTGTGAAGACTGAGTGGTAGGGTCTTGAGCCTGAGTTGTAGGAACCTAGTTGGGGTTCTGAGTGTAAGATCTGAGGATCTGAGGTATAGTGGAGAAGTTTGGCCGAATCTAGTACACTACTAGATAGGCGAAGGGGGAAGTGGATGTACCCACACCTTGGGGAACCACTATAAAACTGTGTGTACTCTGTGTATGTGATTGATTCTGTGTATGCTGTTTTATGTTCTGTGAAATCTGTGATATAATCTGTCTAAAAGTTTAAAAAGATTAAGTCACTTATTCACCCCCCCCCCCTCTAGGTGATTAGATACAATTTCTTTCATTCGCACCCAACTCCAACAGCTTCAGGGTGCCCTCAGCCGCTCCTCCGGCTCTGTTGCGTCCTTTTCTGCGGAAGGTTAACCTGTCTTTCTCGTAGTACTTGCCGGATCGTTGATTCCGACGTACCCACCATATTACCTTCCAGAAGCCCACAGAGTACCTACGGACGCCTCATCCTCTTTGCATCACTGTGGCCAACGGTGACACCCTACCAGTCTCTGGCACCGCTGCTCTTCAGCTTACGTCGAACCTTTCTCTTTCCTCGGTTCTTCACGTTCTGGGGTCTCCTTTCCATTTATTGTCTGTTAGTCGTCTCACACATGACCTTGATTGTTGCAGTACCTTTTCACCTTCTTCTTTTCTTATGCAGGATCGCCGCACCCGGAGTACCATTGGTAAGGGGCAGCTGTTGAATGGGCTGTACATCTTGGATATCCCACTCACTCTTCTCTTCGTCGTCTCCACTGTTGATTGGCATCGCCGCCTTGGGCATGCTCCCCTTCCGATTCTCAAGCGGGCTCTTCCTGATGTTCCTCTGCGGGAATTCTCTTGTGAATCTTACATCTACGGCAAACAACATCGTTCTTCCTTCCCCCCTATCTGTACCAGGAGTAGTACTTATTTATTTTTAGTTCATTCTGATGTATGAGGTCCTTATAGAGTCCCCAGTATTTTTGGCTTTCGCTATTTTGTCACGTTTATTGACGTACCACGTGTCTCTATTTACTACATGATCGAACTGAACTCCCCTCTGTGTTTCGCGTCTTTTTAATTGAGATGCGTACGCAGTTCGTCACCTCCCTCAAAGTCATTCGCACTGATAATGCTCGTGAGTATACGGGTCGCACCTTCTCCAATCTCTGCACCGAGTTTGGTGTCATCCATCAAAATTCATGTGTGTATACCGCTCAGCAAAACGGGGTGGCGGGACGGAAAAATCGGCATCTTCTCGATGTTGCGCGCTCCCTTATGTTCCAAATGCACATTCCAATCGAATATTGGAATTTTGCTGTCTCCACAGTCTGTCATCTCATCAACCGTCTTCCCTCTTCTGTGCTTAATTTTGCCTCACCAATCCAACTACTTTATCCCTCCACCAACCTCACTTCTCTCACACCGCGGATTTTCGGGTGTGTTAGCTATGTCCATCTTCTTAGCCCTCATTCCGACAAACTTGCTCCTCGGGCCGCCAAGTATATGTTTATTGGCTACTCCCGGATTCAAAAGGGGTATGTCTGCTACTCTCCTTCTGACGGCAAGCTGGTCGTTTCTGCGGATGTCACCTGCGAAAACCAGCTCTTCCACTTACCTTGCCCCACCTCGTCTTCGGCTCCTTCTCTTCCTCGGCATGCCGTACCGGTCACGTCATCTTCTCTGTCATCTTCTTCCTCCTCACACAACGCCCCTCCTCGGGTTCCTCTACCCCTTATCTGTGTCTACTCTCGTCGCCCATCCCAGGATGCTCTCGTGCACCAGCTCCCCGCTACCAACGATCCCTCGGTTACGGCAGATCCAGCTCCTGTCTCTACATCTCATCCCTTGGCCAACTACGTCTCTCTCCATCGGCTGACGTCGCCTCTCTACGCATTTGCCACCTCTCTTTCCTCTATTTCTATTCCTAACACTGTGCAGGAGGCGTTTCAACACCCAGGGTAGCGGGCAGCCATGAACGATGAAATGCGGGCTCTCTGGGCTAACTAGACCTGTGATCTGGTTCCTCTTCCTGCAGGCCACGTCTCCGTTAGCTGCAAATGAGTCTTTGTTATTAAACATGCGGCGGATGGCACTGTTGACCGTCTGAATGCCCGCCTCGTGGCATGGGGCTTTACTCAGCAACATGGCCTTGATTATGAGGAAACCTTCTCTCCCGTGGCAAAATTGAACACCGTCCGCATTCTTCTCTCCTTAGTTGTTCATCGTCACTGGCCCCTTTATCAGCTAGATATTAAGAATGTCTTCCTCAACGGCGATCTACAGGAGACAGTTTATATGCAGCAACCTCCCGAGTTTGAGACCACAGGGGAGTCTCTGGTATGTCACCTTCGGAAATCCATTTATGGTCTCAAACAGTCCCCGCGCGCGTGGTTTGAAAAATTCAGTAAGGTTGTCTGTGTTAGTGGCTTCACTCAGGGCTCAGCTGATTTTTCTCTCTTCACCCGACACCGATCAACCGGGACTGTGATTCTTCTAGTCTACGTTGACGATATCCTGATCACTGTCAACGACACGACAGGAATACAACAGATCAAGGAACAGTTAAATTCCGCCTTTCAGACCAAAGATCTGGGCAACCTTCGGTATTTTCTTGGGCTCGAGGTTACACGACGCTCTGATGGTCTTGTGTTATCTCAAAGGAAGTATTGTATGGACCTCCTTCATGATACCGGTTATTCTGGGTGCAAACATGCGGAGACTCCTATGGACGGCAATCAAAAGCTCTTGGCCCATAGCTCTGACTCTGACAAGCTGCTTACAAATCCGGAATATTACAGACGCCTGGTTGGGGAGCTGATCTACCTTACGGTAACTCGACCGGACATCTCATTTGTTGTGGGAGTTGTGAGTCGGTTCATGCACGCTCCTCGGACATCTCATCTTCAAGCTGTCAAGCGCATCCTTCGATATCTCAAGAGCGCCCCCGGACAAGGACTTATGTACAAGTCATCCACATCTCTATCTCTTGTCGTGTATTCTGACGCTGACTATTCAGAATCTATTGATGATAGACGCTCCACAACTGGGCTCTGTACTTACTTTGGTGGACATCTCATAACTTGGCGTAGCAAGAAACAGGCTGTGCTTGCGCGTTCTTCTGCTGAAGCCGAGTAGCAGGCTATGGATGCGGTTGTTTCTGAGCCAACCTGGCTTGAGGGCCTTCTGGGAGACTTGGGTGTTCGTCTCTCATCTCCGGCGACCTTATTTTGTGATAGTCAGACAGCAATTCATATTGCCAAGAATCCAGTTTTCCACGAACGTACAAAGCATATCGAAGTTGACTGTCACTTTATCGGGGAAAAGGTTCAGTCAAAGAAGATAGATTTGGAGCATGTTCCTGCTACAGACCAAGTTGCGGATATCCTGACGAAAGCTCTCTCCAGGCCGCTATACTATCAGTTTTTATCCAAGCTTGGTGCCTACGACTTGTACGCTCCAGCTTGCGGGGGAGTGTTAGAAAAGCCCAATTAAGGGCCCATGTTTTCTCCTCCTTTCTCTCTCCTTTTATAAGTCTGGCATCTTGTATTAGGATTTCTCTCCTCATTTTTCTCCTATATAAGTGTATTTATACTTGTAATTATTCATTCAAGGAAGTATATACAAGCTTTGAGATCTCTCTTTACATGTTCAATACCCGGAACATGCTTTAATTCTATCTTCTTCATTTGAACTTTCTCCCAAATAAAGTGGCAGTCCACTTCAATATGTTTCATTCTTTCATGAAAGACTGGATTCTTTGTTATGTGTATAGTCGTTTGGCTGTCGCATAATAGGATGGCAGGTGGGGAAAGTTTAACTATTAGATCAGCAAGGAGACTTCCAAGCCATGTAAGCTCAGAGACAACTGATGTCATCGATATGTATTCTGCTTCAGCTGAGGATCGAGCAACCACAGCTTGTTTCTTACTCCGCCAGGTAACAAAATGTCCTCCAAAATAGGTACAAAAACCACTGGTTGACCGCCGATCATCTAAGGAGCCAGCACAATCTGCATCAGAATACTCAACCAACGTTGGAGTAGATGATGAGGTTTTGTATACCAGCCCTTGACCCGGAGCTGTTTTAATGTATCTTAGGATTCTCTCAACGACTTGAAGGTGAGATATTCGAGGGGCATGCATAAACCGGCTGGCCACCCCAACAACAAAGGAAATATCCGGTCTTGTGACCGTTAAGTAGATCAATTTCCCAACAAGACGTTGATAGTATTCCGGATTTTAGAGAGGAAGATCAGTATCGGACGCATGTGCACACAGCTTATGATTTGCATCCATTGGAGTAGTAATGGGCTTGCATCCAGAGTAGCCAGCATCTTGAAGGAGATCCAGACAGTACTTCCGTTGGGAGAGGACAGGTCCATCCGGACGTCTCGCGATCTCAAGACCGAGAAAGTATCGAAGATGCCCCAGATCTTTTGTCTGAAAGACGAAGCTAAGGTGTTGTTTGACCGCTTGGATTTCCTTTGAATCGTCACCAGTGATTAAGATGTCGTCAACATAAACTAACAAAAGAATTGTTCCTATTTTCTGATGACAAGTGAACAGAGAGAAGTCTGCTGAGCTCCGAGTAAAGCCGACTTCCTGAACTGTCTTACTAAACTTGTCGAACGATGCCCAAGGGGATTGTTTGAGACCATAGATGGACTTCTTCAGATGACACACTCGGGACTCCCCCGTGGTCTCAAACCCGGGAGGTTGCTGCATATAGACTATTTCCTGGAGATCGCCGTTCAGAAACGCATTTTTTAATGTTTAGTTGATGTAAGGGCCATTGGTGATGAACAGCCACAGAGAGCAGGACACGAACGGTGTTGAGTTTGGCTATGGGAGAGAATGTCTCCTCATAATCGAGACCGTGTTGTTGCGTGAAGCCACGAGCCACCAAGCGAGTCTTCAGACGGTCAATTGTCTCATCAGGAGCATGTTTGATGACAAAGACTCATTTACACTCAACAGGTGTCTGGTCGGTACGTAAAGGTATCAGGTTCCATGTCTGGTTAGCGCAGAGAGCGGTCATTTCTTCTTCCATGGCTGCCCGCCAGCCAGGATATTAGAGAGTCTCATGCACAGAGTTAGGTACAGAAATTGTGGATAATGAAGTGTCAAATGTTTGAAGTCGTAGGGATAGGCGATGTAAGGATATATAGTTTGTCATTGGATGAGCGGTTGATTCTGGTGCTCGATCAGCAGGACGCGGAGCGTCGGAAGTTGAAGCTGACTGCATTGGGGCAACGGAGCAAGGATGGCGACGAGTGTAGACATGTATAAGAGGTGGCTTGGGAACAGAGGGAGCCCGGTCAGGAATTGGTGGTGATGGAGGAATGTTAACAGGGATGACAGGACGTAGGACGGGTGGTGGTAGAGGAGTTGGATCTGGAGCGGCGGAGAAGAAAGGAAGATCCTCCCGAAAGATAACATCAGCAGAAACAGTCACCTTGCGGGTAGCAGGAGAGTAGCACACATAGCCTTTCTGAGTTTGTGAATAGCCAATGAAGATGTGTTTGGCCGCCCGGGGATCCAACTTGTCCGTGGACGGACCAAGAATGTGAACGTAGCAAGTACAACCAATAATGCGGGGTGTGAGAGAGAAAGCTGGAGTAGAGGGGAACAGGAGGCTGAACGGAGTGGCATTGTGGAGTATGTGGGAGGGGAGACGGTTAATCAGATAGCATGTCGTCGAGAGGGCAAAGTTCAAATAAGCTTTGGGAACCTGCATTTGAAGCATAAGAGAATGAGCTACATCGAGAAGATGTCGGTTCTTACGTTCGGCTACCCCATTTTGTTGAGGGGTATAAGCACACGATATTTGGTGAAGACTCTAAATTCCGAGCAAAGGTTTGCAAACTGTAGCTAGTGTATTCGCGAGCGTCATCAGTGCGAATAGTTTTGATATTCGTGGAGAATTGTGTGAGGGTCCCGAAGTAAATATAGTCATGTCATTCGAGAATAATCATCAATAAAAGTTAGGAAATAGCGATAGCCAGAAATGTTAGTGAGTTTGTACGGTCCCCAAATATCACAGTGTATTAAAACAAAAGGAGCAGAGCTCCGAGTACAATGAGATATAAAAGATGAACGCAACTGCTTGCCGAAAATACAAAATTCGCATTGAAAAGGAGGAAGAGATGCATCTGGTAGAGCCTTCTGGAGGACTGGCAAAGGGGCATGCCCAAGACGTTGATGTCAATCGACGAAGGAGACGGAAGACAGGATAGTAGGGGAGTCATTAGAAAGGTAGAGCATGTTCTGCAGTCGTCTCTTACCAATGATATTCCGCGTTTGTCGATCTTGTATCAGAAAAGAAGATGATGTAAAGGTTATAGAGCAATTTAAATCAGTGGTGAGGCGACCAACAGAAAGTAAATTAAATGGGGAGTCTGGAACATGAAGAGCGGAGCGTAGAGATAGAGAAGAAGTGAGAGGGATATCCACAAAGCCGGAGACCGGAACAGTGTCCTCATTGGCCACTGTGATACACTTAGGACGAGGAGAATCCAGGTACTGATGTGGCCGCAGGGAGGTGATGTGATGAGAGGCACCTGAATCCACTATCCATCGCGGACTAGTGGATTCATTCATGTGAGATGGAGAGACAAGCGATACATTCATGTGAGATGGAGGCAGCCAAGGTAATGAAGGCAGGTGGGCGACTGAGCAGACCATGAAGTTGTTGGAGTTGAAGCCAGACCTCTTCAATGTCAGTACGAGTGATCGATGAGTCATGGGCAGCAACGACGGCCTGTGGACGAGGAGGAAGCTCATGCTTGCGATCGCACGTGGCATCAAGGTGGTCATCCTTACCGCAGAAGGAACACACATTTGATAGTGACGAAATAGCAGAAGAGGAGAGGATCTGAGCCTGAACGCTCTGAAGATGCGGTGGCACACGAGCCATCATCATGGTCACACCAACGACTTCTTTTTTAGCACGTTGTGCAGCAAGATCCGTCGTAGGAGATTGATGTTGAATTCATGCTTCAACCAGAGCTTTGGCCCGAGCAACGAAGGAGGTGAGGTCGGTGGACCCGCCAACATCAAGAGTGAAGATCAGTTATGATGTCATACAAGTGTTGTAGACTATCTTTCCCGGAATAGAGGGAATTAAGTTCACCCCACATCGCTTTGGCCGTTTCATGATACATGGTCACGCAATACGGTTCTCCATCAAGGGAGTTGAGGAGACGGGTCTGAACGCGACCGTTATTGCGCAACCACTCGTCGGTAGGAGGAGCGGGAGCAGCCTGAGTCAAGTGATGTAGGAAACCTTTGGACAGAAAAACGCGACGAACCGAATGCACCCACTCCACAAAGTTCTTCTTCCCGGCTAACGAGATATTCGTAATCAGCAGTTCATCCCGAAGTTCAGGGGCAAGGGCCGGGTGATCTGCAGAGGAGGAAGCCGCCTGTCCGGTAGAATCAAGAGAAGACCCCATGTCCAGCCGGTTAGGAGGCTAGACCGGCGGCAAGAGGATCAGCGGATAGAAATGAAACTGCGCGGGTTGTCCAGGAGTAGGCCAGGCGGTCTGCAGGAAAACCGCGCGGACTAGATGACAATGGTCCGGCGGCAAGCAAAGAAGAGGTCGCGACAAAAGAAACGGAGCGGGTAGAAAGGAGAAGTCGCCTTGACTAGAGCACTGGGGAGGCCTCACGGTCTCGGTGACAATACACCAGCGGCAAGAGAAGATGTCGCGACCTAAATGCAGAGCCCACAACGGTTAGAGAAGCCGTCGCGATTAACCATCGAAGAGGCCGCGCGAGAAGACTGCACGGTCAGGGTGACTACATCAGCAGCAAAGGAAGATGTCGCGACCTAGATGCGGAGCTCACAGCGGTTAGAGAAGCCGCAGCGCGAAAGAAGTTCGCACGGTCCCGCGAGAACCAAATGAGAAGCCGCACAAGAAAGAAACAGAGCGAAGGCAAGAGAGAAGTGAGAGAAACTACGCGGGTAGAAGGGGAGATCACAGCGGGTAGACAGGGAGATCGCAGTGGGTAGGGAGGAAACCGCACGGATAGGTAGTTCGCAGCGGGTAGGGAGGAAACCGCACGGATAGAGGGACGAGGGAGAAGACCCGCCTGTCAGAGAGAGTCATATAAAGCGGAGAGAATGGAGAAGTGGAGGCCACGAGATTGGTGGGGAGGAGAGGCGGGGAGGAAGTTTCTAGCCGCAAGCGGGTAGAAACCAGGTCGCGCCCTGCGCGAGAAGAGAAGGCCGGTCGGTTAGACACAATTAGACCGCGCCCTGCGCGAGAAAGGAAGACCGGACGGTTAGCAGAATACTAGCCACAAGGAGAGACTGATTAGCTCTGATATCATGTGGAGAAAACCTCAAACTTGTATATACTTTCTCAATAATCAAATACAAGGTATGAATACACATTTATATGAGGGAGAAGGAGAGAAGAGATCCCTATACATGATGTGGGACTAAAGATGAGAAAAGAAGAAAATTAAAATAAAATGGATCCAATATGGGCCTCTTTACATGGGCTTTTCCAACATTGTCTAATAACATGTTACGCCTCCGGACGGCGCCCGCTTCTTTGGACGTCAGTACAAACGACGAAGCAAGGGGTCTGAAGGCAACAACGGGGCTGAACCAACCGGTTCAGCCCCCACTATCTAGATGGCGGCTCAGGGGGGCTGAACCCACCCGGTTCAGCCCCCATTGGGGCCGGCCGGTCTTGGTCCGGGTATAAATATACCTGGACCCCCTCTTGGATGGCTATGCAAGATTATCAGTTATTCTTCTCCTTTACTCCTCTCAACCCTAGTTTTCTCCTCTTAGTTCTCTAGATCTCTCTCTCACCTTCTTCCTATCATTTGGTATCAGAGGATTCCTTCATCTACCATGGTTACTACTCGCAGACAAGAAGAGGTTAATCGTTTGGAAACATTAGAGGTAAACTACGCCGGATTGACTGATTCGATGGCCGCCATCGAAGAAGAGATGAAGGCGTCCACCCAACGGTTGGAAGAACGGATCGATCTGAGGAAGGAGGAACTCAAGACCTTGATCGCACAAAATTTGAAAGGAAAATCGTCGTTGCACGACGAGAGCGGCGGAGGACAAGGATCGGCCGCGGAGGGTTCTGGAGCGCAACACTCGGATCCGCACGTCGGCGAATCGGCGGGATCGGCCGATCCGACGGGCGTGGGAGGCGGGTCGACGGGGATCGGCGGCAGTGGCGCGGCGTGGGGTTAGGGAGGTCGCGGACCGCCGTCTGGGCCGGATCGGCTTCGTACGGAGCGCCGGAGGGCGCGTGTCATCCGCCCTGGGCACGGGTCAGCCTCGACCAAAACAGCAGAGGCGGGGCGGCTGCTCCCGGCGGTGGAATGGGGGGAATCTTTCCCCAGCCGCGGGCTGCTGGCGTGGCCGGAGGAGCGGGTGCTCGGTTTGGGGGTCAGCCATATTAAGGGTTTCCGAGACCTCAGCATCAAGGCTACCCAGGCGCATACGCTGGGGGCATGGACCCAAGACGGTCGGCGTGGAACGGGCAAGGACCGGGGTGGCCAGGGCAAGCCGCACCAAGGCCGTACATGCCCCCGAAGCTGACACGCATGAATTTCCCCCGATAGAACGGAGGGGACGCCTTTGAGTGGGTACAGAAGGCCGAGTTGTTTTTTAGCTATCAAGAGTTGTCAGAGGTACAGTGGGCGCAGCTGGCGTCCTTCCACTTGGAGGATGACGCTTTTTAGTGGACGCAGTGGTTCCTGCGGTGACGGGATTATGTGGCGTGGGCGGAATTTGTCGATGGGTTCACGGCTCGGTTCGGGCTCCTGGAGTTTGAGGGCTTTGAGACCCTCTTGCAAAAGTTAAGTCAGAAGAGCACGATGATGGAATACAGGACGGAGTTCGAAAAATTGACAAATATGGTGCATTGGGAGGAGAGGACACTCCTCAGTTGCTTTGTCTCTGGGTTGAAGGAACACTTACGAGATGAGGTTCATACGTACATGCCCCGCAGCTTGAACCACGTCATTAGTCTGGCCCACATTTAGGAAGAGCGGTTCAACATACAGCGGTCACGGACTACAGTGCGGCCTTCTACTACACCGGCGACTGCCAGGATGGATCCACCGGTAGCCGGGCGGCCTACGGTAACGCGACTATCGTGGGGTGGGTTACAGGCAAGGAAAGAAAAGGGACTCTACTTCAACTGTGACAAGAAGTTTACGGCGGGCCACAAATGTCAGAAGGTACAAGCTTTTATGCTACATGAAGATGTGGAGGACGAGCCGAGCCCAGAGGAGCAGATCCCCGCTGGAGACTTGGATCTGACCGAGTTCGAGGTTTCCCTACATGCTATGGAAGGGTGTAACCCTCCCCCCATTCACTATGCGACTTGCGGGAAAGATCAGACAAGAGAAAGTGACTATTCTGGTGGACAGTGGGAGTACGCACAATTTCATCCATCCTGATGTGCCGCAGCGAGTTGGGCATGTGATTGATACGGGGGCTGCCTTCCAGGTTATGGTGGCGGACGGCAGCAAGTTGCAGTGCGAAGGTGTGCTAAAAGGGGCGAAGCTTCGGACGCAGGGGTGCATTGGATGCACGGATGTCTATCTTTTACCCATTCTGGGCTCGGACATGGTACTGGGAGTTCAATGGTTGCAGCAGTTGCGACATGTCAGTTTTGATTGGGATCAGATGACGATGGAATTTTTGCAGCATGGGAAACAGTTCTGTTTGAAGGATCTCACATCCTCTCCAGTAAAGGAAGTATCTCTTCGAAGCCTGCAGCAACTCGGGAAGGCAGGAAGCTTGATGGCGGTACTTCTGGGGGTGAGGTCGGATGAGGCCGGGCCATCGGAGGTGCCCATACAGATACAGTCCCTTGTGGAGCAGTATGCTGACGTTTTTCAGGAGCCTCGCACACTCCCTCCATCACGGTTTTGGGATCATCAGATCGTACTAAAGGCAAGGGCAGAGCCTACTAATATCCGGCCATACTGATACCCGCACATGCAGAAGGCTAAGATAGAGCGCAGCGTTCGGGAGATGCTCGATGCAGGAATCATCCGGCCCAGCACGAGCTCATTCTCGGCCCCGATCATTCTGGTCAAGAAGGATGGGTCGTGGCTGTTTTGTGGGGACTACCGTGCACTGAATAGCGTCACCCTGAAGGATAAGTTTCTGATTCCATTGATTGAAGAACTGTTGGATGAGCTACACGGGGCGACGCGGTTCACCAAGCTTGATCTACGGTCGGGCTACTACCAGATCCTCATGCGGGAAGAAGACATCCACAAGACGGCCTTCAGGACTCACGACTGTCACTATGAGTTTTTGGTGATGGCCAACGGGTTAACTGGCGGGCCGTCCACCTTCCAGGCTAATATGAACGAGATTTTTCGTCCGCTTTTTCGCCACTTTGTGCTGATTTTTTTCGATAACATCCCCATCTACAGTGCTAGTTGGGAAGAGCACTTGAGTCATGTTGCACGGGTCTTCTCCTTGTTGCGCAAGCATCAGCTCTACGCCAAGCGGTCGAAATGTTCTTTCGGTCAGGAGGAGGTGGAGTATTTGGGCCATGTAGTCTCGGCTGAAGGGGTTAAAGTCGACCCTTGAGAGATTGAGAGCATGGTGTCCTGGCCACGGCCCCAGAATATACGAGACTTGCGGTGCTTCTTGGGTCTCACTGGCTACTACCGGCGTTTTGTGCGGGACTACGACAAGATTGTCAGGTCGCTGACCCAGTTACTGCAAAAGGACGCTTTTTCATGGCAAGATGAGGCTGAGGCGGCTTTTCAGGCACTCAAACGGGCGGTGACGACTACGCCAGTCTTGGCACTTCCAGATTTCACCAAGGAGTTCGTCGTAGAGACAGACGCGTCGGGAGTGGGTCTGGGTGCTGTGTTGATGCAGGAGGGGCAGCCGATCGCCTTCTACAGCAAGGCGTTGGCTCCTCGGACATTGGGGTTGTCAGCTTATGAGAAGGAGATGTTGGCGGTCATTCACGTCGTGTCTTTATGGCGACCTTATTTGTTGGGACGACACTTCAAGATTCGGACGGACCATCAGAGTTTGAAGCACTTCTTGGAACAGCGGATCTCCTCTCCTCTCCAACAGAAGTGGGTCACCAAACTTCTGGGGTGCGACTATGAGATTGTCTACCGCCAGGGCTGGGATAATCGAGTTGCTGATGCTTTATCCTGCTTACCAGAGGGCGCACTCGCTCAGATTTTTGCACCCCTACTGGATTCCATTGATGAGATACAGGAAGAGGTGGCGCGTGACTCAAAGCTCCGACCTATTGTGGACGCTCTCCGGCGGGCACAGGAGACGGTTCCAGGTTATCATCTTCGGAATGACCGGTTGTACTTTCGGGACCGTGTGGTCATTCCTTCTCAGTCATCATGACGGACAGTTATGATGCATGAGTTTCATTCCTCGCCAACAGGTGGCCATGCCGGTCTCCTCCGCACCCTCCAGCGGGCACTGGCAAACTTCTTCTGGAAAGGTATACAGCGTGATATTCAGTTGTTTGTTCGACATTGTGACATATGTCAGCGCCAGAAGTATGAGACGACCTCCCCAGCCAGATTGCTTACAACGTTGGAGATCCTCCATCTGGTCTGGGACACCGTTTCCATGGATTTCATCGATGGGTTTCCCAAGTCTCAGGGTAAATGATACCGATGGGGTATCGCGGCGGTGGCAAGGGGTCGCCCGGCGGTGTCGGGCAACAAGCGGCGGCGGTAAGAGGTGAAGGGAGGAAGGGAGAGATTAGAGGAGAGTAGAATTAGGGTTAAGGAGAGACGAGGGTTCAGACCCCAATAAACATCTATTCCAGCATGCCAATAAAGTTTACATACCCCTCATATATATAGAGGAGAGACGAGGGTTCAGCCCCCAATAAACATACCCCTCATATATATAGAGGTCTCATAGAGGCTTAAAAGGAAATAAAGGAAATAACATAAAATGAGATAATCTAAAAAAGGAAATAACATAAAGGGAAATATCATAAACGGAAATAACCCAAAAAAAATAACATAAAGTCGTCGGTGCCGCTACTCCCCCGTTCCTGTCTCGCCCTCGCCCGCGGTTGGAGTAGGTTCGCCACGGGTAGTCTCGTCCGCTGTCTTCCCGCGCCGAGTGTATACTCGCCACGGCGGCTCTTCCGGATGGAGATCGATAACAATACCGCCGTTTGGGAAATTTGTCTTGTCCTCAAGGCAAAAATCTGGAAACTGTTGCCGGAAATCGTCGCGTAATAACCACGTTGCCTCCTCCACTGGGTGATTCTGCCAAGCGACGCGGACTTCCTCCGGGCCGGCGGTGTTGGAGCGGTGGTGTCGGTGGCCGATGATGGTGTCGGGGTACAGAGAGTCGTCGTTGGGCTGTGCACACGCCGCCGGTATATGGTCCATCGTGGGGTGGTCGCCGACAACGCGGCGGAGTTGGGAAACATGGAAAACCGGGTGGATCTTGGTGCCCTCCGGCAGACGAAGGCGGTATGCCACCGCCCCAATGCGGCTCATGATCTCGTAGGGCCCGTAAAAGCGCGGTGCCAATTTCGGGCAGGTCCGGCGGGCGGCCGAAAGTTGTCGATATGGTTGCAGCTTGATGAACACCCGATCGCCCACTTGGAATGAGAGGTCCCGGCGCTTCTTGTTAGCAAAAGCCGACATCTTGCTTGTGCTCTTCGTAAGTTTTGTTTGAGACTATCAAGAATGATATCCCGATCTTGAAGGTGCTCCGCTAGACTCGACATGGGGCATTCCCCGGGTAGATGGCGAACAATGGACGACGGGGGTCAGCCGTAGACTATCTCGAACGGGGATGTGTTGGCTGCATGATGATAGGTCGTGTTGTAGGAGTACTCCGCCCAACACAACCACTTGGTCCTAGTGCCCGGTCGCTCTCCGATGAAGCAACGTAGGTACGTCTCAAGGCACCGGTTCAGCACTTCGGATTGACCGTCGGATTGCGGATGGTAAGCTGTACTCATGCGCAAGCGGGTGCCTTGGAGGCGAAATAGAGACGTCCAGAAATTGCTCAAAAATAGCAGGTCGCGGTCGCTGACGATGGACCGGGGAAACCCATGCAGTCGTACCACCTCCGTGATGAAGGCCTCGGCCACCGTGGAAGTCTTGTAAGGATGACGCAGCGGTACGGAGTGCACGTATTTGGAAAGTCGGTCCACCACGACTAGGATGCAATCGAATCCGCGGGAGCGAGGGAGGCGCGTGATGAAGTCCATCGCGATGTCCTCCCATATGTGATCTGGGATGGGCAGGGGCTGCAGCAGGCCGCTTGGGAACATCGCCTCGTATTTGCCCTTTTGACACGGAAGACACGCCGCCACATAAGCCTTCACTTGCTGAAACATTTGGGGCCAATATAAGGATGCCGCCAGTCGGCGGTAGATGCGGAAAGCCCCCGCGTGGCAGCCCGTCGGGGTGGAGTGAAACTCGGCTAACAATTGCGGAATCCGATCCAAGGAGGCGGAGAGGACTAATCTGCCCCGGTGAAACAAACGGCCTCCCTCGAGCGTGTAGGGCGGGTGCGCCCCCGGGTCGGCCACGAGGGCGGCTCGGATCGCCGCAAGTCGCGGGTCGCGGTCCACCTCTTGTTGGATACTTGCCGCCTCGTCCCAAATCGGTCTGGAGATGGCCGAAAGTTCCACAGCCTGTGGTTGGCGCGAAAGGGCATCGGCCGCGCTGTTTGTGCGCCCCGGCTTGAACTCAATGGAAAACTCGTAGCCGAGCAGCTTAGCGACCCAACCTTGTTGCGTGGGCGTGGCAATCTTCTGTTGAAGCAAGTATCGGAGACTATGGTGGTCCGTCTGAACCACGAACGGCCGGCCGAGCAAGTATGGTCGCCAATGTTGCACGGCGAGCACTAACGCCATAAGCTCGTTTTCATAAGCAGAGCGGCTCCGCACGGCGGGCGAGAAGGCCCGGCTGTAGTAGGCGACCGGTCGACCGTCTTGCATAAGGACCACGCCGACCCCGGTGCCGGACGCATCGCATTCGACGATGAAATGTTTGGAGAAGTCCGGCATGGCCAGAACCGGTCCGTGCACGAGAGCCTTTTGGAGGGCGGCGAAGGCGTCGGATGCCGCGGAAGTCCACGTGAAGGGGCCCTCCTCCGAGAGCTTGAGTAGCTGGGTAAGTGGCCGCGTGATGCGCCCTGCGACGCATCATAGCTTTTATGCAATTATTTTATGTTATTTTATTAACGCACTATGTTTCCTGCATTTCTTTATGTTGCTTTCGGCTCATCGGCTTGACCGACCGTTGGGACTTCAATAAAGAGGTCCGGTATTACTAGTAGTAGAACGTTAGCGGCAAGCCCAAAATTAATTACGCAAGCATAAATTTTCAATTTCAAATTTCAAATTTCAAATATCATCAATTATTGGGAAAGTCATTAAGAGGAGAATATTTTTAAATTGGAAATCAAATTCATGAGACTCCATGTGTTATAGAAGGAAAGAAATAGAGGAGAATATTTTTAAATTGGAAATCAAATTCATGAGATTCCATGTGTTATAGAAGGAAAGAAATAGAAGAAATTTAGCATATTTAACAACCTCATTTAGTGGAGAGAAGTAGAACCGGACAGAACCAAACAAAGATCTTTCGTTCTCGGTTCATTGCCGGTGGATCCGCCTACCAGCCGACGTGCCCTCATCGTCCCCAGCTGCTGCGCACAAATCGAAGGAGTACGGTCCTTCCCGCCGCTGGTCACCAACTGCTCCGACGCCACGACCGCAACAGCGTCGACCCGACGTTGCCAATCTTCCGCTGTCAGGCCGTCGTCGACTCCGACGCAAACCTCCGACGGCCTGGGCTTCTTCCCCGGCGTCTTCACTCCGACGCAAGTACCCGACGGCCGGGAGTTCTTCTGGACTTCTTCTGGAGTCGTCGACCTCGATTCCAGTTTCGGCCGACCCGTGTTCGAGCGACGACGGTTATTGTCTTCCGTGCACTACCGACTTGGAGACCTGCTGCTTATGCTCTAAATTGGGTAATTTCGTCCGCTCTCTTGAGTTAGTAACAAATTTATGTTTTTCTTAATTAATTCATGGTCTTGCCGTTACGTTCGCACTGCTAAGAATATCGTTATTTCATAAATTATTTGAGCTCAGATTTTGTTTGTGGCCGTGTGGGTTCCGTTGAAGGGTCGACTCGTGAACGCGTGAGAGAACCACTCAAGCGAGGCTAACGAACCTCTCAAAGCTCAGAGCGACGACGTGTATTTCGCGCGCGAAAATTCAGATTTTGGCCAACTCGGCACTCTTTTTTTTTTTAAAATCAAGATTTTATTTCAAGTAACCTCATAATTGTTTTATAACAAAATAAATATTTGTTTAAAAATCCCTAATTTAAATTCAGGTTACATCAATTTGGTATCAGAGGATTTCGATTCACTTCTACTGTGGATCGATCGATCCGGCAAATTTAAATTTTCTATTATTTAAAAAAAAATAGATCTTAAATTTTATCTTTTTATTTAGCATCTTTCAAAAAAAAAATTTAATTAAAACTTTATTTAAATCTAGTTTCATTTAAGTATTTTACTCCCCCTCGGGAAATCTCTCTTTTAAAATAAAATATATTTTTAGGGATAAAAAAAAAAAAAAAAATTCGATGGAGAAACGAGTTGACCAGTTAGAAAATAGTGTTGGAGATTTGGCTCGACGCATGAGTGATTTGATGAAAACCGTCGAGACGCTTACCGCCGGTATGGGTAGTGTCACACATATCATGAACGGACTGCGCACTTCAGTTAATAATATTGAAGGCACCTTGCACGCCAACCGACCACCTACCCTGATGGCCGAAAACGACCCTGATCATAGACCTCAGGAACTTGCACACCCCGATCCGGATGGACACAACGATCCACGTTACCAACCCCGTTGGGATGTGGGAATCAAGTTGGACGTGGGTGATTTCGAAGGGCGAATAGAGCCCGAGAGTTGCCTCGAATGGTGTGAACGGATGGATCGTTTCCTGGCTTGGAAGCAATTGCCCCAAGCTAGGCAAGTTGAGTATGCCACGCTCAGGCTTAAAGGATCCGCGTTAGTTTGGTGGGGACAACTAGAACGGTCGAGATTCAATTTAGGTATGCCCCCGATCACAACATGGAACGACTTTAAAACTCAACTGCGTAAGAGATATGTTCCATCTGACTACATGCAAACCCTGTATCGTAGGTTTCATAATTTACGTCAGGACAAATTAACGGTCGATGAGTACACCAACGAGTTCCTAGTCTTGCAGTCTCGCCTCGACCTCCGAGAGGACGATGACATGACCGTCTCTCGTTATCTGAACGGGTTACGCTACTCCATTCGAGATCAGTTGGAACTCCTTGATTATAAGGATTTAGGGGAGGCTACGAGTCGTGCACGTAGAGTCGAGGCACTACAGAAATGAACATCTGGAAATAAAACTACTGACAAGACTCACCCGACTCACACTTTCACCCCTGCCGGGTCCTCCCGACCGGTAGCGACCACGAACACCCCAGCACTTCCTGCCCCTCCCAACAAGGGTAAGGAGATTGTGGGCACTAGACCTCAGCCTGGGACGTTTAGATGTTTTAAGTGTATGGAGCCGGGTCATAAGTCTTCTGAGTGTCCGCGACGCCACTTCGTCGTCATTGTCGATTCTGAGAGTAGATCAAAACCTGAGTATGGAGTCTTTCTTAGTGACTCCCAGATGGACCTGACCCTCGAGGCTGAGTTAGAGAGTGAGTACGAAGTTGAGGGAGAACAACCTGAGCAGTTAGTGTGCGTTCTCCAACATAGTCTCCTAACTCCTAAGGCCCGTATTGATGGTGAGTGGTTGAGAAACAACATCTTTCGTACCACCGCACGCATACATGGGCAGTTCTGCTCCATCATTATAGACAGCGGTAGTATGGAGAACTTCGTTTCTCAACGCATGGTTGAAAAGCAGAAATTAAAAACGCAACCCTTAGAAAAATCCTATAGTCTATCATGGGTCACTAGTAGCACTACCATTCCTATCACACACCAGTGTCTCGTAGAGTTTTCCATAGGCAATACGTATCAGGACGTTGTGTGGTGTCATGTCGCTACTATCGAGGTATGTCACATCCTGCTGGGACGACCTTGGCAGTACGATAGACACGTAGTTCACGATGGTGTGAAGAACTCTCACTCCTTCGAGAGCAATGGGCGCAAGATCGTTCTTCTTCCCCAGAAGAATGGTCTTATTCCCAAATCCCCAGAAAGGACTTCGCCCCCTTCTACCACTGTCTCTGCGACATCCCTTCCCTCCGCCACCATGTTACTGACTGGGCCCCAATTCCAGGAGGTGATGAGGGATAGCGAGGTCGTCTATATGTTATCCGGTATCGATATCACCCCCACGACATTAGACATTCCTGATACGGTGCGCCCCCTCATAGAAGAGTACTTTGAGATCATGCCGGAGGAGCTTCCCGATCAGCTACCCCCGATGAGAGACAAACAGCACTGCATAGACCTTATCCCAGGAGTTAGCCTACCTCACTTACCCCACTATCGCATGAGTCCGAAAGAGCATGAGGAGTTACATAGGCAGGTGACCGATCTGATTTTGAAGGGTCACGTTAGAGAGAGTATGAGTCCATGCGCCGTTTCTGCACTCCTAGTTCCAAAAAAAGATGGAACATGGCGCATGTGTGTAGACAGTAGAGCGATAAATAAAATTACAATCAAATATCGCTTTCCGATTCCCCGATTGGATGATATGCTAGATATGCTTAGTGGATCTCAAGTATTTTCCAAGATTGATTTAAAAAGTGGATACCACCAAATTAGGATTCGACCTGGGGATGAATGGAAGACTGCGTTTAAAACAAAGGAAGGATTGTACGAGTGGCTAGTGATGCCTTTTGTCCTATCCAACGCTCCCAGTACGTTTATGCGAGTGATGAATCAAGTGCTTAGGCCACTCATAGGAATTTGCGTAGTGGTATACTTTGACGATATTTTGATTTATAGCACTGATCAGGATCAGCACATGATTCATCTTAGACAGGTCTTAGATCTCCTACGTGAAAATAAACTATATATAAATTTGAAGAAATGCACATTTTTGACTGACCGCCGGACCTTTTTAGGATACATCGTTTCTTCTGAGGGCATTAGCGTTGATAGAGAGAAGGTCAAGGCGATAGAATCATGGCCTAGCCCTAAGACGATTACTGAGGCTCGAGGGTTCCATGGGCTGGCATCTTTTTATCGGCGATTTATTCGAAATTTTAGTACCTTGATTGCACCTGTGACTGATTGTCTTAAAAAGGGTCTGTTTATTTGGACTGAGGAAGCCGAGCAAGCATTTCTTTTAGTTAAAGAGAGACTCACGAGTGCACCGGTATTAGCACTGCCCGATTTTGAGAAAATTTTTGAGGTTGACTGTGACGCATCGATCATAGGAATTGGCGCAGTTTTGAGTCAGGAGGGTCGCCCCATTGCATTCTTTAGTGAGAAGTTGAACGAGGCAAAGACTAGATATTCCACGTACGACTTAGACTTTTATGTTATCGTTCAGGCTCTCCGTCATTGGAGACACTACCTGATCCAGCGCGAGTTTGTGCTGAACACTGATCATGAGGCTCTGAAGCATCTGAACTCCCAGAAGGAGATCAGGCGACATGCCAAGTGGGCTGCTTATCTGCAGGAGTTCACGTTTCACTTGAGGCACAAACCCGGAGTCACGAACCGTGTAGCCGATGCCCTTAGTCGTCGCACACATTTATTAGTCATCCTGCAGCCGCGCATTATTGATTTAGATTCACAGCGCGACCAATACGCCACTGATCCATTCTTTAGCAATATTTGGAGCTCATGTCAGCGCAGTGGGACTGATCCCACCACACAGTACGTCATCAATGAGGGTTATCTGTTTAGGGGCACGCGCTTTTGCATCTGCGAAGGGCCACTTAGAGAGACATTACTTAGAGAGCTCCACTCGTCTGGGTTAGGTGGACACATAGGCCAATCTAAATTATTAGATCTCGCCAGCGCTCGTTACTATTGGCCACATATGAAGCGAGATATCACTGAGTTCGTTATACACTGCACCACGTGTCAGTTGTATAAGGGACATGCTCAAAACACAGGATTGTACACTCCCTTACCGATACCTGAGCGACCATGGGATGACATCTCGATGGACTTCGTGGTAGGACTTCCTCGCACTTAGAGGAAGGTCGATTCGATTTTTGTAGTTGTAGACCGATTTTCGAAGATGGCGCATTTCATTCCGTGTAGAAAGACTTCTAACGTTGTACACGTCGCCGAACTTTTCTTTAAAGAAATCGTTAGACTACACGGAATTCCTCGGTCGATCACTTCTGATAGGGACACTCGTTTTATGGAATATTTTTGGAAGAAACTGTGGGCCCGACTTGGTACCAAACTCGAATTTAGCAGCGCATATCACCCTCAGACCGATGGGCAGACTGAGGTCGTTAATAGGAGTTTGGGGGATCTACTTAGGTGTTTAACGGGGGAGAATCCGAAACAATGGGATCTTATATTGCCACAAGCTGAATTTGCCTTCAATAATTCTACTAATCGCTCCACTGATAAATCTCCTTTCGAGATTGTTTACGGCTTCCCTATACCGCATTTACTTGATCGTCACTCCCTCCCGAATCATGAACGTATTTCCTTTGATGCGCAAGCCCATGTTGACTATTTAAAGGAATTGCATAAATCTATTACTAATAAATTGCGAGCGACTTCTGAAAAATATAAAACCATGGCCGATCGACATCGCCGGGAGTTATATTTTTCGGAAGGAGATTGGGTTCTTGCTTATTTCAGGAAGCAAAGATTCACTCCGGGTACATACCACAAATTACAGCAGAGGAAGTTTGGTCCTTTCCGAGTCCGGAAGCGCATCGGGGAGAATGCCTATCTCCTAGAGTTGTCCGCTGAATTTGGCACTTCGCCGATATTTAACGTGGCAGATCTGTCACCGTTCTATGGAGATCCACCTAGTTCCAGCCCAAGCCCACCGACAACAGCTCCTGAGATTCCACTAGACTTAGCTCCAGTGCCGACACCTATGACTGAAGAGATCGACCAGGTTCTGGATGTACGAGAGTTTCGCACTCGCCACGGGACATACCAACGCTATTTGGTCTCATGGCAAGGACGAGACGTCACAGATAGTTCTTGGATCAGCACAGATGAACTGCGTCGACGCCGCCCAGATCTTTCTATCGCTAGCTTTTGCGAGGTCTCGCCGGGGTCGAGCTCTTTCAACCCCGGGGGAATTGATGCGCCCTGCGACGCATCATAGATTTTATGCAATTATTTTATGTTATTTTATTAACGCACTATGTTTCCTGCATTTCTTTATGTTGCTTTCGGCTCACCGGTTTGACCGACCGTTGGGACTTCAATAAAGAGGTCCGGTATTACTAGTAGTAGAACGTTAGCGGCAAGCCCAAAATTAATTACGCAAGCATAAATTTTCAATTTCAAATTTCAAATTTCAAATATCATCAATTATTGGGAAAGTCATTAAGAGTAGAATATTTTTAAATTGCAAATCAAATTCATGAGACTCCATGTGTTATAGAAGGAAAGAAATAGAGGAGAATATTTTTAAATTGGAAATCAAATTCATGAGATTCCATGTGTTATAGAAGGAAAGAAATAGAAGAAATTTAGCCTATTTAACAACCTCATTTAGTGGAGAGAAGTAGAACCGGACAGAACCAAACGAAGATCTTTCGTTCTCGGTTCATTGCCGGTGGATCCGCCTACCAGCCGACGTGCCCTCATCGCCCCCAGCTGCTGCGCACAAATCGAAGGAGTACGGTCCTTCCCGCCGCTGGTCACCAACTGCTCCGACGCCACGACCGCAACAGCGTCGACCCGACGCTGCCAATCTTCCGCTGTCAGGCCGTCGTCGACTCCGACGCAAACCTCTGACGGCCTGGGTTTCTTCCCCGGCGTCGTCACTCCGACGCAAGTACCCGACGGCCGGGAGTTCTTCTGGACTTCTTCTGGAGTCGTCGACCTCGATTCCAGTTTCGGCCGACCCGTGTTCGAGCGACGACGATTATTGTCTTTCGTGCACTACCGACTTGGAGACCTGCTGCTTATGCTCTAAATTGGGTAATTCCGTCCGCTCTCTTGAGTTAGTAACAAATTTATGCTTTTCTTAATTAATTCATGGGCTTGTCGTTACGTTCGCACTGCTAAGAATATCGTTATTTCATAAATTATTTGAGCTCAGATTTTGTTTGTGGCCGTGTGGGTTCCGTTGAAGGGTCGACTCGTGAACGCGTGAGAGAACCACTCAAACGAGGCTAACGAACCTCTCAAAGCTCAGAGCGACGACGTGTATTTCGCGCGCGAAAATTCAGATTTTGGCCAACTCGGCACTCTTTTTTTTTTTAAAATCAAGATTTTATTTCAAGTAACCTCATAATTGTTTTATAACAAAATAAATATTTGTTTAAAAATCTCTAATTTAAATTCAGGTTACATCACCGCGTCAAGGAGCCATAGTTCTTGATGAAGCGCCGGTAGTAGACGGTGAGGCCCAAGAATCCGCGGACCTCCCGAATAGAAGTGGGGGCCGGCCATTGCACGACCGCCTGAACCTTGTCCGCCTCCATTGCCACGCCCGAGGCCGAGATAGTGTGGCCCAAATAACTGACCGAGGTTGCGCCAAACGAGCATTTCTTTCGGTTGAGGACCAGCTGGTGGTGTCGCAGTGTGCCGAAGGTGTTCCTAACGTGAACGAGGTGGTCCTGCCACGAACGACTAAACACCAAAATGTCATCGAAGAATACAAGAACATGCTTACGGAGGACCGGTCGAAAGATGTCGTTCATCGTTGCTTGGAATGTGGCGGGGGCGTTGGTGAGCCCGAACGGCATGACGAGGAACTCGAAGTGGCCGTCATGGGTCCGGAAGGCCGCCTTCTCGATGTCCTCCGGCCGCACCCGGATTTGGTGGTATCCGGCGCGGAGATCCAGCTTGGTGAAGTAAGTCGCTCCCTGAAGCTCGTCCAGCAGTTCTTGAATCACCGGAATCGGATAGCGATCCGGCACCGTCGCCTTGTTAAGGTCCCGGTAGTCGACGCAAAAACGTCAACTGCCGTCCTTCCGTACAAGCAAGACGGGGCTAGAGAAGGGACTGGCGCTGGGGCGGATGAGGCCACCCAATAACATTTCGCGTACTAGACGTTCCATTTCGTCCTTCTGGGCGTGACCATAGCGGTACGGCCGGACGGAGATGGCGGCGACGCCCGGTTGGAGGAGAATCAAGTGGTCAGTGGCCCGCGGTGGTGGCAGCCCCCGAGGCGGAGTAAAGAGGTCCGAGTATTCATCGAGCAGCGGTCGGAAATCCGTGGGAAACGACGTCGTGGAGTCGATGGTCTCGACCGCCCAAAGCCACGCGGTGAAATCCACGTCCGCCACCCGGTGGAGCGCGCGAGCCGAGATAGGGGAGCGGAGGAGTGTTGCGTCGCCCGCGAGGTGACAGGCACGGCCTTGGTGGTGGAACCGCATGGTCATGGCCGCCCAATTAACACGGACCTCGCCCAATGTCTGGAGCCAAGCCACTCCAAGAATGAGGTCCAGCCCGCCTAATTCAAACACATAGAAGTCCGTCGTGATGTCGCAATTGCCCACGGAGAGCGGAACGCCCGAGCATTGCCCCAATGTAGGTCGACGGCGGCCGTCCCCCAAGCACACTGTGAAGGCCGGCGATGGCAAGACCGGAAGCTCCAAGGCGCGCGCGACGTGGCGAGAAATGAAATTATGGCTTTCACCGCTGTCGATCATGACGATCACCGGCCACCCGCGGATAGTGCCGGCCATCTTCATGGTGCGAGGGCCGGTGATGCCGCCCCCCGAGTATAACGGCAGCTCCAAAATGTTGAGGGTGGCGTCTGTGCCCGGGGGTCCGTCATCATCCCGGATGGCGAGGGCGTCGAACTCGGCCATGGTGACTTCGGAATCTTCCTCGACGAATAAGGCGTGGAATTCCTTCACGGTACATACATGCTGCGGTGAGTATGGTTGGCGGCACCGGAAACACAGCTCCTTACGGCGCAGCTCGTTGTAGTCCTGGCTGGAGATGAGATGAGTGGTAGCCGGCCGCGGCGGGCGACTTTCGCCAGCCGGAGGCGGTCGGTCCCGCGTTGATGGCGGTCGGAATGGATGTGGTGGAGGGGTCGGCCCCGGGCGGATTCCCAAATCAGCCTCCACTGCGCGAGCCAAGTTGAGGGCGTCGGAGACGGTGCGCGGGTGGTGGGTGCGGATCCGGGAACGGATGGAGGGCAGTAGGCCTTGGAGAAAAAAACCGAGGTAGTGGTCAGGTGGAAGGTCGGGTACCTCTGTTACCAAGGCCACGAATTCATCAATATACGTATCCACGGCAGCCGTTTGGCGGGCGCTGCAGAGGCGTTCAATGGCTGACCCGGTGTACCGGGAGTCATAACGGGTAATCATTTCCTGTTTGAACTCATGCCACGAGATAGACGGTTGCACTTGACGGAGCCAACACGCCCAGTGAAGCGTCGACCCGCTAAGACTGACTACTGCTGTGCTGATGCGGTCCGCCGGCGGTGTTCCGTTGAGGTCGAAGAACTGTTCTGCTCGTGCAATCCACCCCAAGGGGTCGAGTCCAGAGAAGTCTGGAATATCGAGGAGCGGTGCCGCCCGATTGAGTAGCGGCGACGGGGCGGGTGTTGGCGGAAACATGGACGGAGTAGGCGGCATGCCTAGGAGGGACCCGGCGTCGGTATGGGCGGTAGAGCCCGACGACGGCGTGGCTGTGACGGGGGGGTGGAGAGCGTCCAAACGCCCTAGGAGCAGTGCTTGATGATGACTTATTTTAGTCATCATTTTTGGGGTAGTTTAGTATGCAAAATTCCTAGTTTAATTATATGTTTCAAGTATTTTTATGCATGTTTTGTTTTATTTCTTCTTAAAGTCTTTTTGTGTTAGGATATTATAATTCCTAGTTTTATTATAGTTTTATTTGCTTGTTATGTTGCAATTTTATTTTATTATGTTTTGATTTAAAAATCTATAGTTTTAGTACATGTTTTATGTTTTATGTTTACTTATATTTTGTTATGAATATAATTAATTAATAGTATGATATGCTATGTTTAGTCTTATTTGTATTAGCTAATGTTTTATTTCACTTTATTTGTAGGTTCAAAGCCCATGCTAGTGCATCCATTTCACTTGATCAAGCCCAATTGGAGCAGCCCTCTTCCACCAAAACAGCCCACATGATGCAGCCCGGCCACTTATGGTGCAGCCCCTCTACATAATGCAGCCCCCTACATGCAGCCCTTGAAGTTTGGAGCAGCCCGGCCCTTTTCCTTGAAGCCTACATGATGCATTCAGCCCCTCTTCAAGCTTCCCAAGCCCATATAGTGCAGCCCACTTCATCCAAGCATGTGGCCGGCCACTTATTTTCCCCCCTCCCTCATCATTTAATGCCATACATGAACATTTTCCCCCTATATGGCCGGCCACCCCTCTTTCTCTCCCTCTTTTATTTCTTTTTTTCCCTTTATTTAAGCCACATTCATGCATGTTCCCTCCTCTCTCTCCTTTTTATTATTTTTCTCCACTCTTTATTACCATCCATCCCCCCTCTTATATGTATTTCATTTCTTTTAAATTTATATGCATGAATGTATCTTCCTTCATTTAATATCATGCATGAATTCTCTCCACCTAATTAAATGTCATGCATGCACTCCTCCATATACATGGCCGGTCACCCCCCCTTGCCCCCTCTTCTTCATTCCATTCTAGAACCTTCTCCCTCATCTATAAAAAGAACCCATATCCCATGCTTTTGAGAGTTGGATTTTGGAGAGCAAGTGAAGTTCTAGTTCAAGAGAGTGCTTTCTTTTTGCTTCCATGTTGTTAAGTCTTTATTAGTGTAATCTTTTCTTTTCAATTAGTGCAAGTTTTCTTTATAGCCTAATCTTGTCTTTTTTTTGTACACTCTTTTTGTTTGCAAGTAATGAAATTCTCTTCTCTTTATTTCGTTGTTTCCTTTTGCAATATGCATAGCTAATTCCCTCTTAGCATTTGATCATGAGGATCCATGATTTGAAATGAGAATTATTTTTATTTCATAGTTTTATTTTTGCGTAATTCTACTCGGTCCTTCTTTGAATAATTATTGTGTCGACTCCGTATTTCCGGTATACGGTAGTAGGCTTATGATCTCATATTCGAGTAGCCGAGAGGCTCGTGGATGTGAAAGATCACTCAAAGAAGGAAGGAGTTGAACGCAACCCTAGAGATAGGATGACGTAAATCCTCCGGATTGGAGTCAAATCCAATAGTGCGGATCACCTCGATAATGCAACTTTAGGCTTCTTTGGTTTGTAAAGAGATTTCGATCGAAGAGTCTATAAGTTAGGAGACCTAATGCTCTAGCGAGATTTTGTCTTATTTTCGGATCCGTCACGGCCGAGTTGGATTTGCAAATTTAAAACTATGCTCTTTTATTTTCTCGTTTCATTTCATGGTGAATCAATGATCGAATGCTAGCCTTTTTTATATAAGTTTTCGTCTCGCAATTTATCATTCATTTTACTTTAAAAAATTCTCAAAATCCCAATAGTCTTCCGGTAGGATAATAGTTAGAGCGCGAGTAGAAGTACTTGACAACCCCGTGTCTAAATACGACCTTGGTACTACAATTCGACAGGTACGCTTGCCTGTTCGGGTTTTGGCCCACCACTTGACCAGCGATGATGGCCTCCATGGAGGATTGGAGGGTGGCGAGATGGGCATTGTGGCGGTCGAGGAGTTGGCGGGCCTCGTCGGCGTTGCCCGCGGAATCGGCGGGGGTGGATCTCGTGTTGGGTGCCATGGGAGGACGTTCCGGCGGCGCGAGGCGGGCGGAGATGGCAGGTCGGACCAATGATACCGCTGGGGTATCGCGGCGGTGGCAAGGGGTCGCCCGGCGGTGTCGGGCAACAAGCGGCGGCGGTAAGAGGTGAAGGGAGGAAGGGAGAGATTAGAGGGAGAGGAGAATTAGGGTTAAGGAGAGACGATGGTTCAACCCCCAATAAACATCTATTCCAGCATGCCAATAAAGTTTACATACCCCTCATATATATAGAGGTCTCATAGAGGCTTAAAAGGAAATAAAGGAAATAACATAAAAGGAGATAATCTAAAAAAGGAAATAACATAAAGGGAAATATCATAAACGGAAATAACCCAAAAAGGAAATAACATAAAGTCGTCGGTGCCGCTACTCCCCCGTTCCTGTCTCGCCCTCGCCCGCGGTTGGAGTAGGTTCGCCACGGGTAGTCCCGTCCGCCCTCTTCTCGCGCCGAGTGTATACTCGCCACGGCGGCTCTTCCGGATGGAGATCGGTAACAGTAAATATGTTATTTTGGTGGTCGTCGATAAGCTATCCATGTACGGGCACTTCATCGCCCTGAGCCATCCGTACACAGGCACATCAGTTGCAGCTACTTTTGCTCGAGAGATTGTCAGGTTGCATGGGATAGCACGGGCGATCATTTTGGTTCGGGATCTGACCTTTGTGGGAACATTCTGGAGAGAACCCTTCAGTTTACAGGGGACGTCATTGCGATTTAGCACAGCTCACCATCCGCAGACGGATGGTCAGACGGAGGTTCTTAATCGAGGGCTGGAGACATACTTGCGTTGCTTTGTCATGGATGAACCGCGTACTTGGCCAGGTTGGTTACATTGGGTCGAGTACTGTTACAACACGTCATACCACTCCGCCAGCAAAATGACCCCGTTCGAGGTCGTATATGGTCGGTCACCGCCCTCCTTGAGCAGCTATGAGCCAGGTAGCACGACGCTTCCCGTCGTTGATAGGGCACTCCGAGATCGTGATCGTACTATTACTACCTTACGGGAGAATCTGCGGGCAGCACAGGAGCGCATGAAGGCGCAGGCAGACAAACATCGCACAGACCGAGAGTTCCAGGTGGATGATGAGGTCTTCCTAAAGCTCTGTCCCTACAGGCAATTATCTGTCGTCCAGCGGACGAATCATAAGCTGGTCCCCCGTTACTATGGGCCCTTTCGGATTGTTCACCGGGTTGGCCCGGTCGCTTACACGTTAGCACTACCCGAGGGGTCGCGGATACATCCGACGTTTCATGTTTCCCTGCTGAAGAAGAAGATTGGCGCCTCCGTTCAGGCGAGTCCTTCTCTGCCTGAGGCTACTTCTGCAGACGAACTACGACCGTTACCTGAGGAGGTCCTGATGCTCAAGTGGAAGCGTCGTGGGACCGAGTACCGTCCTGAAGTATTGGTTAAATGGCAACATATGACTGCAGCGCACAACACTTGGGTGGATCTGATGGAGTTTTGAGAGCTGTACCCAGACTACCACCTTGAGGACAAGCTGGTTCTTGATGAGGCGGGGAATGTTACGCTTCCGGATGGCGCCCGCTTCTTTGGACGTCAGTACACACGACGAAGCAAGGGGTCTGAAGGCAATAACGGGGATGAACCAACCGGTTCAGCCCTCACTATCTAAATGGCGGCTCGGGGAGGGTGGGGAGGGGCTGAACCCACCTGGTTCAGCCCCCACTGGGGCCGGTCGGCCTCCTTGGCCGGCCGGCCTTGGTCCGGGTATAAATATACCTGGACCCCCTCTTGGATGGCTATGCAAGATTATCAGGTATTCTTCTCCTTTCCTCCTCTCAAACCTAGTTTTCTCCTCTTAGTTCTCTAGATCTCTCTCTCCCACCTTCTTCCTATCATAACACTTATTTCTGAATACAATCAAGAAAATCATTTGACATGGGATCTAATTTCCTTGGTGAGGATCATGATTATCACAGCCAAGTATTTTGTGGAAGGTAAAATCTTGACAAGGGAAAGATTCAAGTAACACTTGTAATAGAGTTATACAGAAGAATTGAGCTAAGGGAGTGCACAAATCCAAGACCTTTAGAGATGGAAATGAAATCAGACACCCTAACCTTAATCTATATGCAATGGTTCCGTCGATGACGGCAGGAAATTAATACGAGCAATAATATTTTTTAACCCAAGCAATAATAAATTAAAGCAAAGAAATAACATTCAATAACTTTTCTCCACTAGGAGGGTCAAGGGCCTCAGGCAAAGCATACGGCGAATGAATCTCACTTGCAAGTCACAAGTGTATCGAAGCGAACTTTCCACCGGTAAAATATCCAAGCAAATAAAGCTACAATCCAATATAAAGATGTTGAAAATAATAGTCGAATACAATAAAGACTCACCAAGTAGTGGGCTGACCAAGACAATGAAAATTTTGGAGCCGGATGAATTTTGACGGCGATCCAATGTGGAACCGGAGGCGGGAAAACGACGCAGGTGGCTGTCCTCGGTGGTGGAAGGCAGAATCGGGCCAAAAATGAGTAGATCATGCTACGCATGTGGTGGATCTAGGCGAGGGAGGATAGATCTGATGATTTGAGAGCGAAACAGGCTAGGGAATGAGGGACGGGTGAGGGAATCGGTGGATCGGGGGCTCGGGGCTGCACAGTCCAGATCTGGACTGTTTTGGAAGGGAGGGCTGTGAAGGTGGCTTCATGGGGTGGGGGGAGTCCGGCGGCAAAGAGGGGTTGGGGCTTTGATGGGTGAGTGCTGGGAGGGGGAAACAGGGGTTGGCAGCGGCTTCAGGGAGGGGCAAGGCTGGCAGACGAAGGGTTGGGTGGTTGTGGCTTTGGCGTAACTGCTGGGAGGAGAAAAGTGGGAGGCAGGTGGCTTCAGGTTAAGGAGGGGTTCGACTGCTGTAGGAGGTGCTGGACAGCAGCCGACCAGCGGTTTTGGGGGTTGTAGGGGCTGTGGATGAGGATTTTGGATGGAGGAGTCTAGTGTTAGGGGAAACTTTGGGGAGGGAGATACACACCTAGGAGTTGTCACCGAGTCAGCACCGTGGAGGGATCGTGGTAATCCGAGAATTCTCTTCTCCAAATTCTGCAATCCCCTAATTCAGCCCACTAGCAACCTATTTATAACATAAATACAACTAGGGCATCCCACCATCGACGATTATGATTGCCTCGAGGTGGGGCAACTCAAAAACATCAAATAAAATACAAAAACAACAAAGTAATATATGAAATAGATTCGCGGCGCGGATCCGGACGCATCCGCGGAGTTGGATCGGCGATCTGATCAAGACTTCATGCGCGAGTACATGAGCATGGGTCCCGTCTTACAGCAAACCTCTCCTGGTGCATGATGTGATGGATCCTCATCAACTCCCCACGACTAAAAAACTTATATCTTCGATGAATGGAGACGATCGTATTGAATTTGAAGTCCATGGGCGAGTCGATCGAGCTCTGTTGGTAGTATTCAGATGTCATCCGCATCTGGGCGGCCCCTCCAGTGTACCAAGTAGCGATATAGAGGCTCATCCGTAGTAGTAACGAACTGGTGGAATCTGATCTCTATAATGCTCTCAACACTCGGCTTACGAGTGGTGGATCCTGGAGCAATTTGCGGTACCGCAGGTGAAAACAAAGAAGACAAATCCCCAAGTGGGTGGGTGTCGGCAATGGGTGAACTATAGTGTCCATCAGACGTGGGTGGACTATGAGGGTGACAAGGTAACGGGAGAGGAGGTGTGGACGATTGGGAGTCCCAACTATTTGGGTCCACATACTCGCGAGGCTCGTAGTATGCCGTCAGATCTTGAACATTAAATACCGGATGGATACCCATACTCGCAGGGATATCGAGTCTGTAGGAGTTCGTCTCAGTGCGACTTATGATTGAGTAGGGGACCATTCGCCTGTCACTTAGCTTGTTGGCAGGCCCCGACGGGAGCATCTTAGGGTGGATTCGCATCATCACTTGTTCTCTTTCCTGAAATACTTGTTTCTGCTTTCGCTTATCAGCATGGCCTTTATAATTTACATTGCTCGTAATAATTTATTGACGAACCGACTCATGCAACTCATGCAAATGTCATGCAAATGTCATGCAAATGACTCAGCATACTCACTAGGGCGCGACTCTAGGGGATTAGGGATAAGATCAATAGGTTTTCTAGGTTCGTATCTAGACACTACATGAAATGGACTAAACTCAGTGGACCTATTGACCGAACTATTATACGCAAGCTCTGCGATGGGAATATCAAGATCCCAACTAGCTAAATGCTCGCCCACTAGACAATTCAGTAGGTTTCCTAATCTATGGTTCACTACCTCAGTCTGCCGATCCAACTGGAGATGATAGGTTGAGGAAAACCGAAAACCTAAGAATGGTGTCAGTCTTGTGCCACAAGATCTTCTAGAAATAGCAAGCATGCAGCACTACATGTTTTATTATTATTTTCCATCATAGGCCTCACGAATGTGTCTTCATATATAAATGCTTAAATATTATTTTTCCTTCATATGCATAGTGTTTGTGGATTTTTTACATTTTCTTTTTTCGGGCGTGCTCATTTAAAATAGTAGTTAGCATATGTCATCGCTTTAAACTCCGAAAAAACTAGAGTGATATAGAAATATTTCACTAATATGGGAATAATCTCATTGCAAGTGTATTGAAATTCAAAGGTATCACTGAAATAAATAGTTAAAATCTAGATCACACCACCATCTTTAAATAAAATTACGACCAAACAAACAAACATGACTTAAAAGAATACACTAACAACTATTAAACCTTGCATCACAATAACAATGACATTTACATAGCACTTATTTGAAAGCTTTTAGATTTGCAAAAACAGATAGAAGTAGGGTAATTGACATTTTGCACCCCGGCCCCGAATATCATGTTTTTGGCACATTGCATTCCGAATCTTTAAATTTGGCACATTGCACTTTCCAAGTACCTTTAAATTTGCATTTTGCACCCTATGCTGAATTTTGAGGGTATTTTGCACCCCTAAATTTTTAGAACTACTAAATTTGTTGAATTTATATGATCAAACATTAGATAAACTCAAAAATTATATAAAAAGATAAAATATGAAGATATTTGGCTGGTGCAATGTGAAAAACACCCCTCAAAATTCAACCTATGGCGCAAAATGTCAACTTAAAAATATTTGAGGATGCAATGTGTCATATTTAAACATTTGAGGTGCAATGTGCCATATTTAAACATTTGGGGTGCAATATGCCAAAAACATGATATTCGGTGGTGCAAAGTGTTGTCAATTAGTTAATAGAAGAAATGGCTTTTTGGCACTTTACACCCACATTTGCTCTTGTTTGGCACTTTGCACCAAACAAGGGCAATTAAATTATGGGTAATTTCGTTTGTCCTCCTTAGGAATAGGAATGGGCTGTGTTGATTCCTTCTCAAGGGTGCATAACGACAGAGAAAAGATTCTGGGTGCAAAATACCAAATTAAAGAATTTGGAGTGTAAAATGCCAATTTAAGGATTTTTAACCAAATCTCGACCAAAATACCTCTTGAATCTCAACACGGGGTGTAAAGTGCCAAAAGAAGCACAAATGGGGGTGCAAAGTACTATATTTAATATTTTGGAGTGCAAAGTGCCAAACAAGGGCAAATGGGGGGTGCACAGTGCCAAAAAGCCAAGAAATATATGAAGAATTGGAAGGAAGACAACCTTGGGTCTGCAGCACTTCGCATGGTAGGTAAGTCTGTCGTTCTTTTTTGCAATAACTTCTTCCCATTTCTCTCTTTCATTGTTCTTACAGTCCAGATTAGTTATCAGATCCTTTAAATCACCATCAGTAACTATACTTGAAATCCTGCAAATTGTGTGAAGAATCAGACTCAACAGATTCAACAAAGACGGAAGAATAAGAGCAGAATTACGAAATCAGACTCAACCTATTCACAGGCATACTATTCAGGTTACGATGAGGAAGATCAGTATCATGAATTTGCAGAATCCGAGATTAAATGGATTTTACAAATTGAAAACCTGGAAGATGGAAGAGAATGACTAATAACTACGGAACACCTTGTTGAAGTGGTATCGATCGGCAAGCACGCCGGAGCTGCCTTAGCAGACAAAACCACTGGAGTGGGAGTAGCGGCGAGGCGCTTCCTAAAAGCCCTCAGAAACTGCCAGAAGAGGATAAGGAGTACAGCCGCCGCCGTTGCCCGCCCTCCGCCGCCGTCCTCCCGCCAAAACTCCGATGAATCGAAGGCTATTCCCCTCAAATTCGACTGAAAGAAATTGTATTTCGCCATCTAGTGAAAGGACGAAAGAGAGAGAGAGAGAGAGAAGATTCTTATATAGGCTTTATTTTATTTTGATTGATTTATTTATTTTTAAGTAGTTTATTCTAAAATTTATAGCTAACAATAAACGGCGATCCAGTGTACGTCGCGACCTGTCGCGACCTTTGGGCTTTTGATGGGGAATGGTGGGCTTTTGATGGAGAATGACCATAAGGATAGGCGATTGATATACTCCCATCTAGAGGTGGGCATAAAAATCGGGTCTGTCGGGCCGGCCTAGGCCCGGATTGGAAAAAGGCTGAAAGGCCCGGGCCTGGGCCCGGGCCCGGGCAGGCCCGATCCAGGACCAGGCCCGGGCTTTAAGGCCGGACCATGCCCGGTTTTTAGCTGTTAGCCAGGCCTGGTGCCCAGCCCGGGCAAAGCCAGGGTTTTGCTCAGGCTTTAGCCTGGCCTGGGACTAGGCCGTGGAAAGTCTGGCCTGAGATCAGCTCGACGATTTTTGTGGGAGCTCAGCTCGACAAAATCGTTGAGCAGTGCTCGACGATCGTCGAGCTGAGCTCGACGATTTCGTCGAGCTGATCTCAGGCCAAGGACGAGCTCTTAACGGCTCTTTAAAAAGAGTCGTTAAGAGCAACAGAGTCTTAACGGCTTTTTTTAAAGAGTCGTTAAGGCTCATTTCCTATTTTCCTGGCATCTTGCCAGGAAATGTCATTTCCTGGCAAGATGTCAGGAAAAAGCCGCAGCCTAGGCAGCCTAGTGGTTGCCTAGGCTCCCTTATTTTAAAAAAAAATAAATTTTTTATTTAAATTAAATATATTTTATTATAAATTTGTCATTGTTTTTTTAAATAATAATGCAATTGTTTTTTTTTATTTTGGCCTAAATTAATAATGATAATTTTATTTTATAAATAAATATTTAATTAAAATAATTATTTATTTATTTAGAGGGGCCAGACCCAGGCCCGGTCTGGGCCTGGCCCGGCCTACAGGGCCTAGGCAGGCCTCCTCATGAGGAGGAGGCCTGAGCCCGGCCCGGGCCTGGCAAAAACCAGGCCCGCGCCCAGGCTTTTTTGAAAAAGCCCGGGTCTGGCAGGCCCGGGCCCGGCCTGGGGCTGTCAGGCCTTATGCCCACCCCTACTCCCATCTGATTTGAATATTCGTATACCTTTGATATACGTTGTTGATGCCAAAAATGCATCTCTCCGTGAGCTCGAGAGGTGTATATGTTCGATCCGAAAATGCGGGGTTAAAAGGAGGTTGATGAGGGCTGTCGAGCAGCCGGTTACTTTGACGGTTAGGAATGGCGGTTGAGGCCGAGAGATGGAAGGAGAAGAGAAAGAGAGGGGGCCGTTTGCAGCGGCAACAACAGCGTTCGCCCGCCGCGGCTTAAATGTCACGCTTGCGACGAGCTTTCCTTTGATTACAAAGCTTGAGTTACAACACGAGCTAGTTTCTTTACATTGAAAAGCATAAAGGTACAAGAGAAACTGCTGGCGGCTAGAAGAGGAAACCGTTGAGGCCGCGCGGGCTGCTGAGGCCTCAGTTCGATGCCTTAGGGACTGCGCGATCAGGCTGGGAAGACACTTGAGGCCGTTGAGGCAGAGGAAAGTCGGGAGGCCTGTCTGCGCGGGCTAAGGGCTGAGTCCGCCCGGAATGGCGGTTAGACCGCAAGCAGTGCCGGCGGACAGAAAGTTATATCCGCAGGGTTTACTGCTTTGGTTGTACCCCCCCCCCCCCCCCCCCCCTGCGGTCCTCCCCAAATGAGAGGTATGGGGGTCTATTTATATGCTCGAGGAGGTGACTCCCAGAGTTGGGCTTGATGACGTCACCCCTGATGGTTTGGGCGAGCTGCGATCGAGTACGCGCCATGTTGCGCGAGCTGAGGAGCTTGTCTGCTGCTGGGAAGAAGCGAGTCCGCCACCTATTGGCAAACAGGTTGAATCTGCGTTGTGATATGCAGCCTGATGGGGAGTCCGCCTGCTGCTGGGAAGAAGCGAGTCCGCCACCCTCAGGCGGACTGAGACGGAGTCCGCTACCCGTTGGCGAATAGTAGGTCGACCACTGCTTCTGGGCGACCTAGAGCAGGGGGCCTTCTCCTGGGCGACCTGAAGGCAGGCTGCCTTCTGCTAGGCGACCTGGAGGCAGGACGCCTTCTGCTGGGCGACCTGGAGGCAAGCCGCCTTCTGTTGGGCGACCTGGAGGCAGGCCGCCCCTACTGCTGGCGAGCTGAAGGAGTGTCGTCCCTACTGCTGGCGGACTAAGATTGAATCCGCCCCCTTTGGGCAGACTGAGATTAAGTCCGCCCCAAGCTTGGGTGTTGTCCTCTGTCAAGCGATCTGATGACAAGGTAACCGCAGACTGGAATGCGAGGTCGCCTGTCGCAGGCGGGATGAAGAGTAGCCTTGGGTCTAGGCGGGTTCTTATTTGCGGCGGCCGGGAGGAGAGTCCGCTTACTAACGATGGGCTGGAGGAGACCGCTACCCGCCCGGCTAGCCGCACGACCTGATCGTGCAGACTGGGAAGCAGTCCCCGCCAACGCAGAGTTGGCGACTATCGGGCGGCTAGTCTAGCCGCGCGGACAGAAAAGTCTATCCGCGCGGTTAGCTGGAAAATAGGCCGCAAACCTCCAGGATGAGACAGAGTAGTCTGCGGCTTGCAAGCTAGCCATCTTGGAGAGCATCAATTCCAGCTAGAACTAGAGCGAAGTGTGGTTTCTCTTGCTACTATTATTCATATAATCACAGTGAAATTGACTCAATTCTGGCACCATAGACACGTCTTTGGAACTGGAGGGAGAAGCGATGGTGTTTTCCGGCGAGTTTGTTTGTCGAGTGGATGTGGGCATTGCAGCCGGTGCAGAGTACGACCTCGTCGGCGCAGCAGAGGATGAAGGCCTGCTTAGCGCCGCAGACATCGCATTGTAACTTCATAGCGATGTGGAGAGCTCCGGCGAGGCAGCGGGCTCCAACAAGGCGGCGGAAGAGACGCAGGGATTGGGCAGGGGGCTGCGGTTATAAGGAGGAAGGGTTTTTTAATTTTAATTTTAAAACATAATTTAAGGGCTACGATTAGCCAAATCAGCTGTGTGTATTTCAATCGCCTAAGGATATTGGTGTAGGAGAAGATTGACATGGATAATTCGGGATCAGGATTCTTTTCATTGGGGCCTTTGTGTTCTGTAGCTTCGAGTTTGTCGACGGTTGTGCTTAAGTTGTTGAAATCACCGTGTTTGTGATGGCGATAAAAAAAAGAGCTGTGAAAAGTTATAGATTGTTTGGAAAAATTCGTTTTAAATGATGATGGGGTCCCCCCCTGAATTTTCTAAGTCAAATTGAGAAAATTTTGACGTGGGACACGGAGGAGAGCCAACTCGAACAAACGAGTCGCGCGCACCAAGGCGTGCTCGCCTAGAGACCTAAAAACACCCTGGAAGGAGGGCAAAGCGAACCGCACATCATGAAATTTGGCGATCCCGGTGAACGGAACGAATGGAAGCAACGTCATTTGTCACCTCAAAATCTCGTAGGGCACAATTACCATCATGTCCCTCCAGAAAATTATAAAAAGGTACGCATGCTTTCATTTGAAGACAAACAACTCCAAAGATTAGAGAGAGCTCTGAGGTTTTTTGGCGATAACGTGAAACTTAGATCGTTTCTCTGCTTGGAATTTACTTCACTCTCTCTAGCATGCAAAACGTTCGACACTCACTTGGACACTTTTGTGAGCCCGAGAGAAGGCACTGGAATTCGCTTTCACGAATGCTGGCCTGAAGGCATCACAAGGCTTCAGGAACTTAGCATGATTCTCCGCAGGTGCGCTCTCATCAAGCCTCCAACTTAACTTTTTTTCTCCCAGTGGAGCGTTCTTACCAAAGCTTCAAGAACCTAACATCCTTCTCTGTGGGAGCGCTCTCATCAAGGCTCGGACTCTATGAGAGTGCTTTCATCAAGATTTTGAGGACTTAGCATTTTCCCCCCACATGAGTGTTTTCACCAAGGCCCTGAGGAATCAGTTTATTTTTTTTTCTTATATTCAAAACTTGTAGCTAAGAGGTGATCTGTCACCCTCCGAGGAAACTCTCAAAACTTGTAAACTCGGTGGAATAGTTGAATTTGGTCTGGCACGGATCCGTTCATATGGTTTTCACCTTTTTCGGGGTTTCCACGGTAAAAAAAAAGTCTTGTTATTTGTTGTTGTATTTTCATTGTCTATTTGTGCGTCCGGTCCAACTTTGAGCTAAGATGATCTAATTCTCCAGATCAGGGAAAAACTAGGTGGCGTGTAACAATTTGACGCTGTCTGTGGGAAGGTGTTCCCAAAAGCTATAAAAAGTACGAGAGACAATGCTTGGCCCGCGCAAGCATCCTCAGTAAGCAGCAATGACAAAGAGAAGTGTGTGCACCGCTAACGGCACAACCCCAGAAGAGCGCACCGATATGGCCCCGGCCAACTTACCTTTAAGCAACGCTCCACTCCAAGGAATAATCACTGCGCCCGTACCCGCAAACTCGGTGGATGAGCGCGTTTGACTGATGGAGCGTTAGGTAGAAGTGCTCACCCTTATACGAGATCTGGGAGTTTTTGATTCTCCTAACCCAGTTATCGCATGAGGGACGTGACTGACAGTCACTCAAGACCGTGCATCGCCTAGAGACATGGCTTGCTTTGAGGATTTGCCCACCGATGAAATTCTAGACGCGACAAGCTCTGTGCACGAGCGCGACAACCGAGGTTACCAGGAAATCCTCCACGCAACCCCCACCCAATATACTTCGGGGTCGGGCAAGATAATCATATGCTTACCCGCCAGGAAGTAAGAAATATGATAGAAAAAAGTAATCCCAGGGCAGGCACCGCCCCCGCAAATGCACATCGCTAGTTCCACTATGGATCCTCGCACACTCCTCCAGTCATGGCGCACCTAATATCTCACTGGTTCAAGCTGCCACCCTTTGAGGCCTTCGATGGGATATAGGATCTCTAGAGCTCGTAAATCACATTGACAAATCATGCGGCTCTTTAACGCGTCAGATCAACTGTTGTGCCAGGTGTTCCCCATAACTCTAAAGGGGCAAGTACGTACATGGTTCCACTCCTCGCGGGAAGGGGAGATCAATTGCTTTGGGAAGTTCACGCGCCTCTTCGTCGACCAATTCATAGCGAACCGGCGGATCATTTGGATCCCTCTCACCTCTCCAGCATTTGTCAAAATGAAGTAGAATTGCTTAAGGGATTCTTCTGCCGCTTCACTTCCAAGGCACGACAAATTCCTGGCGTCGACCCGGAGCTTCTTCGCAGCGCTTCCTCATATGGATCCGCCCAAGCGGGTTTTACTCGCCTAGATGCGGGAAACAGTGTTGAGCTACACATACCTTGTCCGTCGGGTTGAGGCGCAAATCACAGCAGACGAGGTCATCGAGGCCCACTGCCAGCAATTCGAAGGGACCTCCAAACGGAAAAGGGAGCCGAAGTATGCACATCCAGCACACCGTATGAGCGATAACCATCGTGATAACTATTGATGGGAACATGGCTCTCACCGTCACCAACATTTCACTCCTCTAAACACCGCTCGAATGCAGGTGCTCATTGTTGGAACCAAAAACTGGCCCCAACGAGAGTTCGGACCCCTGACCAGACACAAGGAACAAAGAAACTGATCCTATGCTACAGCACAAAGGTCCCTACACTAACCCAGAAGATCTTAGAGTGATTCCCCTCTTTAGCCAAGTGCTGAGCTAAAGATATCTCAAAAAGCGCTGCAAGACTTCGGAAAATGAGAAAGCTTGCCTTCTGAGGTACCTTGTGGGTTTATTTATAGATTCCAAAAAGTTGGTCTGCTAACAGCCAAACTCCACTGTTCTGAGGAGCTAAATGCAGACCTCCAAGTGTATCCAAGTAAATTTACCTCTAGACCCTACGAGAGCATTGAGTGGAGAAGCATCACTCAGCGCTAGGGACTAAGGTGTTGAGTAGAGAAGCATCACTCAACGTCAGGGACTACGACGTTGAGTGGAGAAACATCACTCAACGCCATGGACTGCAGTGTTGGGTGGAGAAGCATCACTCAATGTCAGGGACAATGGCTTTGAGTGGAGAAACATCACTTAACGTTGGGGACTAGGGCATTGAGTGAAGAAGCATCACTCAACGCCAGAGACTACGATGTTGAGTGAAGAAACATCACTCAACGCTAGGGACTACGACGTTGAGTGGAGAAGCATCACTCAACGTCAGGGACTACGACGTTGAGTGGAGAAACATCACTCAACACCAGGGACTATGGTCTTGAGTGAAGAAGCATCACTCAGCACCTGAGACTACGACGTTGAGTGGAGAAGCATCACTCAATGCCAGGGACCACGGCGTTGAGTGGAGAAGCATCACTCAACGCTAGGGACCACGACGTTGAGTGGAGAAGCATCACTCAACGCTAGGGACCACGGCGTTGAGTGGAGAAGCATCACTCAACGCCAGGGACCACGGCGTTGAGTGGAGAAGCATCACTCAACGCCAGGGATCACGGCGTTGAGTGGAGAAGCATCACTGAACGCCAGGAACCACGACGTTGAGTGGAGAAGCATCACTCAACGCCAGGGACCACGGCGTTGAGTGGAGAAGCATCACTCAATGCTAGGGACTACAGCGTTGAGTGGAGAAGCATCACTCAATGCTAGGGACTACGACGTTGAGTGGAGAAGCATAACTCAACGTCAGGGACTACGACGTTGAGTGGAGAAACATCACTCAACGTCAGGGACTACGGTGTTGAGTGGAGAAGCATCACTCAACGCCGAGGACTAGGGCATTGAGTGGAGAAGCATCACTCAACGCCAGGGACTAGGGCATTGAGTAGAGAAGCATCACTCAACGCCAACCCTGAGGGCCTCCCGCTGACCCGGGTACAAACCTTTTTGTATGTCCTATAGAAAGGCCAAAATCCGGTTGAGTGCGAGTTTACCTACCCCACTCGCCTATTCTTATAAGAGACACATCCAAGTCTAAAAGTGTTGAGAGCGTTGAGTGGAAAGACTTCACTGAATGCCAACTCTAAGGGCCTCCCGCTTACCCAGGCGCAAGCCTTCTTGCATGCTTCGGGGGGAACCCTTCCGCCTATTCTTCTTACCTGGCTCGATTAGCTTAAATCCCACTCAAACCTGGGTCTCGGGCCCTTAGATCCCACTCGACGAATATGAGGTTGTACACTCTTGGTCATTCAAGACTCTGGTATGCTTCACTGGCCTAAACCACCACCACCAAACCCGGAAGACCAAGCACATTATTGTGAGTTTCACCGTAGGAATAGATATAACATGGAGTACTGCACCCAACTAGGAGAGGAGATTGAACGCGTCATCTAATAGGGGAATCTAGGAAGGTACTTGCAAAATCAAGCACCAAATTAGTCGTCACCGCAGCAGCCTGGACTAGAGCATCCCCTGGTCTGCCAAGATGCGCAATGGGGTATGCAAATGGTCGGGGAAGTCGAAACCATCGCTGGCTCACTCTTTCATGTCACCCATATCCCTTCATCACTCGACTAGAAAAGGATCCAGAAGACGTGAAGTTGTTATCAGATACCGCCATCACCTTTGGGGATGAAGACCAAAAGGGAGTGCCAACAACTCATCAGGATCAACTCGTTATCAGTGCAGTAATCAACAATCCCTACTTCAGGGTCAGGAGGATACTGATTGATAGTGGAAGCTCGGTGGATGTCATATTCACATCCATTCTACTCAGCATGGAGATCTTCCAAAGGCACCACAAAATAGCAACGGGACCATTATACAGCTTTGATAACTCTCGCCATCGCCCTAGGGGAATTCCTAAGGCAGGTCACCTGGGACGTGGTAGTTGACTCTAGCTCAGCATACAACACAATCTTCGATCGGTCACTCCAAATGCTCTTCAAGGCAATCCCATTTATTCTGCCCCTGTCAATGAAGTTTGTCACACTGGGAGGAACATGCATCGTGCGGGGTGATCAGGAGGCGACACGACTCTACTACCTATAACAGTCACACCCCGGCTAGGACCTAGGTCATGAAGGACTGCCCGTACCTTAAGCCGACTCGGGGGGGGGGGGGGGGGGGGCAAATGATTCTTATGCTATCTATTATTTTCCATACTTTCGCAAAAACAAGCCTCGAGAAGAAATTCATGAGCATATGTATCTTCTCTTTCAATAGCAAAACATTTACTCCCTTTCATAGCGAATGGATCTTTGAAAGACGAACGGGCCCTAGAATCTTCTACCACTAAGACAAGATGGATGAGAGTCCTTCTGCATCTCTCAAGCGAGATGGATGAAAGTTCTTCTGCATTTTCACCTAGACGGACCACAGTCCTCCTGAGGCGCGAACGAATAAAGGTTCTTCACCACCTTCACTCAGACGAATCCCGATCCTACTAAGGTGCGAACTGTAAAAAGTAGCGAACATGCAGCTAAAACGGACAGAATTTTGAATAATTGAAATTTTATTATCCAAAAAAGGTAATCTTTACAAAGGTATGACCTCTCTTTTATAGAATGGAGGAGATAGGAGAGAGTACATACAAACAATGTGGGACTAAAAATTACAGGGCTGAGCGGCTAGAAATAAGGAGACCGCACAGGCCGCGCGGTTAGACAAATGGGCTAACCGCTCGGCAACACCAGCAGGAGAAGAGTAGGCTGCAATAGGAGGTCGTTAGACCGCCCGGTCTCCAAGCTTCTGAGAGAGACCGCCAGACTGCGCGGTTAACAACCCGCCAGACTAGACCGCCAGGCCACCCGGTCTAATACTTCAACACTCCCCCTCAAGCTGGAGCATAGATATCAATCATGCCCAGCTTGTCACAAATGTGGAAGAAGGAAGTAGAGACCGGTTTTGTAAAGATATCCGCCAATTCTTTGTCAGAGGTGACAAAAGGAGTACAAATCTGTTTCTTCAAAATCTCCTCCCGAACGAAGTGGCAGTCAACCTCTATATGCTTTGTTCTCTCATGGAAGACCGGATTCTTGGATATGTATATAGCGGCCTTGTTGTCACAGAACATAGGAAGAGGATAGTCGTAGACCTCTCCTAGGTCAAGCATGAGAGCCCGCAACCACTTTAACTCACTCGTGGTTGACGTCATACTCCGGTACTCGGCTTCTGCACTGGATCTAGAGACAACAGACTGTTTCTTGCTCTTCCAACTCACAAGATTTCCTCCAACAAAAGTACAAAAACCTGATGTGGACTTTCGATCGCCTTTATCATCCGCATAACTTGAATCTGAGTAGGCTTCAACCCTCAGATGGTCATTCCTCTGAAAGATTAGCCCTTTGCCCGATGCTGCTTTGACATATTCTAAAATTTTCAAGGCAGACTGAAGATGGCACTCCCTGGGAGCTTGCATAAACTGACTGACCTTGCCTACAGCATAGGAGATGTCGGGTCTGGTCACCATGAGATAGATGAGTTTGCCCACCAAGCGTCTGTACCTTGTAACATCAGATAGAAGAGGTGAGTCATCCGTTCACGTTTTGTCTTCTCCAATAGCCATGGGAAACCGGGCCGGTTTGGCACCTGTCAAATCTGCCTCTTGTAGTAGATCAAGGGCATACTTCCGTTGGGAGAGAACCATCGAGTCCAGCTTCCAAGAGATTTCTATCCCCAAAAAGTATTTTGGGGATCCCATATCCTTCATGACCAGGTGTTGACGGAGGTGTTTGTTCGTCAAGTCCACCCCAGCTTGGTCATTGCCGGTTAGAAGAATATCATCCACATACACTGCCAAAACTACCAGTCTTGAGGCGGTTTTGCGAATAAATAAGGAGTGATCGGCCGAACTCCTTGCAAAGCTGATGGCAGTCACAATGCCACTGAACTTGTCGAACCACGCCCGAGGGCTCTGCTTTAGGCCATAAATGGCCTTCTTCAAACGACAGACTCGTGTCTCCCTCTGAGCAACATACCCAGGAGGTTGCTCCATGTAGACGTCCTCCTGAAGATCGTCATAGAGAAAGGCATTCTTGACATCAAGCTGAGAAATAGCCCAATCGCGGTTAACAGCCACAGAGAGAAGAATCCGGATGGTGCTGAGGCGAGCAACCGGAGAGAAAGTGTCAAAGTAATCAACGTCGTAAGTCTGAGTGAAGCCTTTGGCCACCAGCCGGGCCTTGTAGCGATCCACAGTGCCGTCGGGGCGAAATTTCACAACGAAAACCCAGCGACAGCCAACCACATCAGTACCCACTGGGGGAGGAACAAGGGTCCAGGTACCCCTTTCAGTAATAGTAGCAAGAGCCTCCTGGTAGGAGCGGGGAGTGGCAACAGCGGAGATAGCCAAGGCAAAACACCTGCGAGAAGGAGAAAGCCGATCATAGGAAACAACTGCCGCAAGCGGGTGTTGAGTACACGCCCGCCCCCCTTTGCGAAGAGCAATGGGAAGATCCAGGTCGACGGGGGCCTCAGCGACCGGAGCGTCCGTGGCAGAGAAGGCTAGCCCGGGACTAGAGAGATGGCTGCAGAGAGGAGGGAGGAGGGATAGGAGGGGAGACGCACATAGAAGGAGATGAGGGAGTAGATGAGGGAAGATGGGAGACGTCGAGGGGTGGGGAAGGAACGGAGAGAGGCGGTGGAGAAGCAGAGACAGCAGGTGGAAGAGAGGAGTCAAGAGAGAAGTAGGAAGCATTCTCGAAGAATGTCACGTCCGCGGAGACAAATTGTTTGCGTAGAACGGGGTCGAAACAACAATAACCCTTTTGAGCGGTGGAGTACCCCAAAAAGACACACTTGGTGGAACGGGGGGAAAGCTTGTCGCGGGTAGTGGAGGGAGCATGAACAAAAGCCGTACAGCCAAATACACGGAGAGGGAGAGCAAAGGGTTCCTTGCGGGGGTATAGAATGGAGAAGGGGGTCTGGCCGTGGAGAACCGTGGAGGGAAGACGATTGATGAGATAGCAGGCGAGGAGCACAGCGTAGCCCCAGTAGGAGCGGGGTACATGCATCTGCGTCATGAGAGTGCGAGCGACATCAAGAAGGTGACGGTTCTTACGCTCCGCCACCCCATTCTGCTGGGAGGTGTAAACACAGGTGGTTTGATGAAGTAGATCATGTTGCCGAAAGAAAAAGGAGAACTCATGACTAAGATATTCCTTAGCATTATCAGAGCGTAAAACTTTAATAGAAATGCTAAATTGAGTCTTAATCATGAAATAAAAGGATTGCCATATAGAAAAGAGTTCAGAGCAATCTTTTAATAGATACACCCAAGTACAGCGAGAAAAATCATCGATAAAAGTGACAAAGTAGGAACTACCCCGACCAACAGTGAGGGTAGGAGTAGGACCTCAGACATCAGAATGAATGAGATCAAATGAGCGAGAGGATCCACGTCCTTGCTTTGGCGGGAAGGAGGAGCAATGATGTTTGTCAAGCTAACATGCATCACAGTTGAGCGGAGGACTGGTCGGAGGTAAGTGGGGCAAAAGCTGGCGAAGAATCCGAGGCGGAGGATGTCCAAGGCGAAGATGTCATTGAAGTAGATCTGTAGAGGAGGAGGAAATGGCGGACAGAGCGGAAATGTCATCGAGGAAATAGAGGCCGCCGCACTCAGTCCCAGTAGCAATCGTCCGCTGGGTCCTCGGGTCCTGAAAAGAACAAGAAGTGGGAGTAAATAAGACAGAGCACTGAAGTTGCCGGCATAAAGTAGTAACCGGTAATAAATTGCACGGGAACTTCGGGACATAGAGAGTGTCCTCCAAGCGAAGCGATGGGGTAACTTGAACCATGCCCGTCCCAAGCACCGGGGAGGGTGAACCATCCGCCACCTGAACTGGGGGTAGGCGGTCATGCGTTTCAAGGAGAGAGAAGCAATGAGGGTTGCCAGTCATATGATTGGTAGCACCTGAGTCAATCAGCCATTTACCTTGGGTAACGACGTGGGCACTACCTGAAGTCGTGGCCACAGAGGCAGACGGCCGAGAGGAGGCTGAGGTCGAGGAAGGAGCATCACCAGAAGGGCGAAGATGAGGATGTTTCTGCCAGCAGCGGTCAGCAGAATGGCCGGTACGACCATAATGAGAGCAGAGGAACCTGGACGAACCACGCCCGCCTGAGTGGCTGCGGCCACTAGGACCCCCCCTCCCCCCCCCCCACTGAGCCTGGTGAGCATAGGAGTCCTGGGAAGGAGGGGAGGCCAACAGAGGTGAAAGTCCACCTAGTGTCAGCTATGTGCACCTATGGGGGGGGAATAAGTGACGAGTAGCGCTTTTGCGGAATTTACGAACGTACCTGCACAATAAAAATAAAGAGCACAGCACACAGAATACACAGGAAATTTATAGTGGTTCCCCGACTTGGGTACATCCACTTTCCCCCTTCGACCTATCTCCCCAACAAGGGACGACTCGGTCACTTCTCCAACGGGATTGAAATCCAATCCCTGCACTAACGGAAGGAGCCCTTCCACACGTGAGAGTCAACACTCCCACAAAACGGGTTGCACCCAACCCTTACAACAGGGAACAAAAGTTCCTTTACAACAAAAGTAAATATAGAATGTACACGAGATACAAACTTCTTTCGGAGACTACGGTGTTCCTCTTCGTTCGACGACGTGTTCGTGAAGTCAACGAAGAGTCTACAACCTTGGTCTCTCTTGGAGAGGATCTCCCCGGAACCGGCGGCGGCAACACGAGCGGCGGCTAGCTTCGGGATCGGCGGCTACGATGATAAGCGGCAGCAGTACTTCTGAGATCCAATCTTCGTAGCGAAGCAAACTAGGTCTACCAACGGTCACTCTAGGATCAGTCGTCTCGATCGATTCGGACGGGGGCGTTTTTCCCGGTCACCAAATCGAGAGACAAGAGATCTCTGGATAGACACGTGAGACTCAAGCTTTGCTAAGCTTCTGTCGCCGGAGATCACTAAGGAATCTCGATTGTTGACGGCGACCAACTTGCCCGAGCACGACGGCGGCGGCGGAGAGGAATCGCGATATTAGGGTTTCGTCGCGGCTCGGTTTCGTTCTCTTTTCTCCGTGATTTTACTGTTCAAAATACTGGAATATATATACTGTAGATAACTCTAATATGACCGTTTGTGGGACCCACACTAGAAATCCCTAAGTCCGGTTCAAACTAGTCCAGAGGCAGAATCCGGTCCAGCAGCATCCTGAGAAAACGCTAAGTGAAAATTGGCGAGAATCGCAGGCGATTCTCGACGAATCAGCGAGAATCACCAAGTGATTCTCGACGATTCGTCGAGAATCGTTAGTGATTCTCGCCGAATCACTTATTGATTCTCAACGAATTTCACTTTGTATACATGAGCTGCTTGGCCACCGGTTCGGCGAGAATCACTAGTGATTCTCGCCGAATCTTACTTGGTACCGTTTTGAGGTAGCCAGAAGGAGTCAGCGAGAATCACTAGTGATTCTCGTCGATTCGGCGAGAATCACTAGTGATTCTCGTCGAATCGGCGAGAATCACTTGGTGATTCTCGTCGAATCGGCGAGAATCACTTGGTGATTCTCGTCGAATTTTCCTTGGACGAATTTTCGTCTTCCACCCTGGAGCTGCTCCTTGACTCATTCATGCTCCTTGTCTTCTCTTGCATATGAACGGCCCTGTACTTGAAAGTAAGTGCACTCCAATAGAGAGAGTACACGTAGGCCAACACACTGATCTGCTCAACGAGGGATTACGTCTTGCAGACCCGTGTATATTGACCTACTGCACCCTGACATTGGTGTGCACTTAGCGTGGAGGAGCTGCAAGTACAACTTAAGATGTTTCATCAAATACATTGTGAATTCATCTTAGCTTGACAGGTGGCTTCCTCAAATCTAGGTAATCGTGGATACAATACCCAACAATCTCCCCCTATTTGACGAAGCCAAAACCCTACTAGCTAAGATGAATAACACATATCAAATAATAAACATTGCATTCAGAAATTAAACATGCAGCACAAGAGAATATATGCAATCAGATCAGGACTTGAGTCATTCACAAATTCAAATATATATACCAATATATATATATATACACATATAATCCAGAATTGTTTCTATGACAACAAAAATCATTAAATGTTCTTAAGACAAAGTGACAAGCTATAAGTTTTTGACTATTTTTCCTTAGCTAAGTCACCCTTAGGATTTTGAGCCAAGTACTTCTTGCTTTGCCTCTCCATGTATTCTTTGGGCTTCGGGTAATACTTAGGAGGAGCAACTTTATCTGCATCCTTGTTGTTTCTGAAAAAGATGTTGCGTTTCGCTTCAAACGTTTTGTGCGTTTCTCACTCATACTGGCTATATACTTCGTTTCGATTGATCTCTCCTCTTTCTTGCAGCCAGAAGGTGTCTAAGATGATGTTCCTTGAAACTGGACTCCACCTTTCGTTTCTTACATCCTCCTCATTCATTCGAGTTCTCTTTGCAGCCTGTGTCTCCTTGGAGGTCCCTTCGTGAACTTTTCTCTTTCCCCTGGCTTTTGCTAAGGCCTCTTGGTCAAACATGCTCCTCAGTTTAGCTTTGGAGAGAGCCCTAGCATCAGCGTCAGTTGTGGGAATATCTGCAGCAGCACTTGTACTTACATCCTCAGCAACACTTACTTCCTCAGCGGCCTTAGATGTCTCAGGGACATGAATACCGGCAGGATTGTCAGGCAGAACGACGCCTAACGTACCTAGCGCCTGTTGGAGCATCCACCAGCAGCTCTCATAGACATATTTGCTTGATTGGGCGAAGTGTGTGCTCATGCTTTCTTGAAGCTCGGCCAACGTAGCTATATACTCTTTCTCCCCCTTTTTGACTTCGACAGCTATGCAGTTGGCATATGAGTGCAGGGAGTCATCAATGTGCTTCGTGGTCTTGGAGAATTCAGTGATCAGGGCCTGCTGATTGGCATTTAAAGTGACCATATTACCATCAAACTTCTGAATGTTGGTGGCTACAACGTGTGCGTTCTGATTTACGACAGCCAGAGTATCAGTATTCTTTTTCAAGCCGGCCATTAAGAGTGTGACAGCTTCGCCGGCCGCGGTATACTTCTCTTCAAATTTCTTCTCCATCACGTCCAACTTATGGTTGATTTCCACCATATTCTTGAGCATCAGATTTTCCGAAGTCTTAATCTTGTTCAGCAGTTTATTCTGGGCTTCATCAAATGAGACTTTAAGTTCATTCACAATGCCCTGAATGATATTGACAGTGTGAGTGGCTAGCTCATCTCGTAACGGAATAGCCGGAGGCACTTGTGGACCTTGCATTTCAGCAGACGCATCGGTAGAGCTGGATACAATCACATGCTCTAAAGGAGGAATGCTGGCTGCCTCTGTAGATTTATCTAACTCCCCCTCCACTGGTGCAGACTTGTCAGATGGAGGTTCAACAGGATCCGGAGTCTCAAATGCTTCATGTCCCTCATTCTCATCTTCCTCTCCGTCCTCATCCAAGAATTCATCTATATCAGCAGCCTCTTCCAATTCTCGGTCAGCAGTCTCCAGTGCTTCAGCTTCGGTTCCTTGAGTGTTTCTGTTCAGGACCTCCTCATCCTCCAGCTCAGGTTCACTTACTTCATGAATTTCGGCCACCGCATCCCTGGCCACCTGGGCAATTTCAGAAACTACATCTGTATGAGGGGGTAGAGTCTCCCCCTCGATTCCTGCAGTCACGGTATCAGGAATTTCACCGGGGGTGACTGCTGGAGATACCTCTTGTTGCTCTTCCACAGCAGGCTGCCCGATACGCCGCTCCCATCGATCAAACACACGTGCATCCATCTTCTTCAAGTAGTGGAGAGGGACGCCTTTGCTCATGTCAAACTTGTCTCCGTTCAGCTGGTTTACATATAAGCTTATGATGCAGCCAAAACTAGGAGTGCCCAAGGTGTCCTTGATCTTTTGGAACAACAACTCCCCCCAGTTGAACCTCTTGCGGCAGACAATAGCTATGAGGATCTTGAACATATCTCCTGAGATATGGTCATGCGAGCCCGGCTTGCAGATGAGCACTTTTCCAATAACGTCAGATAGGAGCTTCCCTTCTTCATTCATCTTCTTTCTCTTTATTGATCGAGTTCCCCGTGGAAGACCGCGGAACAAGAGAGTTCTGGTTTTGTCCTCGTCCTCCAAATAGTCCTCCTGCTCCGAACTAGAAAGCTGCAGGTAGCGAGTCAGCTTGCCGGCAGACATCTTTACTTTTGCCCCAGCCACCTTGCTCTTGATTATGGAGTCTCCATCTCGGAGTCTTGCGGTAGCGAAGAACTCCAGCACCTCTTTGTCCAGGATTTTGCAAGGGTGCTCCAAGACGAAGGTTAGCCCAGCCTCTTCCAGCATTAGAATAATGTTGCGGAATTCGTCCGAGGCATGAGAAAACCCAGTTCGAACCAGCTCGCAGCCAGAGACCAACCCAGCAGTTGTCCTTGGAGCCATTGTAGATCTAGAGAGAGAAGCCCCACTCTAAGCGTTAATGAACTTTCAAAAAGAAAGTATCACTAGTGAGCGCGTCCAAGTACGGGTGAGGAAGAGGTTACCTAATGGCGTAAACGGTGAGTTAGTTCGAGTGGAGAAGAATCAAAACTTGAAGAGTTCGTCGGTGAAGGCTTCGGCGGGATGCTTGCGGGAAACCTTTGATGGAGGCGAGCTTTCCAGCAGGAGTCGGCGAGGTGTCCTTCCGGTAAGTGTCCCTTGCGGCGATTAGTGGCCCCTCGGCGAGTGTCCAGCGGAGGAGAGTCGGCGAGGTTCGGCGTAGACGGTGCGACGAGCTTGTTGCGGGTCGTCGAGAGATCTCTTGCGGGTTTCGACAAGTCTGCGGAAGAACTCTTGTGGAAGAAGTCTTGCGGGTTTCGGGATACTTGCTACGACGTGAGGCGGGAGTCGTGAAGAAGGCGAAGGGTTTTGCGGGATTTGACTAATTCGGCGAGATTTGTCAAATTCGGCGGGATTCGTGAAGAATGCGAAGGGTCGGCGGGATTCAGGAGATTTGGTTAATTCGGTTTCTGATACTATTTGTCTAATTCGAAATTGAGGGGTCTCTTGACTAGAAATTATCACGTTGAGAAGCTTGCAATATTTTTGAAATTTTCCGATGTCAAGTCAATATAAAAATGATAAATACATGTATATTCTAAAGTCAATCTATTTGGATTTTAATGAGGCTTTTCCAAAGACTTCTTAATGTCAATTGTGTGTTGTCGAGATTCACGATGACATATCTTCGTTAACCCTTTATTGATGTATAAAGGTTTGCATGCATCGAGTTAACCTATCCTTAGACGTGCATACATACACTAATATACAAAGAAGTATCTGTATATAATGATATATATATGTATATATGTAATTGTCAATTGAAAATGACTCAAGTCTTGAAACTGATCATGAGTACCTGGGATTTTGAGAGTCATCGTTTTAGGACCTCAGGTAGAACATATCAGAAGCTCAATGTGAGTATGCTCAAATTGATATCACATCTGTTATTGCAGACGATTGTTCCATTTTAGTCTTGAGCCACCTACTGTCTAGTTCTCATCATATTCACGGGAACCTAGACTACCCTGCAAGAAAGAATTACTTTACCTTAGGAACCCAAATCATATTGGGTCCTAGGTTCCTGTTAGCATGAGCACGCCACTGCCTTCCTTCAGAAAACCTGTCTGGAAGACTACCTCTGTCCCGAGAATGTGGATAAACCCTTGCCGTGGGCACAGAGGGGTTGTGCCAACAATCGATGGCAAAGTGTCCCACTTTGCCACAGCACCAACATGGGTGAATGTTGTATCGCCGTTTCCGACCTGATCTCGTGACTGATGTAGTCACGGTCCTAGGTCTAAACGGAATAGGGCATGATCTTGTCACAAAAGTTCCTCTTCCATCGTGACACGTGGAAGGGTGGAAAGAATGCATGTTGTGAGCGTTATGAGGCCGGGAAGGTGGTGTCATTCTTTCAGGCATATCCCTTACAGGGGCCCCATGGAACCTGACATCATGACTTCTATCCTCTCTATCCCGTGTCCTCGAGTGGTGAGAAGTTTTCTGTGAGCTGGGACATGCAGATCCACACTGTGTTGGGGCAGTGGCAGTGAATACAAAGGGCTCAGAATGAGCCTTAGGTATTCTCTCGTGGGTGGCCATGCCGGCCCTTGCACTCCGGGTGTCTCCACATGGGGACAGATCACCCTTGCAGTGACCACGATTATTCCTGTGGTCATACCTGAAGGCATGATGAGTTGCCTTTCTGCTTGGAGTGGGGGGTCGGAATACCGTTTCCCCATTTCTCCACGAATTGACAATCTGGGAGATCCACCCGTTTTCTTGCTTTCTCTTAATGGCATTAACCTTGGAGAAGTTTGATACTATTCTTTTCTCATTCTCCAGACTACTCTCTAGAGCTGAGATCTTAGAGTCCTTGGCCTTGTTGGATGCCAATTGGAGAACCAACAAGACCTTCAGTCGAGCAATCTCTTGAGCTTGCTCCTCAGCAAGTAGATTGCTTGACTGAAGGGCTCTCTTCAGGGAATCAGCATTTTCTGAAGGAGGGCAGTTCCTGTCTTCAGAAATTTCAAGAGATACGGGGCAGGATGAGGAAGTTACCTGCACTTCTGTGTTATTGTCGTTAGATCCAGTGACTATTGTTTCATCCACATCAGAGCTGCTTTCCTCACCGTCCTCTTCAGTCTCTAACACGGACACTGGAGCTCTGATGCAGTCCGTAGGATCCTTGCCTTCATCTTCAGAAGTAAGGACTCCTACATACGCTTCATCCTCTGATTGACAGCATAATCCAGCTTTCTCTGACCCCCCCCCCCCATCAGCTCTGAGATCATCATCCACAGAGATTTAGCCGTTCTACATTTTTCCAATCTAGAGCGAGAGGCTCCAGACCAGACATCCATGATGATTTGTCGAATCCTCTCGTCCAAGTGAAATAGTGATAGTTCCGTCTCTGACATCTCAGCAATGCCCATGGGCACTTGGATCCCAGAGTCAGAGGTCTTCATGGGAATAAACGGACCCTCTTCCAGGATGAAGGATGCTCGAGGATCGATAGCATCAAGGTGAAATGATACTCTCATTCTCCAGATGGGATAATAATCCTTTGTGCACGCGGGGAGTTTGAGTGGCGGAATCTCATAATCCAGATCCATGCTTTTGACACTGGTGGCAGGATTCTACTTAAGGTGTTAACCTTTTTGAAGAGCAACCTGGCTCTGATACCACTTGAAAGTCCACCTAGTGTCAGCTATGTGCACCTATGAGGGGGGGGGGGGGAATAGGTGACGAGTAGCGCTTTTGCGGAATTTACGAACGTACCTGCACAATAAAAATAAAGAGCACAGCACACAGAATACACAGGAAATTTATAGTGGTTCCCCGACTTGGGTACATCCACTTTCCCCCTTCGACCTATCTCCCCAACAAGGGACGACTCGGTCACTTCTCCAACGGGATTGAAATCCAATCCCTGCACTAACGGAAGGAGCTCTTCCACACGTGAGAGTCAACACTCCCACAAAACGGGTTGCACCCAACCCTTACAACAGGGAACAAAAGTTCCTTTACAACAAAAGTAAATATAGAATGTACACGAGATACAAACTTCTTTCGGAGACTACGGTGTTCCTCTTCGTTCGACGACGTGTTCGTGAAGTCAATGAAGAGTCTACAACCTTGGTCTCTCTTGGAGAGGATCTCCCCGGAACCGGCGGCGGCAACACGAGCGGCGGCTAGCTTCGGGATCGGCGGCTACGATGATAAGCGGCAGCAGTACTTCTGAGATCCAATCTTCGTAGCGAAGCAAACTAGGTCTACCAACGGTCACTCTAGGATCGGTCGTCTCGATCGATTCGGACGGGGGCGTTTTTCCCGGTCACCAAATCGAGAGACAAGAGATCTCTGGATAGACACGTGAGACTCAAGCTTTGCTAAGCTTCTGTCGCCGGAGATCACTTAGGAATCTCGATTGTTGACGGCGACCAACTTGCCCGAGCACGACGGCGGCGACGGAGAGGAATCGCGATATTAGGGTTTCGTCGCGGCTCGGTTTCGTTCTCTTTTCTCCGTGATTTTACTGTTCAAAATACTGGAATATATATACTGTAGATAACTCCAATATGACCGTTTGTGGGACCCACACTAGAAATCCCTAAGTCCGGTTCAAACTAGTCCAGAGGCAGAATCCGGTCCAGCAGCATCCTGAGAAAACGCTAAGTGAAAATCGGCGAGAATCACCAAGTGATTCTCGACGATTCGTCGAGAATCGTTAGTGATTCTCGCCGAATCACTTATTGATTCTCAACGAATTTCACTTTGTATACATGAGCTGCTTGGCCACCGGTTCGGCGAGAATCACTAGTGATTCTCGCCGAATCTTACTTGGTACCGTTTTGAGGTAGCCAGAAGGAGTCGGCGAGAATCACTAATGATTCTCGTCGAATCGGCGAGAATCACTTGGTGATTCTCGTCGAATCGGCGAGAATCACTTGGTGATTCTCGTCGAATTTTCCTTGGACGAATTTTCGTCTTCCACCCTGGAGCTGCTCCTTGACCCATCCATGCTCCTTGTCTTCTCTTGCATATGAACGGCCCTGTACTTGAAAGTAAGTGCACTCCAATAGAGAGAGTACACGTAGGCCAACACACTGATCTGCTCAACGAGGGATTACGTCTTGCAGACCCGTGTATATTGACCTACTGCACCCTGACATTGGTGTGCACTTAGCGTGGAGGAGCTGCAAGTACAACTTAAGATGTTTCATCAAATACATTGTGAATTCATCTTAGCTTGACAGGTGGCTTCCTCAAATCTAGGTAATCGTGGATACAATACCCAACAAGAGGCCGCTGGAGCAGCGAAGTAACAGCGGCAATGCGAGCCGCGGTGGCATCCAAGGTAGGCGATTCCGCCTCATCCAAGATTTGCTGGCGGATCATATCATAGGAATCAGGAAGACGAAGAAGATAAAAAACAACCAGAAGTTCCTGGAAGTGTTTATGTTGGTCGGCCAAGTCCGCGGAGAAGGGGCGATTCTGTAGGATCTTTGCGCCAAGAGCCTGAACCTGTTGATAAGCCATAGCGGGAGACATGGAGGGGCGGGCAAAGAGGTCCGCATAAAGAGTATAAATGCGAGACGTCTGGCCCCCTTCGAATAGAGAGCGGCCAGGTGAAGCCAGGCGGCCTTGACCATCTCATCATGGCGAATGACGGGAAGGCACTCATCAGAGTGACTGTTGGCCAGCCAAGTGCGAACAAGGGCATCACTCGCATCCCAGTCATCAAATTCAGGAGAGTTAAGAGGAGGAGGGTCATCGGTGAGGTGATGACGCTTGCGCTGAGAGCGAAGGAGAAAGGTGAAAGAAACGCTCCAATCGGGATAGTTGGAGCCAACAAGCTTAGAAAGCGTGCCAAGGTTGCCCGAAGGAGTAGGTGGAGGAGGAGCTGTAGGAGTGGTGGAGATAATGGGGGTGGAGAGACCGGAAGTAGACATAGAAAGAGCAAGAAGCCGCGCGAGAAGAAGAGAAGCCGCGGGGAGAGAAAAGAGAGCAGCCCGCACGAAACCGCAGTGGTTTAAAGGGAAGAAGCCGTGCGAACACCAGCGGCCAGGAAGCAGACCAAGGCACAGGGAAGAGGTCGCGCGGACTGAAAAGTCCGAGCAAACAGAATAGAAGAGGAGGCAAGAAACAACGGCGACAATAACAAGTCGCGGCGACTAGGAAGCAGGAGCGGCTAGAAGGAAAAAAAAGCGAGAGAAGAGAAGCAAGGAGAAACAAGCCACGCGAACAGGGCAGCGGGCAGAAGAGAAGGCAAGCCGTGAAGACAGGTCGCGGAAAGCAGAAACAAGCCGCGAGAATCAGAGAGCGCACACAATCAGGAGGAAAAGACCGTTCGCTTTGATACCATGTAAAAAGTAGCGAACATGCAGCTAAAAACGGACAGAATTTTGAATAATTGAAATTTTATTATCCAAAAAAGGTAATCTTTACAAAGGTATGACCTCCCTTTTATAGAATGGAGGAGATAGGAGAGAGTACATACAAACAATGTGGGACTAAAAATTACAGGGCTGAGCGGCTAGAAATAAGGAGACCGCACAGACCGCGTGGTTAGACAAATGGGCTAACCGCTCGGCAACACCAGCAAGAGAAGAGTAGGCCGCAATAGGAGGCTATTAGACCGCCCAGTCTCCAAGCTTCTGAGAGAGACCGCCAGACCGCGCGGTTAACAACCCGCCAGACTAGACCGCCAGGCCGCCCGGTCTAATACTTCAACACAAACGAATAAAGGTTATCTGTCACCTCCGCCTGGACGGGCCCTGGTCCTCCTAAGGCGTGAACGAACAAATGTTTTTCTCCACCTTCACATAGACAGACCCATGTCATCCTAAGGCGCGAACAAATAAAGATTCTTCTCCACCTCCACCCAGAAAGACCTAGGTCATCTTAAGGCGCGAATGAACAAAGTTTTTTTGTCACCTCCATAGGAACGGACCCCGGTCCTCCTTAGGCACGAATGAACAAAAGTTCTTCGACAACTCCATACGGACGGACCCTGGTTCTCCTCAGGCGCGAACGAATAAAGGTTCTTTACCACCTCCACCCGGACGGACCCCGATCCTCCTGAGACGTGAACGATCAAAGGTTCTTTGCCACTATAAATGGACGGACCTTGGTCCTCCAAAGGTGCGAACAAACAAAGGTTTTTCGTCACCTCCACCTGGATGGACCTCAATCCTCCAAACGAAAAAAAGCTTTTCGCCACAAACACCCGGACGGACACCGCTCCTCCTGAGGGCGCAGATGAACAAAGGTTATCTGCCTCCTACACCAATAATGGAATGGGCCTCAAGTCCTTCTGAGGCGTAAACGAATAAAGATCCTTCGCCGCCGAAAAAAGCAGACTCTGAATCCCCATGAGCCATCCGAACGAAGCGGGAAACACCCACTCATACCTCATTCACGCATCAGCCCAGACGCCCACACCTAGTTGAAATCGTAAGGTCAGTATGCTACGTCAAACACGTACATTCGAGAGAAAGAAGCAAAGAAGGCAATGCACTCCCGATACAGCGGAACACCAAGGCACAAGAAAGAGGACGGCTCCATGGTTCCCTGTGAGAGGTATCACAAGCAAAATGCAAGTTACTGAGCTAAGTCATGCCCGCTGCACAAGAGCAAAGCTCCGACAAAAGTAACAAATTGTGAGCTCAATACACATACAATCAAGTAATCTCTCATCGTCAACATTAGCTCCACATTTTGAGGCATCACCCATTCAATGGATGGAACCCTCTCACATCCCTCACGTTGTACGAAATCTCTCGCTAAGCGCGAGGTAGAGCGCAACAATAAACATATCCTCCTAACAACGTATCAGCCTCCAAAGCAGCCATATTAGGGTCCCCTTTAGCCCTTAGGCACTACTCCACTCAAAAGATCAGCAGTCGTGGAAGCCCGGCATTCTAAGGCACGACCGTCATCTTCTTCCATCGACCACGCTGGCTCGGCCCCACCTTGAACGGCCCTATGTCGACTATTGGTAAGGACGGAACCTGAGACCATCGACATCCTTACTACAAAAACGGAACCTGAGTTCTTCTACTCTCCAAGAGAGGAGCTAGTTGCAAATCCACCTTTGGATTCCTCCACAAGACGGACCCTGAATCCTCCAACATCGTCTAATAATGACAGACCTCAAACCAAACCACACCACCAATTAAGGCAAGGGGGCAGATGACCCTACTCAAGCAACAGGTCCCCAAATCAAACACTCAGTTACATTAGTCAAAGGTAGCGCACAACGCACAAGGAGTGTGAAGCGTGAAGTACTTCAACCCACTACAACGCACAAAAAGACAACACAGCGTCAGGTCGCTCCCACCACCCCTCGCAAAAACAATGCTAAAGTTGACAGTTGTTAAGATCTACTACTAAACATCAACAATATTGTTTCCACCTCGCAAGAATGATACTGAGTCATTCAAAAACACCTACACTCCTATAAGGTTCCACAAGAAAAAAATGATTCACTAAGCAAAGAATCATGACCCCAAGGCAAAATGGTTTGTTCAAAAATTTCTGGTCTTGGTGCTTCGCGTATTACGACCCACAAATTTTTGGGAGCATTTGGTGGGGTTCCCCCTAAATTTTCTAGGTCAAACCAGGAAGATGTCAACCAAGGACGCGGAGGAGGGCCAACCCACCAAACGAGTCACGCGAACCAAGTAATGCTCGCCCGGAGACCCAAAACACTCTGGAAGGAGGGTAAAACAAAGCACACATGGATGCACAAGCAAAAAGCACGCGCTCACGCAAGCGACGCGCACGTGCGGGCATCGCGTCGGTGGCCAACCTCCACGTACTCGTGCGACGCTATGCACGGGTGCGCATGCACTCCCCAATGCTCGGGCGATCTCCCCTTGGGCTCCGTTCACGTACCCTTTCGGTCCCCACCATGCCTTCTCATTCCTCTTTGTTTAGGGTGAAAGTCCACCCTAAACAAAGGATGAAAGTCCACACGCTTCTCTCGCTTCAGCTCTAGCCTCTGTTGACTTGGGGGGGGATGATGGGGTTGGCTCTAATTTATGGAGAATAATGGGCTGCAAGTAGCATATTTCCCACTCTCCCCACTTGCATAGTGGGAAGTTACGTGCGATAACTGCAGCATGCGGGATCCCCAACCGACACGATCCCGCACGCCGACCGCCCCTCTCCTGTCGAGCCAGCATAGGGGCTCGCGACTAGCTGTCATGCCGAGGTCATCCTCTCAGGCTGGACGCCTCAAGGATGGCTGAAAGTCTTTGAATACAAGGGTAGTTAATCACCTAGAGAGGGGTGAATAGGTTATTAATGTCTTTTTATATTCTTTTGACCTTTAACTTATTTAGCACCTGTTGCGATTAATTAGTCCAGCTTTCAAGACATTCACACACAGCATACCACAACTTTATAGTGGTTCCCAAGTATATGGGTACATTCACCTTCCCTCCCGCCTTTCTAACTGAATGTTAGATAAGGCACTTTTTGTTGGGTAGCGACTTTAACTTTTCCAATAACTTGGTTCCTTAGAGATTACAACACGATCTCACATGATCACATAGTCTCCACAGAGACTTACAACACAGGCACACATCCCAAGCACTCAGTAATCACCTAATCACCTCCCACAGGCACAAATGCCCAACAACACGGACTGAGATAAACAACCCTATCACACACAGATCCCAGATTATATCCTACCACTAAGCTTTTATAATTTAGGCTTACAACACAGATCTTGAACAGATCCTAAAGAACTTGAATAGAAAAGTTGTTTTGACTCAAGTGAAATTAATCTATGAGATAATTGTCTCCTGAGCTGAGAGAATATCAGCCCTATCTTCTTCACAACAACAAGAATAACTATACTCAAGAATCTACTGCTTGTGCTGGAAGTAACTCAGAACCCTGATTCTGATTCTGTTGATGAAGGAGAGAGAAGAACGATCATCAATCAGTTAACCTGTTTTGCAGAGCACAGACTGCTTTACCTCTTATTCACAGATCCAGAGATTGATCTTCAAATTCAGCCTGGCTTGGATCTTTTCAGCTAGGGCTAACCTAGACTGATTCTTCTTCCTCAGAGAAATCCTCTAATCTTGTTGTAGCAGATGTTGATCGTCGTAGCTAACTCAAAAACCCTTCCGAATCATCGATATGATCTTCTTGTTTCTGCAATAATGGCGGGGGAAGAAGACGAAGTCTCGCACAACTTTTTCATAATGAATTGATCCCTAAAAAACTTTTTTTCGGTCGAGATCTCATCTTTTATTTATAATCCAGTCATCCAGCGAGATAATTGACATGTGTCGCTTCTTTAATGGCTGATTATATTCTTAGTTTTATAGAATGAGACTGACGATGGCGTTATTAATGAATACAGCTCTTCCTTGATCATTTTAAATTTTGTTGACTTTTGTTGACTTTACTGACGTCAGTCATTCTGGACTTAGAAAATTTCAGACAACTACACAGACATTGAGTGCGTTAAGTGAACAAGTTTAACTCTACGAATCTGAACTCAGAAATTATTTCTGCTCTGCTAGGCGTTGAGTGAGTAAGCTCCACTCAACGCTTTTTAACTTAGTCAACATTCTGCATCCTTTTGCAACTCTAGGCATTGAAAGCGTTGAGTGTATAAGCTTCACTCAATGCTTTTTGTCTTACCTTGATCTTTAGCCCTTTTTGCAACTATGGCATTGAGAGCGTTGAGTGAACTGGCTTCACTCAACGATTCTGGACTGAGAATAATTTTGCTCTGCATGAAGGCGTTGAGAGAGTTGACTGAACAGGCTTCACTCAACACTTTTATACTTAGCCAAATCCCCTTCTATTGGAAGGTGTTGAGTGAGCTGTCCTCACTCAATGCTTTCTGACTTTGCCTCTGAAATCTAATGTTGAGTGCGTTGAGTGAACTGGCTTCACTTAAGACTTCTGGACATAGTCGATTTCTCTGTTTCCTCTTAGGCTGACTGCATTAGCTTGACTCAAAGCTTTTTGATCTTGGCGTTGAGTGAACTGGCTTCACTCAATGCTTCTGGACTTAGTCGGTTTTCTGTTTCCTTTTCCTTTGGCTTTAACAGAAACAACATGGCGTTAAGAGATCAAGCTTCACTCAATGCTTCTGGCTATATGTCGTTGAGTGAGTTGACTTCACTCAACGCTTCTGATCTTAGTCGAATTTCATTGACAAATTTATTGTGGCTTTGATAGACACTACATGACGTTGAATGACCAAGCTTCACTCAACGCTTTTGGGCTTAGTATATTTTTCTTTGCTAGAAACTCTGGGGATTTGACTATAGCAGCTTTACTCGACGAATTATGTTGCATGGTGTTGAGTGAGTTGGCATCACTCAATGCGGTTTGTCTTAGATGATTATCCTGCTTGCTGAAACTTTGCTTATGACTGTCCACACTTGCCTCAGCGCTCTTTAGCGGTATGGTGTTGAGTGAACTGGCTTCACTCAAAGCCTATAGACTCCGCTGCTTTTCTGCCTTTGTCATCATTTGTCCTTGACTTCTAGCGTTGAGTGAGCTTGCTTCACTCAACGCCTGTGGACTTAGTGGAATTTCTCTGTCCAGCTTCCTTTCTTAAGGCATCTGGTATTGAGTGAGCTTGCTTCACTCAACGCCTGTGGACTCAGACGGAATTTTTGTCTCTCTGCATGCCTATCTTGTGACCACCTGTCCAATCAGTGTAATAAGGAGTTAAGGACTAACCTACATGCATGAACTTAAACATACATCAAATACAATTATGTGTATATCATTGACTTGTTTGACTTCTTACAAATCTGGTACATTAGGATCAATGTATCCAACAATCTCTTATATTTGAAGAAGTCAAAACACCACTTCAAAAACTTTTGTTAATGATATACACTAACATATGCAGCAACAATATACACAAACTTATAACACAAGATAGTTAAGAGTTGTCACTCTCCTATTTTTCTGCTAGTGTAGTGAACATCACTTACTCCCCCTGTTTTGCTGCATGGTTCACCTTTTCCCTTTGTATGGGTGTTACTGTCTGGAGACTGGGCAGTCTAGCGGTCTGATTCTAGCAGTTTAGAGACCGCGCGGTCTGTCGGTCTCTCTCCTGCGGTTTGATGGCTGGACTATTGTTGTGGATATCCGAGCGGTCTGATGGTTTGTCTCAGGTGGCTTAGAGACCGGGCAGTCTGGCGGTCTCCTATGGCGTCTTGTTCCCTGTATCTTGTGGTGGTCGGGCGGTTAGCCTATTCGTCTAACCGCGCAGCCTGTTCGGCTTGTTTTTTTATGTTAAACCGCTTACACTTGTAATTATTTAGTCCCACATTACTTAATTGTAATCTCTCTCATCTCCTCCATTCTATAAAAGGGAAGTTATACCTTTGTAATAAATACCTTTTTTGGATAATAAAGTTTACATTACTCCAAATTTTCGGCCTGCTCTTTTTTGTTCGCACATGGTATCAGAGCACTCGATCTTTTCCTCCTGATTCTGTGAGCTTCCTCTTTCCGCGTGACCTGTCTACGCGGCTTGCTCCTTCTTCTCGCGACTTGTTTGCGACTTGTTTCCTTCGCGCGACTTATTTTTTTCTCCTCTTAGTCGATGCACTTTGCGTGCGCGGCCTGTCTCTTTCTTTGTCTCCGCGACCTATTTTCGCGGTTTCTTTGCCTCTTCTCTCCCCGCGATCTCTCCTTATTCGCGCGGTCAGTTTCTATTCGTGCGGTCTCTGCTCTATTCGCACGACCTGTTTGCCTTTCTCGTGAACTCCTCCTAGTTTGCGTGGTCTTCTCTCTCTCCTGTTCGTGCGGCCTTCTCTCTAGCCATGCGGCTTCATTCCCTCTACTTTGCTCTGCTTCTTGGCTGCGGCCTTCCCTGCCGCACGTCCTGCTTGCTGTTCGCCCGGCTCGGTGTTTCTGCCCTTGTCCTCGCGACCTTTTTCTCTCTGCCACTTGTTTGATCATGCGACCTCTCTTCTATGGCCTCCACCTCCTCCACGCAGTCCGCCTCGGTGGTCACATCTTCTGGTAGTGCCCATGTTGTTACTCACGGCAGATGGTTGATCGACTTTGGTTCTACCAATCATATGGCAGGCAATCCTCAGTGTTTTTCTCTTCTAGAAACACATGATCGGTTGTCTCCGGTCTTTGTTGCGGATGGCTCTTTCTCACCGGTCAATGGAACGGGGGTGGTTCAAGTCACTCCGTCTCTTCGCCAGACAGATACCCTCTATGTGCTCAAGTTCCCTTGCAATTTATTATCGGTTACTTCTCTATGCAAGCAACTATGGTGTTCTGTCACATTCACTCCTACTTCTTGTTCTTTTCAGGATCCGGATTCCCAACAGACGATTGCTACTGGGACTGAGAGTGGCGGCCTCTACTTTCTCGATAATATTTTTGCTCTATCCGCCTTCTCCTCCTCCTCTACAGATCTTCTCCAATGGCATCTTCGCCTTGGACATGATCCTCCCAGGCTCCTGTGTCAGCTTCTGCCCCACCTCCCTCCTCATCATCCTCCTCTAAACTGTGATGCATGTCAGCTCGGCAAGCATCACCGCTCATCCTTCCCACCAACGCAAAGTCATGGCTCTTCCCGTCTGTTCGACCTCGTTCACTCTGACGTATGAGGTCCTGCTCCTACCCTCACTATCGGTCGGGGTAGTTCATATTTTGTCACCTTTATTGATGATTTCTCTAGGTGTACGTGGGTGTATCTTCTAAAGGATCGCTCCGAACAGTTCTCTGTCTGGACATCATTTTATTATATGATTAAGACTCAGTTTGATACGTCTATTAAAATCTTTCGTTCTGGCAATACTAAGGAGTATCTTAGCCATGATTTCTCTTCTTTTTGTACGCGCCATGGTGTTATTCATCAAACTAGTTGTGTCTACACCTCACAACAAAATGGTGTGGCGGAACACAAAAACCATCACCTCCTCGATGTTGCTCGCACTCTGCTGACCCAAATGCATGTTCCTCGCTCATATTGGGGCTATGTTGTCCTCTTTTCCTGTTATCTCATCAATCGCATTCCCTCCACAGTTCTCCAAGGTGCCACCCCATTCTCCATTCTTGATCTGAATAAGAATCTGTTTCCTCTTACTCTGCGCATCTTTGGGTGCACTGTCTTTGTGCACTCTCCCGCTGCCACCCGTGACAAACTCTCACCACGGGCCACTAAATGTGTCTTTTTGGGGTACTCTACCACTCAGAAAGGTTATTGTTGCTTTGACCCCGTTACCTGGAAGCAGTTTGTCTCTGCGGATGTCACCTTCTTTGAAAATGCATCTTACTTCTCTCCTGCTTCCTCCTCTACTTATGCTGATCCTACTTCTCATACCAACCCATCCATTCTCTCTGCTCATACTGACGTTTCGCCACCACCACCATCTCCACCATCTCCACCCTCTCCTCCATCATGTCCTCCTCCTGCGATATCTCCCTCCTCTCTGCAGCCGTCTCTCTCTACTCCAGGGCAAACTCTCTCCACTACGGATGCTCCGGATACTGAGGAACCCGCTGACCTGGATCTCCCCATTACTCTTCGTAAAGGGGTTCGGGCATGTACCCAACAACCGCTTGCTGCATTTGTTTCTTATGATCGTCTTACCCCTTCTCGCAGAGCTTTTGCACTGACTATCTCAGCCGCTGCCACCCCCCCCCCCCGTTCCTACCAGGAGGCCCTCACTATTTCTCATTGAAAAGCTGTCATGGATGAGGAGATTGTTACTCTCACTGAACGTGGTACCTAAACCCTAGTTTCTCCTCCTTTCGATGCAAATATTGTTGACTATCGCTGGTATTTGTGGTGAAGTTCCTCCCCGATGGCAGTGTGGATCGTTACAAGGCTCGGCTTGTTGTCAAGGGTTTTACCCAAACTTATGGCGTTGATTACTTTGACAATTTCTCTTCAGTTGCTCGTCTCAGCACTATTAGAGTCCTTCTTTATGTGGCTGTCCACAGGGATTGGCTCATTTCATAGCTGGATGTCAAGAATGCCTTTCTTTATGGGGATCTTCAGGAAGATGTTTACATGAAGCAACCTCCAGGGTATGTTGCTCAGGGGGAGACACAGGTTTGCCGACTCAAGAAGGCTATCTATGGCCTAAAACAAAGTCATTGCGCATGGTTTGACAAGTTTAGCAGGATTGTGGCAGTCGTAGGTTTTACGAGAAGTTTTGTTGATCACTCCATATTTACTCGTAAAACTTCTCTGGGTCTAGTGGTGCTTGCAGTATATGTGGATGATATTCTTCTTATTGGAGATGACCAAGCTGAGATAATCCTGACAAGAAGCATCTTCGGCAACACCTGGTTACAAAGGATATAAGCTCTCCAAAATACTTTTTGGGGATAGAAATTTCTCAAAAGCCCGATTCTTTTGTCCTCTCTCAACCAAAGTACGCTCTTGACTTGTTAAAAGAGGCAAGGTTGATTGGGGCTAAACCTGCCTGATGTCCCATGACGACTGGAGAAGATAAAACATGGACGGATGACTCTCCTCTTCTTTCTGATGTTACGAGGTACAGATGTCTGGTTGGTAAACTCATATATCTCACAGTGACCAGACCCGACATTGTCTATATTGTAGGCAAGGTTAGTCAATTCATGCAAGCTCCTAGGGAGTGCCATCTACAATCTGCTATGAGGATATTGTAGTATCTTAAATCAGCTCCTGGGAAAGGACTTCTCTTTTAGAAGAATGGACATTTGAGGATTGAAGCGTACTCTGATTCAAGCTATGCTGATGATAAAGGAGACCACAAGTCAATGTCAGGCTTTTGCACCTTTGTGGGAGGAAATCTTATAAGCTGGAAGAGCAAGAAATAACCTGTCGTCTCCATGTCCAGCGCCGAAGCAGAATATCGAAGTATGGCGTCGACCACATGTGAACTGAAGTGGTTACGAGCTCTCATGCTTGACTTAAGAGAGGTCTACAATCATTCTCTACTTATGTTTTGTGACAACAAGACCACTATATACATCTCCAGAAATCCGGTCTTCCATGAGAGAACAAAACACATTGAAGTCGACTGCCACTTTATTCGGGAAGAGATTTTGAAGAAATAAATTTGTACTTCATTCGTCACCTCCGATAAAGAACTGACAGATATTTTCACCAAGCCGGTGTCTGCCTCCTTTCTTCACATTTGCGACAAGTTGGGCATGATCGACATATATGCTCCAGCTTGAGGGGGAGTGTTGTTGTATGGAGATCGGGCTGTTTGGCGGTCTGATTCTGGCAGTTTAGAGACCGCACGGTCTGTCGGTCTCTCTCCTGCGGTTTGATGGCTGGACTGTTGTTGTGGTTATCCTGGCAGTCTGATAGTTTGTCTCAGGCCGTTTAGAGATCGGGCGGTCTGGTGGTCTCCTATGGCGGCTTGTTCCCTGTCTCTTGTGGTGGCCGGGCGGTTAGCCTATTCGTCTAACTATACGGCCTGTTCGGCTTGTTTTTTATGTTAAACCGCTTACACATGTAACTATTTAGTCCCACATTGCTTAATTATAATCTCTCTCATCTCCTCCATTCTATAAAAGGGAGGCTATACCTTTGTAATAGATACCTATTTTGGATAATAAAGTCTACATTACTCCAAATTTTCGGTCTGCTCTTTTTTGTTCGCACAATGGGAACACCACCTGCATACCATTTGGCAGCTCCCCATGCTGCTCCCCATGCTTTGCCGCTTCTTCTCCCATTTTGACTTCTGTAGAATAGTTAGAGAGAAACTGACCATCTCTGGTTATCTTCTCCCCATTTTTGATTACAGATAACCAACTAATGCTGAACTTGCTCCCCCTCACCAAGAGCAACTTCTATCAACCTTTTTTATATTCATTATACTCCATCCTGCTAGATAAAGTATTTCTGGCAGCAAAATAATATGAAGAGTAACTGAAGCTATACCATGTTCAACATTCTCAACTCAAACTTGAAGGTGTTGAACTTTGCCTCATCTAGTGGCTTGGTGAAAATGTCAGCCACTTGCTTGTCTGTTGGAACAAAACGAAGACTAATATCCTCACATTCCATATGCTCTCTTATAAAGTGATATCTAATCTATATGTATTTAGTCCTGATATGTGAGACATGATTCCTAGCTATAAAGATTGTACTAGTAGAATTACAAAATAAAGAGCTTTTATTTAGTTGAATGTTATAATCATGAAGTTGATGTTGGATCCACAACAACTATGCATAGCAGCTCCCTACAGCTATGTATTCTGACTCTACAATAGAAATAGAAACACTTATTTGCTTCTTTCTGCTCCATGACACTAGCCTTTTTCCCAAAAACTAACAAGAGCCTGATGTGTTTTTTTTTGTCTTCTCTACAGCCTGCAAAGTCTGCATCTAAAGAGCTTATTAGTTCAAAATCCTCATTCTTAGGGTACCAAAGACCAAGATATGGTGTGTCATTCAGATATCTCAAAAATCTCTTAACAGTAGAGTAATGAGATTATTTAGGGTATGTCTGATATCTAGTACAGACACATGTAGCATACATAATGTCCGGCCTACTAGCAGTTAGGTATAGAAGGGAGTCAATTATCCTTCTATACAAAGTTTGATCAACAAGTTTCCCTGCCTCATCTTTGTCTAAATATATAGTTAACCCCATGAGAGTTTTCATGGTGGAGGCATTCTCCATCCTAAATTTTTTAATCAACTCTTTGGTAAACTTAAACTGAGATATGAATAATCCATTGTCAGTCTGTCTTACTTGTAAAACAAGGAAGAACTTAAGTTCACCCATACAGCTCATCTCAAATTTCTCTTACATAAGTTTTGCAAACTTTCTGCAAAGGTTGTCATCAGTAGATCCAAAGATAATATCATCAACATATATCTAGACTAGAATGATCTTGCCATTGAAATCCCTTAGAAATATGGTCTTGTCTATCTTCCCACTTGAGAATTTATTCTCAATGAGGAAGCTAGACAGGGTTTCATACCATACTCTAGGAGCTTGTTTCAACCCATATAAAGCTTTCCTAAGTCTATAAAAAAATTCGATTTGTTAGGAACAACAAAACCTGGAGGTTGTTCAACATAGACTTCTTCCTTCAAGTCTCCATTCAGGAAGGCTGATTTCACATCCATCTGGTAGACTCTGAAACCTTGGTATGCAGCATATGCAAGGAATAATTTAATGGCTTCTAGTCTTACTATAGGGGCAAATGTTTGATCAAAGTCAATACCTTCTTCCTGTCTGTACCCCTGAGTTACCAGTCTAGCTTTGTTCTTGGTTATAATACTATTTTCATCAAGATTATTCTTGTAGATCCACTTGGTTCCAATAACATTATGTCCTTGTAGTCTAAGAACCAGCTTACAGACCTTACACCTCTTAAACTGGTTCAGTTCCTCTTATATAGCTACAATCTAGAACTGATCCATGTTTTCCTTTTCAAATTTCTTGGACTCTACTTGTGACAATAAACTGGAGTACATTGCTTTGTTGATACATCTGCTTCTTGTCACTATAATTTGACTTGTATCACTAATGATCTGGTGGCCTGTATGATCCTTCAAATATCTGACTGTTGGAGGCAATCTTCCTTCAACATTCTATGCTTCAAAGTCTCCATTTAGTTGAACATCATCCACTTCCTATGAGCCATGTGTTTCCTCTGGAATGCACACACTCTCATCTTTGTCTTGAACTATAGGTTCAACTCCTTAATAGTTAGCTTATCCATCATCACTTTTGTGCATGAAGGACTGGAATATGAGTTTGACAGCTCATTGTTAATCATATTTGACTCATCAAACACTACATTAACTGACTCCTCTACAACTTGACTTGTCAAGTTATAACTCCTATAAGTCTTACTATGATTGTTGTACCCAACAAAGATCCCTTCATAAGACTTGACAGTAAACTTAATTATATAAGATTTCTCATTGTTGAGTGTATAACATTTGCTCCCAAAAATTCTGAGATATGCAAGGTTTTGTTTTTTGCCCTTCAATATCTCATAAGGAGTCTTTTTATGACTCTTGGTGATAGAAGCCATGTTGAGAACATGACAAATAGTGTTTACTGCCTCAACCCAAAAATACTCTGGGAGAGATGTGTCATTCAATAATATCCTTAGAGCTTCTATGAGAGTTATATTCTTTCTCTCAGCAATCTCATTTTGCTAAGGTGTTCTTGGAGAGAAAAATTCTTGATGAATCACAAGTTCTTCACAAAACCTTATCATGCATTCAGATTGAAACTCAGTTCCATGATCATTTCTGATTCTAACCACAGAACTGTTCAATTCATTATGTATTTATTTGACAAATGTCTTGAAGTCATCATGAGTTTCAGACTTTTTATTAAAAAGAAAACCCAAATAAATTTGTAAATGTCATCAACAACCGCAAATGTGTAGACTTTCCTACCAAGACTATGAACTGACATAGAACCAAACAAGTCTGTACAACCCCATATTCGGCGAGCAGTGGGCGACATGAACCAGATCGGTCAGGATCGGCAGTCTGGCTTGTCCACGTGAGGTGAACTGTTTGAGGGGCGAGTGGAGCAGGCCGGCTCGCACTCGCCCCAGGAGGCTCGACATGCAACAGGCGAGTGGGGGAGGTCAGGCCCGCACTCGCCCAGGAGGGATAAAGGCGGCGAGCGCCAGCTCCATCGAGCGCTCCCGCCCCCGGCGAGTGGAGGCTCTAGAGGGCCACTCGCCCAGTTTCTTGTGATGTGTTTTTACCATTTTACCCATATTGGCCTGCCTGTAGCCTGGTGGAACAACGGAGTTACGCGGTTGGCAGACCCAGTTGGGCTGCATATAGCAGCTCAGAACAACGGATGTTGGCTATTTGCAGGCCATTTTTAGAAATCTATAAACAGACCCAAGGGGGTACCTCATAAGGCACACTTACAGGTACCTCGGTCTTCTTGTGCTTTCTGAGGTATCCTTAGCTCGACATTTGGCTAAGGAGGGGAAGCGCTCCAAGATCTTTCGAGTGTGTGGTGGGACCTCTACATCGAGCCCTTGTGTCTGTTCCCTGTTCCATTTCCTTAGTCGTTTGGCTCGCGGGAGAAAAGTACGTGTGCGATCACCCCTTCCCCAAGGGTGAACACCATAGAGACCGAATTTTTGATTTCAACAAAGTTCATATGGAGAAGATATAAATACCTCATAGAGTCTTTAGTCTCAATGCTTTTAAAAGAAGCTTTGATCTGCTTGTCTTTTTGACATGCAGAGCAAATGCCTTCCTTAGTGCATATCATTTTAGGACCATTTTTAACTAGCACTTTACTAAAGAGCTTGCATATGGTCATACAAGCAGTCGTGCACGGAGGACCCCGTGCGGACAACATTTGTCGTGGGCACAACATATGTCGTGGGGTGACAATCGTCGTGGGGCGACATTCGTCGTGGGAGCTACATTCATCGTGGGGTCGACATTCGTCGTAGGGTCAACATTCGTCGGGTGTGTGACATTCAATGGGGGTGGTGACAACATTGGTCGTGGGCGGTGACATTGGTCATGGGCAGTGAAATTAGTTGTATGCGGGAACATTTGTCATAAGCGGCAACATTCAGTGGGAAAGGCAACATTCGTCGGGGAAGGAGACATTTGGCGGGCATGATGACTGTATTCCAACAATCAACTTCTATAAATATCAAGAACTGTATCAATTAACCTAAGCATTAATGAATTCCTTATTATGAATAAAAAATGTCTACTCCCTGTTTTGTTGATCTCTCCATTCTGTCCTTCATTTCTCTGTTTCCTGCATTGAAAAACCAATAAAACCTGGGGATGGACGCTAAAGATATGAGTGTTGAATACAAATGAACCAAATTTTATTAAAATTAGTAATTGAAAGAGGAGAACCTAAAGACAATGTGGAGTTGAGAAAGTGAACGCTTCGCCCCAATAGCCAATCGAAATGTGCCCCAACTATGAAAGTATTCCGACCGCGACAGGAAAGTAGAGAGAAATTAGTCCAAGTAGAGAGAAATTTGACAAAACATGTATTCTCACTTTGGCAATTCATCAAACATGCAGTGAGCAATAAAAGTCAACTTGGACATGTTCTGATAATTATTGAAACCTGAGCAAAAATTTTCAGAAAAAATAAAAGAGATTTGCTCAACTGTATAATATATGTCTATCTTATGAATATGAGAAAAGTCCTTAAGGAAAAAAATATTTGCTCAGCTATAATAAACATGAAGAAGTGAAGATGATTTACTTTATTTTGGGAAAAATGCGAAGGCCATGGAAGATCAATTTAGGCAGATAAATTAGATGATACCCTTGTAAAATTGTACCTTACCGGGGAAGGAAATAGTTGATGCACTTCAGAGGCTTTTTGTGTTCGCAGGAATTGATATGGGTTGCTGCAATGCAATTCTCTAGGCCCCAAATGAAAAAAAAATTTAAATTTAGGCAAGCAGCACGAAGCACATAGGAGAGAAAAATATGGACATTGTTGGTGTGGAGTGAGATGCTTCGGTAGGTCTTAGTGAATACTAAGGTGGAGAAAATGGAAAGAGACATAAATGGGAAAGGTTATACCTTGGTTCAAGTACCCAAGAACGAAGGCCTATAGGACATTGGCGGAAGAGGAGGAGTACTCCTGCTGCGGAGAAGAGATGAGGCGACGATGGCAGACTTGCGACGACGACGGTCTTGCCACGGGCTTGCGACGGGCTGCCGAGGAGGAGATGCGGAGGAAGAGATGCAGAGGAGGAGATGCTACCTGCGGAGGAGGAGATGCGGTCTTGCAATTGACGGAGACGAACCTGGGCAGAAGGAGATGCTACCTGCGGAGGAGGATGTAACACCCCTTTATCGAGTCATGCTTGCAACGGGAAGGAAGATGAGGAGAAGTTGCGGCTTTGGACGGGCGTCGTGGGATCTGCCCTAGCTGCGCAGAAGAAGAAAATGGGGGGTATCGGGAATTTGAGGTGGATGAACAGGGCCGGTTTCTATTAATTAAGCATTCATCCCACCAAATGACTGAAATACCCTTCAGTTAACCCATCAAAACCTGATTTTATGAGGGCATTTTGGTCCAACGAATGTTACACCATGAGGGATTAGGGCTTCCCTTATAGTATAAAGATAGTTCAAATGAGCTAGCCTCTTGTGTCATTTGACATAGTGTGAGGCTTTCTCATTTGCAACTAGGCATATGGGAGAGTCTAAATTTACACAAATAAAATTTAAACAATACACATTTTCACTCCTAGTGCCTGTCAAGATGACCTCTTGGTCACTTGACTTCTTTATGTGGCACATATTCTTGTGGAATAAAATGTCATAGTCAAGATCACAAAGTTGGCTTATGCTTATAAGGTTGTGTTGCAACCCTTTCACATAAGCTAATTTTGTGAAAGTGACTAAGCCATTTGAGATCTTACCATATCCTCTAGTAATCCCTTTGTCTGATCCACCAAAGATCACCTTTTGTCCATCCTTCACTAGAATGAACTCCCTCAAATTGCTCTTTGTTCCAGTCATGTGCCTAGAACAACTACTGTCCAAGTATCATATATGAGTATGAAAACTTGGACCAACATGCAAAATATATTTATTTTACCTTAGGACCACAATATTTATTGGATTCTAGGTGCATGTTAGTCTTAAAATAAACATGTCTACCAGCAGTTTTTCTGACTAGTAGACTTACTTTAGCTCTGAGCACACTAGAATTATACCAACAATCAATGGCAAAATGCCCTATCTTGCCACAACACCAGCACTCATGAAGGTTATAACTTCTTTTCTGAGCTGTTCTAGTGACTGTGTTAACAACAACAACCTTTCAAGAAGGAACAGTAGTAATATTCTTCAGATTTCTTTCAATAATTATCTGGCTGAAGGAAAGTCTTTCAGTAGCTTTATTTAGCTTTTTATGAGTACCATCAATAGCTGTTTTCTTTGCAGAAATCGTGCTCTTAATAGTATCAGAAACTCCCACATCAGGCTTGCATAAGACCGACCTTTAGTCTGAATCATTTCTGATTGAGTCTGATGTTTGCTTACAGCCCCATTCTTAGGAGTGGGGGCTGGAGCACCAAAGACAAATGGTCCAGGATGGGCCATTTATATCTCCTTATGAGCAGCCTTGAAGGCACTCATTCCCATTCCTCTTCTCCTTACATTGGAAGAAACATTAGTATTCTTCCAAGAAGAATTCTCACTCTTCCAGTGACCATACATAGAGTCCTGATCATACCCGTTAGTATGGAGTATTACCCTTTTAAAGGAAATGGGTGACTTAACTGGAGCTTTTCTCCTTCCTTTGAAAGATGCTGCTCTGGTGTTTCCCTTGAATCCAACTCCTCTCTTGTTTCTCTGAGAGGTGAAGGAGTCAATAATGGCAACACTGAATTGGGCTTAGAAAAACTTGTCACAATTCTTTTCTCCCTTTGGAGCTTTTCTTCTAGATCCTTAATAAGGACATTCTTATACTTTATGGTGTCTATCTGTATAATAGTACTAGTCTTCAACTGACTGACTTTCCTAATTTTCTGTTCCAGCATGATTGTTGTCTCAGAGTGCTGGGAAACAATAAGTTTTAGAGATGCAATCTACAGAGTCTGTTGTTTAGTCAGTTGCTTACTTCTTTTGAATGCTTTTAGAAGTTCACCATACTTATCAATCACTTGATTGATGTCTTCCTTAGACTCATAATCACTTTTATTCCTGGATGAGGATGCTTCTGAACTGTGACCAGTCTTATAACTTGACTTAGATGAAGAGCTGAATAGAGAGTGTACCTTAGATGGTGCAGGGTGATCCTGGCAAGATTCCTCATCTAATCTAGCCATCAGCCCAATATAGGATTCATCTTCATCATCTGACTCTGATGAGGATGAGTCAGTCCAACTTTTCTATTTCTTAGCAATGAAGGTTTTCTCCTTCTTGCCTTTCTTATGATGGTGATTTTTCTCATCAGCCTCCTTCTTCACAGGACATTCAACCACAACATGCCCAGGCTTGCTACAACAAAAACAGATAATCTTATTAGTAACATGTTTACTAGGTTTTAAGTCACACATGCCTTCCTTGAAAGGTTTCATCTTGGTTCTGTAGTAGTCCTCCTTATTTTGTAAGGAAGAAGAAGGTCTGCTCCTTCACTCCTTCTTCTTCATCAGCTTCATGAACTGCCTTGAGAAAGCAACAAATTCCTCATCATATATATTTCATTCTGATGTATATTGATATGAATCTTCAAACTCAGCTGGCCTTCTTGAGAGAGAAGGATTCTTCTCTTTGCTGCTCTTGGAACTATATGCTTTAAAGGCCATAATTGATTCTTTGACCTGAGCTTTGCTAGTCTTCTCTTCCTCCTTCCTTTCAGTTAGCCGCATTTCATATGACAACAGCTTCCCAAACAAAGTGGACGGTGGAGTATCTGCCAGCTTTGCCACCTCTCTAATGACACATATCTTAGTGTCTCAATCTCTAGTAAGAGACATAAGAAACTTATCATTTAGCTCATAGTTACTAAAGACTCGGCCATAGGTCCTTAGCTCATTTATAGTTCCGAAAAATCTTTCATAGCAGCTAGCTATTGTCTCCTCCTTTATCTGCTCGAAAGCCTCATACTCTTGATTGAGCATAGACTTCCAATCATCTCTAACTTCCTCAGTACCCTCCATATATGTATAACCAGAGTGTCCCACATTTCCTTTGAGGTCTTGCAGTGCACCAGGTTTTGAAAAGTAGAGTCATCTATGAAACTAACTACAATATTTTAGCTCTTTTATACATTGCAGCCAAGATGATTTCATCTTTAGTCATTTCTACATAACTCTTAGGAGTCTTGATATTTACATCAAGAACAGACACCTTCAATGGGATGAATGGTCCTTCTAGTATTGTAACATAAATCCTAAGGTCTGATGCTTTCTTAAACAATCTGACCTTTTCTTTCCAGATTCCAAAGTTTTCTTTCCTGCATAAAGAAAGCTTTATAGAACCTAGTTCCTTACGGTTCTCTCCTGAACCTATACTTATCTTTTCTCAGCTACCCTTTAAGATATACTCAGACTGTTAAGTCTTTCTTGAGCAACTTCCCTCTGATACCACTTGAAAGTCTTTGAATACAAGGGTAGCTAATCAGCTAAAGGGGATGTGAATAGGTTATTAAGGTCTTTTTATATTTTTTTGACCTTTAACTTATTTAGGACCTGTTGTGATCAATTAGTTCAGCTTTTAAGACATTCACACACAACACACCACAATTTTATAGTGGTTCCCCAGTATATAGGTACATCCACTGTCCCTCCTGCCTTTCTAACTGAATGTTAAACAAGGCACTTTTCCAATAATTTGGTCTCTCAGAGATTACAACACGATCCCACAGGATCACATAGTCTCCATAGAGACTTACAACGCAGGCACACAACCCAACCACTCAGTAATCACCTGATCACCTCCCACAAACACAAATGCCCAATAATACAGGCTAAGATAAACAGCCCTATCACACACAGATTCCAGACTGGATCCTACCACTAAGCCTTTATAATTCAGGCTTACAACACAAATCTTGAGCAGATCCTAAAGAACTTGAATAGAAAAGTTGTTTTGACTCAAGTGAAATTAATCTCTGAGTCAATTGCCTCCTGAGTTGAGAGAATCTCAGCCTTATCTTCTTCACAACAACAAGAATAACTATGCTCAAGAATCTACTGCTTGTGCTGGAAGTAACTCAGAACCTTGATTCTGATTCTGCTTATGAAGGAGAGAGAAGAACGATCTTTAATTGGCTAACTTGTTTTGCAGAACACAGACTGCTCTACCTCTTCTTCACAGATCTAGAGATTGATCTTCAAATTCAGCCTGACTTGGATCTTGAAGAAATTTCAGCCAGGGCTAACCTAAACTGATTCTTTTTCCTCAGAGAAATCCTCTGATCTTGCTATAGCAGATGTTGATCGTCGTAGCTAACTCAGAAACCCTTCAGAATCATCGATATGATCTTCTTGTTTCTACAACAATGGTGGGGGAAGAAGACGAAGTCCCACACAACTTTTTCATAATGAATTGATCCCTAAGAAACTTTTTTTCGATCCAGATCTCATATTCTATTTATAATCTCGTCATCCAGTGAGATGATTGACACGTGTCGCCGCTTTAACAACTGATTATATCCTTAGTTTTACAGAATGAGACTGACAACGACATTAGTAATGAATAACAGCTCTTCCTTAATCATTTTGACTTTTGTTGACTTTGCTGATGTCAGCCATTATGGACTTAGAAAATTTCAGACAACTACCCAGACGTTGAGTGCATTGAGTGAACAAGTTTCACTCAACGAATCTGAACTTGGAAAATTTTCTGCTCTGTTAGACGTTGAGTGAGTAAGCTCCACTCAACGCTTTTTTAACTTATTTAACATTCTGCATGCATCATTCTACAACTCTAGGCGTTGAGAGCGTTGAGTGTATAAGATTCACTCAACGCCTTTTGCCTTAGCTTGATCTTCAGCCCTTTCTGCAACTACGACGTTGAGAGCTTTGAGTTAACTGGTTTTACTCAACGATTCTGGACTTAGAATAATTTTGCTCTGCATGAAGGCGTTGAGAGCATTGAGTGAACTGGTTTCGCTCAACGCTTTTATACTTAGCCAAATCTCCTTCTGTCTGAAGTTGTTGAGTGAGCTGGCCTCACTCAACGCTTTTTGCCCTTGCCTCTGAAATCTAGCGTTGAGTGAACTGACTTCACTCAATACTTTTGGACTTAGCCGATTTCTCTATTTCCTTTTAGGCTGACTGTATTAGCTTGACTCAAAGGTTTTTGATCTTGGCGTTGAGTGAACTGACTTCACTCAACGCTTCTGGACTTAATCGATTTTTTGTCTCCTTTTCCTTTGGCTTTGACAGAAACAACATGGCGTTGAGAGATCAAGCTTCACTCAACGCTTCTGACTATATGGCGTTGAGTGAGTTGACTTCACTTGATGCTTCTGAACTTAGTCGAATTTCTTTGATAGATTTGTTGTGGATTTGATAGTCACTACATGACATTGAGTGGCCAAGCTTCACTCAACACTTTTGGACTTAGTATATTTTTCTTTGCTAGAAACTCAGGGGCTTTGACTGTGACAGCTTTACTCCATGAATTTTGTTGCTTGGCGTTGAGTGAGTGTACAACCTGTATTCATCGAGGGTGGGTCCTACCACAGCCAGGTCAGCAAAAGTCAAGGTCAACAAGTCAAGGCAGGAGTCAAAGTCAGCATTCAAGATCACGGAAGGCCTGGGCGAGTATAGGCGAGCTCCCCTCGCATACTCGCCAGGTAGGCGACTAGGCGAGATACTCGCCCAGCCCGTGCGAGTTACTCTGGAAGTCGCCTAGTCACCGGGGGGTGGGGTATAAATATGACCCCCCTCCCCCTTGCATTTGCTTATAAATAGGACCCCAGGGGTACGAGGTGAAGCACTTGAAATCCTCAGCAGGATACTCGCGCGCTTCAGTTTCGGGATATTAGCTAAATCTTTGGATTCTTTTTCCTTGGAGAGCAAGTCGTGACCTTGCGACCTCGCCAGCTAGCTTCCCTCGTACCCGGTTCGGCCATCCTTGGTTGAGAAGGGGATGCTCCTTTCGAGCATCCGGGTATGTGGTGGGTCCTTCCTGCCACAACATCTGGGGTCCTGTTTGACCTGTCTCTTCATTTCTAGTCATCTTTGTCGTCTGATCCGGCTTCTAAGCCAGTAACCTTAGGTGGCTTTGGTCTGAATTCTGAGGTCGGGATTTTTCCTGGCTTCAACACTTGGTGCGGTGAACGTGGATTGCAGGCAAGGATTAAAGTTTGGAAGTTGAGTGAGATGGTCATAGGTGGCGAGCAAGGAGAGTTGGTCGACAACTCGGCAGTGGGAGGAGACGTCACGCGAGGTGGAGAGTTTATAACAGTGGCCGCATTTGAAGAGTTTGCGAGGAAGATCGAGCAAACCATTCTCACCGGTTTCGCTCAACGCCCAGAGGTCACGACGACTTCTCCTCGTCGCCTGACGCCGCTAGAAGAGGAAGCGCCGTGGAGGCGAGCTGGAAAGGAGCCCGCTTGGGCAAGGGAAGAGCGAACAATGCAGCCGCGACTTTATCCGGCGAGCAGCCAGGGGGTCCGTTTTCGGGATCCAATGTCGCCGGTGAGGTTCAGGGATACTCGGCACTACAACGAGTATGACGTCTCCAGCGAGGATGAAACTCATCACCGCCAGGGAGGGAGGAGCCCCTTCTGTGATGAGATGCTCGCCGCTCCAGTCCCAGAAGGGTTCAGGGAACCCGTTCTTACTTACTACTCCGTCAGAGACGATCCTGTCAGACACCTCCAGTGGTTTGAGGATGTCATCTCCATTCGTAACATGTCTGACGCCTTCAAGTGCAGATTCTTCTCCATCACCCTCAAGGGAAATGCTCGGGATTGGTTCCATCAACTACCGGCAGGGTCAGTGTACTACTTCTTAGATTTGCGTCGGGGCCTTATGGCAAGGTTCGCGACTTCGAAGAAGAGGAAGAAGGAAGCAACATCCCTCTTCAAAATCGTCCAAGGGCAACACGAGAGTCTGGGGCACTACATCGACCATTTTTAAGAGGAGATTTTGGAGGTGGTGGAGGTGGACAGTTTTACTTTGATGGTGGCCCTCAAGTTTGGGTTGAAGCAGGGACTCTTCAGTTTGGAGATGGGGTCCAATCCCCCGAGATCTTTTGAAAAAATGATAGATAAGGCGAACACTTTTGTTCAAGACGAGGAGAAGAACAAAGACTTCTTAGCAAGGCTGGATGGGGAGATAGCGACGGAGAGGAAGGTAACAAGACCTTCAGGGTCAAAGTCGAGGAGGACGCCAGAAAGGAAGGAGGAAAGGAAAGAGGAAAGGAAGAAGGAAGAGCCAAGTGTAACGCCCCGAAACTCAAAAGAGCGACGGGAGACGTTTTGGGCCAGATTTGGAATCTGGCAGGAGGCACACGGCCTGGGACACGGGCGTGTCCCAGAGCGTGTCAGACTGGAGTCGACGATTTGGTCGAGAGGTCGACGATTTTGGAGTCGACGATCGTCGAGTAGATAAAACGGGCGTGTCTCAGGGCGTGTCGAGCCCGTGTCGACGATCGGCCCAGGGAGTTGAAGAATTTCGCTCGACGATGTGTCGAGACAAGGCACACGGCCTAGGGCACGGGCGTGTCCAAGGTCGTGTCCTGTGGTCGATGAACTTCACTCGACGAAGTGCCGAGACCGTGAACACGGCCTGGAGCCCAGGCCTGTTCGAGAAGACACGGGTTAGGACACGGGCGCGTCCAATACCCGTGTGAGTCTCGGGTTGTTTTCGGGGCTGTGTCGATGGGGGCACACGGCCGACCACACGCCCGTGTCCGTTGGAACACGGGCGTGTCAGGTCGAACACGGGCGTGTTGGATGCCCGTGTGCTGTTCCAGGCGCGTCGATTTTGACGGTGAATGGGGGACACGGCCCTGGACACGGGCGTGTCGCAGGCCGTGTTCGGCCCAGTTTTAATATTTCAGGCCCGAATCAAGGCCGTTCGTTTCTTTAATTTAGGATCCAACGGCTGGGGGTTATTACTGATGGGATATACCCGGGATTGGACCCTTGAAACCCTCATTTCTTTTGAGTGGTTCTCTTTCTAAGTCAAGAGAGAGAGGAGAGCAAAGGAGGAGGAAGAAGCTTAGATCCGGCCATTGGAGGAGCTTCAAAGCTCCAAATCGCGAGCCGACTTCGGATCTACGGAGGCAAAGAGAGTGCGGTGCTTTTTATCCGCTTACTTTTCCATGGCGCCAAAGAAGAACGCTAGGGTAACGATTCTCTTCTTGAGCATGTGAAGCTCTCCTTCTTTTGCATAGGAAGCCCGCTCTCGCGAGTTTGTGGTGAGTTTGAGGCGTTCCTACGGGTAGACATGAATAGTCCTCATTGTGTAGAGTCCGTATTCGAGAACAGACATAGACATGATGTATGAAGCCTACCCGGACATGTTGGTCTGGGTCGGTGATGTTGCATTGCGTAAATGCCGGAGAAGACTCCGTGTGATTGTTTGTTTTTGGGGTTTTCTATGTGGTAGATTGCAACAGGGAGCCTTGGGGATTAACCCAAAGGTACACCCGAAAAACTGGGCGGATGCATGATCTTGCCAACTTGTGGGCCTGGGAGCCAACTTGTACATAACTGGGTTATGTAATATTGTACGTTCGATTCACGGGCTTCGGGGAAACTTAACTCGTGCCAATGATATTAAAGTATCGTGGCAAGTGAGCAACAGGTTGAGTGGAACTGTTCCTGCTTTATGCCGAGGGCATAGAGGTCGGGTCTTGCTGTCGATGATATTAAAGTGTCGTGGTATAGGCTGTTGATGACATTAAAGTGTCGTAACATCTGTCTAAAAGACCAAATTGCTCACGAGAGATTGTCGTCTTGGAGATGGTGGTGAGTCAGCGACTTAGACTGCGATCACCGAGAATGTGCCCTGAGAGCACGGGGCGTGTGGCCATGCATGCCAATGCCTGTGATGCAATTTATTTATATATTGCTTGGTTATGCTAATAAAAATGCAGGGAAGGAGCATCGCCGCCCCGAGTTGGGGGCGGGATCGTTATAATTTGGTCAGCATTGCTGACCGTTGCCTTTGTTTGCCACCGTGCGGTGGTTTGTTGCTTGCAGGTGCTGCTGGACCAAGAAGTCAATAGCGGGCTAAAGCCCAAATTGCGAAGCCGGCCCTCGAAGGCCTAATTGGAGTGTTTACTGCTTTTATTCATGTATGACCGGCGTGCGTGCCGTGGTTTGTAAATCATGTAATATTAAGTAAACAATTTTATAAGGCCTTAAGGCCAGTACTTGTGTATGTACTACATTCCTATTTGGTATATTAGTGGACATTCGTGCTCTTTATGATGGATTCTTAATTGCAACTTATATAAACTGCTTCCGCTAGAATGCTCTGTGTAGGACGTTGGATTGGTTGGATGGTTTCCATGAGTAACCACCCAGTCTGTCTGTGGTATATGACATCGGGCCCCGGCCGGACCTACTGCTATATGCTATGCGACGGATAGGGGGTGTTACAATTTGGTATCAGACTACTGGTTTTGGTCGGGCTTAAGATGAATTCGTGGACGAATTCTTTTTAAGGGGTGGTGAGCACATGCGTGTGCGTCATCGTTATAATAGTAAAAGAACTCATGAATGTCCACTTAGGAATGAAAATACACGTGTTTGGGGAACCTGTGTGTTCCTATAATTATCGTTTGCAATTTTATTTGGTCGCTTAACGGTGTTTTGTACCACTATAGGTGACCAGAAGTGGTGCTGGGCCGTCGGAACGTCGAGTTTCTGAGGCTAGCAGTGCACCTAATGAAGCTCCTGCAACACCTCCATCGGCTGAGACCATACGTTTGGTGGCCGAAGTAGTGTTGGCCATGATTAATGTGCAGCCTGCAAGGCAAATGCAGCAGCCCGCTCCTACGATGGAGCAGGTACCGCTGCAAGCGGCTGAGCCGAGGAGAGTGGAACAGGTAGTAGTGGAGCCGTTGGTGCCAAGGAGGGCAACCGAGAGACAGCTCAAGCATGTCACGAGCTTTAATCCTTCAGTATTCTCGGGGTTGGGAACCCCATCTCAAGCTGAAGACTGGCTCTGTAGGGTGAAGAGAGTCATGACAACAACGGAGATGGAGGAGTGGAAAATGATCACCATTGTTACGTTCCTTCTGGACGGTGAAGCGAGATTGTGGTGGGAAGAATTGGAGCTGCATATATTGAGAGGTAGGCAACTTATTGATGTCTCGATGGAGGAGTTCTCGAGACTGTTCTTGGCTAGATACCTCCCTTCGGCGCAGAGGATAGCGTTGGAGAACAAGTTCTTGAATTTGGTTCAAGGAGACAGTACCGTGGATGAATATCTCCACGAGTTTACTTGATTGAGTCGATATGCTAGCTCCACCATTGCGGATGAGGAGTGCAAGACGAATTGATTCTACGAATGGTTGAGAGATGATTTGAGGTTACTACTCTCGGGGCTGATGACGCAGGGTTTCTTAACCTTGGTCAACACGGCCCGATCCTTGGAGAAGGACATGAAGAATGTGCATGCAAAGAAAAGCTTGGGCGAGAAGAAGTCGGAGTTCAGAGTGCCGAACTTCTCAAAGTCTGTGTTCCGGAAGTGGAACAAGAAAGCTAGGACTTCGGGTTTATCCCCCTCTGTTGGTGCTTCTGGGGAGACTATGGGTTGGACCTCGGGCGCATGTTACAACTGTGGGAAGCTGGGGCATTATGCCCGTGAGTGCCGGAGCGGACGTCCCAAGTCCGAAAGGAAGCCGGGAGCAACTTACGAAGAGAAGGGCAAGACGGTGGAGTCAACCGCGTCCCATTATGCCCCGGCCCAACCAAGGGTGTATAATCTTGGCCAACAGGAGGCCATCAAACAGGCAGATGTGGTGACAGATACGGTTTAATTTATAGCAAGTTAATTTCTTTAAATACTTGTTATGCACATGTTACCTTACCACTGCTTGTTTAGGATTTGTTTTGATTTGTGAAAATCCGGCAAGAGCACTCTTCGATACAGGAGCTTCACACTCCTTCTTGTCCGAAGGATTTATATCACGCATCGGAGTCCCTTATTCGATGGCGAAGGATAAGTTGGATGTGTTGTTGCCCAATGGGTGTTCGATGCGCGCGGATAGAATCTGCGGTGTTAAGATTCACATTGGGAATCAAGAGTTCGATCTGCAAGCGTCATTACTTCTGTTGGTGGAGTTCGACGTTATATTTGGCATGGACTGGCTCTCGTAGCAGCAAGCCTATATTGATTGCGGTCGCAAGGAAGTCAAGTTGGGAGCAAGTCGGGAGACGACTTTCACGGGCTTGAAGGGGTCGAGCAAGACGTTGATGTCTGCTCTTCAGGTGGTGAAGGCGGTTCGTGCCGGTGCAGAACTGTTCTTTACACTAGTGAAGGTTGCAAAGCCGAAGCCCGCGTTGGATTGTATTTCAGTGGTATCGGAGTACCCTGATGTGTTCCCTAGCGATCTTCCTGGAGCCCCACCGCAGCGGGATATAGATTTTACGATTGAGCTAGTTCCAGGTGCAAAGCTTGTATCACGATCTCCGTATCGGCTAGCGCCTAAGGAAATGGAGGAGCTGAAGGTTCAACTGTAAAAGTTGTTGGATCAAGGGTATGTGCGCCCAAGTTCTTTGCCTTGGAGCGCGCCGATCCTCTTTGTTAAGAAGAATGACGGAAGCTTGAGGCTATGTATTGATTATCGGGAGCTCAACAAGTTGACAGAAAAGAACAAGTACCCGATCTCCCGGATAGATGATCTTTTTGATCAATTGGTCGGGTCGACGGTGTACTCAAATTTGGATCTCAAGTCCGGGTACTATCAGTTGCGAATAAGGGAGAGTGATATCCCGAAGACAGCGTTCAGTACGAGATACGTGCATTACGAGTTTACAGTCATGCCGTTTGGGCTGACTAATGCGCCGTCAGTGTTCATGGATCTGATGAACAGGACCTTCAGGGAGTACTTGGACCATTTTGTGATCGTCTTCATCGACGATATTTTGGTGTACTCGCAGAGTGAGGAAGATCACTTCAAGCATCTTTATTTGGTTTTGGAGACTCTAAGGAGGAATCAATTGTATGTCAAGTTCTCGAAGTGCGAGTTTTGGTTATCCTCAGTGGCGTTCCTCGGTCATATAGTGAGTGGAGAGGGTATTGCAGTGGATCCGGCGAAGATTGTTGCGATACGGGAGTGGCCTGAGCTTTCTACGGTAGCGGAAGTCCGGAGCTTTCTGGGGCTTGCCGGCTATTATAGGCGCTTCGTAGAGAACTTCTCGCGGATAGCGCTACCTCTCACTACTTTGACGAGGAAGGAGCAGAAGTTCGTTTGGACGTCGGAGTGCGCGCGAGCTTTTGAGGAGTTGAAGTGTCGGTTGACCACGGCGCCTGTGCTGAGTTCGCCGAGTGGGACCGAAGGTTATGAGATTTATAGTGATGCTTCGGGCAGCGGTTTGGGTTGCGTGCTACTGCAACACGGAAGTGTAATATCTTATGGCTCGAGACAGCTAAAAGTGCACGAGAGGAATTATCCGGTCCATGACTTGGAGTTAGCGGCCGTGATTTTTGCCTTGAAGCTGTGGAGGCATTATTTGTACGGTGTGATATCTACACCGATCACAAGAGCCTGAAGTATTTGATTGATCAGAAAGATCTGAATATGCGACAGCGTAGATGGATGGAGTTCCTGGGAGACTATACATTCAATATCCACTACGTGCGTGGTAAAGGTAATGCGGTTGCGGACGCGTTGAGTCGCCGGGCCCCAGCTCAAGCCAATTGGCTATCGGTGCATGATGAGCGGTTGGTTCGGGAGTTGGAGGCGTTGGAGATTGTTTGTGTGGATAAGCAATCAAGTGCTGAAGCAGTACTGAATTGGACTGAAGTCCAATATGACCTGGCTGATCGGATTCGACAGGCTTTGGATATGGATGTCCATATGAAGCAGTTCATGGTAGAGGCTCTGGATGGGTCAAATTCCCAATTCGTTGTGGAGGACGGATTGATTTGGAAAGACGGTCGTCTGTGCATCCCAAGTGTGGGCAATTTGTGGGTGGAATTGTTGTACGAGGCACACCATACCAAGTACTTGATTCACCCGGGGAGCACGAAGATGTACCGCGATGTCAAGAAACTGTTTTGGTGGCCGGGTTTGAAGAAAGATGTGGCGCTCTGCGTGGCGAAGTGCCAAACTTGCGCCTTGGTGAAGGCGGAATGCCAAAAGCCGGGAGGATTTCTTAAGTCCTTGCCTATTCCGGAGTGGAAATTCGACGACATCTCTATGGACTTTGTGCACGGTTTGCCAAGGTCGCAAAAGGGGAACGACGTCATCTGGGTGGTCGTAGATCGGCTAACGAAGGTGTCGCATTTTATTCCGCATAGGAAGGATGATCCGGTGGAGAAGTTGGCAAAACTGTATGTGGATAATATTGTACGGCTTCATGGTGTGCCCCGCAGCATCGTGAGTGACCGATATGGGCGGTTCACGTCCAATGATTGGAGGCTAGTGCAACAAATGTTGGGAACAAAGTTGAAATTCAGCACAGCCTTCCATCCGCAAATAGATCGGCAGACCGAGAGGGTCAATAGAACTATGGAAGACATGCTCCGCATGTGTATCTTGGACTTTGGAAAGCAATGGGAAGACCATATCTATTTGGTGGAGTTTGGTACAATAATAGCTACCAACCGAGTATTCAAATGGCGCCCTTCGAGGCCCTATACGGTAGAAGATGTCACACGTCGTTGTCTTGACTAGAAACGGGTGAGTCAAGGTTGTATAAGCGATTGGAAGTGGAGGATGCTACTTCGTTGGTGCGAACCATTCGGTTGAGGTTGCTTATCGCTCAGGACCGGCAAGCGAAGTACTATAATGCCAAGCACAGGAACGTGGAGTTTGCTGTGGGCGACTATGTGTACTTAAAGATCAAGTCGTTCAAGGGTGTCTCGCGGGTGCGGCGATTGAAAAAGCTAAGCCCGAGGTACGTTGGGCCGTTTGAGGTTTTGGAGTGGGTTGGTGAAACAGCCTATCGGTTGAAGCTCTTAGTGGAGCTTAGTGGTTTACATGATTTATTCCATATTTCGGTGCTACGGAAGGCGGTGCAAGAGCCTTTGCAAGTGATCGCGGTTGATCAAGTGTCAGTGGATAGTGGGTTGATGACAAAAGTCAAGCCCATGCGGATTGAGGACTCGGAGGTCAAGCGGCTACGCAATAAAGAGATCAGGATGGTCAAGGTCCGATGGGACAATTGCGGTCGAGAGGAGCTCTCTTGGGAACAAGATCAGACCATCCTTGACGAGTATCCGGAGTTGTTCCGCTCAGGTACAATTTAATTTTGTACTGTTGCCCCGAGTTGGGGGTGAGATCGTTATAATTTGGTCAGCATTGCTGACCGTTGCCTTTGTTTACCATCGTGCGGTGGTTTGTTGCTTGCATGTGCTGCTGGACCAAGCGGTCAATAATGGGCTAAAGCCCAAATTGCGAAGCCGGCCCTCGAAGGCCTAATTGGAGTGTTTACTGCTTTTATTCATGTATGACCGGTCTGCGTGCCGTGGTTTGTAAATCATGTAATATTAAGTAAACAATTTTATAAGGCCTTAAGGCAGTACTTGTGTATGTACTACATTCCTATTTAGTATATTAGTGGACATTCATGCTCTTTGTGCTGGGTTCTTAATTGCAACTTATATAAACTGCTTCTGCTAGAATGCTCTGTGTAGGACGTTGGATTGGTTGGATGGTTTCCATGAGTAACCACCCGATCTGTCTGTGGTATATGGCGTCGGGCCACTGCCGAACCTACTGCTATATGCTATGCGACGGATAGGGGGTGTTACACCAAGGAGAGAAAGAGAGAAGGAAGAAAGAAGAACCCAGGAGGGTTGAGGAAAGGAGGCAGGAAAGGCCTCGAAGGCAGGAAGAGAGAAGGTCGGCGGAAGATCGGGAAGAAGGAAGGGAGGAAAGGCGATTCCAGTATCCAGAGAATCACCCCCAATGGAGACAAGCGAGCCAGCAATATCAAGAAGAGAGGAGGAACGGAAATCGGCAGGATGGAGGTCGAGGAGGAGGAAGAAGGGAGACAATGGTCATCGCTCGCAAAGACAACAAGCGGCGTCGGAGGGAGCAGCGAGCGATGCGCCGGGAGGCGGCAATTCCTCTTTACTGCGATATTCATCGAGTAGAGGGACACGGTGTCACAACCCGCATTTCCTCAACGAGTACATCGTATCAGAGTAAGAGGAACTACGTGTTGTGATGCCACGTCGTGTAGGGGATAACTGCACACGCTCAGGCAAACGCTCGACGCTTCCTTTAGTAGTTGAAAACCATCAGTTGTATGCAAGAAAACTATTTAATTTGATGGTCGTATCCCTCGGCCTTATGAATCAAAACATGTATTTGTACGCGGCGGAAAATACTTTAATGTACGTATGACGATCTCCTATATGCATGACGATCTCCTATATTCGAAATCATTCTTTTACGTTGTTTGGAAATTACGTCTTAGTTTATCAAAACATGTATGCATGATATAGGATAATAGGTTTATTTTATCTTGAAAATATCTAATGCAACCTATCATAAATCCTTCCTAAGAGCAAAGAGACATCATCTCAGCCAAATGAGTCACATTAGCAGGCTAGCATTCATATATCACAAGTAAAAAAAGCCACCAATGGGCGCCAACAAGCTGACACGAACTCATTGGGGCACATACTTGTCTGTACAAGCCAGTAAGAACTACCTCGCTAAGCAAGCTTGGCTAGCTCCCAGTAGCCTCCACCAACAAAACCTAGCCGCTCAACCGGCTACAACCTGCACCTGAGGCATTCAAGAAAGAACACCTCAGCAATCATGAAAGCTACACAATAGAGTATGAAGTTCAGAAAATATGACAAATGGGCGTACCGACCCCGTAACAATGGTTCATGTAAGTAAAATGAGTAAACAACACAGGTGGAACACAAGTGTTCAACACTATCAATCCAAAGTGTCAAACGCACCAAGTGCGTGCACTTCTCACCAAGTCCTGCTCAAACTGCAGGAGCAAAAAGGCAATACACATGCCCAAGCCAGCATCTTTAACACAAGAAACAACCATACTAGTGAAACATAAGCAGCGGTTAAGTTCGATTCCGCAAGGGTCGTTTGGTGGTGGCCCTAAAGTGGAACGCACCAATAAAAGCTAGCCCAAATCGGGGCCAAAATGGTGCTCTACACTACAAATCCAAACCCGGTGGCCACCAAGGCTGAAACCACACCACCCCTTACCGAATCCTCACACAAATGCTCCTGCCATGGTTCACAATTCGCCTCGCAAACCTCACCATAAGCGAACCCAAGCTCAACCCCATAAGCAAATCTCACCATAACCCAAGTTACACACGTTTCCTTCCTTCGTCCTCACTCATGACGACAAATTGCCCAAGTTATGTCAAACTTGCTAGAGTTTGATTAATTGAATAAGAAAGAATCACATGAGTATGATATAAACAAGAAAAAGATCACATGAACAAGAAAGGCTACATGAATCAAACTAACTACATGAATCAAATTAGCTACATGCATCACATGAACAAGAAAAGCTACATGAAGCAACTTAGCATAAGACTTAGTGAGGTACAACACAAAACAAAAAGAACAAGCTAGGAAAATTAAAAGAGGCAAACTAGCTAAACTTGCACAATCAAAGAACAAGAAAACAAGATTGGCAAAGGTGAAGAACACCGCTTGCCTGAACCGAGATGACACCGCGACGGCTGCTCCTCTCTTTCCTTTCCTTGTCTTAACTTTGCTCCCTTGATTTCCTTTTGGAATGAGGAAGAAGATGAAGAAGAAGATGAAATGAGGAGGAGAAATCTCTGTTTCGGCCTTATTTCCTCCAGAACAGAGCTGGACCATTAAATCCAGAATCAAAGAAATGAACGGCACAAAAAAACTGGAAACAATTGATTTTCGGCCCTGTCACGCCCTGTGACACGCCCGTATCACAGGGCGTGTACCTTTAGCGGCGCAGAAAGTCAACAAATCCACGTTTATCCTCAGGGTACACAACCGGGTACACGCCTGTGACGGGTCGGTCACGCCCGTGACCTAGGGCGTGTAGCCCGTGTCTCGACCTCTCGTCCACTCAAAGTGTCGACACTCGACAAAGCTGGACACGCCATGTGACACGCCCGTGTCACAGGCCGTCTCCCCTCTCTCGACACCCGACACCCGACACTCGACACTCGACACTCGACATAGCGGGACACGGCCAGTGACACGCCCGTGTCATAGGGCGTGTACCTCAATCGTCGAGCTCAACTCGACGCAAGAAAATTTGTCGAGTTCAGGAGGTCACCCCCAGGTCACGCCCTGGGTCACGCCCCGACACACCCGTGTCGGGGGGCGTGTCACGCACAAAAACGACCATTTTCCCCTGTTGTGAAAAGTGTTTCTGTGTCGTCCTAGACCATTTTTCCCTTAAGGACTTTTTACCCTTTTTTGTTTTTTGTACCCATCTTCCAGACCCTCAACCCGTTTTGAGCAACCTTACCCGGGCTCGAAAAAGTGCAAGCATTCCCTAAGAGGCCTCACCGAGTCCCTACAAGTGGACTCTGGCTTGCTGGGGAATCGTGCAACTAGGCTACCAAAACAGCCATACGAAAGCCCGCGGGAAAACCATGCTCGAACAACGGTCAAAGCCAACGTAACGTCCATCAAGCGTATGCAATCAAAATCCGGGGCGTTACAGTCACGCCCCCAAACAAAAAGTTTCGCCGCGAAACTTTTCAATCATTTTGATCTAAATCAAATGAGTTATCAAACCAAAACACTAATTCAACAAAAACACCAATTCACATACCAGTTAATTTACGGGAATAAATGAGGGTGAGCCGCCCTCATTGTTGATTCGAGCTCCCACGTCGCACTTTCCACATGCTGATTTTTCCATAGCACCTTGACCATAGGAATCTTCTTTTTCCGCAACACGCGCTCTTGGGCGTCCAAAATACGGATGGGCATCTCCACATAAGAAAGGTTTGGCGCCAATTGCGGCACAACGTCCAACACTTGCTTGTCATTCCGCACACACTTGCGAAGTTGGCTGACATGAAACACGTCGTGAACACCAGGAAAGTTCACGGGTAATTCTATTTTGTAAGCGGATGCACCAACTCGCGCAAGAATCTTGAAAGGACCCACAAATCTTGGGTCTAATTTGCGCTCTTTTCCAAACCGTTTAATTCCAACCATTGGGGAGACTTTCAGGAAGACGAAATCCCCCACAGCAAATTCTAATTCCGTCCTTCGCCGATTGGCGTACTTTTCGTATCGCTCTTGGGCGATTCGGAGCTTCTCCCAAATAAGTCGTACGACAACTTCCATGTCCTCGAGCACCTCTGGGCCCAACAAAGGCCGCTCGCCAACCTCGGCCCAAAATAGGGGAGTCCGACATCGACGCCCATATAAAGCTTCGAACGGAGCCATTTGCAAGCTTTCTTGATAACTATTATTATATGCGAATTCCATAAGCCGCAAACATTCATCTCATGCTCTACCATACTCAAGAATGTAGCATCGAATCATATCTTCCACAATTTGGTTGACTCATTCCGTTTGGCCATTCGTCTGAGGGTGGTAAGCAGTGGAATACCTCAAATCCGTCCCCAAACCCTCTTATATACTTTTCCAGAAACGAGAAGTAAATCGGGAATCCCGGTCTGAAATGATATTGACTGGCACACCATGCAGTCGGATGATCTCGTTCACATATAGCTCCGCTATTGTCTTCATCGGGTAGTTGACCTTAAAGGGTATGAAATGAGCACACTTGGTCAACCTATCCACGATCACCCATACGGAGTCATGTCCTCGTGGAGATCGTGGTAAGCCTGTAATAAAATCCATTGAAATGCTTTCCCATTTCCATGTTGGAATCTCCAATGGCGTCAACTTGCCACCAGGCCTCCCATGATCCGCTTTCACCCGCTTGCAGGTATGACATTCAGATACAAATTGCGCTATATCTCTTTTCATGCCATACCACCAGACAATTTGTTTCAAATCACGGTACATTTTAGTTGAGCCTGGATGGTAGGCCATACGTGAGTCATGTGCTTCTCGACATACCATATCGCGAATGTCTCCAACTGCGGGGATACAAAATCGACCGCGATACTTTAACGTGCCCCCATCATCAATAGCAAAATCCGGTAATTCACCCTTTTCAGTCCGCAGAAATAAATGTAAAAGCTCAGGATCATCCCTTTGATGTTGTCTTACAAGCACCATCCATGAAGGTTCTTCGACTGCCGAACGACTTTGCGGTTCATATCTTCCCACGAAAATATCCATCAAGAGAAATTCCTCCACAAGACGGTCGACGGAAATATTAAATAATTTCCCCGTCTTCCGACTCAAAGCATCGGCCACAACATTCGCTTTCCCGGGATGATACTGAATCTCCACATCATAATCAGCGACATATTCAAGTCATTGTCATTGGCGCAGATTAAGTTTCTTTTGCGTGAAGACGTACTTCAAACTTTTATGATCTGTAAAGATTTTACACTGTGCACCATACAGTAAGTGTCTCCACAATTTCAATGCAAATATCACCGCTGCGAACTCCAAATCATGCGATGGGTAGTTCTTTTCATGACTTTTCAATTGTCGAGACTCATACGCAATCACCTTTTTGTCTTTCATTAAAACACATCCAAGTCCAACGTGCGACGCATCCACAAAAACGTCATAATCTATCCCTTCTGTCGGTAAGATCAACACAGGAGCGGTACATAACCTGTTCTTGAGTTCAAGGAATGAGGCCTCACACTTGTCATTCCACTCAAACGCCACATTATTCTGGGTTAAGCGAGTCAAAGGTGCAGCCAACGTAGCAAAACCTTCTACAAATCTGCGATAATAGCCGGCCAATCCCAAGAAGCTCTGAATCTCCTTGGGTGTCTTTGGTCTCCTCCACCCCATAACTGCCGCAATCTTTTCGAGATCCACTGAAATTCCATGTTGATTAATAACATGACCCAAAAATGCAACCTCCGGTAACCAAAACTCACATTTGCTTAACTTGGCGAACAACTTTTGGTCTTGCAAAGTGGCCAATAGCAATCGCAGATGTTGTTCATGATCCTCAGCACTGCGAGAGTAAACAAGGACGTCGTCAATAAAAACCACCACGAACCAATCCAGGTAGTCCTTGAACACCTGGTTCATCATATCCATGAAGGCTGATGGTGCGTTGGTCAAACCAAACGACATCACCAGAAATTCAAAATGGTCATGTCTTGATCGAAATGCAGTCCGCGGAATATCAGACTCCCGAACCTTTAGCTGATGATAGCCTGAGCGGAGATCAATCTTCGAAAATACTGAACTGCCACGCAGTTGATCAAACAAATCATCAATTCTTGGCAGTGGGTACTTGTTTTTAATCGTCACCTTGTTCAACTCCTAGTAATCGATGCAAAGCCGCATCGACCCATCTTTCTTCTTCACAAATAACATTGGTGCACCCCAAGGTGAGGAACTTGGCCTGATAAACCCCTTTGCCAATAAGTCATCCAACTGTGTACGCAATTCTGCTAGCTCACGCGGGGCCATTCTGTACGGCGCTTTCGCAATAGGCCGCGTACCCGGCTCCAAATCAATGACAAACTCAACATCACGATCAGGGGGAAGACCAGGAAGATCAGTAGGAAAAACATCTGGAAAGTCACGCACAACAGGAATCTCCTCCAAACGCGGCAAAACAGCACTAGTCCCCACAACCGAGACTAGACAAGCAAAACAGTCGGAAACAAACAACGTCCGAACACATACCGCTGAAATCCCTGGAGAATCCTGGCAAGAATCACCATAAACACTTCCCGGCTGACCATTGTCCTTGATAAAATCCAAGCGCTTTCCTTTGCAATGGATGACAGCATCATAGCGGAATAACCAGTCCATGCCCAGAATGACATCAAAATCGTCCAAATCGATCACTTTGAAATCAGCCTTCTCTAAGAACTCCCCCAACAAAATGGGACAATCAAGCAGACCCCAGTCTGTAACCACAGAAGCACCGGAAGGAAACTTCACCAAAAAGGCATTCCCCACTCGATCTGGTGTCAAATGATACCGATCCAGAAAAGTTCGAGCCACAAATGAATGGTTCGCGCCAGAATCGAAGAGAACACGCGTCCAACGGTTCTTTACCTTAAAGTGTCCTATAAGGGTACATATGTAGCTAAGAACTACACATAAGAGACATAAACAAAACGTGAACCAGAGGAAGGAATCGAACCTGAGATAACCTGAGGTGACATCTGAGCTTCCTCTGAAGAAATCACATTTAACTTCCCTTTTCCTTTGTCCAAACGCGGAGGCAGAGGCAAAGCCTGGAGTGGCCTTGGCTGCAGCACGGGCTGGTTTTGTGGGCACCTTGCCTTGAGATGTCCTTGTTTGCCACACTGAAAGCACGCCTTGTCTTTGACCCAGCAGCGACTCACATCATGACCTCTTCCCCCACAACCTGTACACTCCAAGTCTCTGGTTGGCGTATGGCGTGCACCTGCTCCTTCTTCTGCATCCCCAACCGCTTGAAACATTTCTCAAACGGGTGACCTGATCGGCCACAGAAGCTACATGTCTCCTTCTTCTTTTTCCTTACGTCTGATTCGTGGGAGCTTTTCTCTCCCACCAGCTGTCTCTTGCCCTGCCTCATCAGCTGCCCTCTTTGTTTTGCAGCTTCTATAGCTTCCACCTTCAAAGCAGCCTCAACCACACTAGTATAACTTGTCGCTCCATAAGCACTTGCAAACTGCTGAACATCGCTTCGGAGTCCGTCAAGAAATCTCTTCACTCGGTCAGCTTTCGTAGTCACCAAGCTCGGAGCGAACCGACTTAGCTTGCTAAACTCAATTTCATACTCACTAACTGTGAGTTTCCTCTGCTTCAGGTACAAGAAGTCATTCATCAAGCGGTCCCTTTCCACTGACGGCAGAAACTTGCGCCGTAACATTTCTTTGAAGGCTTCCCACGAACATCCCTCCCCTAGGCTTTCCTTTTCTCGCAACCACCAACCTTTTGCTAACCCTTTTAGTTGATAGGCGGCAAGCAGCACCTTCTGGTCCTCGGTAACGCCAGAATAGACAAACATCTCTTCCAATGTGATCACCCAATCATCCAAGATCACAAAGTCCGCTTTTCCATCATAAGTCGGTGGTCCAAGTCGCTGAAACTGCGAGATGAAAGTCATCGTAGGAGGAACCACAACTGGGGGTATCACTGCCACGGAAGGAGTAGAACTAGTGGGGCCTCTGACAGTCTCTTGCACTCTTGGTGCCAGCCCAGACATCGCTGATGACATAGCTTGGAGCTGGGACTGCACTTCCTGCACCTGCCTCGTCAAAGCCTCATTACTTTGGCGTAGACTATCCATCAGGGCATTATTCTGCGCGCCCGAAGACTCGCCCTCGGATTGGGGAGTTTGCCTTGTCACTGGATGCTTCGACATCCTATAAACACGTTCACCCTTATCAAGCTCAAACCCAACAAAACACACAACTGCTATGTACAGACCAGACATGTATAAATATGAACATCAACTGCTAACTTGCTCTGGGAGTTTAAGAATGATGTGATGCCTAGCCTACGATGACTCACTGTCATCCCACTAACTTGTGTCTAAACCATGAATGCATGAATTTATTTGACCCAAAACCATGAGTGTACAGGTGTCATCAGGTACATCTTTAGCTTGGCACGTTGTGCCCATGAAATGTTATGTTATGCGTGCTGTGCTATGCATTCTAGAAAAGGCCTTAATGCATATCATGAGCGGTCGTACGCATCACAATGCTATGCATCCCATACTACATAGCATTGTATGCAACGAAGAAAAGAAAACGTGCTAGTCGCATCCATGTGGTAAGGTTATGCATCCCATACTACATAACCCGCACATGTTGCCCCTATGGTGGATCCATATACAACCACATATTATGCATCCCATACTACATAATATGCCTCGTATACTTCTGTTCATGCCATGAGTGTAGTGTGCGTGCTTCGGCCAAGACATACTGATGGCACCTCGGTGTGTGTCTGATATGATGCTTACGACAATGACAAAAAGGAAAGTTTGCCCGACCAATTGTCAAGCAAACCTCGCTCTGATACCAACTGTCACAACCCGCATTTCCTCAACGAGTACATCATATCCGAGTAAGAGGAACTGCGTGTTGTGATGCCACGTCGTGCAGGGGATAACTGCACACGCTCAGGCAAACGCTCGACGCTTCCTTTAGTAGTTGAAAACCATCAGTTGTATGCAAGAAAACTGTTTAATTTGATGGCCGTATCCCTCGGCCTTATGAATCAAAATATGTATTTGTACGCGCCGGAAAATACTTTAATGTACGTATGACGATATCCTATATGCATGACGATCTCCTATATTCAAAATCATTCTTTTACGTTGTTTGGAAATTACGTCTTAGTTTATCAAAACATGTATGCATGATATAAGATAATAGGTTTATTTTATCTTGAAAATATCTAATGCAACCTATCATAAATCCTTCCCAAGAGCAAAGAGACATCATCTCAGCCAAATGAGTCACATTAGCAGGCTAGCATTCATATATCACAAGTAAAGAAAGCCACCAATGGGCGCCAACAAGCTGACACGAACCCATTGGGGCACATACATGTCTGTACAAGCAAGTAAGAACTACCTCGCTAAGCAAGCTTGGCTAGCTCCCAGTAGCCTCCACTAACAAAACCTAGCCGCTCAACCGGCTATAACCTGCACCTGAGGCATTCAAGAAAGAACACCTCAGCAATCATGAAAGCTACACAATAAAGTATGAAGTTCAGAAAATATGACGAATGGGCTTACCGACCCCGTAGCAATGGTTCATGTAAGTAAAATGAGTAAACAACACAGGTGGAACACAAGTGTTCAACACTATCAATCCAAAGTGTCAAACGCACCAAGTGCGTGCACTTCTCACCAAGTCCTGCTCAAACCGCAGGAGCAAAAAGGCAATACACATGCCCAAGCCAGCATCTTTAACACAAGAAACAACCATACTAGTGAAACATAAGCAGCGGTTAAGTTCGATTCCGCAAGGGTCGTTTGGTGGCGGCCCTAAAGTGGAACACACCAATAAAAGCTAGCCCAAATCGGGGCCAAAATGGTGCTCTACACCACAAATCCAAACCCGGTGGACACCAAGGCTGAAACCACACCACACCTTACCGAATCCTCACACAAACGCTCCTGCCATGGTTCACAATTCGCCTCGCAAACCTCACCATAAGCGAACCCAAGCTCAACCCCATAAGCAAATCTCACCATAATCCAAGTTACACACGTTTCCTTCCTTCGTCCTCACTCATGACGACAAATTGCCCAAGTTATGTCAAACTTGCTAGAGTTTGATTAATTGAACAAGAAAGAATCACATGAGTATGATATGAACAAGAAAAAAATCACATGAACAAGAAAGGCTACATGAATCAAACTAACTACATGAATCAAATTAGCTACATGCATCACATGAACAAGAAAAGCTACATGAAGCAACTTAGCATAAGACTTAATTGAGCATAGGGAAATTCGATAATAAGGTGGTAAGCATGTAAGACATGAGGATCAAGAGGATTCATGACTAAACCAAAAAAAGAATAACAAGGCTAGTGAGGTACAACACAAAACAAGAAGAACAAGCTAGGAAAATTTAAAGAGGCAAACTAGCTAAACTTGCACAATCAAAGAACAAGAAAACAAGATTGGCAAGGGTGAAGAACACCGCTTGCCTGAACCGAGATGACACCGTGACGACCGCTCCTCTCTTTCCTTCCCTTGTCTTAGCTTTGCTCCCTTGATTTCCTTTTGGAATGAGGAAGAAGATGAAGAAGAAGATGAAATGAGGAGGAGAAATCTCTGTTTCGGCCATATTTCCTCCAGAACAGAGCTGGACCATTAGATCCGGAATCAAAGAAATGAACGGCACAAAAAAACTGGAAACAATTGATTTTCGGCCCTGTCACGCCCTGTGACACACCCGTCTCACAGGGCGTGTACCTTAAGCGGCGCAGAAAGTCAACAAATCCACGTTTATCCTCAAGGTACACGGCCGGGTACACGCCCGTGACGGGTCGGTCACGCCCATGACCTAGGGCGTGTGGCCCGTGTCTCGACCTCTCGTCCACTCAAAGTGTCGACACTCGACAAAGCTGGACACGACCTATGACACGCCCGTGTCACAGGCCGTGTCCCCTCTCTCGACACCCGACAGTCGACACTCGACACTCGACACTCGACACTCGACAAAGCGGGACACGACCAGTGACACGCCCGTGTCATAGGGCGTGTACCTCAATCGTCGAGCTCAACTCGATGCAAGAAAATTTGTCGAGTTCAGGAGGTCACGCCCCAGGTCACGCCCTGGGTCACGCCCCGACACGCCCGTGTCGGGGGGCGTGTCACGCACAAAAACGACCATTTTCCCCTGTTGTGAAAAGTGTTTCTGTGTCGTCCTAGACCATTTTTCCCTTAAGGACTTTTTACCCTTTTTTGTTTTCTGTACCCATCTTCCAGACCCTCAACCCGTTTTGAGCAACCTTACCCGGGCTCGAAAAAGTGCAAGCATTCCCTAAGAGGCCTCACCGAGTCCCCACAAGTGGACTCCGGCTTGCTGGGGAATCGTGCAACTAGGCTACCAAAACAGCCACGCGAAAGCCCGCGGGAAAACCATGCTCGAACAACGGTCAAAGCCAACGTAACACCCATCAAGCGTATGCAATCAAAATCCGGGGCGTTACACACGGGACCTTGGTTTGCCCCGAGTTTTGGGAAGCAAGGAGGAGGCCGAAGTCAGGAGCAGCGGAAAGAGAGCAATAGAGGCAGGAGGCCCCGGTAGGGCAGGTGACATTTCAAGCTCCGGCAAGAAGAAGGAATGAAGACCGAGTTGACCTTGGGACTCGCGGGGAAGTGTTACATGGCCCAGGAGGTGGGCATGTAGGTGTGATCAATGGAGGGGCCGGGCTTGGAGCTTCCCGCAAGGGAAGCCTTCACCAGATCTATTGGAGGAACGTCGCTTCGACGTCACAGAACCCGCCACCATTGGAGGAGATCACCTTTTCGGAGGAAGATATGCTGGGGAATGAGAACCCCTTCCATGACGCCCTGGTGATTCAAGCTGCCATCAAGGACTTCACCGTCGACCGAATCCTCGCGGATAACGGGAGTTCGGTGAATGTCATCTTCAAAAGAACCTTCGTCGGGCTTCAGGTGGAAGCGTCACGGGTCCAAGCTGCCGATGGACAGCTCTTTGGATTCTCAGGAGAGAAGAAAGAGGTTAAGGGAGTAGTGGAGCTACTGGTTACACTTGGTGGGACGTCGATCCGATGCCGCTTCATCATCGTCGACGCGCCGAGCGGTTACAACGCCATCTTCGGGCGGCCTCTTATCAACTACTTCAGGGCCGTTCCGTCGTCTTATCACCAGTGCCTGAATTACTGCCGCGGAGAGGTGCAGATCAGGATCAGGGGAGATCCTAAGGCGTCCAGGGAGTGTTACTTGAATGTCGTCAGCACCATCAGCTGGATGGGTGACGCGGAGAAGCTGGAGGAGTTGCTGGAGAAGGAGAAAGGGTTGTGTGCTGCTGAGGAGCTGGAGGAGATAGAAGTGATCTCTCGAGGAGGAGAACTGGGACTGTTGAAGGTAGGAGGATCCTTGCCGCTTAGGGGGAAGATGGAGATGGTCGCTTGCCTGCAGGACAACGTTGATGTCTTTGCCTGGAGCGCCGCCGAGATGCCAGGGGTGGACGCCGATGTTGCTTGTCATCGCCTCAACCTGGATCCTGCGGCGGCTCCAGTTCGACAAAAGCAGAGGAAGAGCGTCGCCATATTAGCTGAGCCGATCAGGGAAGAGGTGGAGAAGCTGCTGAAGGCAGGGTTTGTATCGGAGATCCAGTATTCAGGCTGGGTCTCCAATGTTGTAATGGTGAAAAAGACTGTAGGGGGCTGGCCTTTATGTATTGATTTTTCAATGTTGAATAAAGCTTTCCCGAAGGATTGCTACCCCTTGTCTCAAATCGACGCGCTGGTTGATTCCATCGTCGGGTTTCCTGTGATGAGTTTTCTTGATGCCTTTTCAGGATATCACCAGATCCGGATGCATCCCTCCGACTGTCGGGACGTCTCCTTCATAACCAGTGACGGCTGCTACAGCTACAAGATGATGCCCTTCAGGCTCAAGACTGCAGACGCCACTTACCAGAGGATGATGGATAAAATCTTCAAGGGGCAGAAGGGGCGGAACTTGGAGGTTTATGTGGATGACCTCCTCGTTAAGAGCAAGAGCGTCACAGAGCACATAACGGATCTGGTGGAGACTTTTGTCACCCTGAGGAAGTACAAGATGCGACTCAATCCGGCCAAGTGCGTCTTCAGTGCAGGAAGAGGGAGTACAAGATGAGACTTTTGTCACCCTAGCATTCTTCCTTGGCGCCATGGAAAAGTAAGCGGATAAAAAGCACCACACTATCTTTGCCTCTGTAGATCTGAAGTCGGCTTGCGATTTGGAGCTTCGAAGCTCCTCCAATGGCCGAATCTAAGCTTCTTCTTCCTCCTTTGATCTCCTCTCTCTCTTGACTTAGAAAGAGAACCACTCAAAAGAAATGAGGGTTTCAAGGGTCCAATCTCGGGTATATCCCATCAGGAATAACCCCCAGCCGTTGGATCCTAAATTAAAGAAACAAACGGCCTTGATTCGGGCCTGAAATATTAAAACTGGGCCGAACACGGCCTGCGAAACGCCCGTGTCCAGTGCCGTGTCCCCCATTCGCCGTCAAAATCGACGCGCTTGGAACAGCACACGGGCATCCAACACGCCCGTGTTCGACCTGACATGCCCGTGTTCCAACGGACCCGGCCGTGTGGTCGGTCGTGTGCCCCCATCGACACAGCCCCGAAAACAACCCGAGACTCACACGGGTATTGGACACGCCCGTGTCCTAACCCTTGTCTTCTCGAACACGCCTGGGCTCCATGCCGTGTTCACGGTCTCGGCCCTTCGTCGAGTGAAGTTCGTCGACCACACGACACGGGCTTGGACACGCCCGTGCCCTAAGCCGTGTGTCATGTCTCGACACATCGTCGAGCGAAATTCGTCGACTTCCCGGGCCGATCGTCGACACGGGCTCGACACGCCCTGAGACACGCCCATGTCTCAGGCCGTGTTCTTTGCTCGACGATCATCGACTCCAAAATCGTCGACCTCTCGACCAAATCGTCGACTCCAGCCTGACACTCCCTGGGACACGCCCGTGTCCTGAGCCGTGTGCCTCCTGCCAGATTCCAAATCTGGCCCAAAATGTCTCTCGTCGCTCTTTTGAGTTTCGGGGCGTTACAACTCTCCCCCTCTTAAAAGAATTTCATCCACGAAATTATATAAAGGAAAGACATGTACAAAATTAAATTGTACCTGAGCGGAACAACTCCGGATACTCGTCAAGCATGGTCTGCTCTTGTTCCCAAGAGAGCTCCTCTGACCGCAATTGTCTCATCAGACCTTGACCATCCTGATCTCTTTATTGCGTAGCCGCTTGACCTCCGAGTCCTCAATTCGCACGGGCTTGACTTTTATCGTCAACCCACTATCCACCGACACTTGATCAACCGCGATCACTTGCGAAGGCTCTTGCACCGCCTTCCGTAGCACCGAAATATGGAATACATCATGTAAACCACTAAGCTCCACTGAGAGCTTCAACCGATAGGCTGTTTCACCAACCCGCTCCAAAACCTCAAACAGCCCAAGGTACCTCGGGCTTAGCTTTTTCAATCGTCGCACCCGCGAGATACCCTTGAACGGCTTGATCTTTAAGTACACATAGTCGCCCACAGCGAACTCCACGTTCCTGTACTTGGCATTATAGTACTTCGCTTGCCGGTCCTGAGCGATAAGCAACCTCTCTCGAATGGTTCGCACCAACGAAGTAGCGTCCTCCACTTTTAATCGCTTATACAACCTTGACTCACCCGTTTCTAGCCAAGACAACGGCATGCGACATCTTCTACCGTATAGGGCCTCGAAGGGCGCCATTTGAATACTCGTTTGGTAGCTATTGTTGTACGCAAACTCCACCAAATAGAGATGGTCTTCCCATTGCTTTCCAAAGTCCAAGACACACATGCGGAGTATGTCTTCCATAGTTTTATTGACCCTCTCGGTCTGCCCATCTATTTGCAGATGGAAGGCTGTGCTGAATTTCAACTTTGTTCCCAACATTTGTTGCACTAGCCTCCAATCATTGGACGTAAACCGTCCATCTCGGTCACTCACGATGCTGCGGGGCACACCATGAAGCCGTACAATATTATCCACATACTGTTTTGCCAACTTCTCCACCGGATCATCCTTCCTATGCGGAATAAAATGGGACACCTTCGTTAGCCGATCTAGGACCACCTTGATGGCGTCGTTCCCCTTTTGCGACCTTGGCAAACCGTGCACAAAGTCCATAGAGATGTCGTCGAATTTTCACTCCGGAATAGGCAAGGACTTAAAAAATCCTCCCGGCTTTTGGCATTCCGCCTTCACCAAGGCGCAAGTTTGGCACTTCGCCGCGTAGAGCGCCACATCTTTCTTCAAACCCGGCCACCAAAACAGTTTCTTGACATCGCGGTACATCTTCGTGCTCCCCGGGTGAATCAAGTACTTGGTATGGTGTGCCTCGTACAACAATTCCACCCGCAAATTGCCCACACTTGGGACGCACAGACGACCGTCTTTCCAAATCAATCCGTCCTCCACAACGAATTGGGAATTTGACCCATCCAGAGCCTCTACCATGAACTGCTTCATATGGACATCCATATCCAAAGCCTGCCGAATCCGATCAGCCAGGTCATATTGGACTTCAGTCCAATTCAGTACTGCTTCAGCACTTGATTGCTTATCCACACAAACAATCTCCAACGCCTCCAACGCCTCCAACTCCCGAACCAACCGCTCATCATGCACCGATAGCCAATTGGCTTGAGCTGGGGCCCGGCGACTCAACGCGTCCGCAACCGCATTACCTTTACCAGGCACGTAGTGGATCTTGAATGTATAGTCCCCCAGGAACTTCATCCATCTACGTTGCCGCATATTCAGATCTTTCTGATCAATCAAATACTTCAGGCTCTTGTGATCGGTGTAGATATCAATATTCACATTGTACAAATAATGCCTCCACAACTTCAAGGCAAAAATCACGGCCGCTAACTCCAAGTCATGGACCGGATAATTCCTCTCGTGCACTTTTAGCTGTCTCGAGCCATAAGATATTACACTTCCATGTTGCAGTAGCACGCAACCCAAACCACTGCCCGAAGCATCACTATAAATCTCATAACCTTCGGTCCCACTCGGCGAACTCTGCACAGACGTCGTGGTCAACCGACACTTCAACTCCTCAAAAGCTCGCACGCACTTCGGCATCCAAACGAACTTCTGCTCCTTCCTCATCAAAGTAGTGAGAGGTAGCGCTATCCGCGAGAAGTTCTCTACGAAGCGCCTATAATAGCCGGCAAGCCCCAGAAAGATCCGGACTTCCGCTACCGTAGAAAGCTCAGGCCACTCCCGTATCGCAACAATCTTCGTCGGATCCACTGCAATACCCTCTCCACTCACTATATGACCGAGGAACGCCACTGAGGATAACCAAAACTCGCACTTCGAGAACTTGACATACAATTGATTCCTCCTTGGCGTCTCCAAAACCAAATGAAGATGCTTGAAGTGATCTTCCTCACTTTGCGAGTACACCAAAGTATCGTCGATGAAGACGATCACAAAATGGTCCAAGTACTCCCTGAAGGTCCTGTTCATCAGATCCACGAACACTGACGGCGCATTAGTCAGCCCAAATGGCATGACCGTAAACTCGGAATGCCCGTATCTCGTACTAAACGCTGTCTTCGGGATATCACTCTCCCTTATTCGCAGCTGATAGTACCCGGACTTGAGATCCAACTTTGAGTACACCGTCGACTCGACCAATTGATCAAAAAGATCATCGATCCGGGAGATCGGGTACTTGTTCTTTTTCGTCAACTTGTTGAGCTCCCGATAATCAATACATAGCCTCAAGCTTCCGTCATTCTTCTTAACAAAGAGGATCGGTGCGCTCCAAGGCGAAGAACTTGGGCGTGCATACCCTTGCTCCAACAACTCCTGCAGTTGAACCTTCAGCTCCGCAATTTCCTTAGGCGCTAGCCGATACGGAGATCGTGACACAGACTTTGCACCTGACACTAGCTCAATCGTAAAATCTATCTCCCGCTGCGGCGGGGCTCCAGGAAGATCGCTAGGGAACACATCAGGGTACTCCGATACCACTGAAATACAATCCAACGCGGGCTTCGGCTTTGCAACCTTCACTAGTGTAAAGAACAGTTCTGCACCGGCACGAACCGCCTTCACCACCTGAAGAGCAGACATCAACGTCTTGCTCGACCCCTTCAAGCCCGTGAAAGTCGTCTCCCGACTTGCTCTCAACTTGACTTCCTTGCGACCGCAATCAATATGGGCTTGCTGCTCCGAGAGCCAGTCCATGCCAAATATAACGTCGAACTCCACCAACAGAAGTAACGACGCTTGCAGATCAAACTCTTGATTCCAAATGCGAATCTTAACACCGCAGATTCTATCCGCGCGCATCGAACACGCATTGGGCAACAACACATCCAACTTATCCTTCGCCATCGAAGAAGGGACTCCGATGCGTGATATAAATCCTTCGGACAAGAAGGAATGTGAAACTCTTGTATCGAAGAGTGCTTGAAAGAACTATTGCCTAATCACCTAGAGGGGGGGTGAATAGGTGAACTTAATCTTTTTAACTTTAAAGGCAGAAACACTGAATTATAAGACCTGTATTTGCAATTCTCTACACCAATTCAGCACAGATAACATAGCAATCACAGAATTAATCACACACAGAGTACACACAGATTTTTATAGTGGTTCCCCAAGGTCTGGGTACATCCACTTTCCCCCTTCGCCTATCTGGTAGTGTACTAGATTCGGCCTAACTTCTCCACTTTTTCTCAGATCCTCAGATCTTACAACTCAGAACCCCAAACAGGTTCCTACAACTCAGAGTGACCCCACTCCTACAACTCAGGCACAAAGCCCTACCACTCAGTCTTCACCAAGACCTACACTCAGGCTAAACAGCCCTACCTCAGCCTTCAATCAAGGCCTACACTCAGAGAATAGAATCTCCTACACTCAGGCATAATAACCCTACCTCAGCCTTTATAAAATAGGCTTACAGCTCAGATCCCTTAGGATCCTACAGAAAATAAAGTTTACAAAGTATATAACCACAACTCTAAAAGAGAGAGATGAGTTGACTGGCTTCTTGATGAGTTCTTGGAAGAAATAGGCAGAGATCAACCATCCTTGGCTTTCTTCAAAGCTTCTTGAATTAGAACACAGTATGGTTGAATCTTCTGTGCAGATGATCTTCAATCAACTGTTGTCTTGAGAATCAGATCTCAATCTGAAACTTACTTATCAGCCTGGTTCAACAGTTGCTCTTCTTATAAGGAGCTCTCTCTCTCTCCAACTTCTTAGATCTTCTCTTGAAGGTCTTCTTCTTGTTGTGTTGTTTGTCAATTCATTGATCACTTCTTCCATTCTTTCTGTCGAAGGAGAAAGGTCTATAAATAGTCTTCCTCCAAGGTAACTGACTGATCCGGTTTCTAGCAACCTTCTGACAGCTCTGACAGTTGCAGTTGACTAGTTGAAATGGCAGCTATCAAGTCATCCAGTTACTTCTTGAAATCTCTGTCACTGTCTGAAAGTGTCGAGACAGATTGTCTTTATGTGTCGACACAAATAGACTAAGTGTCGACACAAGTAGACTAAGTGTCGACACTAGCCTTGATGGTGTCGACACAACTCCTTGTGTTGTTGTAACAGCTTCTCGACACTGCTTCTTCAGAATGTGTCGACACTGATCCTGTGTGTCGACACAAGCCTTCTGTTGAATGTGTTTACACTGATTGAGTGTGTCGACACAAGTACTTCTTCAATACTTAGTTGATTTCTGTTGTGTGTCGACACAACTCCTTTGTGTCGACACAACTCCTTGTGTTGAGACTTTGCTAAGTGTCGACACATCTCCTTTATGTCGACACATTCTTCATGTGTTGAAACTTTGCTGAGTGTCGACACATCTCCTTGTGTCGACACATTCTTCATGTGTTGAAACTTTGCTGAGTGTCGACACATCTCCTTTGTGTCGACACTTGTACTTAAACTTTGTTGAAGTTAGCTGCGTGTCGACATAGCCTCCTGGTGTCGACACTTTTGATGTCGACAAAGTTTCTCTGGGTGTCGACACTGCTTCTAAGTGTCGACACTGATTATGTTGACAATTCTTCACTGTGTGTCGACACTGCCTGTATGTGTCGACACTTTTCTTCTGGTGTCGACTCTGCCTTCCTGGTGTCTACACAATTACTCCAAGTGTCGACACAGCTTCTCTGGGTGTCGACACAAGCCTTCTTAAGTGTCGACACTTTTCTTCTAGGTGTCGACACATGGACTTAAAAACTTTTCCTGCAATTCTGCAATTACTTAACCTGCACAAATAAACTCAAAGCACATCAAATACACTTTGATGTATATCATTGAGTAGGGTGAGGCTTCTTCAAATCTGGTACATATATTCCAATGTACCCAACAATCTCCCCCTATTTGGAGAAGTCATAACCCTTAGTCAATGATATACACCATACATAACAAATTTTCAGTATGATGTAAAACAATATTAAATGACAGGGTAAGAACTAAACATGTATAAACAGAACATGTATAAACAATTATCTCAGAACAATAATGTAATAGATTGAACGTATAACATTGTTCTTACGACTTCAAACATTTTCATTAATCAAAAGTTTACATAGAGTTAAATGCAAATAATTACAGATTGTAAACTTAAGAAAATTTCTATCTTATGGCTGCTCAGGTTCCTTGATAACAATGCCCGTTCTAGATTGAATCTTTGCTTGAACAGGAGCTTCATTGTCATCAGCAGGCTTCTTCCCTTTAAGATCTTTCTTTTTCTGTTCTTCAGCCCTTATCTTCTGTCTTTCAAAATAGTGATAAGGCTTAGGGAAATACTTGCTAGGATCATGTGCATTAGGAGGTAGCTGCCCTAATTTGGCCTTCCTTCTGTATTGTACTATGACCTCTTGCCTAGCCTCATGTTTCTTCCACTCTTGGTCAGAATACCATTTGCCCCTCTCTATGAAATTATCCTTAGCAGCCTTCCAAGCAGTCAGAATAATATTTCTAGAAGTTGGGCTCCATTGCTCAAAATCTGGCCTTAATTCAGCTTGCTCTCTGAACCTTTTCTTAGATAATTGGGCATCTTGTTCCTTTAGAACTACCTCTGGCACAGGCTGTACAACTTTTTCAAGAATAATATTCTGATTACCTTCAGGAGGACTATACATACACTGTACCTCCTGATGTATCATGTCAAAATCTGCAGGAGGGAATATCACTTGAGCCACTTCAGCTTGCTCTCCTCCAAAGTATGCAGGATTGATGCCAGACTCTGCAACATTATCATCATCACATAAAGGTGGATATCCAAGGGTGGCTCTGATTGAGTTTGAAATCCACTTTGCATGATCAGAGCCTGTTTTGACTAACACCCTCTCCCCCTTTATGACTTCTCTTTCTATGTGATCTCTAAGATCATCCTTTTGGAATCTTATCTGAGCATTCAAATAGTTAACTACATCCTTATAAAAAGGTTTTAACCTTTGGAGTTTGTCAGTAATTGCCTTCTGAGAATCTTCAATGGCAGTTTTAACAGATGTTAGGCTCTCTTGTAGGTGCTTATCAAAGGCCTCTTTGGCAGTAGCAAGTACAACAGTCTGGGCAGTAGATATATTCTTCATTTCAGTGACAATGGCATTATGAGAAGCAGTTAGATTATCATTCATTCTAACCTGATTATCCAGGACATATCCTTATTTTATTGTCATGTCATCAACCTGTTTCTTAATGTTTTCTTGATGAGTAGCTAGATAGACCACTGCATTGCCTCCTTTATGGAAACAATCAGTCATTTCCTTCTTGTTTTGATTCACTTCAAATCTGATAGATTTGATGTCTTGTGCCAGATCAAATTGCAGGGATTTATACCCTTCATCCATATACTTTTCTAAAGCTTTTCTTTGCTCATCCATCTTGATTTGCAATGCCACCATCAGAGAACTATAATCAGTAGTTGGGGCAGGTTGTGGAGCAATTGTCTATAGTGATTTCTTGTAGTTCTGACTTCTTCTCTTGAAAACCTGGAACTTCCTTTTTTGGCTCTAGCAGGCTCTGCATCCTCTGAAGCAGAAGTACTAGCAATATCTACTCTATCCTTAGGACTAGGGTGTAAATCCTTCTCAGTCCTTGGTAGCTCATCAGTAATTCTTTGCTCCTCAGTCTCTTGTCTAGCAGTCTCCTCTACATGCCCCCCTCAATATTGACCTTCTCCCCCTCAACAGCTGCTATCTCTCTCTCTCAAGGTCTGTCTGTACAAGATCAGGGAACAACTCTTCTAATGTAAACTCATGCTGAAGTTGTACAGGAGAATCTCTTATTTCTGGAGCAACAGAGTCTACTCTATCAGCAACTGATGTGTCCTCCATGACAATATCTTGTGGTTTACTATGTAACTGTGTTTGCTGATCAATATCAAGTAATGATTCAGTCAAAACTTCATCCTCAATAGGGAAATCTAATTGATTAACTTCAGTAATTACCTCTAGAATAGTTTGGGTAGCCCTTTCACTCTCTAATGGAGTTGGCTCATCCACATGTAGAGGCTCCCCCTGGAGTGGATCCAGGTGAATTGGGCTAGCTGATGGTAGCTCCCCCTGCCTCTGAGCATCTTCTTGTCTTGCTGGTGACTGTCCAGCATTGTCATCCTCTCCATCATCTGAACTAAACACCACTTGCTCCTCTGAGCTACTTGAGGATTCTTGTGTCACAATGGCTGTCTTCTTCTTCTTCTTCTGAGGTGTTGCCTTTTCTGGATTTGGCATCTCTTTTGTCAACACTCTATCCCACCTAGAGATAATCCTTATATCCATTCTCCTCATGTGGTTTATCTTTGAACCAGCAGCTTGATTCATCACTTCAGGTATACTTCCAGCTAAGTATAGGTTCATAATTCTACCCAGATTGGGTTTCTTCAGACTCTCTTTTATCTTATCAAACATTATTGCAGACCAATCAGTACTAAGTTTGAAAATTATCCTTGTCATCAGACTAAACATATGAGCTGAAATTCTATCATGTCCACCAGGCTTGCTTAGTATGACCTTGCCAACTATCTCAGATAAACACTTGCCATGTATGTTCATTCCTTTCCTGTTGAACACTGATCCAATATTCAGGTTTGAATCAAGTCCACACCATGTTAGTGCCTCTCTTATCTTTGAAGCAGATACATCTTCCTCTTCTTTTGTTCTAGGGAGATGCAGAACTTTTCTCAGAGTCTTATGTGTGACCTTCACCTTTGCCCCATGAACTTTGGACTTAATCTTGAGTCCAGATTCATCAAGAGTTGCTGCACTCAAGAATTCGAGGACTTCCTTCTTCTAGATTTTGATAGGTTCTGAAACAAGATACTTTAGGCCTTTCTCTGCAATTAGGGTTACCACACCTTGGATTTCGGGTTCCGCGTCATCAAAGGCGTGTCGCACGAGCTCATATCCTTCATTAATGTTCTCTTCTAGCTTGGGCGCCATTAGGGTTTGACGAAATTTTGAATTTAGAGAAGAGAGATGTCGACACACAAGTTTGGTCTCGAAACTAAGGTGAGCGTGTCGACAAACAATGGGGAAAACCTATTTATACCTTTCTAGAATTGAAGGTGAAAAGACGTGTTAATATACTTGAATTGTGTCGACACTGTTGAAAAGTGTCGACACTTACTGCTAATGTCTCGACAACTATGTGTCGACACAAATATAGTCGACAGAATATATGTGTCGACACTTATACATCTCAGCTCGACACTTAGTCGAGACTCCTAGACTAATTTTGTGTAAATTCTAAGTGTCGACACCACCCTGGATGTGTCAACACCTACACTGCATGTGTCGACACTAATTTTCTGAAGTGTCGACACAGACTTCTTAGATGTGTCGACACCATTTCTTTGAAATGTCGACACCACTTCTATGTGTCGACACAGACAACTCTGTGTGTCGACACTATTTTACTTAGCCAATTTTTGTAAACTATTCTAAGTTTATCATTCATAATTCAATTTTAAACTTATTGAATTTGGTTTCATCTAAGGGCTTAGTAAACATATCAGCTAACTGATTATCTGTCTTAACATAATGTAGGGAAATGTCTTCTTTTTCAACATGTTCTCTTAGAAAATGGTATTTAATTTCTATGTGCTTAGTCCTACTATGGGAGACAGGATTATTTGCAATAGAAATGACACTAGTAGAATCACAAAATAAAGGTGTCCTACTTACTTGAATACCATAATCTTCTAGCTGATGTTGAATCCATAGAAGTTGAGCACAGCAACTTCCTGCAGCCACATACTCTGATTCTGCTGTGGAGATAGCCACACTTGTTTGTTTCTTGCTACTCCATGACATCAGGCTTCCACCTAGAAATTGACAGGTTTCTGTGGTACTTTTCCTATCTTCCTTGCAGCCTGCAAAGTCTGCATCTGAATAACCTGTCAGTTCAAAATCTCCATTCCTAAGGTACCAAAGGCCTAGATAAGGAGTGCCCTTAAGATATCTCAAAATTCTTTTGACTGCTGTCAAATGAGATTCTTTAGGGCAAGCTTGGTACCTAGCACAGACACATGTAGCATACATGATATCTGGTATACTAGCAGTCAAATACAGTAGTGAGCCAACTATCCCTCTATACAAAGTTTCATCTACAAGTTTTCCTGCATCATCTTTTCTTAGAGACATGCTTGACCCCATAGGAGTTTTCATGGTAGTGGATGATTCCATACTATACTTCCTTATCAATTCTAGGGTGAACTTAGACTGGCATATGGATAATCCATCTTCAGTCTGTCTAACTTGGAGACCCAAGAAGAACTTAAGTTCCCCCATACTGCTCATTTCAAATTGTCCTTGTATTAGTTTTGCAAACTTTCTGCAAAGACTACTTTCTGTAGACCCAAATATGATGTCATCTACATATATTTGGACTAAGATAATCTTGCCTCTGGATTCCCAAAGGAATAGAGTCTTGTCTATTTTCCCCCTTGAGAATTTGTTCTCAATGAGGAAACTAGACAGGATTTCATACCAAGCCCTAGGGGCTTATTTTAACTCATACAAAGCCTTTCTAAGTCTATATACATAGTCAGGTTTAAGAGAATCTATAAAACCTGATGGCTGCTCTACATAGACTTCTTCCTTCAGATTTCCATTCAGAAAAGCTGACTTAACATCCATTTGATATACCTTAAACCCTTGATATGTTGCATAGACAAGGAACATCCTTATTGCCTCCAGTCTTGCTACTGGAGCAAAGGTTTGATCAAAATCAATACCTTCTTCCTGTCTATATCCCTTTGCAACAAGTCTAGCTTTATTCTTTATGATGATTCCATTCTCATCCAACTTGTTCCTAAAGATCCACTTAGTTCCAATAATGTTGTGGTCCTTGGGTTTAGGAACTAGCTCCCAGACCTTGCATCTTTTGAATTGATTCAGCTCCTCTTGTATGGCCTCAATCCAATGAGGGTCTAGGATTGCTTCTTCAAACTTCTTTGGCTCAACTTGGGATAGGAAACTTGAGTAAAGAACTGCACTTAGATTTCTGCTCCTTGTTTGCACTCCTTGTCTGGGATCTCCAATTATCTGATTGGCTGGATGATCCCTTAAGTGCCTATTTGCTGGAGGCAGCCTGTCTTCTAGTTGTACACCTTCAGCTTCTTCATTCAACTACACCTCTTGGTCTTCTTCAGCAACAGTAGTATCTTGTACTCCCCCTGGACAGCAACCACCATCTTCCACTTGCTAACTTACAGAAGAACCTTCTGTTAAGGTAAGCTTGTCCATTATTTCAGTTACACCTGTGGAGCTGCAAACACTACTTGGCAATTCATTATTAACGAGCCTTGTTTCATCAAAAACTACATGTACTGACTCTTCTATAACTTGAGTAATCAAGTTGTAGACCCTATAAGCCTTAATGTTGTTGTTGTACCCAACAAAGATTCCCTCTTGGGATTTGGCAGCAAACTTGGTTAGATAAGACTTACCATTGTTAAGGATATAGCACTTGCAACCAAAGATCTTGAAATATGATAGATTTGGTTTTCTGCCCTTCACAATCTCATAGGGGGTCTTCTTGTGGCTCTTGGTGATAGTAGCCCTATTGATTACATGACATGCAGTATTAAATTCCTCAGCCCAGAAATATTCTGCGAGAGAAGTGTCACTCAATAGGGTTCTACCAACTTCTATCAAGGTTCTATTTTCCTTTCAGCAATACCATTTTGCTGAGGTGTTCTTGGTGAGGAAAATTCCTGAAAAATTCCAAACTCTTCACACAGTTTTGTCATACTTTCAGACTGAAATTCAGTACCATGGTCACTTCTGATTTTGACCACTGTACTGTCCAATTCATTCTGAATTTGTTTAACAAAACTATACAAGATACTTGGAGTTTCAGATTTTTGCCTTAGGAAGAACACCCAGGAATACCTTGAGTAGTCATCAACTACCACAAATGTGTAGACCTTCCTACCTAGGCTGTGAACTGGCATATGACCAAAAAGATCCATATGCAAGAGGTATAGACACCTCACAGCATCTTTGTTCTTAAGGCTATGAAAGGTGGATTTGGTCTGCTTGCCTTTTTGACAAGCTGAGCATATCTCATCATTTATACACTTAACCTGAGGACCATTCCTCACTAACTCTTTGCTAAAGAGTTGACCAATTGTCTTATAGTTAAGATGAGTCAGCCTCTTGTGCCATTTAACACAATGTGAGACTTTCTCATCAGCTACAAGACAAATAGGAGAAACAATGTTCTCACATATAATGTCTAGACAATAGACATTTTTCTTCCTATATCCTGTCAGAATGATCTTTTGATCACTTGACCTCCTGATATGACAACCATCCTTGACAAATGAGATGTCATATCCTAAATCACTCAGCTGACTTATGCTAATGATGTTATGTTTCAAACCCTTTACATAAGCCACTTGAGTAATTGTAATCATGTTACTAGAAATGTTACCAAAGCCTTTGATGATCCCTTTTTTTGAACCACCAAAGGTAACTTTAGGCCCATCTTTGATAGATGTATAATCCTTCAGCAACCCCCTAGTTCCAGTCATGTGCCTGGAACATCCACTGTCCAAGTACCATATAGGGGTATGACCACTTAGACTCACCTGCAAAACAGATTACTTAACCTTAGAACCCAAATAATTCTTGGGTCCTTGGTTTAGGTTAGTTTGACTTTTAACAAAACTACATGTAGCTCTTCTAGTAGGTAGTTTGCTACTCTCCTTGACACTTGAATTATGCCAACAGTCTATGGCAAAGTAGCATATCTTGCCACAACACCAGCACTCAAACCTGTTGTACCTTTGTTTTGGTACAACCCTGGCTGAAGTATCTACAGCAGGCTTTTTGTTTAGTGCTGGGGCTTTGCCCTTAGACTTGGACCTAGCAGTTCAGGCAGGTTTTGTAAATCCTAATCCAGTCTTACCCTTATGAGGTACAAACTCATCTATCAAGGGTAAAACAGATTTGAGTTTAGAAAAGCTAGCCACAATATCCTTCTCCTTCTGAAGTCTAACCTCCAGATTCCTAATTTGATCATTCTTAAATGTAATAGTTCCCATCTGAATAAATGTAATGTTCTTCAGTTTGGCTATTTCATTCAGTTTCTGATCAAACAACTTGTCTGAATCAGCAGCAGCCAATTTAAGACTAGCAATCTCCTTTGCCTGATTTTTGGCCAAAGTTTTGCTTTTCTTTAAGGCCTACAACAAGTCCCTATATTCATTAATTAACTGATGAATATCACCTTCAGATTCAGACCCACCCACATCACTTGATGGAGATGTATCTGATTCTGACTCAGTACAAGAAATTGAACTTGAAAAATAACTTTGTACCTTACTTGGTCCAGGCTGATCCTGGATTTTATCTCCTTCAGATAAGGTCATCAGTCCCTTGCACTGAATGTCCTCATGCTCATAAATTGAGTTCATTAGCTGCATGAACTCATCTTCCTCCTCTTCAGCAAACAGTCCAATATAGGCTTCAGCTCCTGAATCTGTTTCTGAAGATGACTGATTAATTAAACTTTTGTCTTTCTTGGCAACAAAGGACTTTTTCTTTTTGCCCTTAAACTGTGTCTTCTTTCTGTCAGTTGACTCCTTCCTCTTTTCAGGACAGTCAGCCACTACATGTCCTTGTCTATTGCAACAATAACATACAATCTTTGAGGATGTAGTTTTACTTGGCTTGGACTTTCTTCTGTCATTCCTTGATGACTTCCTGTTCTGATAGTAGTCATCTTTTGTCTGTGAAGTGGATGGCTTAGACCTCCACTGCTTCTTCTTCAGAAACTTTTGAAACTGCCTTGTAAAGGCAGCAAAATCCTCATCACTTTCACTGCTGTCTGAGTTCTGGTTCTCTGAATTTTCTGAAGCAGTATCAGCAACTATTTGTGGTGGAGATGGAGACTTGCTTCTATACTTTCTAGTGGCTTCAGTCTTGAAGGCCACAGCTCTTTCCTTGTTCTCCACTCTAGTAGTCTTCTCTTCCTCCTTTCTTGCCAATAACTGCATCTCATAAGATAACAGTTTTCCAAACAATGTTGGAGGAGGTATGTCTGCTAATTTGGCCATTTCCCTAATGACAGAAATCTTGGTATCTCAGTCGTTAGCTAGGGATCTTAAAAACTTGTCATTCAGCTCATAGTTGCTGAATTCTCTTCCATAGGACATCAACTCATTAACAATCCTATAGAATTTCTTGTAGCATTCAGTAATACTATTAGACTTCTCTTATCTGAAGCTTTCATACTCCTGATTTAACAAGGACTTCCTGTCCTATCTTACTTCTTCAGACCCTTCCATGTAAACTATTAAAGTGTCTCACATTTCTTTAGAAGTTTTACAGTGAATTAAATTCTGAAATGTGGCATCATCAATTGCACTAACAATAATATTCTGGGCCCTCTTGTCCATAGTGGCCAGAATAATCTCATCTTTAGTCATTTCTGAATAGTCTTTGGGAGTTCTCTGATTTGCATCCAGAACAGATACTTTCATTGGCGCATATGACCCTTCTTTGACTGTAATGTATATTCTTGGGTCAGAGGCTTCCATAAAAAGTCTAACCCTCTCTTTCCATATGTCAAATATCTCTTTTCTACAGATTGACAATTTCATGGACCCCAGCTCTTTGTGATTCTCAGTTGAACCCATTTTCTTGAATCTTGATTAATCTGATTCTGCCTATAGGATCTTACTCAGACTGTTATGTCCCTTTTTGAGTAACCTCCCTTTGATACCACTTGAAAGAACTATTGCCTAATCACCTAGAGGGGGGGTGAATAGGTGAACATAATCTTTTTAACTTTAAAGGCAGAAACATAGAATTATAAGACCTGTATTTGCAATTCTCTACAGCAATTCAACACAGATAACATAACAATCACAAAATTAATCACACACAGAGTACACACAGATTTTTATAGTGGTTCCCCAAGGTCTGGGTACATCCACTTTCCCCCTTCGCCTATCTAGTAGTGTACTAGATTCGGCCTAACTTCTCCACTTCTCCTCAGATCCTCAGATCTTACAACTCAGAACCCCAAACAGATTCCTACAACTCAGAGTGACCCCACTCCTACAACTCAGGCACAAAGCCCTACCACTCAGTCTTCACCAAGACCTACACTCAGGCTAAACAGCCCTACCTCAGCCTTCAATCAAGGCCTACACTCAGAGAATAAAATCTCCTACACTCAGGCACAATAGCCCTACCTCAGCCTTTATAAAATAGGCTTACAGCTCAGATCCCTTAGGATCCTACAGAAAATAAAGTTTACAAAGTATATAACCACAACTATAAAAGAGAGAGATGAGTTGACTGGCTTCTTGATTAGTTCATGGAAGAACTAGGCAGAGATCAACCACCGTTGGCTTTCTTCAAAGCTTCTTGAATTAGAACACAGTAGGGTTGAATCTTCTGTGCAGATGATCTTCAATCAACTGCTGTTTTGAGAATCAGATCTCAATCTGAAACTTACTTATCAGCCTAGTTCAACAGCTGTTCTTCTTAGAAGGAGCTCTCTCTCTCCAACTGTTTAGATCTTCTCTTGAAGGTCTTCTTCTTGTTGTGTTGTTTGTCAATTCATTGATCACTTCTTCCATTCTTTCTGTCGAAGGAGAAATGTCTATAAATAGTCTTCCTCCAAGGTAACCAGCTGATCCGATTTCTAACAACCTTCTAACAACTCTGACAGTTGCAGTTGACCAGTTGAAATGACAGCTGTCAAGTCATCCAGTCACTTCTTGAAATCTCTGTCACTGTCTGAAAGTGTCGAGACAGATAGTCTTTATGTGTCGACACAAACAGACTAAGTGTCGACACAAGTAGACTAAGTGTCGACACTAGCCTTGATGGTGTCGACATAACTCCTTGTGTTGTTGTAACAGCTTCTCGACACTGCTTCTTCAGAATGTGTCGACACTGATCATGTGTGTCGACACAAGCCTTCTATTGAATGTGTCGACACTGATTGAGTGTGTCGACACAAGTACTTCTTCAATACTTAGTTGATTTCTGTTGTGTGTCGACACAACTCCTTTGTGTCGACACAACTCCTTGTGTTGAGACTTTGCTAAGTGTCGACACATCTCCTTTGTGTCGACACATTCTTCATGTGTTGAAACTTTGCTGAGTGTCGACACATCTCCTTGTGTCGACACATTCTTCATGTGTTGAAACTTTGCTGAGTGTCGACACATCTCCTTTGTGTCGACACTTGTACTTAAACTTTGTTGAAGTTAGCTGCGTGTCGACATAGCCTCCTGGTGTCGACACTTTTGATGTCGACAAAGTTTCTCTGGGTGTCGACACTGCTTTTAAGTGTCGACACTGATTATGTAGACAATTCTTCACTGTGTGTCGACACTGTCTGTATGTGTCGACACTTTTCTTCTGGTGTCGACTCTGCCTTCATAGTGTCGACACAATTACTCCAAGTGTCAACACAGCTTCTCTGGGTGTCGACACAAGCCTTCTTAAGTGTCGACACTTTTCTTCTAGGTGTCGACACATGTACTTAGAAACTTTTCCTGCAATTCTGCAATTACTTGACCTGCACAAATAAACTCAAAGCACATCAAATACACCTTGATGTATATCATTGAGTAGGGTGAGGCTTCTTCAAATCTGATACATATATTCCAATGAACCCAACAGTGCTCTTGCCGGATTTTCACAAATCAAAACAAATCCTAAACAAGCAGTGGTAAGGTAACATGTGTATAACAAGTATTTAAAGAAATTAACTTGCTATAAATTAAACCGTACATGTCACCACATCCGCCTGTTTGATGGCCTCCTGTTGGCCAAGATTATACACCCTTGGTTGGGTCGGGGCATAATGGGACGCGATTGACTCCACCGCCTTGCCCTTCTCTTCGTAAGTTGCTCCCGGCTTCCTTTCGGACTTGGGACGTCCGCTCCGGCACTCACGGGCATAATGCCCCAGCTTCCCACAGTTGTAACATGCGCCCGGGGTCCGACCCATAGTCGCCCAGAAGCACCAATAGAGGGGGCTAAACCCGAAGTCCTAGCTTTCTTGTTCCACTTCCGGAACACAGACTTTGAGGAGTTCGGCACTCTGAACTCCGACTTCTTCTCGCCCAAGCTTTTCTTTGCCCGCACATTCTTCATGTCCTTCTCCAAGGATCGGGCCGTGTTGACCAAGGTTAAGAAACCCTGCGTCATCAGCCCCGAGAGTAGTAACCTCAAATCATCTCTCAACCCTTCGTAGAATCGGTTCGTCTTGCACTCCTCATCCGCAATGGTGGAGCTAGCATATCGACTCAATCGAGTAAACTCGTGGAGATATTCATCCACGGTACTGTCTCCTTGAACCAACTTCAGGAACTTGTTCTCCAACGCTATCCTCTGCGCCAAAGGGAGGTATCGAGCCAAGAACAGTCTCGAGAACTCCTCCATCGAGACATCAATAAGTTGCCTACCTCTCAATATATGCAGCTCCAATTCTTCCAACCACAATCTCGCTTCACCGTCTAGAAGGAACGTAGCAATGGTGGTCATTTGTCACTCCTCCGTCTCTGTTGCTGTCATGACTCTCTTCACCCTGGAGAGCCAGTCTTCAGTTTGAGATGGGGTTCCCAACCCCGAGAATACCGAAGAATTAAAGCTCATGACATGCTTGAGCTGTCTCTCGGTTGCCCTCCTTGGCACCAACGGCTCCACTACTACCTGTTCCACTCTCCTCGGCTCAGCCTCTTGCAGCGGTACCTGCTCCATCGCAGGAGCGGGCTGCTGCATTTGCCTTGCAGGCTGCGCATTAATCATGGCCAACACTGCTTCGGCCACCAAACGTATGATCTCAGCCGACGGAGGTGTTGCAGGAGCTTCATTAGGTGCACTGCTAGCCTCAGAAACTCGACGTTCCGACGGCCCAGCACCACTTCTGGTCACCTATAGTGCTACAAAACACCGTTAAGCGACCAAATAAAATTGCAAACGGCAATTATAGGAACACGCAAGTTCCCCAAACACGTGTATTTTCATTCCTAAGTAGACATTCATGGGTTCTTTTACTATTATAACGATGACGCACACACATGTGCTCACTACCCCTTAAAAAGAATTCGTCCACGAATTCATCTTAAGCCCGACCAAAACCAATAGTCTGATATCAAATTGTAACACCCCCTATCCGTCGCATAGCATATAGCAGTAGGTCCGGCTGGGGCCCGACGCCATATACCACAGACAGACCGGGTGGTTACTCATGGAAACCATCCAACCAATCCAACGTCCTACACAGAGCATTCTAGCGGAATCAGTTTATATAAGTTGCAATTAAGAACCCAGCACAAAGAGCATGAATGTCCACTAATATACCAAATAGGAATGTAGTACATACACAAGTACTGGCCTTAAGGCCTTATAAAATTGTTTACTTAATATTACATGATTTACAAACCACGGCACGCAGGCCGGTCATACATGAATAAAAGCAGTAAACACTCCAATTAGGACTTCGAGGGCCGGCTTCGCAATTTGGGCTTTAGCCCGCTATTGACTGCTTGGTCCAGCAGCACCTGCAAGCAACAAACCACCGCACGGTGGCAAACAAAGGCAACGGTTAGCAATGCTGACCAAATTATAACGATCTCGCCCCCAACTCGGGGCGGCGATGCTCCTTCCCTGCATTTTTATTAGCATAACCAAGCAGTATATAAATACATTGCATCACAGGTGTTGGCATGCATGGCCACACGCCCCGTGCTCTCAGGGCACATTCTCGGTGATCGCAGTCTAAGCCGCTGACTCACCACCATCTCCAAGACGGCAATCTCTCGTGAGCAATTTGGTCTTTTAAACAGATGTTACGACACTTTAATGTCATCAACAGCCTATGTCAGGACACTTTAATATCATCGACAGCAAGACCCGACCTCTATGCCCTCGGCATAAAGCAGGAACGGTTCCACTCAACTTGTTGCTCACTTGCCACGACACTTTAATATCATCGGCACGAGTTAAGTTTCCCCGAAGCCCGTGAATCGAATGTACAATATTACATAACCCAGTTATGTACAAGTTGGCTCCCAGGCCCACAAGTTGGCAAGATCACGCATCCGTCCAGTTTTCCGGGTGCACCTTTGGGTTAATCCTCAATGCTCCCTATTGCAATCTACCATGTAGAAAACCCAAAAAACAAACAATCACACGGAGTCTTCTCCGGCATTTATGCAATGCAACATCACCGATCCAGACCAACATATCCGGGTAGGCTTCACACATCATGTCTATGTCCGTTCTCGAATACGGACTCTACACAACGAGGACTATTCATGTCTACCCGTAGGAACGCCTCAAACTCACCGCAAACTCGCGAGAGCGGGCTTCCTATGCAAAAGAAGAAGAGCTTCACATGCTCAAGAAGAGAATCATTACCCTAGCGTTCTTCCTTAGCGCCATAGAAAAGTAAGCGGATGAAAAGCACCGCACTCTCTTTGCCTCCGTAGATCCGAAGTCGGCTCGCGATTCGGAGCTTTGAAGCTCCTCCAATGGCTGGATCTAAGCATCTTCTTCCTCCTTTGCTCTCCTCTCTCTCTTGACTTAGAAAGAGAACCACTCAAAAGAAATGAGGGTTTCAAGGGTCCAATCCCGGGTATATCTCATCAGGAATAACCCCCAGCCGTTGGATCCTAAATTAAAGAAATGAACGGCCTTGATTCGGGCCTGAAATATTAAAACTGGGCCGAACACGGCCTGCGACACGCCCGTGTCCAGGGCCGTGTCCCCCATTCGCCATCAAAATCGATGCGCCTGGAACAGCACACGGGCATCCAACACGCCCGTGTTCGACCTGACACTCCCGTGTTCCAACGGACACGGCCGTGTGGTCGGCCGTGTGCCCCCATCGACACAGCCCCGAAAACAACCCGAGACTCACACGAGTATTGGACACGCCCGTGTCCTAACCCGTGTCTTCTTGAACAGGCCTGGGCTCCAGGACGTGTTCACGGTCTCGGCACTTCGTCGAGTGAAGTTCGTCGACCACACGACACGGCCTTGGACACGCTCGTGCCCTAGGCCGTGTGCCTTGTCTCGACACATCGTCGAGCGAAATTCGTCGACTCCCCGGGCCGATCGTCGACACGGGCTCGACACGCCCTGAGACATGCCCGTATCTCAGGCCGTGTTCTCTGCTCGACGATCGTTGACTCCAAAATCGTCGACCTCTCGACCAAATCGTCGACTCCAGCCTGACACGCCCTGGGACACGCCCGTGTCCCAGGCCGTGTGCCTCCTGCCAGATTCCAAATCTGGCCCAAAACGTCTCCCGTCGCTCTTTTGAGTTTCGGGGCGTTACACTTGGCTCTTCCTTCTTCCTTTCCTCTTTCCTTTCCTCCTTCCTTTCTGGCGTCCTCCTCGACTTTGACCCCGAAGGTCTTGTTCCCTTCCTCTTCGTCGCTATCTCCCCATCCAGCCTTGCTAAGAAGTCCTTGTTCTTCTCCTCGCCTCGAACAAAAGTGTTCGTCTTCTCTATCATTTCTTCAAAAGATCTCGGGGGATTGGACCCCATCTCCAAACTGAAGAGTCCCTGCTTCAACCCAAACTTGAGGGCCACCATCAAAGTAAAACTATCCACCTCCTCCACCTCCAAAATCTCCTCTTAAAAACGGTCGATGTAGTGCCCCAGACTCTCGTGTTGCCCTTGGACGATTTTGAAGAGGGATGTTGCTTCCTTCTTCCTCTTCTTCGAAGTCGCGAACCTTGTCATAAGGCCCCGACGCAAATCTAAGAAGTAATACACGGACCCTGCCGATAGTTGATGGAACCAATCCCGAGCATTTCCCTTGAGGGTGATGGAGAAGAATCTGCACTTGAAGGCGTTGGACATGTTACGAATGGAGATGACATCCTCAAACCACTAGAGGTGTCTGACAGGATCATCTCTGACGGAGTAGTAAGTAAGAACGGGTTCCCTGAACCCTTCTGGGACTGGAGCGGCGAGGATCTCATCACAGAAGGGGCTCCTCCCTCCCTGCGGTGATGAGTTTCATCCTCGCTGGAGACGTCATACTCGTTGTAGTGCCGAGTATCCCTGAACCTCGCCGGCGACATTGGATCCCGAAAACGGACCCCCTGGCTGCTCGCCGGATAAATTCGCGACTGCATTGGTCGCTCTTCCCTTGCCCAGGCGGGCTCCTTTCCAGCTCGCCTCGGCGGCGCTTCCTCTTCTAGAGGCGTTAGGCGACGAGGAGAAGTCGTCGTGACCTCTAGGCGTTGAGCGAAACCGGTGAGAATGGTTTGCTCGATCTTCCTCGCAAACTCTTCAAACGCGGCCACTGTTATAAACTCGCCACCTCGCGTGAAATCTCCTCCCACTGCCGAGTTGTCGACCAACTCTCCTTGCTCGCCACCTATGACCATCTCACTCAACTTCCAAACTTTCCTCCTTGTCTGCGATCCACGTTCACCGCACCAAGTGTTGAAGCCAGGAAAAATCCCGACCTCAGAATTCAGACCAAAGCCACCTAAGGTTACTGGCTTAGAAGCCGGATCAGGCGGCAAAGATGACTAGAAATGAAGAGACAGGTCAAACAGGACCCCAGATGTTGCGGCAGGAAGGACTCACCACGTACCCAGATGCTCGAAAGGAGCAGCCCCTTCTCAACCAAGGATGGCCAAACTGGGTACGAGGGAAGCTAGCTGGCGAGGTCGCAAGGTCGCGACTTGCTCTCCAAGGAAAAGGAATCCAAAGATTTAGCTAATATCCCGAAACTGAAGTGCGCGAGTATCCTGCTGAGGATTTCAAGTGCTTCACCTCATACCCCTGGGGTCTTATTTATAGGCAAATGTAAGGGGGAGGGGGGGTCATATTTATACCCCACCCCCCGGCGACTAGGCGACTTCTAGAGTAACTCGCACGGGCTGGGCGAGTATCTCGCCTAGTCGCCTACCTGGCGAGTATGCGAGGGGAGCTCTCCTATACTCGCCTAGGCCTTCCGCGATCTTGAATGCTGACTTTGACTCCTGCCTTGACTTGTTGACCACTTGTTGACCTTGACTTCTACTAACCTGGCTGTGGTAGGACCCACCCTCGACGAATACGGGTTGTACACTCACTCAACGCCATGCAGCATAATTCATCGAGTAAAGCTGTCACAGTCAAAGCCCCTGAGTTTCTAGCAAAGAAAAATATACTAAGTCCAAAAGTGTTGAGTGAAGCTTGGTCACTCAATGTCATGTAGTGACTATCAAATCCACAACAAATCTGTCAAAGAAATTCGACTAAGTTCAGAAGCATCGAGTGAAGTCAACTCACTCAACGCCATATAGTCAGAAGCGTTGAGTGAAGCTTGATCTCTCAACGCCATGTTGTTTCTGTCAAATCCAAAGGAAAAGGAGACAAAAAATCGATTAAGTCCAGAAGCGTTGAGTGAAGTCAGTTCACTCAACGCCAAGATCAAAAACCTTTGAGTCAAGCTAATATAGTCAGCCTAAAAGGAAATAGAGAAATCGGCTAAGTCCAAAAGTATTGAGTGAAGTCAGTTCACTCAACGCTAGATTTCAGAGGAAAGGGCAGAAAGCGTTGAGTGAGGCCAGCTCACTCAACGCCTTCAGACATAAGGAGATTTGGCTAAGTATAAAAGCGTTGAGCGAAACCAGTTCACTCAACGCTCTCAACGCCTTCATGCAGAGCAAAATTATTCTAAGTCCAGAATCGTTGAGTAAAACCAGTTCACTCAAAGCTCTCAACGTTGTAGTTGCAGAAAGGGCTGAAGATCAAGCTAAGGCAAAAGGCGTTGAGTGAAGCTTATACACTCAACGCTCTCAACGCCTAGAGTTGCAGAAGGATGCATGCAGAATGTTAACTAAGTTAAAAAAGCGTTGAGTGGAGCTTACTCACTCAACGTCTAACAGAGCAGAAAATTTTCTAAGTTCAGATTCGTTGAGTGAAACTTGTTCACTCAACGCACTCAACGTCTGGGTAGTTGTCTGAAATTTTCTAAGTCCATAATGGCTGACGTCAGCAAAGTCAACAAAATTCAAAATGATTAAGGAAGAGTTGTTATTCATTACTAATGTCGTTGTCAGTCTCATTCTGTAAAACTAAGGATGTAATCAGTTGTTAAAGCAGCGACACGTGTCAATCATCTCACTGGATGACGAGATTATAAATAGAATATGAGATCTGGATCGAAAAAAAAGTTTCTTAGGGATCAATTCATTATGAAAAAGTTGTGTGGGACTTCGTCTTCTTCCCCCACCATTGTGTAGAAACAAGAAGATCATATCGATGATTCTGAAGGGTTTCTGAGTTAGCTACGACGATCAACATCTGCTATAGCAAGATCAGAGGATTTCTCTGAGGAAAAAGAATCAGTTTAGGTTAGCCCTGGCTGAAATTGCTTCAAGATCCAAGTCGGGCTGAATTTGAAGATCATTCTCTAGATCTGTGAAGAAGAGGTAGAGCAGTCTGTGTTCTGCAAAACAAGTTAGCAAATTAAAGATCGTTCTTGTCTCTCCTTCATAAGAAGAATCAGAATCAAGGTTCTGAGTTACTTCCAGCACAAGCAGTAGATTCTTGAGCATAGTTATTCTTATTGTTGTGAAGAAGATAAGGCTGAGATTCTCTCAACTCAGGAGGCAATTGACTCAGAGATTAATTTCACTTGAGTCAAAATAACTTTTCTATTCAAGTTCTTTAGGATCTGCTCAAGATTTGTGTTGTAAGCTTGAATTATAAAGGATTAGTGGTAGGATCTAGTCTGGAATCTGTGTGTGATAGGGTTGTTTATCTTAGCCTGTATTATTGGGCATTTGTGTTTGTGGGAGGTGATCAGGTGATTACTGAGTGGTTGGGTTGTGTGCCTGTGTTGTAAGTCTCTATGGAGACTATGTGATCCTGTGGGATCGTGTTGTAATCTCTGAGAGACCAAATTATTGGAGAAGTGCCTTGTTTAACATTCAGTTAGAAAGGCAGGAGGGATAGTGGATGTACCTATATACTGGGGAACCACTATAAAATTGTGGTGTGTTGTGTGTGAATGTCTTAAAAGTTGAACTAATTGATCACAACAGGTTCTAAATAAGCTAAAGGTCAAAAAAATATAAAAAGACCTTAATAACCTATTCACATCCCCTTTAGGTGATTAGCTACCCTTGTATTCAAAGACTTTCAAGTGGTATCAGAGGGAAGTTGCTCAAGAAAGGCTTAACAGTCTGAGTATATCTTAAAGGGTAGCTGAGAAAAGATAAGTATGAGTTCAGGAGAGAACCGTAAGGAACTAGGTTCTATAAGCTTTCTTTATGCAGGAAAGAAAACTTTGGAATCTGGAAAGAAAAGGTCAGATTGTTTAAGAAAGCATCAGACCTTAGGATTTATGTTACAATACTAGAAGGACCATTCATCTCATTGAAGGTGTCTGTTCTTGATGTAAATATCAAGACTCCTAAGAATTATGCAGAAATGACTAAAGATGAAATCATCTTGGCTGCAATGGATTAGAGAGCATAAAATATTGTAGTTAGTTCCATAGATGACTCTACTTTTCAAAACCTGGTGCACTGCAAGACCTCAAAGGAAATGTGGGACACTCTGGTGTATACATATATGGAGGGTACTGAGGAAGTTAGAGATGATTGGAAGTCTATGCTCAATCAAGAGTATGAGGCTTTCGAGCAGATAAAGGAGGAGACAATAGCTAGCTGCTATGAAAGATTTTTCGGAACTATAAATGAGCTAAGGACCTATGGCCGGGTCTTTAGTAACTATGAGCTAAATGATAAGTTTCTTATGTCTCTTACTAGAGATTGAGACACTAAGATATGTGTCATTAGAGAAGTGGCAAAGCTGGCAGATACTCCACCGTCCACTTTATTTGGGAAGTTGTTGTCATATGAAATGCGGCTAACTGAAAGGAAGGAGGAAGAGAAGACTAGCAAAGCTCAGGTCAAAGAATCAATTATGGCCTTTAAAGCATATAGTTCCAAGAGCAACAAAGAAAAGAATCCTTCTCTCTCAAGAAGGCCAGCTGAGTTTGAAGATTCATATCAAGATACATCAGAATGAAATATGTATGATGAGGAATTTGTTGCTTTCTCAAGGCAGTTCATGAAGCTGATGAAGAAGAAGGGGTGAAGGAGCAGACCTTCTTCTTCCTTACAAAATAAGGAGGACTACTACAGAACCAAGATGAAACCTTTCAAGGAAGGCATGTATGACTTAAAACCTAGTAAACATGTTACTAATAAGATTATCTGTTTTTGTTGTAGCAAGCCTGGGCATGTTGTGGTTGAATGTCCTGTGAAGAAGGAGGCTGATGAGAAAAATCACCATCATAAGAAAGGTAAGAAGGAGAAAACTTTCATTGCTAAGAAATAGAAAAGTTGGACTGACTCATCCTCATCAGAGTCAGATGATGAAGATGAATCCTATATTGGGCTGATGGCTAGATTAGATGAGGAATCTTGCCAGGATCACCCTGCACCATCTAAGGTACACTCTCTATTAAGCTCTTCATCTAAGTCAAGTTATAAGACTGGTCACAGTTCAAAAGCATCCTCATCCAGGAATAAAAGTGATTATGAGTCTAAGGAAGACATCAATCAAGTGATTGATAAGTATGGTGAACTTCTGAAAGCATTCAAAAGAAGTAAGCAACTGACTAAACAACAGACTATGTAGATTGCATCTCTAAAACTTGTTGTTTCTCAGCACTCTGAGATAACAATCATGCTGGAACAGAAAATTAGGAAAGTCAGTCAGTTGAAGACTAGTACTATTATACAGATAGACACCATAAAGTATAAGAATGTCCTTATTAAGGATCTAGAAGAAAAGCTCCAAAGGGAGAAAAGAATTGTGACAAGTTTTTATAAGCCCAATTCAGTGTTGCCATTATTGACTCCTTACCTCTCAGAGAAACAAGAGAGGAGTTGGATTCAAGGGAAACACCAGAGCATCATCTTTCAAAGGAAGGAGAAAAGCTCCAGTTAAGTCACTCATTTCCTTTAAAAGGGTAATACTCCCTACTAACAGGTATGACCAAGACTCTATGTATGGTCACTGGAAGAGTGGGAATTCTTCTTGGAAGAATACTAATGTTTCTTCCAATGTAAGGAGAAGAGGAATGGGAATGAGTGCCTTCAAGGCTGCTCATAAGGAGATACAAATGGCCCATCCTGGACCATTTGTCTTTGGTGCTCCAGCCCCACTCCTAAGAATGGGGCAGTAAGCAAACATCAGACTCAATCAGAAATGATTCAGACTAAAGGTCGGTCTTATGCAAGCCTGATGTGGGAGTTTCTGATACTATTAAGAGCACGATTTCTGCAAAGAAAACATCTATTGATGGTACTCATAAAAAGCTAAATAAAGCTACCGAAAGACTTTCCTTCAGCCAGATAATTATTGAAAGAAATCTGAAGAATATTACTACTGTTCCTTCTTGAAAGGTCGTTGTTGTTAACACAGTCACTAGAACAGCTCAAAAAAGAAGGTATAACCTTCATGAGTGCTGGTGTTGTGGCAAGATAGGGCATTTTGCCATTGATTATTGGTATAATTCTAGTGTGCTCAGAGCTAAAGTAAGTCTACTAGTCAGAAAAACTGCTGGTAGACATGTTTATTTTAAGACTAACATGCACCTAGAATCCAATAAATATTGTGGTCCTAAGGTAAAATAAATATATTTTGCAGGTTGGTCCAAGTTTTCATACTCATATATGATACTTGGACAGTAGTTGTTCTAGGCACATGACTGGAACAAAGAGCAATTTAAGGGAGTTCATTCTAGTGAAGGATGGACAAAAGGTGATCTTTGGTGGATCAGACAAAGGGATTACTAGAGGATATGGTAAGATCTCAAATGGCTTAGTCACTTTCACAAAATTAGCTTATGTGAAAGGGTTGCAACACAACTTTATAAGCATAAGCCAACTTTGTGATCTTGACTATGACATTTTATTCCACAAGAATAGGTGCCACATAAAGAAGTCAAGTGACCAAGAGGTCATCTTGACAGGTACTAGGAGTGGAAATGCGTACTGTTTAAATTTTATTTGTGTAAATTTAGACTCTCCCATATGCCTAGTTGCAAATGAGAAAGCCTCACACTATGTCAAATGACACAAGAGGCTAGCTCATTTGAACTATATGACCATATGCAAGCTCTTTAGTAAAGTGCTATTTAAAAATGATCCTAAAATGATATGCACTAAGGAAGGCATTTGCTCTGCATGTCAAAAGGACAAGCAGATCAAAGATTCTTTTAAAAGCATTGAGACTAAAGACTTTGTGAGGTATTTATATCTTCTCCATATGAACTTTGTTGAAATCGAAAATTCGGTCTCTTTGGTGTTCACCCTTGGGGAAGGGGTGATCACACACGTACTTTTCTCCCGCGAGCCAAACGACTAAGGAAATGGAACAGGGAACAGACACAAGGGCTCGATGTAGAGGTCCCACCACACACTCGAAAGATCTTGGAGCGCTTCCCCTCCTTAGCCAAATGTCGAGCTAAGGATACCTCAGAAAGTACAAGAAGACTGAGGTACCTGTAAGTGTGCCTTATGAGGTACCCCCTTGAGTCTGTTTATAGATTTCTAAAAATGGCCTGCAAATAGCCAACATCCGCTGTTCTGAGCTGTTATATGCAGCCCAACTGGGTCTGCCAACCGCGTAACTCCGTTGTTCCACCAGGCTACAAGCAGGCCAATATGGGTAAAATGGTAAAAACACATCACAAGAAACTAGGCGAGTGGCCCTCTAGAGCCTCCACTCGTTGGGGGCGGTAGCGCTCGATGGAGCTGGCGCTCGCCGCCTTTATCCCCCCTGGGCGAGTGCGGGCCTGACCTCCCCCACTCGCATGTTGCATGTCGAGCCTCCTGGGGCGAGTGCGAGCCGGCCTGCTCCACTCGCCCCTCAAACAGTTCACCTCACGTGGACAGGCCAGACTGCCGATCCTGGCCGATCTGGTTCATGTCGCCCACTGCTCGCCGAATATGGGGTTGTACAGACTTGTTTGGTTCTATGTCAGTTCATAGTCTTGGTAGGAAAGTCTACACATTTGCGGTTGTTGATGACATTTACAAATTTACTTGGGTTTCTTTTTAAGGAAAAGTCTGAAACTCATGATTACTTCAAGACATTAGTCAAATAAATACATAATGAATTGAACAGTTCTGTGGTTAGAATCAGAAATGATCATGGAACTGAGTTTCAATCTGAATGCATGATAAGGTTTTGTGAAGAACTTGTGATTCATCAAGAATTTTTCTCTCCAAGAACACCTTAGCAAAATGAGATTGCTGAGAGAAAGAATATAACTCTCATAGAAGCTCCAAGGATATTATTGAATGACACATCTCTCCCAGAGTATTTTTGGGTTGAGCCAGTAAACACTATTTGTCATGTTCTCAACATGGCTTCTATCACCAAGAGTCATAAAAAGACTCCTTATGAGATATTGAAGGGCAAAAAACAAAACCTTGCATATCTCAGAATTTTTGGGAGCAAATGTTATACACTCAACAATGAGAAATCTTATATAATTAAGTTTACTGTCAAGTCCTATGAAGGGATCTTTGTTGGGTACAACAATCATAGTAAGACTTATAGGAGTTATAACTTGACAAGTCAAGTTGTAGAGGAGTCAGTTAATGTAGTGTTTGATGAGTCAAATATGATTAACAATGAGCTGTCAAGCTCATATTCCAGTCCTTCATGCACAAAAGTGATGATGGATAAGCTAACTATTAAGGAGTTGAACCTATAGTTCAAGACAAAGATGAGAGTGTGTGCATTCCAGAGGAAACACATGGCTCATAGGAAGTGGATGATGTTCAACTAAATGGAGACTTTGAAGCATAGAATGTTGAAGGAAGATTGCCTCCAACAGTCAGATATTTGAAGGATCATACAGGCCACCAGATCATTAGTGATACAAGTCAAATTGTAGTGACAAGAAGCAGATGTATCAACACAGCAATGTACTCCAGTTTATTGTCACAAGTAGAGTCCAAGAAATTTGAAAAGGAAAACATGGATCAGTTCTGGATTGTAGCTATACAAGAGGAACTGAACCAGTTTAAGAGGTGTAAGGTCTAGAAGCTGATTCCTAGACTACAAGGACATAATGTTATTGGAACCAAGTGGATCTACAGGAATAATCTTGATGAAAATAGTATTATAACCAAGAACAAAGCTAGAATGGTAACCCAGGGGTACAGACAGGAAGAAGGTATTGACTTTGATCAAACATTTGCCCCTGTAGTAAGACTAGAAGCCATTAAATTATTCCTTGCATATGCTGCATACCAAGATTCCAGAGTCTACCAGATGGATGTGAAATCAGCCTTCCTGAATGGAGACTTGAAGGAAGAAGTCTATGTTGAACAACCTCCAGGTTTTATTGTTCCTAACAAATCGAATTTTTTTATAGACTTAGGAAAGCTTTATATGGGTTGAAACAAGCTCTTTGAGTATGGTATGAAACCCTATCTAGCTTCCTCATTGAGAATAAATTCTCAAGGGGGAAGATAGACAAGACCATATTTCTAAGGGATTTCAATGGCAAAATCATTCTAGTCTAGATATATGTTGATGATATTATCTTTGGATCTACTGATGACAACCTTTGCAGAAAGTTTGTAAAACTTATGTAAGAAAAGTTTGAGATGAGCTGTATGGGTAAACTTAAGTTCTTCCTGGGTTTATAAGTAAGACAGACTGACAATGGATTATTCATATCTCAGTTTAAGTTTACCAGAGAGTTGATTAAAAAATTTAGGATGGAGAATGCCTCCACCATGAAAACTCTTATGGGGTTAACTATATATTTAGACAAAGATGAGGCAGGGAAACCTGTTGATCAAACTTTGTATAGAAGGATAATTGAGTACCTTCTATACCTAACCGCTAGTAGGCCGGACATTATGTATGCTACATGTGTCTGTACTAGATATCAGACATACTCTAAAGAATCTCATTACTCTACTGCTAAAAGATTTTTGAGATATCTGAATGACACACCATATCTTGGTCTTTGGTACCCTAAGAATGAGGATTTTGAACTAATAAGCTTTTTAGATGCAGACTTTGCAGTCTGTAGAGAAGACAAAAAAAACACATCAGGCTCCTGTTAGTTTTTGGGAAAAAGGCTAGTGTCATGGAGTAGAAAGAAGCAAATAAGTGTTTCTATTTCTATTGTAGAGTCAGAATACATAGCTGTAGGGAGCTGCTATGCATAGTTGTTGTGGATCCAACATCAACTTCATGATTATAACATTCAACTAAATAAAAGCTCTTTATTTTGTAATTCTACTAATACAATCTTTATAGCTAGGAATCATGTCTCACATATCAGAACTAAATACATAGAGATTAGATATCACTTTATAAGAGAGCATATAGAATGTGAGGATATTAGTCTTCATTTTGTTCCAACAGACAAGCAAGTGGCTGAAATTTTCACCAAACCACTAGATGAGGCAAAGTTCAACACCTTCAAGTTTGAGTTGAGAATGTTGAACATGGTATAGCTTCAGTTACTCTTCATATTATTTTGCTGCCAGAAATACTTTATCTAGCAGGATGGAGTATAATGAATATAAAAAAGGTTGATATAAGTTGCTCTTGGTGAGGGGGAGCAAGTTCAGCATTAGTTGGTTATTTGTAATCAAAAATGGGGAGAAGATAACCAGAGATGGTCAGTTTCTCTCTAACTATTCTACAGAAGTCAAAATGGGAGAAGAAGCGGCAAAGCTCGGAGCTGCCAAATGGTATGCAAGTGGTGTTCCCATTGTGCAAACAAAAAAGAGCAGACCGAAAATTTGGAGTAATGTAGACTTTATTATCCAAAATAGGTATCTATTACAAAGGTATAGCCTCCCTTTTATAGAATGGAGGAGATGAGAGAGATTATAATTAAGCAATGTGAGACTAAATAGTTACATGTGTAAGCGGTTTAACATAAAAAACAAGTCGAACAGGCCGCACAGTTAGACGAATAGGCTAACCGCCCGGCCACTACAAGAGATAGGGAACAAGCCGCCATAGGAGACCACCAGACCGCCCGGTCTCTAAACGGCCTGAGACAAACTATCAGACTGCCAGGATAACCACAACAACAGTCCAGCCATCAAACCGCAGGAGAGAGACCGACAGACCGCGCGGTCTCTAAACCGCCAGAATCAGACCGCCAAACAGCCCGGTCTCCATACAATAACACTCCCCCTCAAGCTGGAGTATATATGTCGATCATGCCCAACTTGTCGCAAATGTGAAGAAAGGAGGCGGACACCGGCTTGGTGAAAATATCTATCAGTTCTTTATCGGAGGTGACGAATGAAGTACAAATTTATTTCTTCAAAATCTCTTCCCGAATAAAGTGGCAGTCGACTTCAATGTGTTTTGTTCTCTCATGGAAGACCGGATTTCTGGAGATGTATATAGTGGTCTTGTTGTCACAAAACATAAGTAGAGAATGATTGTAGACCTCTCCTAAGTCAAGCATGAGAGCTCGTAACCACTTTAGTTCACATGTGGTCGACGCCATACTTCGATATTCTGCTTCGGCGCTGGACCATTTTATGATCGTCTTTATCGACGATATTTTGGTGTACTCGCAGAGTGAGGAAGATCACTTCAAGCATCTTCATTTAATTTTGGAGACGCTAAGGAGGAATCAATTGTATGTCAGGTTCTCGAAGTGCGAGTTTTGGTTATCCTCAGTGGCGTTCCTCGGTCATATAGTGAGTGGAGAGGGTATTGCAGTGGGTCCGACGAAGATTGTTGCGATACGGGAGTGGCCTGAGCTTTCTACGGTAGCGCAAGTCCGGAGCATTCTGGGGCTTGCCGGCTATTATAGGCGCTTCGTAGAGAACTTCTCGCGGATAGCGTTACCTCTCACTACTTTGACGAGGAAGGAGCAGAAGTTCGTTTGGACGCCGGAGTGCGCGCGAGCTTTTGAGGAGTTGAAGTGTCGGTTGACCACGGCGCCTGTGCTGAGTTCGCCGAGTGGGACCGAAGGTTATGAGATTTATAGTAATGCTTCGGGCAGCGGTTTGGGTTGCGTGCTACTGCAACACAGAAGTGTAATATCTTATGACTCGAGACAGATAAAAGTGCACGAGAGGAATTATCTGGTCCATGACTTGGAGTTAGCGGCCGTGATTTTTGCCTTGAAGCTGTGGAGGCATTATTTGTACGGTGTGAATATTGATATCTACACTGATCACAAGAGCCTGAAGTATTTGATTGATCAGAAAGATCTGAATATGCAGCAGCGTAGATGGATGGAGTTCCTGGGGGACTATACATTCAAGATCCATTACGTGCCTGGTAAAGGTAATGCGGTTGCGGACACGTTGAGTCGCAGGGCCCCAGCTCAAGCCAATTGGCTATCGGTGCATGATGAGCGGTTGGTTCGGGAGTTGGAGGCGTTGGAGATTGTTTGTGTGGATAAGCAATCAAGTGCTGAAGCAGTATTGAATTGGACTGAAGTCCAATATGGCCTGGCTGATCGGATTCGGCAGGCTTTGGATATGGATGTCCATATGAAGCAGTTCATGGTAGAGGCTCTGGATGGGTCAAATTCCCAATTTGTTGTGGAGGACGGATTGCTTTGGAGAGACAGTCGTCTGTGCGTCCCAAGTGTGGGCAATTTGCGGGTGGAATTGTTGTACGAGGCACACCATACCAAGTACTTGATTCACCCGGGGAGCACGAAGATGTACCGCGATGTCAAGAAACTGTTTTGGTGGCCGGGTTTGAAGAAAGATGTGGCGCTCTACGTGGCAAAGTGTCAAACTTGCGCCTTGGTGAAGGCGGAATGCCAAAAGCCGGGAGGATTTCTTAAGTCCTTGCCTATTCCGGAGTGGAAATTCGACGACATCTCTATGGACTTTGTACACGGTTTGTCAAGGTCGCAAAAGGGGAACGACGCCATCTGGGTGGTCGTAGATCGGCTAACGAAGGTGTCACATTTTATTCCGCATAGGACGGATGATCCGGTGGAGAAGTTGACAAAACTGTATGTGGATAATATTGTACGGCTTCATGGTGTGCCCCGCAGCATCGTGAGTGACCGAGATGGGCGGTTCACGTCCAATGATTGGAGGCTAGTGCAACAAATGTTGGGAACAAAGTTGAAATTCAGCACAGTCTTCCATCCGCAAATAGATGGGCAGACCGAGAGGGTCAATAGAACTATGGAAGACATGCTCTGCATGTGTGTCTTGGACTTTAGAAAGCAATGGGAAGACCATCTCTATTTGATGGAGTTTGCGTACAACAATAGCTACCAAACGAGTATTCAAATGGCGCCCTTCGAGGCCCTATATGGTAGAAGATGTCGCACGCCGTTGTCTTGGCTAGAAACGGGTGAGTCAAGATTGTATAAGCGATTAGAAGTGGAGGATGCTACTTCGTTGGTGCGAACCATTCGGGAGAGGTTGCTTATCGCTCAGGACCGGCAAGCGAAGTACTATAATGCCAAGCACAGGAACGTGGAGTTCGCTGTGGGCGACTATGTGTACTTAAAGATCAAGCCGTTCAAGGGTGTCTCGCGGGTGCGGCGATTGAAAAAGCTAAGCCCGAGGTACCTTGGGCCGTTTGAGGTTTTGGAGCGGGTTGGTGAAACAGCCTATCGGTTGAAGCTCTCAGTGGAGCTTAGTGGTTTACATGATGTATTCCATATTTTGGTACTACGGAAGGCGGTGCAAGAGCCTTCGTAAGTGATAGCGGTTGATCAAGTGTCGGTGGATAGTGAGTTGACGACAAAAATCAAGCCCGTGCGGATTGAGGACTCGGAGGTCAAGCGTCTACGCAATAAAGAGATCAGGATGGTCAAGATCCGATGGGACAATTGCGGTCGAGAGGAGCTCTCTTGGGAACAAGAGCAGACCATGCTTGACGAGTATCTGGAGTTGTTCCGCTCAGGTACAATTTAATTTTGTACATGTCTTTCCTTTATATAATTTCGTGGACGAAATTTTTTTAAGAGGGGGAGAGTTGTAACGCCCCGAAACTCAAAAGAGCGACGAGAGACGTTTTGGGCCAGATTTGGAATCTGGCAGGAGGCACACGGCCCGGGACACGGGCGTGTCCCAGGGCGTGTCAGGCTGGAGTCGACGATTTTGGTCGAGAGGTCGACGATTTTGGAGTCGACGATCGTCGAGCAGAGAACACGGCCTGAGACACGGGCGTGTCTCAGGGCGTGTCGAGCCCGTGTCGACGATCGGCCCGGGGAGTCGACGAATTTCGCTCGACGATGTGTCGAGACATGGCACACGGCTTAGGGCACGGGCGTGTCCAAGGCCATGTCGTGTGGTCGACGAACTTCACTCGACGAAGTGCCGAGACCGTGAACACGGCCTGGAGCCCAGGCGTGTTCGAGAAGACACAGGTTAGGATACGGGCGTGTCCAATACCCGTGTGAGTCTCGGGTTGTTTTCGGGGCTGTGTCGATGGGGGCACACGGCCGACCACACGGCCGTGTCCATTGGAACACAGGCGTGTCATGTCGAACACGGGCGTGTTGGATGCACATGTGCTGTTCCAGGCACGTCGATTTTGACGGCGAATGGGGGACACGGCCCTGGACACGGGCGTTTCGCAGGCCGTGTTCGGCCCAGTTTTAATATTTCAGGCCCGAATCAAGGCCGTTCGTTTCTTTAATTTAGGATCCAACGGCTGGGGGTTATTCCTGATGGGATATACCCGAGATTGGACCCTTGAAACCCTCATTTCTTTTGAGTGGTTCTCTTTCTAAGTCAAGAGAGAGAGGAGAGCAAAGGAGGAAGAAGAAGCTTAGATCCGGCCATTGGAGGAGCTTCGAAGCTCCAAATCGCGAGCCGACTTCGAATCTACGGAGACAAAGATAGTGCGGTGCTTTTTATCCGCTTACTTTTCCATGGCGCCAAGGAAGAACGTTAGGGTAACGATTCTCTTCTTGAGCATGTGAAGCTCTCCTTCTTTTGCGTAGGAAGCCCGCTCTCGTGAGTTTGCGTTGAGTTTGAGGCGTTCCTACGGGTAGACATGAATAGTCCCCGTTGTGTAGAGTCCGTATTCGAGAACGAACATAGGCATGGTGTGTGAAGCCTACCCGGACATATTGGTCTGGATCGGTGATGTTGCATTGCATAAATGCCGGAGAAGACTCCGTGCGATTGTTTGTTTTTCGGGTTTTCTACGTGGTAGATTGCAACAGGGAGCCTTGAGGATTAACCAAAAGGTGCACCCGAAAAACTGGGCGGATGCGTGATCTTGCCAACTTGTGGGTCTGGGAGCCAACTTGTACATAACTGGGTTATGTAATATTGTACGTTCGATTCACGGGCTTCGGGGAAACTTAACTCATGCCGATGATATTAAAGTGTCGTGGCAAGTGAGCAACGGGTTGAGTGAAACCGTTCCTGCTTTATGTCGAGGGCATAGAGGTCGGGTCTTGTTGTCGATGATATTAAAGTGTCGTGACATCGACTGTTGATGACATTAAAGTGTCGTAACATCTGCCTAAAAGACCAAATTACTCATGAGAGATTGCCGTCATGGAGATGGTGGTGAGTCAGCGGCTTAGACTGCGATCACCGAGAATGTGCCCTGAGAGCACGGGGCATGTGGCCATGCATGCCAACGCCTGTGATGCAATGTATTTATATACTGCTTGGTTATGCTAATAAAAAGGCAGGGAAGGAGCATCGCCGCCCCGAGTTGGGGGTGAGATCGTTATAATTTGGTCAGCATTGCTGACCATTGCCTTTGTTTGCCACCGTGCGGTGGTTTGTTGCTTGCATGTGCTGCTGGACCAAGCGGTCAATAGCGGGCTAAAGCCCAAATTGCGAAGCCGGCCCTCGAAGGCCTAATTAGAGTGTTTACTGCTTTTATTCATGTATGACCGGCCTACGTGCCGTCGTTTGTAAATCATGTAATATTAAGTAAACAATTTTATAAGGACTTAAGGCCAGTACTTGTGTATGTACTACATTCCTATTTGGTATATTAGTGGACATTTATGCTCTTTGTGTTGGGTTCTTAATTGCAACTTATATAAACTGCTTCCGCTAGAATGCTCTGTGTATGACGTTGGATTGGTTGAATGGTTTCCATGAGTAACCACCCGGTCTGTCTGTGGTATATGGCGTCGGGCCACGGCCGGACCTACTGCTATATGCTATGCGACGGATAGGGGGTGTTACACCAAGGAGAGAAAGAGAGAAGGAAGAAAGAGAACCCAGGAGGGTTGAGGAAAGGAGGCAGGAAAGGCCTCGAAGGCAGGAAGAGAAAAGGTCGGCAGAAGCTCGGGAAGGAGGAAGGGAGGAAAGGCGATTCCAGTATCCAGAGAATCTCCCCCAATGGAGACAAGCGAGCCAGCAATATCAAGAAGAGAGGAGGAACGGAAATCGGCAGGAGGGAGGTCGAGGAAGAGGAAGAAGGGAGACAATGACCATCGCTCGCCAAGACAACAAGCGACGTCGGAGGGAGCAGCGAGCGATGCGCCGGGAGGCGACAATTCCTCTTTACTGTGATATTCATCGAGTTGAGGGACACAAGATCATGGTATGCCCCGAGTTTTGGGAAGCAAGGAGGAGGCCGGAGTCAGGAGCAGCGGAAAGAGAGAAACAGAGGCAGGAGACCCCGGTAGGGCAGGTGACATTTCAAGCTCCAACAAGAAGAAGGAATGAAGACCGAGTTGACCTTGGGACTCGCGGGGAAGTGTTACATGGCCCAAGAGGTGGGCATGTATGTGTGATCAATGGAGGGTCCGGGCTTGGAGCTTCCCGCAAGGGAAGCCTTCACCAGATCTATCGGAGGAACGTCGCTTCGACGTCACAGAACCCGCCGCCGTTGGAGTAGATCACCTTTTCGGAGGAAGATATGCTGGGGAATGAGAACCCCTTCTATGACGTCCTGGTGATTCAAGCTGCCATCGAGGACTTCACCGTCGACCGAATCCTCGCGGATAACGGGAGTTCGATGAATGTCATCTTCAAAAGAACCTTCGTCGGGCTTCAGGTGGAAGCGTCACGGGTCCAAGCTGCCGATGGACCGCTCTTTGGATTCTCAGGAGAGAAGAAAGAGGTTAAGGGAGTAGTGGAGCTACTGGTTACACTTGGTGGGACGTCGATCCGATGCCGCTTCATCATCGTCGACGCGCCGAGCGGTTACAACGCCATCTTCGGGCGGTCTCTTATCAACTACTTCAGGGCCGTTCCGTCGTCTTATCACCAGTGCCTGAATTACTGCCGCGGAGAGGTGCAGATCAGGATCAGGGGAGATCCTAAGGCGTCCAGGGAGTGTTACTTGAATGTCGTCAGCACCATCAGCTGGATGGGTGACGCGGAGAAGCTGGAGGAGTTGCTGGAGAAGGAGAAAGGGTTGTGTGATGCTGAGGAGCTGGAGGAGATAGAAGTGATCTCTCGAGGAGGAGAACCGGGACTGTTGAAGGTAGGAGGATCCTTGCCGCTTAGGGGGAAGATGGAGATGGCCGCTTGCCTGCAGGACAACGTTGATGTCTTTGCCTGGAGCGCCGCCGAGATGCCAGGGGTGGACGCCGATGTTGCTTGTCATCGCCTCAACCTGGATCCCGCGGCGGCTCCAGTTCGAGAAAAGCAGAGGAAGAGCGTCGCCATATTAGCTGAGCCGATCAGGGAAGAGGCGGAGAAGCTGCTGAAGGCAGGGTTTGTATCGGAGATCCAGTATCCAGGCTGGGTCTCCAATGTTGTAATGGTGAAAAAGACTGTAGGGGGCTGACCTTCATGTATTGATTTTTCAATGTTGAATAAAGCTTGCCCGAAGGATTGCTACCCCTTGTCTCAAATCGACGCGCTGGTTGATTCCATCGTCGGGTTTCCTGTGATGAGTTTTCTTGATGCCTTTTCAGGATATCACCAGATCCGGATGCATCCCCACGACTGTCGGGACATCTCCTTCATAACCAGTGACGGCTGCTACAGCTACAAGATGATGCCCTTCGGGCTCAAGACTGCAGACGCCACTTACCAGAGGATGATGGATAAAATCTTCAAGGGGCAGAAGGGGCGGAACTTGGAGGTTTATGTGGATGACCTCCTCGTTAAGAGCAAGAGCGTCGCAGAGCACATAACAGATCTGGTGGAGACTTTTGTCACCCTGAGGAAGTACAAGATGCGACTCAATCCGGCCAAGTGCGTCTTCAGTGCAGGAAGAGGGAAGTTTCTAGATCATCTCCTTACTCCCAGGGGGTGGAACCTAATCCAGACAAGGTGAAGGTCATTCTGGAGATGGCATCGCCAAGGGATCCTAAGGAAGTTCAAAGGCTGACTGGAAGGCTGGCAGGCCTCAGCCGTTTTTTGTTCAAGGCAGGGGAGAAGTGCTCTCAGTTCTTCAAGACCCTTCGGGGAACCTAATCCAGACAAGGTGAAGGTCTCATTGTCGTTTGCATATGTGACATGAGTTGGTCCGATGGAGAATCCCAATGATAATAAATTTTGTAATTCACATGCTGATGTTCACTGACAAGAGCAGATATTTCATGGATGCGAGTATGTGATGATGAGAATCTACGTTGTGAGGCTCCTTACGAGGCTTGCTAAAAGCCTGAGCGTTAGATCAAACCTAGTAAAAATAATCTGGTACATATACCTACTTTATACTGGTGCGCGACCAGATCGGATCGTACACTCCTCAAGATACGATCACTTTTGAATATGATTTGAGAAATACAACCATATTTTGCGGAAAATGATTACGGATTCGTGAAACCTATGGGTTTTTTTGGTCCCGCTAAAAGACCTTTAATTGTAGTCTCTTTCATGCGAAATTTTTGCATCCGGAGTTCGGACTCCGGATTCCTTCTTTCCGGAGTAAGGAAATAGGTTCACCAATCACCAAATTCTTTTAATTTTTGATTAACCACCTTCACCTCTTCCGCACCACAAACTGATAGGACTCCGGGACCGAAATTTAGAGACTGGCTCCGTACCTAAAAATCTCTCCTCTTTCCTTCGTCAATCGCCACTCTCCGAGAAACTAAAAATATCGTCTCTATCCTCTAATCCTTCCGACCTCCGACGCTTCCGGCGGCATTTCTCCGATGTCCTCCTCGCGACAACCATCTCTTCCTTATCTACGGGCTCGCTCGACCCAGAGCTCCAAGTCGATCCCCACCCTCTGGAAATCACCCTCTTCCCGCAGATCGAGCTGTTTTGTGCTTCTGTAGTTACTCCGGAAACCCCTCTGTGTTTACTTCAGCTCTCGATGAAGATTCTTCCGTAGATTCTGCTTACAACGCTGTAAAATCTCTGGTTCCGAGGATCACTACATCCGGTAACTAGTCTAGTCTCGAAGTTAGGGTTTCGTGTTTTGGCCAGCGGATTGCATCATGATGGACACCGCCAAATTCACCGGAGTGTCAGCCGGCGGCGGGATAAACTTTTACGACATGGGGTTCTACCGAAAGCTCGGCGAGGGCTCCAACATGTCGGTGGACAGCATCCAGACGAGCGTTAGTGGCGGGTCGGTGGAGATGTCGGCGGAGAACAGCAGCGTCGGTTCCAGCGGCTCGCAGACTGGAATCCTTCACCACAGCGGCGGCGTACGGAAGAATACCACTGTCGCCGGCAGCTCGGTTGGCCATAGCATATTCCGTCCAGGCAGGGTTACCCATCCCCTAAACCACGATGCCCTAGCTCAGGCTCTGATTGACCCCGGCTTCCCTGCCCAAGGACTAGAAAACTACGACGAGTGGACTCTCGATCTCAGGAAGCTCAGCATGGGCCAGCCCTTCGCACAGGGGGCCTTCGGGAAGCTCTACAGGGGAACCTACAACGGCGAAGATGTAGCCATAAAGCTCTTAGAGAGGCCGGAGAATGATCTTGAGAGAGGGCAGCTGATGGAGCAGCAATTTGCGCAGGAGGTCATGATGCTTGCCACGCTGAAACATGCCAATATCGTTAGATTCATAGGGGCTTGCAGGAAGAAGATGGTTTGGTGCATTGTCACTGAGTATGCCAAGGGCGGATCTGTACGTCAGTTTCTGATGCGGCGACGGAACCGATCAATGCCGCTGAGGATTGCCGTGAGACAGGCTCTGGATGTTGCCCGGGGAATGGCGTATGTTCATGGTTTGGGTTTCATCCACCGGGACTTGAAGTCCGACAATCTTCTCATCTGCGGGGATAAGTTCATCAAGATTGCTGATTTCGGGGTGGCTCGCATTGAAGTGCAGACAGAGGGGATGACGCCCGAGACCGGAACCTACCGTTGGATGGCTCCGTGAGTATTGTTTTGTTTTCAAAACATTCTATATAAATTGCTTCATGAAAATACTGGCCCTTAAATTTTATTTTCAGATTTATCATTTATATATGAATTATGACTTACCAATTACAACTTGATTATATGTTTAGTTGGTAATGTTCTGATTCTTGTGATGGGCATCAAGCCTTCCCCAACTGAATTCTGTAATATTTCTATCTTTCAGCTGATTTTATGTTTTAATTGCACCACCTGAATTCTACAAGTTTCTCCATATCCTAGCTTAAACAAAAAAAAAGAGAAATTATTGGTTATGTTGAGCGCATGTGATGCAGAGCAAAGAGAAGGACCGGCAGTGGAGGACGAGTTTTGGGGCCGTTCGGAGTCAGTTGGTGACTTTCCATATATGACCTTCCCGGATCGACGATCGAACTCCGCAGATGCGTCCGGATTCGCGTTGCAAATCGATTTCATATATTAGTTCATTATGTTTGTATTATTTTTGATGTATTCTGGTGGCCCCACCTCCAGCCAATCATAGCCGTTGATGGTGGGATGCCCTAGCCTTCTTTTATTCTAAATAGATCATGTAGGAGATGATTATGGGGATTGCAAAATTTGGAGAAAGGTTTTCCCTAATTCCCGTGATCCCGTCATTGTGCCAACTCCGTGAAATCGTAGGTGACAACTCCTAGGCTTGTATCTTCTTCCCCAAGGTAACCCAAAATCATAAACTTTATTTTCCCTCCTCCAAACCCCCTTTCAGCCGCCCAAACAACCCCAAAATAGCCCACAGTTTGGCAGTCCAGAATTCATTCCAAGGAATCCTCTTTTATGTACTGTGTGATGACATTAACTATTCCAACCCTATAGTTTATACCCCCTTATTTCACCGCCGACCAGCAGCAATTCCGCCGCCTACAGCCATAAACAACCACCTCCAGGACACCCCTCTGTTGTTCGCCTCCCACACCCCCACTACCCCCTCTGCCGCCCGCTCCCCCTCTCCCCAAAGCCACCACCGACTACTCCCTTCCTCCCAAGCCATGCCGCCCCTCCCTTGACCTCCAGCAGCCCGCCACCTCTCACTCGGCCATCGGTTTTTGGCCCCAGCCCTCCCCTTCGGTGGATCCACTCCCCACAGCCACCCCTTCTAAAATCAGTCCAGATATGGAAATTTCAGCCTAGATCCGATCTCAAATTATCGAATCTACCCTTTCCCGCCCGGATCTATCGATACGTGGCCGGATCTATACATTTCCGGTCCGATTCCACCCTCCACCGCCGAGGACAGCCACACACATCGTTTTCCATGCCGCCGGTTCCACCTCGGATCGTTGCACACGCATCTCCTACTTCAAATTCTTCAGTGCCTTGGTCACCCACTAGTTGATGAGGTTTCGTTGTATTGATTTATCATTTTCAGCATTTATTTATTGGGTTGGACATTTTATATTTGCTTGGTGAAATATTATCGCAAAATTTTGTTTTAGATTATTATTGTGATTTGCAGGATTTATTCGCCGCGCGCTCTTGCTTTAGCTCTCCACGCGGAGGAAAGGCTAAGGTTGCTCTTCCTTAGTAAATTATTTTGTCTTACTGTGAATTAACTGTGTGGGATGATATTATTTATTATTTAATTGTGATTCAATCGTCAGATTTGCATGACATATAGGGTTAGGTCATCGTTAATCCGCCACCTATAGAATTCGCTCTGCGTCGGCATGCTACATGAACAAGCGTAAAACGATATGCAGAATGACAATGTATATGTTGTTTTCACAACATATGCAATGCTAAAGCACGTATACATTTACAATGTGTAGTATTGTGCACTCCATGATGCATTGTATACACTATGAAACATCATATACATTGCTTCACATCCTATAATTTACAATGTATACATTGTATCTTATGCCGAGCACATGCATCGTTGCATGCACTCAGCGTCCGTAATAATTTTTTCAAAACAAAAAATGGTAACTATGATGTCTTTCCTTTAGAAGTGGCTCTATTCTTCATGCTTCTTAGTTTGGATTTTCTTCCCCGCCATAGTATTGTTGTGCAATATTAATGTATTTTTCATTTAGGTTCGAGTATAATGTTGAATGAAATAAGGAAGAGTAAGATTTGTTTTGCAACAGGTAGGGTTGTGTTTGATTGTGTTGTCAATGTTTTTAAACACAGTTTCTTATGTTATAAACAAAATTTGGTAGCTTTTTTTGGCTGCATTAAACAATATAGGATTTGATGTTTTCACTTATTTCCCTTTCGCTTCTCTTCGAGAATATGTAAAGACCTGCTGCATCATTCGTTCCCTTACTCTTTGTCAACAATGTTTTTGCCTTTCTGTAGCATGTATATGGACCTCACATCATTGGTCTTGTTCCATATTTTTGGAAATTAAAGGCAATAAATATCTAAACATATTTTGTTCTAAGCACAAAAAGGAACTTACATAACAGATAGAACACTATCAAACATGATCCTAGGTTTCTGATATAGTGGAAAATATATGGCCTGTACGTAAGATTTATGCATGTTTGGCTGAGCATTTTGAAAGTTATCAAGATATGTAATACTGCACCAGTTTTAACTTTCTTTGGCTACATAATTATGTTTGGCGATGGACAGCCAATTAGTTTACATAATTTGTTATTGAACGGGTAATATAAATGCCAGGCCGCCACAAATTTGATATCTTTTCTATCATATTTTATATATTTATTATTGTGAAAATGAATGGTTTAAGTCTCGCTTTTCCTTTATTATGCAAGTACGGCTAACATAATAGCTGAATTTCTCTAGTATTGATTGGTAGACATTTTCTTTGGCCTTCAAATATCTTATTCATGTCTGTTTTTTGGTTTTCATTTCTTTTTCTCAGGGTAGAAAGTGTTTGGAAATCTCTAAACTCTTATGTGATCTGCTTCATCTTGTGATGAACTTGAATATTTGAATGTTTCTATGTTACGGGCCCAAGTGTAGCGGGTGTATTCAGTCAAGTGGACCCCTTCGTCATAATTTATGGAGCACGTATACGAAAGTCGCCGTGGTCATGGACACATTCACTCAAGTGGCCCCCCTCGTCATAATTTATGGAACGCGCATAAAGCCGCATTTGGAAGCCGAGCGCGCATATGAAAATTAATATTAATCAATTAAGTATTTTGTATTTCCTTGTTTGATTTTTTTTCCTTGTTTGGTTTCCCTCCCTCATTTATATAAGGGGGAGGGATTTATGTGTGATGACATGATGGATGTATGAAAGATTTTAGGGTTACTTCCTAAGTTCCTCTCTTATTCTTCCTCTCTTCTTCTCGCTCACCACCGCCGGATCCTTCTCTTGCCGGATTCCTCCTGGGAAAATATTTAGATCTAACAATTAGTTCGACCTGCATCACCACCCGCCAACTTGCCGTCGGCGCTCGTGTTTGTGCGCATCAGCCCTGCTGTTTGTATCGAACCCTAATTAGTGCGTATTTTCTGTTCGGTAAATCGCACTGATCCCGCGAGACGCGATTCCGCCGCTCTGCGATCCCGCGTCCAGATTCCGCCGCTCCCGTGTCCAGATCTCGTCGCTACCAGGCCGCCGTCCGTTCCGCATCGTTACTCAGTGCGTTCCACCGCCTGCTTCCTCTCGATCGCGACCGTTCCGCAAGCCGTCGTTCGGCAACAGAAAGCCGCAAGCCCCGATTTCCACGCCTATTCCGAGCGTTGATTTGGTGCCGCTTGCCGACGCGCCATCTTCGCCATCCACGACTCGCGGAGGAATCCTGATTCGTCGGGAACGTGCCACCTGCCAGACAGACATCTCCGCCATTCACAACAACGTCGATTCGCCTTCTAGCACCATCGCTCGATCCGTCGCGCGATTCGTCGCTTCCGTCGCATGGCTTCCGCCTATCGCCCAGATCCGCCGGTTCTGCCCCACGATCAAATGGAGGAGTCTATGTCCGCCAATTTTCACCATATCAGCTGGCTTGCCATGCCGCCTCTGGCATCACCAACAACATCTCCATTCTACATCCTTAGCACAATGGTCGCCACCCAATCAGCTGCTTCTGGGTCGCTGTTCTTGCCGTTGCCGAACACCAGCCCCCGACTAGATTTCGCTGCCCTAGCCACACAAATCCAGACCACATGCGCCTCTCTCCATGCCAAAGTCGATCATCCTGTCGCCTTCGACGAATGGACCTCCGCAACCTCCCACGAGGCTCTTTGCCCTAAGCCGTCCACACTACAGCTGCCTCCTGCACCATGCAAGAGGTATCTTGCCAGGCCGTCCCCAACATTCCTCTACGACACCAACCAACCCTTCCGCTCCCCAGTCGATCCTCCCGTCGAAAGTGCACCGGCCACTGACGTGCCACATCTCTCCACGGTGGTCGTACCTCCACCACTTTCGCTCCTTGGTCACCCGCTCTACCGACTCCTTTGGTCATCTCATTGCCTCCTCTCTCGGCTCTTGCTCCGTCGGTCCCTGCCTTGCCGCTTCCACCGGACGCATCGCCGAGTCTTCTGCCGCCACGTGCCTCGCTATTCCCGACGGATCCGTTCCTGCTGCCGGCCGTCGCGCCTCCAACATCCTTGTGGTTGCTGCTCACCACCGCTCCACCGACCTTGCGGAAGCCATTACTTCTGCTGCCCGTTTTTCCGATGGCGCCGCTGCTACTCGCCAACACTGTCGTTGCTGCTACGCGCTACCTGGCCTTGTTCTGGCGGGTGGTCAAGGTACCAGATGATTTGGCCACCCGCTTGGTACACGAGCTTGAGGGCAAGCTCGTTTTGAAGGATGGATGGAGTGTTACGGGCTTAAGGGTCCCAGACGCATTCACTCAAGTGGACCCCCCTCGTCATAATTTATAAAGCGCGCATATGGAAGTCGTCGTGGTCGTTGGCACATTCACTCAAGTGGACCTCCCTCGTCATAATTTATGGTGTGCGCATAAAGCCGCATATGGAAGCCACTATGGAGCGCACATATAAATATTAATAAATATTTATCAATTAAATATTTTGTATTTCCTTTTTTGATTGTTTTTCCTTGTTTGGTTGTCCTCCCTCATCTATATGAGGGGAAGGGTTTATGTGCGATGACATGGTGGATGTATGAAAGATTTTAGGGCTACTCTCTAAGTTCTTCTCTTATTCTTTCTCTCTTCTTCTCGCTCACCACTGCCGGCTCCTTCTCTTGTCGGATTTCTCGTGGGAAAATATTTAGATCGTAACATTCTACCTCATCTTAAATTCTCAATATGTACTATTTAGTGGAGTAGACATCTTACATTTCATTTTTCCTTAATATGATAAATTTTGATTTTTTATTGTTCATTTGAATATCAACAAACCAATTTTCAGAACATTCAAACTTTTTCTTTCACATAAGTTTAATAGTTGATGCGCACCTTATTTTCTAGCACTTATTTATTTATCAATGAATCTTAAATATTTAGAATTAACAGTTAACAAAACCATGCAACACCTGAGGATGTAGATTCAATGATTCCAGAGCTATTTTAAATTATTTATTGCATGTCTTGCGCTATGCTAGTTATTTTTGTTACATGTCTTAATTAGGTGTCTTGTTAAGTATCTAAATTAGATCTATTTAAATTAGTTAGAAGAAATAAGTGCTAGGTAATAAATACTTGGAAAAGGTAATAAAAAATATATTTATTTATAATTAAGTGGGAATTTAAATTCGCAACTCCTGTTTTAATTTTTATGTGTGAATAATTTTGTAACTAGTTTAATTTTTGGGGACAAAAAAGGGCGTGTTATATTTATATGTCCTTGGAATGATATGCACCCATCTGTCCAACACCGATTTTGATTTCCTAGGGTTCGTTCTAGCAATGAATCTAGCCACTTTTATTGTAGACACCAACACTCGAATTTGACTCTTCCAATTTAACTGCCATTGATGAGAACACGCTGATCATGATAGCTCCTAAGTCAGACACACACATTTAACACCACCTGTACTGTTGGCGATTTCTTCCTGCTACCCATTGGCGGATCTAGGAATGTTAATGGGGGATATCAACTTCCTCCAACAAAAAAATAATTTGAACGTCTCCATATTACCAGAGCCGTTTCTTCCTCATCCGGCCTCCGTTTTTGACATATAAGTAGTCAAAATTCATTGCCTGAAAGGAATCTAAATTCATTAACCATTTTGCAAAATTCTTGGGGGAGGCCCGGGCCCCAACCCGCTCCCCCCCCCCTCCTAGATCCCCTCCTGCTACCACCACAAAAGCCACCGATCTCATATAGTAATCAAAGGCATATGTTGCACCATCGTAACAAATGTTATGTTGGTACTCTAACCGCGCAACCCTGTGATGATCTTCCATCATTTGTGACAGACAGATCAACTCCATCAAGTAGATCTATAAAGGCTCGCAACCCCCATCCTTTTCGGCACGTCAACGACACATGTAGCTGATCTATTATTGTTTCGCTCTGATTTCCCCATGGATAATAGAATCAATCGATTTCCAACTTCATGCATAGTGCCTGTCACCATATATTGCTTATCGCGCTCTCCCCTATTCGTATCAGTTTTCCCACTTTCCTATATTGATGACTCCACAATTCTTCCCCACCAAAAAAATATGGCTTTAGACATGTACCACCTATGTTGCACTCTTGTGTGCCTCAGTGCTTTCGTTCTTCTGCCCACTGAATCATCTCTTCTTTCTATCTCATCGGGAAGAACCACATAATTTTTTTCCTCCAATGTCAAAGATTCCAAGCATTTATGGCAAAATCAATCGAGCTATTAAAGAAAAGTGAGGAATTGGACAATTTTGGGCAAAAAAATAATCTTCTAGAAACGGCTCCTAGAGTTTGAGGTGCATCAACTGATGACATGAGCCAACTGTCAACAACTACAATTACCCTAAGCTCTCTTCCAATGTAATTGCTCCATCATCGATCCCTACTAAATCACTCCTGCAGGCACTCCCTCATTTTACCATTTGACGGGCCACTCTCCAGTCATCGTTCCTTTTGTCCATACCTGGCATGCATTTCCACTAAAAAGCTCTGAGGTTATCAACCATTGGGTACAATATCCATTGACCCGCATTGTTCTCATCCAGACGGTCCAACTTCAATCTCTCATTTCACAACATCATTCACCAGGCCGTTAAGCTCACCACCACCAGTTTCCACCCCTGTTGCTCCTTTGCAAAAGCGTTGAATAGCCCTCAATAGTCTCCTTTTCGACTCCCACTAGAGCGAAGAAAGTTGTTTATTTTGTGGCGATGCCTTGACATCAGGGCATTGCTACAAAGAGCTCAATGATCCAACCATCAGAGTTTTTTTTTTGAGCTTGAGGACGATCTCAAATTGAGGTCTTGAGCTTGAGGACGATCTCAAATAGAGGGGATGGTAAAATGTTATAGATCATTTAGTTGATTAGGATATTACATTTCGTATCTTATGCTAGATGTTTTCATTACCTGCCTTATTCTAGTGAAAAGTGTCTTTAGTTAGAGTTAATTAGGAGTTTTCATTATGCAAGCTTGTCTTTTAATTTGCTTAAATGCAAAGATGTGTATTGTATTTATACGCCCCATGGGATTTTGGTATGATAATCAAGAAATTAGTCTCATCTTTCCCTTTTAGTTTTCTTCTTAGCTCAGATAGGGTTTGAACACCCCCCCCCCCCCCCCCCCCCCCGAGCTCCCTCTTTAAGGCTTCATTTGGTTAAGCGGTGGCGGTTGTAAAAGTAGTTGCTGTAAAAATAGGTTTGTAAAGGGAGCTGTTGGAAACTGGATGCTGCAAACGGAGTTCTGTTTGGCTAGTCTGCGTTTGCAGAACTGTTCGAAACAGAGAACTGTTTGACAAAACTGCGGTGGCGTTTTGAGATTTTTTTTAAAACAAAATTGGTTTAAATTTTTAAAAATTCTGTGTGTAATATACTCTAACAGACTGCTAAGTTAAAACATATAAAGGTACTCCAAATACTCCAACATACTGTTAAACATTAAAATTTTGCAAACCCGAAATACAACATCTTTCTATGCGGAAACAACAAACACGTTCAAGCTCTGAGCAGCTGATCGGCAATGGAGTCACGCAACGCCACCATCTCATCGACCCCTACTCTAATGCCTCTAACATGGTCTCCACTTGAGGATTCGTTTATCTGTCCTGTTCTTCTTTGAAGGCCCGCCGGGTAAATAAATTGCTCGTCTTCATCGCAAGCACAAAAATGAGTGTCTGAGCGAGATGGATGCCTGCGAATGTAGTTATGCAATGTCATTGTTGCAATCACAACGTCTCGTTGCTTTGCCAAATTGTATGGCGGCATATCCCTTAGTATCTTCCACTTTTTTTTCAATACGCCGAATGAACGTTCTATAACACTGCGCAACGACGAGTGAGCCTGGTTGAAAATTTCCCGGCGCCCTTGTATGGGTCTATTACCCCTTCTAAAATCTGGCAAATGGTATCGCGTGCCTGAATATGGTTTTAGAAAACCACGTTGTAGTGGATATCCGGCATCTACTACATAATATTTGCCTGCAAAATTATATATTTCAAGGTAAGTATGACTAAAATGTTGTTCAATACTTTCTATTACAAAGAGATTTATGCTACAAATCACTCACCAGGTGGTGGGTACGGGAAATTATAACTGGGGTTCATAAGAGCATGCTGAAAAATACGGCTGTCATGAGTAGAACCCTCCCATCCAGCTAATGCAAAAGTGTAGCACATGTTGAAATCACAAACCGCCATGACATTCTGCGTTGTTGTGCCATGGCGACCAATATAAGAAACTTGTTGATCTGCAGGAACTCGAGCATCCACATGTGTTCCATCAATAGCTCCTATGCAGTCTTTAAAAAATGGCATGTACCGAGCGTCATTTGAAATTTGCGGGGGAATATCATTGAAATGTGGATCGACAGGCCTAATAACATCAGAAGATAGTCTTTTAATTGCATTTATACCCCTTGCGAAGAATTTGCTAATAGTTTCCGTAGAATGTTGAAATCTTTCACTTGCTATTTGCATCGATAAATTGTGGCCCAAAATCTGCAAAGTAATTGCAAGCACCTCACGTGGGAGAGTCCTCCTGGATCCTTGCAAGCCATACTGTTGTGTGAGGAGTGTCAGCAAATCAATAAAGATTACCTTCGACATTCTAAAGGCGCTGAAAAATCTGTGAGGATGTCCATCCAAAAGTTCACCAATCCATCTAGCTCCGGTTTGGCTTGATGTCATACAAGGTGTACTAGACGGTCCACCTTCCGAGGGTACCATCATTGGCACTAAAAACTGTCGTGCACCGATCGCTCTACTACGATAAAACAAATCAGCCGCCTGCTGCTGAGTCTCCTCATTCGAACTGTCACTGTGATCCGGGCTCGTCATTGAAAATCTGTGGTAAATACATTATATGTTATTTTTTACACCTTGTGAGACAGTATAATAAACAAACATAATATTTAAACAAATACACACAAACATAATATTAAACAAATACACACATCACATCACATAAATAGTTTGTGTCCAGCAATAAGTGCACCAAAAAAACAAAGCGTACTACAACATATGAAATAAACAAACAGACATATCACATCACAGAAATGCAACTACTGCAAGTTTTTGGCATAACAAGCTTGCAGCCATGTGAGACGCCGATCTTTCCGCATGCTCATAAATGTCTCTCGATTCTGTTTCTGTCTCAGAAAGATGATGCAGTAGTGGTAGAAGTCCACATTTGACTCATCCATAACCTCTGTCATAGTTTCCAGCTCTGAAATAGTCTCAGGAATGGTGTACAGTGATGAAGATATCTGTAGGCGAGGCGGCTCCTGCATGCAACGCCCAATAATGCGCGATGTCTCGACTAACTCATCCATTGCTGAACTCCTTGTCTTCTTTGCTGAAATCTTAGTACTTTTCCCCTTAGCTGATCTTTTTTGTTTAGCTGCAGTATCCTCAGTTTCGTTGATGTCCTGAGTGCCATGGTCAGGAGACCCATCATGTTCGTCGATTGACTCATGCTCAAAGATTCTTGAATTTGGAGCCCAAGCAAGATCACCTTTTGCAACAACCTGGCTGAACATCATATGCAACTTATCCTCCAACTCAGGTGAAATACCGGCAAACTGAAATTTCCTTGCAGACGGAATAACCTGCAATGAAACACATAATGTGATACCACACAGTTTCATACATTATAAAAAATTATAATTTTTTTTAAAAAAAAATCATATCTTGAGACGTTCTTTCCACCAATCTTCTGAAGCAAGAATTGTTTTGCGAATAGGATCCCACCCTAGCCCGGTCTCACGACCCTTAAGCTCCCGCCATAACTTCCAATCTTTTTTCAGCTGATCCCACTTGTTCTTCATTTGAGTTCGATCATATGCCTTCCCCGTGCGAGCATGGAAATTTGTTGTCAGGTTAATCCAACCATCCCGACTAAAGTGTGTAGTTGGGCGATTACCCAACTCAATTTCTTTCAAACACAGATCACAAAAAATTAATACATCATTGGCCTCCCAATTAGCACTTACACCACCATCTTTATGTTTACCCATTTACCTATAATAAAATCTACACATATTAGCCTGGGCACACAATTACATTCACGCCAACAAAAACACATTACACACACACACACACACACACACACACATATTCACACATACAATCAACACATTCACCAAAAAATGAGCACATACACACACATCACATATTCACCCAAAAATAAACACACACACACACACACATCACAAACATGCACACACACACACACACATTCACACATACAATCAACACATTCACCAAAAAATCTCAACAAAATTCTATAATAATCACCACGAACACAAAAACACACAAACACAGTGCCACAAGAACATTTCCTAAAATAAACAGCAGACACACATCACACACACACACACGCACACAGTCCAGCAAACACACACAAACACTCCAGCACACACACATTCCAGCACACACACACACTCCAGCACACACCCACACACACTCCAGCACACACACACACTCCAGCACACACACACACACAGTCCAGCAAACACACGCACACAGTCCCACAAACACACACACACACTCCAGCACACACACACAGTCCAGCACACACACACACACACACTCCAGCACACACACACACACTCCAGCAAACACACGCACACAGTCCAGCACACACACACAGTCCAGCACACACACACACACACACACTCCAGCACACACACACACACTCCAGCACACACACATCACACACACACACTCAAGCGCACACACACACACAAGCACACACACACACACACACACACACACACTCCAGCACACACACACACACACTCCAGCACACACACACACACAGTCCAGCAAACACACGCACACAGTCCAGCAAACACACACATACACTCCAGCACACACACACACACACTCCAGCACACACACACACACTCCAGCACACACACACACACATAGTCCAGCAAACACACGCACACAGTCCCACAAACACACACACACACTCCAGCACACACACACAGTCCAGCACACACACACACACACACTCCAGCACACACACACACACTCCAGCAAACACACGCACACAGTCCAGCAAACAAACACACACAGTCCAGCACACACACAGAGTCCAGCACACACACACTCACACACACACTCCAGCACACTCACACACTCCAGCAAAAAACAACACACACACTCCCTAAACAAACACACAACACTCACACACACATCACTCACACACACACTCCAGCAAACACACACACAGATTACACACACATGAGCACACATACATTTCCTAAACAAACACACACAACACTCCATAAACAAACACACAACAACACACATCAGCACACACAAATGAAGAAATCCAAACACATATTCACACACATCAGCACACACAAATGAAGAAGTCCAAACACATACTCACACCTACGGACAGCAGCACACACACATCATCACAGACAGCAACACAGAAACAGAACTCACACACACACAGACAACAACACACACAAACATCTGCAGCACACACTCATCAACACACAGCAGCAGGACACACACTCACAGCAGCACTGTATATACTTGCTAAAATAAATGGAGGGGAATGAGAAGGTATACCTGCTGTTACTGGCAATTGCTCCACACCAACAGAAATGGCAGATCTGCACAGTGCAAGGAAATGGGTTGGGGAAATGGATATAACATTTTAGAAATTGCAAGAGGGAGAATAGTGTGGCCGGAGAAGCTGACCTGCGTTTTCCGGCCAAGATGTCGGAGAAGAGGACCTGTGCTCTTCTTTGCCGGAGAGAAATACTGACGGGAGAAGCTTTCCGAAGGTGGTGCGACAGTATGATCGAAGAACGCGGTTACTGCTCAGTTGATCGCCACCGGATCCGACTGCGATCGCAGTTGGGGAGAAGAAGCGCCGGTGCCGGATCGATCCGCAGGAAGAGCACTGTCGCCGATCGAAGAGCGCCTGTCGCCGATGCCGGATCGATCGTGCCGGTTGATCGCAAGCGCTGCGGCGCTGTCGAGATGTTTGGTCGCCGATCGATCCTGCAGAAGCCCTAAACGCGAGGAAAAGGAGGAGCAGCCCACGGTTTCGGCACGCTGATTTTTCAAGCCGCGGGATTTCAGCTGCGGGTGGAAAGGATTGCGCGTAAACAAATGGAGACGGACGAAAACGTGCGTTTGTAATAAACGGAGACACGCGAAAACGTTAAAACAAATGGGCCCTAAGGCTCCAGTTATCCTCTCCATCTTCAACTAGTTATGATCCTCCATCTCCAGCTGTTTGAATCCGGTTCTCTTTTGTAATTACAGAGCATGTGCTTCGGAACTAATAATATGTAACATTTTTATTCAGGGACAACTATGTTTTAAATCTCTTGACTTTTGATTTTATACCACTTACAATTAGGAAATCTCTTTCGGTGGACTTCTTACTTATAGTTGGAAGTCTCTTTCTTTTAAGTGTTATAATGTGTGTAATATTTATAAAGAATCAAGTGAATTCACTGTCATCTTCATAAGTTTGTTCGAGTTTTGGACACAAGCCATGCAATTTGGTGGAGGAATTTAGAGGTTTATTAACATCTTTATTAATTTGTTTTTTGATCATGTCCACCTCTATAATTACTAAAGTCAAATTTGTGTGATTTAAGGCAGCATGAGTATGATATTAGCGCAATATTCCAGCTGTGTTTTGAAGCTTTAACTCATTACTTTATTGAGATAGTTTATGGCTTTATTTATTAAATTGATTTTAAATTTTCTTGCTAAGAATGATGCCTACTTGCTCTCTAAATTGTATTAGCTCAATTATTAATCCTATAAATTTCCATGCATAAATTGCGGGCACAAAGCAATGTATGGTCACCTGAGCTATAGGTGCAAGCAATTTATGAATCAAAGAGAATTAATGAAAAAAGATAAAAGTGATGGGGAATGTGGGAAAGTGAATGAAAGTTTAGAAAATAGTTTTCTGGGGAACTAGGAGCGCCATGCATCTTCTTGAGGAATGAAAAATCTTATTGTGCATGAAATTCTGCGATGGTTCTAGAGAACCGTGTTGGTATTGTTCTGATGAACTTTTGAACGTTTTGTTTCCAGGTGCTTGTCTCTTTCTAATTTTTCTAAGAAGTTATTACTACTTATAATTCACTAGAGGGATTTGAGATGTTTTTCATGATATTTTGATGTACTCTTGTTCTGGGTTAGGCTTGTTGAGTGCTCTTTATTTGTACCCTTGTTGTGGCTTATATTTGTTTAATGAATCTGGTTGTCGTCCACTGTGGACAAAGATCTCTTTCAATGTCGAGCAACGCTATTTTTTGGTGTTCAATTGTGTATTTTCAATACTTCTGTCTTAGCAAATTGGTATATGACCTTATTGCAGAGTAGGATGATCATGAAATTTGAGATTGAGAAGTTTTATAGTTCAAATAGTTTGCTTTTTGGAGAAGCGGAATATGCAAAGTCTTCGAATGGGTTCTCCAAGAAACTATGGGATCAAAAACTCCAGCACTCATAACAATAGTTCAAAAACTCCAGCACTATGAACTTCAGCACTCCAGCAGATACTCTATTTGTTTCACATGCAGGATGTTACGTCTATGAAGTTTATGTTGGGGGAGGGTGTTGAGAGCAATACTAAGGAGAATTTCCAAGGCCAGCTGTAGGATCTTCAATAATGATCATCAAAGATAAGAGTTTCTAGTACATTTTAGCTAATCATAGCCCCGTACATGTAGAAGCAAAATAGTAAAAATAAAGATAATGCAGTAATTAGATAAAATATTAAATAAGATGTATGATATGGAGTCTGCTACACTAGGTGGGCTTCAAGTCTCATGCTCTCCCATCGTCGTTCAACTTGTGTAAACCTGCTCAGTTCAGGTTGCCCATGTATGCATTTGGTGTGCTTTTCCTGTCCTCCATAACAATATCCTCCTATAGAACTTGTATCTTCTCCTCACTGCAAAGGGAAGGGAACTAAAGGAGACCCAGGGGGTCCACTGTAGGTTTTTCCGGAGGAGTTGCGGTGATATGCCTCAAAAAGGTGCTATAAAGTTCTCCTGATGTGTCGTGCCGGTAGCTTGGAGGATTACTGGGTTGTAGTTGAGGGATAAATTATTGTACAAGGTATATTGGCACCCCTATAATGTGAAGGACATGATCTAGGTTGGACAATTGACTTGAACATCTCCCAATGTTTGTGACCTGGTGATTTCTAAAAGCAAATTGATGTCGTTGAGTTCAAAGTTGTAAAAGTTCATTGTAGCAGGGCTAAGCCACTACATGTATGAATATGCTGAGTTCAAAGGTGTCAAAGTTTGTTGTAGCGGGGCTAAGCGATTAAATGTATGAAGATGTTGCAGTAGAGGCCGTTGGTTGGCTTTCAACAACTATTTCTCTAGTTGATTGGGAAGCCCAGGTTGTGTTAGCAGAACCAAGATTATCTATTCTATTGACGTTGCCCCCTCTACATATGGAGGCAGACACAAGATATAGTAAGAAATAAAAACATATGTAGAAAATAAAATACATATTATAACAATCCCCCTCAAGTTGGACGTGAGATGTTGATCATGTCTAACTTGACAACAATTCTTCCAAAGGTGATTCCACTCCGGCCTTTCGCGAGAATATCAGCAAGTTGTCTATCTGAGGGAACAAAGGGAGTACACACAAGTCCATTTTCAATATTCTCCTTGATGAAATGACGATCCGCCTCAATATGCTTTGTACGATCATGTTGGACCGCGTTGTGAGCGATGCTGATAGCAACCTTGTTATCACAGTACAACCAGATAGGCTCATCTTCAGAAAGACCCAGGTCACTTAGCAATGATCACAACCATAGACCTTCACAAACACCATGAGCCATAGCCCAAAACTCTGCTTCAGCACTTGATCTCGCCACGACCTGTTGTTTTTTTACTCCTTCCGGTAACAAGATTTCCACTAACAAGAGAACAATACCCTGAGGTAAATCGCCGATCGTCGACAGAACCGGGCCAATCAGCATCGATGTAGACCTCAATTTTTAGAGCCGAATTGGGGGAAAACTATTCCACTTCCAGGTGAGGACTTGAGATATCTGAAGATTTTGTTGGCATCATCGGCATGACCAGTCTTCGGAGCATGCGTTAATTGGATAATAACACTCACAACATAGGCTATCTGGACGGGTATGAGCCAAATAGACTAGTCTCCCCACAAGCCTCTAGAATTTAGGAATATTTTCAATCTCCTTTCCATCATCACGACTCACTCTGCCACTTCTTCCACTTATTGGATCATCGGCTCCGGAGCCACCGACCATATGACTGGCTCCGCCTCAGGTTTTATCTCTTATACTACTCTCCTTGGTCGCGATAAGATGAACATTGATGATGGTTCCATTTCCTCTAGTGCTGGGAAGGGCTCCATCTCCTATTCCTCTCTCACCTTATCGTCAGTTTTGCATGTTCCAAATTTCACACGTAATTTGCTATCTATTAGTCATTTGACTAATTCCATGAACTGCTCAGTAACCTTCCACCCTTTCTCTTGTGTATTTCAGGACCTGAAGACGGGGATGATGATTGGCTCTGGTAGTCTGGTCAATGATCTGTACATGCTCGACTCCAGCCCAGTGGCACCTCCTCTGCACCTTCACTCCAGCACATCCGACCTCTATTCCTGACATTGTCGCTTAGGACACTCATCTATCCCTGTTATGAAGCTTTTGTTACTTGCTATGCCTGCTGCTGTTTTTACTTTGTTTGTGATGTCTGTGCTATTAACAAACATTGTCGTACCACATTTAATCATGTTTCATTGCCAAGTTCGGTTTCTTTTACTGTGATTCACTCTGATGTTTGAGGACCTTATTCCATCCCTTCTATTTTTGTCTGTGCTTGGTTTGTCACTTTTATTGACGGTTTTTCTCGCACTACTTGGTTATATTTATTGCACAAAAAAGTGATGTTTTCCCCACCTTCAAAACGTTTTATAACATGATCTCCACCAAGTTTAATGTTAAAATTCAGTTCCTCCGCAGTGATAATGGTCATGAATATCTGGATTCACACTTTGCTGAGTTTCTGGCTAAGCATGACATTATACACCAAACTACTTGTGCTTATTCTCCTGTTCAAAATGGGGTTGCAGAGCGTAAGAATCATCACCTTTTGAAAGTAGTCTGTTATCTCTTAGCCACAATGCATCTTCCCAAGTATTACTGGGGCGATACTGTCCTTACGACCGCGTATCTTATTAATCGCATGCCATTTCATATTCTTGGGAATGCCACTCCCTTCGGGACTCTACGAGTTCCTTCCTCTCAACTCCCTCCTAAGGTGTTTGGTTGTGTATGCTTTGTTCACATCCATCACCCTCTTCCCACCAAACTTGATCCTCACGCCCTACGATGTGTGTTTATTGGTTACTCTCATACTCAAAATGGGTACAGGTGTTTTCATCCTCCTACTAAAAGGGTTTTCGTTACCATGGATGTCACGTTTCGTGAATTTGAGGCCTATTATCCTGCTCCGAGTGACTCATCTTCTTTGCCCTCTCCGTCTGTACCTCTGTTTTGGTTACTCTCAAACTTGATCCTCACGCCTTTCGGAAGTGCGTGATATTCATGTTCATACTACTATTCCTCCTACTGCTCCTACTTTGCAGGTGCACACTCGACGGAGAAAGAGGCCCAACGACACACTTGACCTGCTACCAGAACAATCATTGGACCCAGACTCAGGGCCTTCTGAGCTTCCAATTGCTCTACGCAAAGATATCCGGTCCTGCACTCAACGTCCCCTTTCTAATTATGTTTCTTATGACTCATTCTCCACATCCCATAAGACCTTTGTGTCCTCCCTTGCGTCCATATCCAAACCAACATCCTGGCAGAGTGCACTGGAGATTCCCATGTGGAGAGAAGCAATGTTTGAGGAAATGACTATGCTTGAAAAGAACAACACATGAGATTTTGTGCCTCTTCCCCCTGGGAAGAAACCGGTTGGGTGCAAATGGGTATTCACAGTTAAACGAAATTTTCATGGTGTGGTTGAAGGGTGTAAAGCAAGGTTGGTGGCAAGAGGGTACACTCAAACTTTTGGAATTGACTATCAAGAAATGTTTGCTCCTGTAGCAAAGATGAACACTATCAGAGTCCTTCTATCCTGTGCTACTTGTAAAGGGTGGGACCTTTGACAACTTGATGTAAAAAATTCCTTCCTCCATGAAAATCTGGATGAGGAAGTTTGTGTCTCCCCCACCAGACCTTACTTCTAAAAATTCAGTGGGACACGTCTGCAGGTTAAAGAATTCTTATATGAACTGAAACAGTCTCCAAGAGCTTGGTTTGAGAGATTTCACAAAGTCATGTTGTCTTTTGAGTATCACCAGGGCAATGTCGATCATACTCTGTTCATCAAGCATAGGACCGGTAAACTTACAACTCTCATTGTTTATGTTGATGACATCGTTATCATATGAGATGATGCAAAAGAAATCAAGCTTCTAAAACAAAAGTTGGTTTCTAAGTTTGAGGTCAAGGACCTGGGTACTCTCAAATATTTCTTGGGCATTGAAGTGGTAAGGTCCAAGCATGAGATCTTTATCTCTCAGAGGAAGTATACTCTGGATCTTCTTGAGAAGATTGGAATGAGTGGTTGCCGAACAACGGACACTCCAATTGAAGCGAACCACAGAATGAGTCGTGGGGTCCCTATGTGGGTATACGAAGACAATGCAGAAGACTCCGTAGAAAGACCTTGCATCATGCGGCGAAGAGCAAGGACTTCATCATACGAGAAAGCACCAGGGAGGATAGAAGAATCAGTACCGTGTAGAGCAGAAGAAGTATCCACAACAACATCAGTGAGATGGGTCGAACGAGGAGGTGTGCGACCAGTGGAGCGGCCGAAGCCACGACCACCACGAGGAGGAGCACCACCTCTCGGTGGAGGAAAATCATGGAGTCAAAAGCAGGTGTCTCTAGTATAACAGGTCTTCCCACAATAATCACAGAGTAGGTGGTCTTTATCAGCACCCTTTATCTTAGAATCGCGGGCTGGACGAGCCCCCAACAATGAAGGGGTACCAGCAGCTGGAGCAGAACTTTTAGGAGCAGGGTCAGGAAGAAGAGATTGATGACGATCAAACTCCTGTTGGACAATGCTATAAACCTTTGGAAGGGACTGTAACGGCACACTCCCCAAAATTTGAACACTAATCTTATCCAAGTCCCGATGAAGACCATGAAGAAACTCAAAGGTCCGGTTGCGATCCTCCCGAGCACGGACCATAGGTTCATCAATAGGGCTAACAAAAATGAGGGAATCGAAATGATCGTATTCCTGATACAACTGAGTGAACTCCAAATAGTAAACAGACGGGGGGCGATCGCCCCGGCGGAGTAATGATATCTTCCTTCTCAACTGGAAGATCTGGGCAACATTTTCCTTTCGAGAATAAGTAGTCTCTGCACGTCGCCAAATATCAACAGTAGTATCCAGAAATAAGTAGTGGCGAGCGATGGACTTTTGCATGAAATTCGTTTGTCAAGACATGACTAAGGAATTTTCCGAATCCCATTGAGGTCAATCAGAGGCAGTCTTCTCCGGTTCCTGGTGAGCCCAGTGACATAGCCAAAGAGGCGACAACTCTTAAGAGCAAGTGTGATAGAGTGATACCAGGAAATATAATTTGAATTATCTAGTCGGATAGTTGTAATCTGCGGAGTATTGTGATCATGATTCTCACACAGAGAACTTGCAGGAGGAGGAACCGGTGTGGAGGTAGAATCATTGAGAGATGACATAATAACTCAAGAATATAAATCTGGAGACAACGCGCCACTCCAAGCAGCAAAGGGCGATCGATTACGCCGAGCAAAGATCAAAGGAGAAGAAGAGATGAATAGAAATCAACTCCATCCCATGACTGGAAAGACAAACGGCGCCGGAAGGAAGCACATGCCTCACCACATGTCCGACGTCGAAAGGAGAGGGGGTACAAACCCTAGGGGGCCCGCTGGAATAGAGGGAGGAAGCGACGCTTGAAGAGAAGGAGGAAGAGGAAGCAGTGCTGGATGGCCGATTCGGGGACGGGGAAGTCCACTCGGTTCTGTCGCGGCTGTCGCGGGCGAGACACGGAAGGGCGGGGTGAGCGGGCGAGTCGCGGAAAAGCGGGGTGAGCCTGAGCTGGCGAAAGACGGAGCGGAGGAGGCGCTGAAAGGGATGCAAGCGATGAACGAAAGACAAGCGGTTAGGGCATGCACGACTTTGATACCATGTTAGCAGAACCAAAATTATCTATTCTATTGACGTTGTCCCCTCTATATATGAAGGCGTACACAAGATATAACAGGAAATAAAAACATATGTAGAAAATAAAATACATATTGTAACAGGTTGTATTCAATGGAATGCACAGTTTCTCCATTAGGGTTCAAGAATTGAATGTGAGTTGCGTCACCATTTTCGATCACAAGTATGGGGTGCTTAAGCATATGGTGGCAGATTTTCATTATGAGGTCGAAGGTGTAGGGCGCTTGAGCAATTGGCAAAAGAGTTTCATCATATGAGGCCGGATGTAAGCAATTGGCAAAAGAGTTTCATCATATGAGGCCGGATGTACTCCCGTCGAGGCGTACGATAGAGAGTCCACTTGCTAGGTAATGATGGCTTCTAGTCCATGCTTATTGATGCCATTTTCGTGTAAACCCGCTCAATTCTGATGCATGTCCGCATGTAGTGATCATCCAAGATAAGAGGTCCTTGTACCACCTCAATAACAATGAATATTATTGTTATCACACACTTTTTCTCTCCCTTATGGCCTTACAAGCTTTTTTTTGACACTATATGGAAAGTATATAATTAGCTCAAAGGCTATGAAGAATTCACTCCTTTCAAAGGATGTTGATGACTTGATGTTATAAAAGAAGAGAAGAAGGCTTACGGATTATTTCGATTAGGGGAGAGATATATTGAAAAAGGGTGTAATTCTAGTCTTTGGAAAAGTAAGGTGATTAGTACAAGATTAAAACTTGCTACTATTGTTGTAAATGACGCATTATGAGATTTTGTAAAAGGTGGTGTAAGAGCTAGAATAATCTTAAGGACAACTCGGTGGATGCTAATATAACATCAAATTTGTCAAATATGAATTTGTGTGATGTTCTTTTAGTGAATGCTGTTGAAAGGGGGGCCCGACCCATCTTGGGTAACCCGGGATGACAACCCACAGTCCGACTGCAGTCGGTGCACTCCAACCAAATATCTCGGGGCCCACTGCTTGGGGAAATACCGCGAAGATTGCTGAGGCCAGAGCTTGATCCCTGGACCTCCTTTATCAGGTAACGACTGCAGTTGGGTATCAAGACTCACAGTAGTTACTTGATAAAGGAGGTCCACGGATCAAGCCCTAACCTCAACAACCTTCCCGGTATTTCCCCAAGCAGTGGGCCCCGCGAGATTTGGTTGGAGTGCACCGACTGCAGTCGGGCTGTGGGCTGTCATCCCGGGTTACCCAAGATGGGCCGGGCCCTCCTTTCAACAAATGCATGACTCAAACGTTGTGATGCATTGATTCTTCACTTGAACTTTTTTTACATCGTGTGTTTTCCACTAAGGATACGTTTACTCTTTATTGACACACAATGGAAAATCTATACAAAGACAATGCTATGTGAAGTTTGTTGTTTTTGGTAATATAAGATTAAGGTGTGACGATATGACAATGTGTATAGAAGGAAGAATCTAATATTTTTGACCATTCTCACTATTATATGGTAGAGTTTTTGGGGGGACATCAGGTATTGTATGGTGCAATTCTGAGTAGATTTTCTAGTTTTATGTTCATCTGTGCTGGAGCATCGTGATTTGGAAAAGTAAAAAAATTAACTTCTTGGCTGTTGGAAAAGTTCTAGGACGAAACTGACGCGAAATGGGAAAATGATTGGAGATGATATGGTGAATTGTTCTTGTGTTGCACAATCTATCCCTCTGTGGTATGAAAATTACGTGGCAGGTAAATTTTCTTATTGATGGATTCACTCTGGTGTGCAACATGTGTTTTGTAGAAATGGAGAAAGCCAACCTTGTATATATGTCCACTTGATACAAATACAAAGAATGAGTACATATATATAGATGAGAGAAAGAGAGAGAAAAGTCCTATACACAATGTGGGACTAAAGAGAGGAGAGAAAAGCAATAAATGCTATACAAATGGGCCTAATGTTAAGTGGGCTTTTCCAACACTCCCCCGCAAGCTGGAGCGTATAGGTCATATGCACCCAGCTTGGACAAACATTGGTAGAACAGAGTGCTTGATAAGGCCTTTGTGAGGATGTCGGCAACTTGATCAGTTCCTGGAACATGCTTTAATTCAAGTTTCTTCAATTGAACCTTTTCACGAACAAAGTGACAGTCAACCTCGATATGTTTTGTGCGCTCATGAAAGACCGGATTCTTTGCGATGTGTATGGCGGCTTGACTATCCCAAAATAGAACAGCAGAGGAGGGGAGTTTTACTCCCAGGTCAGTAAGGAGACTTTCAAGCCATGTGAGTTCTGAAACAACTGAGGCCATCGATCTGTATTCAGCCTCTGCAGAGGAACGGGCCACCACAGCTTGTTTCTTACTCTTCCAAGTAATAAGATGCCCACCAAAATACGTACAGAACCCACTAGTTGACCGTCGATCGTCCAGGGAACCCGCATAGTCGGCATCAGAATAGGCAACCAATGCGGGAGCAGAGTCGGAGGTTTTGTAAACCAGCCCTTGGCCTGGAGCTCCCTTAAGGTATCGAAGAATCCGTTCAACCGCTTGGAGATGAGAAGCCCGGGGGGCATGCATGAACCTACTGACAACCCCAACTGCAAATGATATATCTGGCCTTGTGACTGTTAGATAGATCAACTTGCCCACAAGGCGTCGATAGTATTCCGGGTTCGGAAGTAGCAAATCGTCATCCGAAGCATGAGCGCATAATTTGTGATTTGCCTCCATCGGGGTACACGCTGGCTTGCAACCAGACTGACCAGCATCTTTGAGAAGATCGAGACAGTACTTCCGTTGGGAGAGTACCAACCCGTCCGGCCGCCGGGCGATCTCGAGACCAAGGAAGTAGCGAAGTTTCCCCAGATCTTTAGTCTGAAAAACAGTGCTCAGGTGTTGTTTGACGTCTTGAATCCCCTTTGAGTCATCCCCAGTGAGAAGGATGTCGTCAACATAAACCAGCAGAAGAATGGTGCCAGTGGCCCGGTGTCGGGTAAAAAGGGAGAAATCTGCAGAGCTCCGAGTGAACCCCATGTCCCGAACCACCTTGCTAAACTTGTCAAACCACGCCCGTGGGGACTGTTTGAGACCATAAATTGACTTTTTGAGAAGACAGACCCGAGACTCCCCCGTGGTCTCAAACCCGGGCGGTTGGCGCATGTAGACAGTTTCCTGAAGGTCGCCATTCAAAAAGGCGTTCTTGATATCAAGCTGATGAAGGGGCCAGCGGCGGTGCACCGCGACGGAGAGAAGAACGCGGACAGTGTTAAGCTTGGCCACCGGAGAGAATGTTTCCTCATAGTCGAGGCCCTCCTGTTGTGTGAAGCCACGGGCCACAAGACGGGCCTTCAGTCGGGCAATAGTGCCATCCGGAGCATGCTTGATGACGAAGACCCATTTACAGCCAACAGGGTGCTGACCGGGAGGTAAGGGAACCAAGACCCAGGTCTGGTTGGCCCAAAGGGCCGTCATTTCTTCGTCCATGGCAGCCCGCCAGCCAGGATGGTGAAGCGCCTCCTGCAAAGAGTTAGGGACTGAAACAAAAGATAAGGAGGTGACAAAGTGAAGAAGAGAGGGGGAGAGGCGATGGAGCGAGACGTAGTTCGCCATCAGATGAGCGGTGGAGACGGGAGCCGGAGCAGCAGGGAGCAGAGCACCAGAGGGCGAAGCCGACTGCAGAGGAGCCACAGGATGAGGAGAGCGACGAGAATAGACTCGGATAACCGGTGATGGTGGACGGACCGGAGGTGGGGAAGGGAGAGAGGCTGAGGAGTGAGGAGCAGGACTGACAGGACGAACGACGGGAGCGGGATGCAGAGCGATATCCGGAGCAGGGAAGAATGAAAGATCTTCACGGAAAGTTACGTCAGGCGAGACAGTAACCTTGCGGGTAGTAGGCGAATAACATAGATAACCCTTCTGAGTGCGCGAGTACCCGACAAAGATCTGCTTGGTGGCACGAGGGTCCAACTTGTCCGTGGAGGGACCGAGGTGGTGAACGTAGCAGGTACACCCAAACACCCGTGGCGGAAGGGGAAAAGGCGGAGTTGTGGGAAAGAGGAGGCTGAAGGGAGTAGCATACTGGAGGACGGAAGACGGGAGGCGGTTGATGAGGAAGCAAGCCGTGGAGAGAGCGTAGTTCCAGTACGGTTTGGGGACCTGCATTTGAAGCATAAGCGAGCGAGCGACATCAAGAAGGTGACGATTCTTGCGCTCGGCGACACCATTCTGTTGTGGAGTGTACGGACATGAGGTTTGGTGAAGAATGCCGAATTCAGAGCATAGAGTGGCAAACGTATGGCTGGTGTACTCCCGCGCATTGTCAGTACGAATAGTGCGAATAGGTGCAGAGAACTGAGTGCGAGTCTCGAGTATGAAAGCCCGGAATACGCGGGGAAGTTCAGAGCGATCCCGAAGGAGATATAACCACGTCATGCGAGAGTAATCATCAATAAAAGTAAGAAAATAGCGATAGCCAGAAATACTAGTAAATTTGTACGGACCCCATATATCGGAGTGTACTAAAATAAAAGGAGCGGAGCTCCGAGTACAATGAGGGGGGAAAGAAGAACGGGGCTGTTTGCCCAAAATACATGTGTCGCAACGAAAAGCAGGGAGAGTGACATCAGGAAGAGCCTTCCGGAGGACGGGAAGAGGAGCATGTCCCAGACGGCGATGCCAATCCGAAGAGGAGATAGATGCGAGGACAGTAGGAGAGTCGTCAAGAAGATAGAGCCCATTCTGCAGCCGTCCTCTACCAATGATAGTCTGCGTCTGCTGATCCTGTATGAGAAAAAAAGAAGAAGTAAATGTCACTGAGTAATTAGAATCAGTAGTAAGGCGACCGACAGAGAGTAAATTGAAAGGAGAGCCCGGAACATGTAGAGCCGAGCGCAGGAGGAGAGAAGAGGTGAGAGAAATATCAGCACATCCAGAGACGGGAACCGACGCCCCATTAGCAACAGTAATGTACTTCGGGTGAGGTGAAGACAAGTACTGTGGTGGCCTAACAGAGGTGATATGATGAGTGGCACCAGAATCAAGGATCCAGCGCGTGCCAGAGGATAGGCAGGCGATACCTTCATTGGAGATAGAGGCAGCAGAGGCAACCGAGGCAGGCGGACGGCTGAGCAAGCCATGAAGATGCTGGAGCTGAAGACGAACCTCGTCGAGCTCAGTACGAGAGGAGGCAGAGTCGGTAGTAGCAGCAGAGGCATGTGGACGAGGAGGTCGGCCATGTTTGCGAAAGCAAGTGGCCTCAAGATGACCATCTTTACCACAGAACGAGCATTTAGGCCTAGACCGGCCACCGCGACCCCGGCCGCGAGAGTCAGAGCGGCCACCACGGGCAGAGGGGGGAAGAGGCAATAAGGGAGCTGGTGCCTGTTGAACAAGGGCCGGAGAAGGAAGTCCGGGAACATCCGGAGGCGGGGAGACTTTGAGAAGCATTGAGCACACATCGGAAAAGGACGGTGTAACAGTAGAGGAGAGGATGTGAGCCCGGACACTGTGAAGATGAGGGGGTACCCGGGCCATCATCATGGCGATACCCACAGCTTCCTTCTGGGTACGTTGAGCAGCGAGATCTAGAGTGGGAGGCTGATGGTGGATCCAAGCCTCAACCAGAGACCGGGCTTGAGCAACAAAGGACGTCAAGTCGGTTGCGCCAGTGCTGTCAAGGGCCTGGAGAGCGGTGACGATATCATATAGATGGTGGAGACTATCTTTGCCAGAGTAGAGGGTGTGTAGCTCGTCCCACATGCCTTTGGCCGTCTCATGATACATGGCCAGGCGATAAGATTCGCCATCAAGAGAGTTGAGGAGCCAAGTCTGCACACGCCCATCATTGCGTAACCACTCATCAGTAGGGACACCAATAACGGTCTGGGTCAGATGATGAAGGAATCCCTTTGACTGAAGGACACGGCGAACTGAGTGTGCCCATTCCACAAAGTTCTTCTTGCCATTGAGCGAAATTGTAGTGATCCGGAGCTCGTCGCGGACTTCCTGTATAGGGGCCGGGCGTTCGGGAGGAACTGCCGTACCAACGGAGTCTGCAGATGTAGACATGGAGGCCGCAGCGAGCTGAAGGAGGCCGCAGCGAGTTGAAGGAGGCCGCAGCGAGCTGGAGGAGACCGCAGCGTGCTGGAGGCCGCAGCGAGCTGGAGGAGACCGTGGCGGGCCGGAGGCAGCAGCTAGAGGAAGCAAACAGACAGCGGACTGGGTGAGGACGCGGCGACCTGGATGAGGTTGCGGGCAAGGTCAGGTCGCGGCGGTCTGGATCAGACCGCGGCGGACAGGAGCGAGCTGAGAAGGGAAGACAAGCCGGGGCTGACTGGCGAGCTGGCGGTCTGGAGGAGACCGCGGCGGACTGGCGAGCTGGCGGGCTGGATAGCAGAAGAACACCGATGAGCTGGCGAACTGGCGAGCTGGCGAGCTGGCGAGCTGGCGAGCTGGCGGGCTGGCGGGCTGGCGGGCTGGCGAGCTGGCTATCAGAAGAAGACCAAGAAGAGGAGGCGAGCTGGCGACGGGCGAGCAGCGGACGGCGAACTGACGAGCTGGCGGACGCTGCGCGAACAGCGGATGAAGGAGATCAAGGAGAGGAAGCGAAGACAGAGTTCGCAGCGGTCAGAAGAAGACCGAAGGATAGAGGTCGCCGAGGTCGCGCCGGACAGAAAGAGGCCGCAGCGGACAAGGGGAAGCAGTGGACCCCACAGGATGGCTATAAAAGGAGGGGGCCAGAGGAGGAAGGAAGGGGGGGGAATAGAAGTGGATCCACGGGAGAGGAAGCGGACTGGATAAGTGAGGCCGCAGGAGAGACGCGACTAGAAGGTGCGGACTGGACAAGGGAGGCCGCAGAGACCGCAGGCTGCAGGGCGGACAGAAGAGGGAGTCCGCAGGAGATTCGAACCTGGCTCTGATACCATGTAGAAATGGAGAAAGCCAACCTTGTATATATGTCCACTTGATACAAATACAAAGAATGAGTACATATATATAGATGAGAGAAAGAGAGAGAAAAGTCCTATACACAATGTGGGACTAAAGAGAGGAGAGAAAAGCAATAAATGCTATACAAATGGGCCTAATGTTAAGTGAGCTTTTCCAACATGTTTGATAGATCTCATACTGGTGTCAAAGTTTAATCTGTCATCATATGGATGTTGAGATTGTGTGATACTTAATCTTTCATGACCTTAGTAGCTTGAGAAGCTTGATTTGGAGAGGAGAGTTCGTAAGATGAGATTTAGGTGATTGCCACAATATTTAATCAATGGGAAAATTTATTGAAATCTTACATCAATAATTTAATCATTTGTGTTACATTATGGATTGTTCGATTATTAAATCCAGTCAAATTTGTTTCCATATAAATTTCTAATTAATATTTTTAACTCACCTTCTTAATCCTATATATATATATATATATATATATATATATATATATATATATATTCATAATATGTCTTCTAATAACAATCGTTTGTAAGCAGAGTTGTATGCATAAAGCAATTTGTGGTCGAGGGAGTTAGTGTGAGGGAAAGAAGGAGGGGGAAGGAATTCTGAAATAGTTCTTTTCTAGGAGCATGAATATTGCTTTGCGTGAGATTCAAATTTAATTTAATATATGCTTATATTGGTATTGCTCTAAGGAACTTTAAAATTGATAAGTTTAGGTGCTTATTATTATCATTTTTGGTGCCATTTCTTGCGAGTTATTCTCTAATTAATTATTTTGATGCTTTTTGCAGTTGTTTACATTTATTTTTTGTATATATTTATATTGTGCCTCTTTTGTAGTCCTCTATGTATATATACATTGGTTTTTTCTCTCTAAGTGTATGAATACAATTTTATATTTCCATATGGTATTAGAGCTCTGAATCGGCATTTCCTCCGTTGGATCTTCACTTCATCAACCTTCTTTCCTGTTGGACCTTCTCTTAAGCGCAATCCCCTCTCCTTGATCCCGGAAGCCTTCCCGATCAACATTGTTGCGCTTCTCAGTCAATTGTCTCTTTGTTGTTCGACAACTGTTCAAGGTCTTCTTTTTGATGTTGTTCAACGATCTAGAAGCCCTGATCGAATCTTCTTCTCAGCGTTTTTTCGACGACTGACCTGAGTCTTGCTTTCACTATTTTTTTATTTTCCTTAAAATCAACCGTCGAATATCTCTACTCTTCTCATGGATGGAACTACTATCTTTTATGCTCAAATCCCAAAGGTTACTGCATAAAATATTCTCAGAAAAATCGCTATTAGGACATGTATCTTTCACATTGAAGAAGAGGTCGTTCTCTAGAAACTGTTATAAATAATAGTGCTGGAACGATTATTAATTTACCCACAGTGAAAAAATGCCTTCATACTTTTCACTGCCTATCTCTCCTTCCACTACTCCTCTGATATCCTTTGGTTGTCATGAGCATCGTTATTGTTTCCATCATTATTACTTTCTTGCAGGTCCTATGATACAATTGTCTCAATTATGTTTTCATCGTTATTACATTTTTGTAGGTCGTATTTTACAATTACCTCAATTGTTGACCCTCTCGGTCTTGCTTTCCAATGTGGATCAGCCTCCTGCTCTCCTACTCTAATTTTTGCTTCATTTTTTTACCTCCATATCCACTCCATCCTCTGTTGAGAAAATCTCGTGTCATTCTGGTTGGTGCATTGCTAGATTAAATGAACTGACGATGTTGAACTCAAATCAAATATGGAACTTGTTCCCTTTACGTCTTGGTATGGAAGTTGTTGGTTGTGTTTGTGTACTTATTGTTAAGTAGAATCCTTATAGGACTTCACACTTCCACACAGAGGATCTTGGACCACTTTGCTATTTCTTAAGCATTGAGGTGCTAAGAACTCTGGTTAGTTGCAAATATTTCAGGAAATATATATTATAGGGATAACCTTTCATCTTCATGCCTTAGAACAAATTTGCACCTACATAAAGGGGAGTTATGAGCAGGGACTACATTACAAGACACGGTCCACCTTGCCACTCACAACTCATTTTAATGCTCACTTTTGGCCAGCTCTATTGATAATCAAAGGTCACCCAGTGGCTGTGGTTATTCTCGAAAGAAAATTGTATTACTTGATGCCGTAAGACGTAAAATGTTGTAGCTCATTCATCAACTGAGGCTGAATATCGAGCAATGAGACAGACATACCGTTTTTAGGGTAGTCAAGCCCAAATGTCTTCCCATTGTTCTTGGAGTTTCTCACATTCATTCTCTACTGTGACAATATAGTTATCATTCATATAGCCGAAAATTCAATCATCCATGAAATGACTAAAATATATTGAACTAAAATGTTATTTAATCTGAGAAAATGTGAAAGAGAAAGAAGTTATTCTTGAACATGTACCATCATTGAGATATTGCAAATATATTCACTATGCTCTGGCTTGCAGTGAGGTGTAATCAGATATATTTATATTTGTATATATTAATGTGTTTAGCTGTACATGTTTTAGCAGTTCTTCCCTATTTATACATATACGTGGGTTTGTATAGTATTGTACAACCCTTATTCGCCGAGGATGGGCCTATCCAAGCCAGTCAAATAGAAGTGGTCGAAATCAACTTCAAAGAGCGACTTGTCGAGTATACCTTGCAACCTGCTTGTGTCGGCGAGTAGCTGCCTCATAGTCGCCAAGTAAGCGGGATCTCTTCTAAGTCATGTGGTAGGTATATGGCAAGGTTGGGTATTCTAGCATCCATACCCCCCCCCCCCCACGATTTGTCTATAAATAGGACCCCAGGGGTACCAAGAATGACACCTTAAAATCTTGGCACCCCCACAAGTCTACTACTAGTGGTGCATTCCTTGTACCTTGCTCAGCCTTTTGGTTGTGCAAAGGAAGTCTTTCCTAACTTACGGGTATGTGGTGAGACCTCCCCGCTACAACACCTCGGGTGTGCCCGTAGACCTCTCTCTCTCTCTTGCTCTTGTCATCTAGTTCCGTAGAGTTGGATTGCAGGACCAGTAACCTCAGACTACCCGTTGGTCCCAACATTTGGAATTGGTTTTCCTGGTTCTAACATGTATATTAAGTTTTATATTTCCATAGTATTTTATAATTATTTGTTGAGAGTTGGCTGTACCCTAGTTTTGAGAAGATTCAGTGAGTGCTCTTTATTTGCATTCCTGCTGTGGTGGCTTTTATTTTTAGTGGATCAGAACTTCTCTCCGCGGACCTCTGTAGAGGTAGATTTCTTTTATGGTCTTTGTATAGAAAGATCCAAACCTTGTATATACTTCTTGAATACCGAAAAACAAGTATGAGTACAAATATATAGGAGGGAAGATAGTAAGATCTAGCTATACAAACAATGTGGGACTAAACACTAACTCCTACATGAGTGAATACATTATTTTTCCTAGTATTTTCTAACACTCTCTCGCAAGCTGGTGCGTACAAATCCTAGGCACCAAGCTTGGACAAGAATTGATAGTAGAGACGCCGAGGTAAGGCCTTGGTGAGGATATCCGCAACTTGCTGAGCAGCAGGAACATATGTTAACTCTATCTTCTTCAACTGAACCTTCTCCCGAATGAAGTGACAGTCAACTTCAATATGTTTTGTTCGTTCATGGAAGACCAGATTCTTGACAATGTGTATAGAAGCTTGACTGTTGCACAATAAGGTTGCAGGTGAGGAGAGCTTGACTCCTAGATCATCAAGGAGACCCTCAAGCCACGTGAGCTCAGACACAACAGCTGTCATAGATCGATACTCAGCCTCAGCAGATGAGCGAGCAACCACAGACTGTTTCTTGTTGCACCATGTAATAAGATGTCCTCTAAAGTAAATGCAGTATCCACTTGTGGAACGACGGTCATCCAAAGAGCCAGCATAATCAGCATCAGAATAAGCAGTCAGAGATAAGGGAGACGAAGAGGGCTTGTATAAAAGCCCTTGTCCAGGAGAAGTCTTCAAGTAACGAAGAATACGTTTGACAGCCTGAAGATGAGAGATACGTGGCTCATGCATGAATTGACTGACAATTTCAGCAACAAATGATATATCAGGTCTAGTAACAGTGAGGTATATCAACTTTCCCACAAGATGACGATAATACTCTGGATTCGTAAGGAACAAATCGGAGTCCGAGGCATGAGCACAAAGTTTGTGATTGATATCCATGAGAGTCTCAGCAGGCTTGCATCCATAATAGCCCGCATCATGAAGTAGGTCAAGACAGTACTTTTCTGAGATAGCACAAGCCCATTAGGTCTCCGAGCCACTTCGAGACCAAAAAAATATCAAAGGCTTCTCAAGTCCTTTGCTTGAAACACAGTTGTTAGATGCTGTTTGATCATCTGTATTCCTGAAAGATCATCTCCTGTAATCAGAATATCATCCACATAAACCAAAAGAATTACTATGTCCGTTGGACAATGACGAGTAAACAGAGAGAAGTCGGCCGAACTCCGAGTGAACCCAACAACACTAACGGTCTTGCTAAATTTGTCAAACCATGCCCGGGGAGACTGTTTGAGATCATAAAGAGACTTCTTCAGACAACAGACAAGAGACTCCCCCGTGGTCTCAAACCTGGGAGGTTGCTGCATATAAACGGTCTCCTGTAAATCGCCATTAAGAAATGTATTTTTGACGTCCAGTTGGTGTAAGGGCCAGTGGCGGTGAACATCGAGAGAGATCAACACACGAACAATATTGAGTTTAGCGACTGGAGAAAAAGTCTCATCATAATCCAAGCCTTGCTGTTGAGTGAAGACGCAAGCTACAAGACGAGCTTTCAAACGGTGAACCGTCCCATTCGGACCCTGTTTGACGGCAAACACCCACTTACATCTCACACAAGATTGTCCAGGAGGAAGCAGGACCAAATCCCAAGTGTGGTTTGCCCAAAGAGCAGTCATTTCCTCTTTCGTAACCGCTCGCCACCCGGGATGCTGGAGAGCCTCCTGTACAGTAGAGGTGGAGATAGAGGATAAAGAAAGAGCACTTTGTTGGAGTTCAGGAGAGAGGCGGTGAAAATAGACATAGTTGGTCAACGGGTGGGCAGTGGAAGCTGTTGTCGGATCCGCAGACTGCAAAACATCATTGGAGCAGGGCAGCTCCTGTAGGGCAGTAGAAGAAGGACGTCGAGTGTACACACGAATGACAGGTGGTGTAGGTGGTTTAGGTGGGATTGGTGTGGGAAGAAGAGGAGGAAAGTTTGAATGAACATGGATAACAGGCCGCGGAAGAGGTGGGGGAAGAAGAGAATCAGCTGGTTGAGAGTAATATGGCTGATCTTCGAGGAATGTGACATTAACAGAAGTAACCACCTTGCGATCCTTGGGGGAAAAACAAACGTAGCCCTTCTGAGTCTGAGAATAGCCTCCAAACATATATTTAGTGGCGCGGGAAGCAAGTTTGTCAGTGGACGGACCAAGATGATAGAGAAAGAAGGTTTGAAGGGAAACAGAAGATTGAAGGGAACCGCAAAATTAAGAATGAAGGAAGACATGCGGTTAATAAGAGTGCAGTTGGTAGAGACCACAAAATTTCAATACTGTTTGGGAGCATTCATTTGAATCATAAGAGACCGGGTGACCTCAAGCAGGTGTCGATTTTTTCATTCAACAACACCATTTTGTTGGGGGGTATAGACAAATGAGGTTTGATGGATGATCCCAAACTCAGCACAGAGGTGAGCGAAGGCATGACTCGTGTATTCACGGGCATTATCGGAGCGGAGAGTTTTAATTGTACTGGAAAATTGGTTGCGAATTTCAATGAAAAAGTACGGAATACACCAGACAATTCAGAGCGGTCACGAAGGAGATACAACCAGGTCACCCGAGAGTAGTCATCTACAAATGTGACAAACGATATTCAAAAACACTCGCAATTTTGTAGGGTCCCCAAATATCGTTGTGTACTAGATCAAAGGGAGCAGGACTCCGAGTAGGATGCGGTGAGAATGTAGACCGATGATGTTTCTCATAGATACAAGACTCACACGTGAACTCTTGGAGGGACACGTCAGGGAGAGATTTTCTGAGAATGTTTAGAGGAGCGTGACCCATACGTCGATGTCAATCAATAGAGCTAATAGAGGACATAGAGACCATTCGACAGATGCTCTTTTCCAATGATAGTTTGCGTCTTGCGATCCTGCACAACACAGAAGTTAAAAGAAAAAATAACATCACAATCGAGGTCAGTAGTGAGTCGACCAACAGTGAAAGGTTGAAAGGAGAGCCCAGAACATGAAGGGCATAGTGAAGAGTAATAGAGAGAGTGAGGTGAATATCTGCCGCGCTAGAAACGAGAATTATGTCTTCACTAGCAACAGTAATGAACTTGGGATGCACGAAGTTCAAATATTGTGGTGGTTTCCGTGAGGTAATGTGGTGAGAGGTCCCGAAGTTCAAAATCCAGGATGAGCTATGAGCAAGATAGGAGGTACCACCATCAGAAATAGACACCTCAGAGCCCGGAGGACAGCTGATCATCGTGCAAGGAAAAGACCGCAACGGTCACGGTGACAACGCACCAGCGGCAAGAGAGAGCCACGACCAGCGCGGTAAGAAAAGAGTCCGCAACGGATAGAAACACGCCGCAGTGGTTAAAAAAACGAGCAGGTAGTGCGGTTAGAAGAAGACCGCAACACGAAGAGCGGTGTGAACGAGAAGCACCGGGCGGTTAGAGGCAGACCGCGACAGGAGCACAAGCCGTCGAACAGGTACTAGACCAGGCGGATAGAGGCAGACCGCAACCAACAACCCAAATCAGGTAGAGAAGAGAGGCCACCTGGAGATAGAAGGAGAAGCCACACGGTCTCTGTGTTAGCACACCAGCGGCAAGAGGCCGCGACCAAAATGCGGAGCCCGCAGCGGGTAGAGAAGCCGCAACGACGAAGGAGGCCGCAGCGGTTAAGAGAAGCCCGCGCGAGAAGCACGCAACAATAGGGGAACTGCAGCGGGAAGGCAAGCCGCAACGGTAAGGAAACCGCATCGACAAAATAGCGAAGACCGCACGGTCTCGGTATCAGCACACCAACGGCAAGGAGGATGCCGCGACCAAAAAACGGTACCCGCAGCAGAGAGGAGAAGCCGCCTTCAAGGAGATAAGGCGCAACGACTAAGCAGAGAACAAGTCGGTTGATATGGCCGCACGGTCACGGTGAGCACACCAGCGGCAAGGGAAGATGCCGCGACCTAGATGCGGAGCTCGCCGGGATGAGGGAAGCCGAACGACAAAGAGAAGAAATTGCGTCGAGAAGAGAAGACGCGACGACTAAAGACAAGTCGCGGCGAGCAAAGAGCAGAGCAGCGGGAAGACCGGAACTCGGCGGGTAGACAAGGAGACCGCTGCTAGTAGCGACTAAGAGAAGTCGATGCGAGAAGGGTGGAGAGCAGCGAGAGGGGAAGATCTCGGCGGGTAGACTGGGAAACCACACCGAGTAGAGGGAAGAGGTTAGCCGGGATGAAATCGCGCAGACAGAGGAAATAAGGGAGAGAAGGCCCCACATGTTAGAAGTTTATAAAAGCGAGGAGAAGGAGAAGAGGGGGAGGAAGCCACAAGAGAGAGAGAGAGAGAGAGAGAGAGAGAGAGAGCAGAGGAAGCGGTAAGAACTACCGAAACCGCGCGGGAAGCCGCGATTAACAAAAAAACTAACCACCCGGAAGCAGTTAGAAAGGGAGCAGGCCGAAAGACATTGCGGCTAGACCGGAGAACAAGCCGCACGGTGAGCATGCGGAGCAGGCGGTTAGAAAAAAAACAGGCCGGACCGTATGCCTCTGATACCATGTAGAGAAAGATCCAAATCTTGTATATACTTCTTGAATACCGAAAAACAAGTATGAGTACAAATATATGTGAGAGAAGAGAGTAATATCTAGCTATACAAACTGTTAGAATAGCCCATGTATTGGGGCCCATGTTTTAGGCTCATTTATGTTTTCTCTCCTTTAGTCCCACATCTTGTATAGGATTTGTTCTCTCTCTCTCTCCTATATATTTGTATTCTTTCCTTGTATTTACATACTCAATCAATACATACAAACTTTGAGCTCTTTCTACATGGTATCAGAGCCAGGTTCCGGTTCTCGCGGTCTCCCCTGTTCTGACCGCACCTATTGATCTCTCTCGCGGCCTGCCTTCCGCAGTCTCTCGCGGCCTCTCTCGCGGCCTGCCTTAGCGGACTGTTCGTCTCTATCTGCTTGCCTCTGCGGCCTGCCCCCTCTCAGTCTGCTTCTTTTCAGCATCCTCCTGTTGCTCTTCTTCTCCCGTGGATCCACCTCCCCCCCCCCGGCTTTTTATAATCTTTCCTCCTTCCTAATCCGTGGGGACACCTTCTTTTCTGTCCGCCACAGACTCTCTACTCGCCGCGGCCTGTCTTCAGTCCGCTGATTTGCTCTCCGCTTCTGCCTGTTCGCGGACTGTCTTGCTTGCGATTTGTTCCAGCTCGCCGGCTTCTGCTTTTCCCAAATCCGCTTGTCTCTTTACTTGCGGTTTGTTTCTGTTCGTTGTTGTGATTTGCTTGACCGTGCGGGCTTTTTCCTTTCTCACCCGCATCTTGGTCGTGGTCTCCTGCTCTTCTCCTCTCTGTCCGCGCGACTTGGTTCTACCCGCTGCGGATTTCTTCCCCTGTCCGCTTCGCCTTTGGTCGCGGCCTCATCCAGTCGTTTGTGTGTTTCACACCTTGACCGGGCGGTCTCTGCTCTAGTCACGCCGGCTATCCTCTCTTGCGGATTGCTCTTTTCCGCCGACCTCTCCCTCCCTTCTTGCGGACTGCTCCTGTCCGCTGCGGCCTGTCTCCTGTGCTTTGACCGCTACTGTGTTCACCTAGACCGTGCAGACTCTCTTTCTTTCCGCATTTGGGTCGCGATCTGACTCATCGCTGGTGCCAGTGTGACCGTGCGAACTAGTTTTTTTTTCTTTTTCTTTTCTTTTCCGATTTCTTGGTCGCGGTCTCCTGTCCTCCCCGCCTCGGCCTTGTCGTCCGGTCTCCTGCTCTTTCCGCGGCGGTCTTCCCCGGTCTGCGACCTGTCTCTATGACCTCTTATGGTAATTCTACGATCTCGGCGGCCAGCCCGCCTACTGTCCCCCCGGCCTGTCCGCTAGACCGCCCGACCTGTTCTGCCGAACTCCGTGACGAGCTCCGGATCACTACCATCTCTCTTTCTGGCAAGAAAAACTTTATTCCTTGGGTACATTCAGTTCGGCGGGTTCTTCAGGCTAAGTGACTTCTGCCGCACCTTACTCAGGCACCCCCCTCCCCTTACGGATGATTGGCTCCGCAATGACGGACGCGTTCAGACTTGGATTCTGAATTCCTTGGATAGTGAGCCTTATCAAATGTCTATGTACCACGACACCGCCAAGGCTATGTGGGATGAGCTACATTCCTTGTACTCCGACCGCGACAACCTTCAGCATCTTTACGACATCCTCACTGACCTCTTCACTCTCGACACTGGCGGCGCTTCAGATATGACCTCGTTTGTCGCTCGGGCTAAAACTCTTGCTGAAGCCTGGATCCAGCATCAGCCGTCCACCAATGATCATGCTGCTCAGCGAGCTCAGAAGGAAGATGCGTGCATTGTCATCATCATGGCCCGCCTTCCATCTCATCTTCAGAGTCTTCGTGCTCAGGTTCTGGCTGCTCCCACTACACCATCTTTCTCTGATGTCTGCTCCATGATTCTCCGGGTCTCCCCTCCTCCAGATCCTCCTGCTCCTCCACCGGCTCTTCTTCAGCAGACACCTCCGTTGATACCCTCCCCTCCCACTTCTGCTCGGGGGGGACGTTCGGGCTCGCGGGGCCGTGGCCGTGGTGGCCGTGGCCGGCCAAAGTGCTCCTTCTGCGGGAAAGATAGTCATCTTGAGGCGACCTGCTATAAGAAAATCGGCTACCCCCCTCGCCCGACAGCTTCTGTTGTTACTGATGTCAGTTCTCCTGATCTTGAGACCGTCCGTCTTCAGCTCCAGCATCTCCAGGGCCTGCTCAACCCACCTTCGGCCTCCGTCGCCTCCGTCTCCAACACATGTACTGCTTCTCTCTCCACCAGCCCGGGTTGGATTGTGGACTCTGGTGTCACTCATCACATTACTTTGCAACGGCCTGCAAATTACTCGGAGTCTCCTTATCCGAAGTCTATCACTGTGGCCAATGGTGCGCTGGTTCCCGTCTCCGGCTCGGCAGATCTTTTTCTCACCCAATCCATCCCTCTTCGCTCGGCTCTTCATGTTCCGAGTTCACCCTTTAATTTACTATCTGTTGGGCGTCTTACTAGTGATCTGAATTGTTCTGTTATATTCACCTCTTCTTCCTTTGTTATACAGGATCGGCAGACGCGGACTACCATTGGTAGAGGACAGCTGCGGAACGGGCTCTACCTTCTCGATGAATCTCCCACCATTTTGTCTTCCGTCTCCTCCACTGCATGGCATCGCCGACTTGGTCATGCCTCTCTACCGGTTCTACAACGGGCTCTTCCTGGTCTTCCTCTTCTTTTCAGTGTGATTCATGTATCCTCGGCAAACAACCGCGTTCTTCTTTTCCTTCGCATTGTACTCAGAGTGCAGCTCCCTTTGATCTAATTCATTCGGATATATGCGGTCCCTTTAGGATTCCCAGTATATGTGGTTTTCGTTATTTTATTACATTTATTGATGATTACTCTCGCACTACGTGGCTCTACTTACTCCGTGAACGCTCCGAGCTTCCCCGGGTTTTTCGTGCATTTGTTCTCGAGACCCGGACGCAATTCCACACCACTCTCAAAACCCTCCGCACTGAAAATGCTAGTGAGTACACCAGCCATGACTTTACCACTTTGTGTTCGGAATACGGGATTCTACATCAAATCTCTTGCGCTTACACACCCCAGCAAAATGGGGTTGCCGAACGCAAGAACCGTCATTTACTCGATGTCGCCCGCTCCCTCATGCTTCAAATGCATGTGCCCAAGGCTTACTGGAACTTTGAGGTTTCCACTGCCTGCTTTCTCATCAACCGTCTCCCCTCTTCTGTCCTCAATTATGCTACTCCGTTTAGCATACTGTTTCCCTTCACTCCGGCTTTCTCTCTCCCACCTCGTATCTTCGGCAGCACCTGCTTTGTACACTGCCTCGGGCCCTCCTCGGATAAATTGGATCCCAGGGCGGTGAAACACATCTTTGTCGGTTAATCACGTATCCAAAAGGGCTATGTGTGTTACTCACCCGCTACTCGCAAGATCACCGTTTCTGCTGACGTTACCTTCCGGGAAGAACCATTTTTCCCTGCTCCGTTGCCTGCTACGCTACCACCGACTCCTCTCCCGCCACCTTGACCACGTCCCGTTATTCCTGCTGCTACACCACATTCGCCCGTTTCCCCTGCCCCCGCTCCTGCTACCACCAAACCACCTGTCATCCGTGTCTACACTTGTCGCCCTACCATTTTCGTTGCCTCTTTACAGCCGACTTCCACCACGGATACTTCGTGTCCTTCTGATCAGGTAACGCCTTCCACTGCCCATCCTATGGATGCCTACGTCTCTCTTCATCGTCTCTCTCCCCCTCTGCACACTTTTGCTACTTCTCTCTCTTCGATTGCTGTTCCTAACTCTGTGCAGGAGGCGCTTCAACATCCGGGCTGGCGGGCAGCTATGGTGGAGGAAATGTCTGCTCTCTGGGCTAACCAGACATGGACCGTTGTACTCCTTCCTCCAGGTCAGAAACCGGTTGGGTGCAAATGAGTCTTTGTCATCAAACATGCTGCTGATAGGTCGATTGACCGACTGAAGGCTCGTCTTGTGGCTCGCGGCTTCACCCAGCAACAGGGGCTCGATTATGAGGAAACTTTCTCTCCGGTCACCAAGCTCAATATCGTTCACGTCCTCATCTCTGTCGCTGTTCATCGCCAGTGGCCCCTCTTTCAACTTGATATCAAGAATGCCTTCTTAGCCTTCATTTGGTTCGGCGGTGGCGGGTCAATCCGGCGGGTGGAAACGGAGTATTCGAAACGGAGGGTGGAGGTGGCTACTCCAAAAGGAGCTTTTTGAGGGCGTTTCTCAAGGCGGGCGGGTGGAAACGGAGCAAATGCCGCCGGAGGTTCATTTGTTTACCCTCCTTCCGGCGGCGTTTGCCCAAAACGGAGAAGCAAAACGCCCAAACAAATAGAGCCTTAAATGGGGATCTCCAGGAGACGGTTTACATGCAACAACCGCCCGGGTTTGAGACCACGGGGGAGTCTCAGGTCTGCCGCCTTTTTAAGGCTCTGTATGGTCTCAAACAATCTCCACGGGCCTGGTTCGATAAATTCAGTAAGGCCCTTCGTGATATCGGGTTCACTCGAAGCTCGGCCGACTTCTCGTTGTTCACTCGTCACCGACCAACAAGGACGGTCCTTCTGTTAGTTTATGTTGACGACATCATCATTACAGGAGATTATTCACAAGGGATACATGCCGTCAAAGTGCATCTAAACTCGGTCTTCCAGACAAATGACCTGGGAACTCTACGATACTTTCTGGGTCTTGAGGTTGCCAGGCGCCCGGACGGGCTTATTCTATCTCAACGAAAGTACTGTATTGATCTTATTCATGATGCTGGTCTTTTAGGGTGTAAGCCAAGTGATACCCCCATGGATGTAAACCACAAGTTATGTGCTCAGGCATCTGACTCGGATCTACTTCTCCAAAATCCTGAATATTATCGACGACTAATTGGGAAATTGATCTACCTCACGGTTACCAGACCAGATATTTCCTTTGTTGTTGGTCTTGTCAGTCGATACATGCACTCTCCTCGGAAATCTCATCTTCATGCTGTTGAACGCATTCTCGGGTACCTAAAAACAGCCCCGGGTCAAGGACTTGTTTACCGGACTTACTCGTCTGCTTCTACCTTAGTGGCATACTCTGATGCGGATTATGCTGGCTCTCTTGATGACCGGCGATCCACTAGTAGTTTCTGCAGATACTTTGGGGACCACTTGGTTACATGACGAAGCAAGAAACAAGCGGTCGTTGCTCGATCATCAGCTGAGGCAGAATATCGGGCAATGACATCTGTTGTATCAGAACTGACGTGGCTTGAAAGTCTCCTCACTGATCTGGGTGTCAAATTACCTTCTCCGGCTCTTCTTCTTTGTGATAGCCAGACGGCTATACATATCGCCAAGAACCCAGTCTTCCACGAAAGAACGAAGCACATTGAAGTCGATTGTCACTTCGTTCGAGAGAAAGTTCAAATGAAGAAGCTCGATCTGAAGCATGTTCCAGGGACGGAACAAGTTGCGGATGTCCTCACAAAGGCTTTTCCCAAGGCATCCTTCTATCAATGTCTGTCCAAGCTTGGTGCATACGATTTGTACGCTCCAACTTGCGGGGGAGCGTTAGAATAGCCCATGTATTGGGGTCCATGTTTTAGGCCCATTTATGTTTTCTCTCCTTTAGTCTCACATCTTGTATAGGATTTGTTCTCTCTCTCTCCCCTATATATTTGTATTCTCTCCTTGTATTTACATAATCAATACATACAAGCTTTGAGTCATATATTGCTCTCGGAGGCACCTTCAGTTTCAGACTGGTTCCACGATATTACTGTTTTTATTATATTACTTGATTAAATTCAGATATTTCAGTTGGGATTGAATCTTAGGAATTTTGAAAGATTTATGTTGAGGTAGGCAGCTTGCATTTGGGAAGAAATGAATTCATTAGAGAGTTTGAAGAAGCACTAAAAAGATGTTCTGTTAGAATCTTTGAGTCAAAATCTTCCAGTGCTTTCAAAATTTTAGAAGTTGAAGATTAAGGCTCCGTTTGGGAGGACTTATTTTCACCGGTCATGCGGTTAAGACCGCATGAACCGGACCATAATTAAGGTCCGGTTCATGCGGTCGTAACCGCTTGACCCGTGAAAATAAGTCCTCCCAAACGGAGCATAAGGCTTTGGGGGGAGCATAAGGCTCCGTTTGGGGGGACTTATTTTCACCGGTCAAGCGGTTACGACCGAAGGTCCGGTTCATGCTGTCGTAACCGCTTGACCGGTGAAAATAAGTCCCCCCAAACGGAGCCTAAATCAACTTAATGTCAACTAGAATTTTGTCAGTATGTTGACATGTAAGTAGGCTAAAGCAGTAGAGAGGAGAAAACCAAAAGTTGAAAAAGGAATAAAGTTGTAGGTTTGCTATTGGTAGCTTTAGTGGGTAGGAAAGGTGAGGCATGTTAGACTGCGGAGGTGGAGTAACACTAATGCAAATCTATGTAAATGGTGTCAAGTTGACTTGCTCAATCCTAAAACCAAAATAAAGTTAGCAACGCTACACAACATTCACAACAATTTCAATTAAGCGAGCAAGACACGTTCTTCGCTTGAAGAAGTTTAAACTAAAGCTTTCACTTATGGGATATTATAGTGGAAAATGAAGCAAAGTAACGATTCAATACTCCATGCAAATATATAATTTCATTCTAATATTAAATAAAACAATAAGAAACAATATAAGATACTCACGAACAAGAAGATCTGACGACGGGTATGATGGAGAGCAGTTGTAGACTTGTAGCGTGTAGGAGGAGGCGGAGTGAGTCGTGGGGTTGTACTTAAGCTGGTGGAGGCAGTGGTTTGTGGCTGGAAACAGGGTGGAGGCGGGCGTCACTGGGGTTGGAAATGGGGAGGAGGCGGGAGGCTTCGTGGCAGGAGATGAGGGAGAGTTGGGGGCTGCAGTGGGGCTAGAAACAGTGAGATGGATGGCTTTGTGACAGGAGATGGGGAGAGGCAGGGGCGGCATTGAGGCTTGAAACATGGAGGAGACAGACAGCTGAAGGGATTAGTTTTATAGGACAGGGTGGAGAACAAGAAGCTAATCAGGACGTTGCACCATGGGATCTCCACAATGTGATTGCCAGCTCTAGATTTTTTCACAAGGCTAACAATGCCTCATAATGGCTGTCATTCCTTCTTATTTATTATAAAAGACTAATTAGGGCACCTGACGCGTGAACAATTATGAATGACTGTTACGCATGGTGACCAATCACTACTTAAATTCATGTCCAAAGATAAAAAAAAATACTGGGAAAATAGTAAACATCGCTCGGGACATGCTCGCAGGCTCAGATCTACGAGATCCATCAACGCCTCCTGGATGAATACACATAAGCGGGTCAAGCCAAGGGGTGACCCGCTCTCCACCGTCGATCCTGCTTCTGAAACTGTTGTTGATCCCCATCAAAAGGTGTTAAAGATGTTGGAACAGGAATAAAAGGGAACAAGTCATGATGGGAGAAGAGAGTGAGAGACTATGGCCTGACAATGTTAAGAAGCTTCCTATTTATGCAGAATTCTACCGTTTTTATTATCATTGCTTGCACCTATGAAGTACATTATAGGCTCCGTCTGGGTCGGCTTCTCCTGCAGGAGTGTTCTGAGAGTTCTTGATTTGAACCGCCACGCCGAACAGAGCACAACGTGCTCGCCAAATGGGTTCCGAATTGACATCAAAATGATGTTTTTGTTCCTAAGAAACCATCGAAACTGTCCTGCCACCATCTATTAGCTAAACAAATGTCAATATCCTGCTACATAAATTCTCCTCAATGTCCATGAAATAATTGTCGCCCGGAGTTTTATGGGGTAAATCTTTTGAAGTCAAATCTTAGGGTAGTCCTAAAGTGAAGGTTGATGTTACCAGTTAGTACTTGTCACTAGCTGACAGGCCTCAGTGAATCTCTGGATCATGTCACCAGCTGACGGGCTATTCCTTTTGGCTTCCTTTTTTATCTCATCAATTTGAACCATAAACTCATCCAAGGATGTGATAGATTAGACCCGGTTCGGAGGTAGCCATTAAAAGAGCATTAGGCCATCAGAAATTTTTAGGTACACGCGGGCATGTGGAGGATGGTGCCCGCGATGCATTGCGAGCCGTCTGATTAACAAAAACTCATGCCTATTTTTAAATATTTTTTGCTCCCTTTAATGTTGGCGGTCAGATCTCACATCCAACGCCTAAAAATGTATTGCATGTAGAGGTACGTGCACGCGGGTTCCTAAAAACTCCTCTTAGGCCATTAGGATAGTAAAGCCTATATATAAACACTCTTGGTTATGCATTTTCTGAAAGGAATAATGACCAAATTTTCTCTTGGATGTTAGCATAATTACAGTTTGCATTCCTCTTTTGAAATCACAAAAACCTCCCCTGTAAGTTTACATTTCATAACATCCATGCACAAAATACCCCCTTGGAGTCCCGGTAAATAACCCTTTACTGAAATGAATAAGTTCCAAGTCTTTTGTATTGTCTTAAGTCTCTCTCCCCCTTCTTCTTCTTCAAGACTCATCTCTTCTTCCTTTTTATCTCTCTTCCCCGAGTTCTCCTCTTGAGGGCTCTTCCATGTAATCTCTTTTACTTGGCTTAATCTTCCTCGTGACGACATTCTTTTACCCCTCCATCTTTATGGCTTTGTTTGGCGTGGCTTATTTGCTCCCGTGAATTTAATCAAAAATGTCATTATCATATAATGTATATTTGGCAAGACAAATGTTATGACCGCTACCAAGAAAAAAAGCTTAGTTTTGTGCATAAATGCATGAATATTTTTAGGCGAGGTCGAGCGAACGTTGGTTCATGACCACCGTGTTCACGACCGCCGCCACCGCGCCAAACGAATCCTATGACTATTTACTATCTCGCAAATTTCTCATCGAAAAACAAAATTTGCTCTTAGGGTTAATTTATAGCCTCATTTTTGCTTTCTGCCTCGCAACTACTGCATGAATTCATTATTTTGACTGATGTGATAAATGTGTGAGGAGGCTTTTGACTGTTTATGTGCAGGGAGATGATCCAGCACAGGCCATACACTCAGAAAGTGGATGTCTACAGCTTTGGCATTGTGCTGTGGGAGCTGATAACAGGCATGCTCCCCTTCCAGAACATGACAGCTGTCCAGGCGGCGTTCGCCGTGGTGAACAAGTGCGCCCGGCCCATCATACCGAGCGAGTGCCCCCCTGCGCTCGGCGAGATCATGACCCGCTGCTGGGACTCAAACCCGGACGTGCGCCCTCCCTTCGGCGAAATTCTCAGGATGCTGGAGAGCGTGCAGGACGAGCTGGCCACCACGGTCCGCCGGGCTCGCTTCAGGTGCTGCATGTCCCAGCCCATGACCATAGATTGACTCCCCCCCCCCCCCCCCCCCACCCCACCCCACACGCACACGCCCGCTCGAACTGGGCATGCGTGGGTGTTGTGAATGAAGAAAAACCTGGAAGCACTGGGCTGAAAAAATTATAGTGTGCGAGTTCTGTTGTAGATCTTCTGCAGATAAAAGAAGTTTATATATTTTGGTAGTGTTTTGGTTTGGTACTTTTTTTTAAGATTTTTTTGGGGATAGGGCTAGCCTAGATTGCAACACGTTTCATTTTGATCATTTATGCGAGCACAAATGCTCGCTTGAGATAGCAAAATGTTATCATGCCGAGAAATACTCGCTCGACTAAACTGATCTCCAAAAGAGCGAAAATGGTTGCCCAATAATCTGATTAATTTCATTGCTTTTATTTATTTATAAGAAGCTATGCTATTAGCTCAATAGGAAAGGTTCGTTGAGGCCTCAAACCACTTCCACCTCATCCGATTCCTCCGACGAGGTGATCTGCTCTGCCATCTTCGTTATGGTCCCCTCCCCTATCTCCAGCTCATACGCCATGAAGGTCTCCGAGCGAGGCGCTCACCGCGAGGAAGAAGCTGCAGTGGGCGGAGACGGAGATCTTGTGTTTGCTAGACCGCATGTTCTTGCCGACATGCGTCGAAGTAGTCAACTTCGACGTGTGTCATTACTCCTACTTGGTCACTGAGTTTCGTCGCGGCAATGACCTACCTCGAAGACGATTCACCTTTTCTTGTGCTAAAAAAGTCCCTTTCAATTTTCATTTTAATAAATAATATAATTTTGTTTAGATTTTAGAATAGTAAATCAAATTCTTGGCTGCATGTTTCCCAGTGACCTCCATGTTATTAGCATTCCTAAGTTCTGCACTTCTTCTTCTTCCTCTCTTGGAGCTCTCTGCTTGCAGCTGCAAGTAGAAACCCATTTACATTGCATTTGAGCTCTGTTCAGGAAGCTTTCAAACTTGTGTTCAGTGTCAAAGGGTTAGTTTGTTTCGGCGGTGGCGGTGACCAAAGAAGCTGTGATAATGGAGCTGTGAGAATGAAGCTGTTCAGAATGGAAAAACAGTTTGGTAAAACAGCGGTGACAAAATTGTTAAAAATGGAGAAACAATTTGGTAAAACAGCGGTGACGTTTCTGTTACATTTAATTATAAAAAATTTACAATTACATTAATTAAAATGAATTATAAATTATAATTAATATTTATTATAAATTAGATTAATAATAATAATAAGATATCATAATCATAATAAAAATAACAATCATAATTTTAATAATAATAAAAATATAATAATCCTAATAATCTATATATAATAATAATATATAATAATAATATAGTATTTCCTAACTGTTCATCTTCTCAGCCCTTCGCCGGAAGAAAATAGCAGCGCCATGAATGCTCAGCTTTTCTCCGCTGACCCTCGAGCACGGCTGCACCGTAGCACGGCTCCGCCGACCCTGGCCGGAGCACGGCTCCGCCAACCCTGGCCAGAGGACGGCTCCGCCGACCCTCCCCGTTGCATATTTGCGCGCGCCTCTTGGCTGGGGAGGAGAACCGGTTTGGCGTTGGAAAGCTCCGTTGAAAAGGAGTTGAGAGGAGCTGTTGGAAAGCTACGTTGGCAACGGAAGTTTTGGGCTCTGTTGGCAATAGAACGTGGATACAAACAATCAAAAAAAAATCTGTTGTTGTCCGACTGCAACAGAGCAAAACGTGGAAACAAATTGACCCAAAGAGAAGCAGAAGCTGTAACTATGACAAATTAGTTTAGGGGTGCAAATAACGCGTCAATGTGTAAATAAAATTATTTTGATTGTAAATTTAATTTAGCTTTAAATCCTTCCAGTGTTTTTTTTGTGTTTTGAGGGCAAGTTCTACCGTACTGCGATTAGACAAGCGATACTCCATGGTTCTGAGTGTTGAGCAGTGAATTGTGTACATGAGCAAAAAATAAGAGTCACGGAGATGAGAATGCTTAGGTGAATGTGTGGACACAAGATTGGATAGAATTAGGAATGAATGTATCCGGGATAAGACAGGAAAATCACCAATTGCAGAGAAAATGCAAGAAGCTCGACTAAGATGGTTTAGACACGTACGGAGACCATTAGAGGCATCTTTTAGGCGTTGTAAGAGTCTAGTCACTAGGTGTGTTAAATAAGAGAGAGGTAGACCAATAAAAACTTAGAATGAAACTATAAGGAAAGACATGATATACTTAGAAATTGGTGAGATTATGGGCACAATTGAGACAAAGGATCCATATAGTTGACCCCATTGCAGTGAGATAAATGCTCGAGTGTTGTTGTTGAAGTACAACAACACTAAGCCTTTATCCCACTATAGTGGGGTGGCTATACGAATCCTTTGTCGCCATTGTATCCTATCTTGTCATAATCTTACTAATGCCTAAGTACATGTCTTTTCTTATAGTTTCATTCCAAATCTTTATTGGTCTACCCCTCCCTCATCTAACATTCCTAGTGACTAGACTCTCACAACGCCCAACAGGTGCCTCTAATGATCTCCTTAAAGTAATTTTAAAAAAATTGTAGGTCATATCCAGTATAAGTCAGCTTTTTATGTGATGTTGAATGAGAAGACTGGGCATGATATATCTTCCCAAAGTTCATGTGTCATTATCTTTTCGCCCGCAACTAAGTCGTGCGCATCGTTTTAACTCCGGCTACATCGGACAGAAATTTTTTAACACGAGATTAGATTTGACCTAAAGTCTTCCTTATTGATAATAAGGAGCTCTATTTGTGTACATGAATGTGATGAAATGTAAACATACATGAAAGATTTTATAGATTGCACCAATCTTCTTTTGAAATTAGAAAAATCTCTTCTATAAGTTTACATTTCATAATATTCATGTCAAAAAAATCATCCCTCCCTTAAAAAAATTTACTCCAAAGGGGTATTTTTGTGCATTAAGGCTCTAATTGTTTGGGCCTTTCGCTGCTCGTTTTGGGCAAACACCACCGGAAGGAGGATAAACAAATGAATCTCCGACGGCATTTGCTCCGTTTCCACCCGTCCGCCTTGAGAAATGCCCCAAAAAGCTCCATTTGGAGCAGCCACCTCCCCCCTCCGATTTGAACAGTCCATTTCCACCCGCCGGATCGACCCGCCACAAATGAAGCCTAAGATTATGAAATATAATCTTATATGAGATATTTAAATATTCTTATATTTTCAAAAGTAAGAAGAGTGGAACCTATAATTATACTAAAATTACATCCATAATGCAATTCAATAGTGTAAGGTGCAATGTTATTTCAAATCTCAATTAAAGTATCAAACAATTAATGTTAAAATCAAAATTATAATCATTTCTCTTTTTTCGCATTTTTTTTACATTTTTTATTTCATTAAAGTAATTAACTAAAGATAGGGCGCAATGACGACAAATGATCCATATAGCCAACCCCACTATGCTGGGATAAATGCGCGAGTGTTGTTGATTTCATTAAAATCTTTAAATATTTCATTTATGTTTTCCCATAGTGCAATTAGACTAGCAATGTTCTAGGATTCTAAGTGTTGAGCAATGAATTGGGCACATGAAAAATTGAGAGTTGCGGATATAAGAATGCTTAGATGAATCTGTGAACACACGATACTGGATAAAATTAGGAGATGAAAGTATTAGGAATAGAACAGGAGCGACACCAATTGCAAAGAAGATGCGAGAAGCTCAACTAAGATGGTTTGGAAACTTACAAAAGAGACCACTAGAGGCACATGTTAGGCACTGTGAGAGTTTAGTCACTATATATGTTAAACGCAAGAAAGGGGTAGATCAATAAAGACTTGTAATGAAATTATAAGAAAAAACATAATATACATAGTCATTAGTGAGATTACGACTAAAGATATGACACAATGACGACAAAAGTTCCATATAGTGGGATAAAGGCTCGGGCGTGTTGTTAATGTTATTATTTTATCAAAAAAAAGACTAATAATTATATATTTTTTCAAAACATCCAATATAGCACTAAACCAATACTCTTATCATCATAACTCAATCCCAATGCTAACTTTGCCCAATGAGGATCAAGCAAAGTTTGAACAAAATTATACAAAATTCAATCACAAAAAAATTGAGTATCCTCACCCACATTTCCAGCCAGCTAAGCATCCTTCGAGCCAACGAGCGCCGACGAAATTCCGCGAGTCGATCTTCAGGTCCGGGGGTTGATGGCTGGGCGGATAAAAATTTCCGAGTTTCGTAGAGGAATCACAGGCCCACCCAATAGGAGCGGCCGTTCACGTTGTGCACGGATGTGGTGGTCGGCGATGTCACGCACCACTCGTACCAGACCTGCATTAAGGTTAGAACACGCGATAAGAATCAGCATGGAGCGGAAAGAAAAGTCGAGGAAAAAACGAGAAAAGAACCTTTGCCGGAGCGCAGCAGCGCCAAAATTCGACGTTTAGATGAGAACCGGCGGGCAAGTAGACGGGTTCGCGCAGCGGAAAGAAGATCGGGAACCTTTTTTGGCAAGAAAAAGGTTAGAATTGGGGGGGAAAAGGGTGGAGAAAGGGGTCATGGGATACAAGAGGATTACCAGCTGAACATAGTAGGGGTAGGCCTTGATGGCTCAATGCTGAGATGAATGTCTCCATATAAAACTGCATCAAAGTATCCAGCAAACCCTAGAAGAAAATACTGTTGTTGATGATCCCAAAAATGAAGAAATAACTCAACGGCGGCGACAGAAATTTTCGACGAAGAAATAAGATTACGTAGATTAGGAACGGGTTCAAAATGCCCCCAAAATCTACCCTAATATAGATAAGGCTATCGCGGTGGCTCGAAAAATTGACTCAATTTTGGGTCACAAGCCGGTTTGAAATGATATATTATATATACTTCCCCTCTAAGTTTGCAAAATTACAGGTTGCGCTTGATCATTTATTCTTATTGCAACAGATATTGTAACTTTATGACGTTTATAATAGGGTTAAGCATATTATTCGAAACTTGAAAATCGCTTGAATATTGAGCGGAATTGATATCGGTTACAATTGATTCGACTCAATTTGAGTCTATTCAATTTAACTCGAATCACATTTCGAGTTGAATTCAAGCTTGCACCAAATCGCTCGACATATGATTGGAATCTACTAGAATTGATTAAAATATTAAGTATTTATTTAACTTATTATTATTATTTTAAAATTTAAAAACTATAACTCAAAGCTTAAACTAAAGGAATAAATGCTTCATTTGCTAAATTTCGAGCCGACTCAACTCAAGTTCATTTCGAATCGAGCCGCCTTTGCTCGAAATAGATTTTGATTTACAACGGAGTTCAATTCGAAAAATCTTGATTTTGAGTCGAACTGAATAGCCCAAATTCGACTCGAAATCAGTCCTAATCAACAGTGATAATAACAAATGATATAATATGATCAACCTAGCTTCCTGAACTAGATTTCGTGCCGGAGCTTAACTCGATTAAAAAAAAGTAAGCGAATAAGTAAAAATTTAATCGCACCATGCACCAACGTAGATCCCATATCACGGGGTATCTCAAATCGCAGCTTAACGTATCTCTGGTTGCTTCTGTTGGGAGAGATTTCCGGGTGAACGAACGTGAACACCTGATCAAGTACCCAAAAGATCATTACGAAATATTCTACGCATACTGAATAATCGAGACACACATAAAACAATAAACAATAGAATAAGGGTTAATTACCGGGACCTCCCCTCTACCTTTTGAAATTACAAAAATATCCCCGCGAGTTTCAAACGTTACAAAATGCGGCCAGAGAAGAGATTTATTGCACTAAAAGAATAACAATGTAAACTAGGGGGGAGTGTTTTGTAATTTCAGAAAATAGAGTGTAAGTATGCAAGGTCTACATAGTTAACCATTGTAATGTAATTTAAAAAAAATAAATAAAAAATAAGGCGGACTTACAGGTTGCGTTGGCGCAAGCCTCGCTATTTTATGCAATTTCACAACATAGGCGGTCTCCATGTGCGCCAGGTCTTTATGTGATTTCACCTGCGAAAGAAAACAATTAGAAGGCGTACACGAAAATGTAGGCAAACAGAATGCTTACATCATTGTACAACTTCGTCGTCGTTATCGGTTGGAGATAACTCGTGTACCTGGGTCAAGATGCTTGATATCATCAAATCATGAACGAAAAACCAACGGATTGCAAGATATACGATGATTCGCTGGACATACGAAGAAGGAATGGAGATGCCGTTGGGTTTCAAAAATCTTAGTGCGCCGTCCAGGCACTCGGGAGAAAGTTCGTTGTCGCCGAAGGAGCCAAGCAACTCGCTCACCTTTTCGCAGAAGAGCGAAAGCAACCTTTGTGAGTAAAAAACCGTTCCTACAGTGAGAAATTATACCCTGATATTGACCCAAATCAAGAGATATTTACCAATATATCAGCTTTTTCTGGAGCAACCCAACAGCGCATGTCGCACGAAATTACAGTAACCACGCTCTCCCAACCCTCGAGTTTGATCAAGCTCTGCGTCCATACAGAAAGAAGTTTAATGTTATTTTCAGACATAACATGAGACTTTACATGAAACATGAGAATAATGTGAATGTACATTCTATAAAGGATTAGGGTTAATTACCAGGAACTCCCCTAGAACTTTGCATAATTATAAAGACATCCCCTCTATTTTTTGGAAATACCAAAACACCCCTCCAAGTCTACATTGTTAACTTTTAGTACAATAAACTTTCGGGCACTCGAGGGAAGGTCCCTAGAATTATGCAAAGTCCCAGAAAAGATTTTGAAGAACGGCTAGTATTTGGAGCCATCAAAGCTATACACTATCCAGTTGAATGCACAAACTACTCATGTGAATTTCCAAAGATGATACATTTAAGATGGTCATGCAATTTGGCTATAATTAGGTCAGCCCGGACCACCCGGTGCACAAAGCATCCCTGTGCAGCGACGGTCCGAGGAAGGGTCCCACCATATGGGTGAAAATGCATGCAATCCTTACCCTGCATTTTTGCAAGAGTTTGCTACCGGAACTCGAAACCGTGATCTCAAAGTCACACGGCAACACCTTAACTGATGTGCCAAGGCTCCCCTTCTACGCAATATGGCTTTAATTAACTTAAAAAATCATCAGTTTGGACTCACATGAAGTGTCACCACAGCATTTGGATTCTTTTCCACAGCGTAAACTTTTACTTTCCGCCCGGCTTCTTCCGATGCCTGCATAAAGGAAGAACCAAAGGGAGAACAAATCATAAGAGATTAGCTTTAACATCTTCGCACAACGCGGAGCTCGTTTGGAAGAGCAGCATTCACTTGGTCGTGTTCCACGCTCATTTAAGAGCCAGAACGCTGTCATTGACTCTATTAGGATCCTGCTATGTGTTGTGCCCAGTGGAAGTGGTCTGAAAAGGCGTTATGGTTGAATGCTCCCAAGCCCAGATGCCGCGCCGAAAGTAGAAATGTTCATTCTCAATTTGTTGGTCAAGTCAAAAAAACTTGAGAGAAACAATTATGACAGTTTTGTAGGGTCGTCGCAATGAGAACCAACCTGCAAGGAAGCGCGCACTAAAGGCCCTCGTCCAGCTCCTACAACCATTAGCACCTTCCATGGTACAAAAAAATCAAGATATGTCACATAAGGAATGAAAAGGTACACATAACATTGTAAAACAATTCTTGCGGAACAGAAAACCAAAACCTATAAGTTGTTCAAATTGACAGATCCTCGAACTATACATATATATATGTACGTATGTATGTGCACATATGCATGTATGTGTACATATCTATACTATATTAAAAGAATAAAACACCCTTTGGTTAAACATTGATTATTCCAACAATACCCCTCTACGCAACAACTATTAATGCCACCGACAAAATTACATTTCAAAAGCACAGGGTTATTTACGTCCACTCACAGTCCTCCGTTGCCCTAAATGAAATCAAAAATCACACCCCACCTCCACGAAGCCCCACATCCCTTGCGCTCTCATCGCATAGCTAGGGCATCGATACCTTTGTGCCTCCTCTGCTCCTTCGATTATCAGCCTCAACAACTTCCTCCATTCCTTACATTCTCGGTCACAGCTTCTTCCTCCGATCCTTCCATTCAAGAGGACGAATGATTATCTTCCTAAGGTAAAATCTAATTTCTTGAAAAAAATAGACTGATTTTATTTTACTCGCGCTTATTTTGCATGACTTTGATCTTTCTCTTTCTTCATCTGTGTGCATAACAAATACAGCCTCTGTTTTTGGGATTTTCCATGCTTTCACTGTTGAGAGAAAGAGATGGTTTAGAGATAATGAACCACCAGCCATTTCTTCCCCATGTTTTCGCTCGAAATCATTTTCTATGACTGGAATCTGCAGTTCTATTTTCAATAGCATTGTGTATTTGAATGTTTGGTTCCAAATTGTTTGTGAATGGTAGCTTCTAATTTCAGGGCCCTTCATTTTTGGATTGGGATTAGTTATATTTCTCAACTCTCTTCTTATATTTTTCAATATATTTTTCATAATGCAAGTCTATTAATTATAATTATTATTTTATTTTATATTACTATTGTGATCAGGTACAGTCATGATCAGGATATTGACGCTCTTTAGGTACTATCGGGGTCGGGATACTATCACAATAGGGATATCTTCGCGATTGGCCGTAGGGGGGGAGCCCTGTGCCGGGTACTGTCGTGTGGGACACGAGGGCCGGAGGCCCGTGCCTGTCACTTGTATATATGTATGTATAATGTATGCACACAGATATATGTATGAATGCATATATATGTATGTGTGTGTGTATCAAACTTTTGAAAACTGGTCCGGATATCGAACCGGTGAAACGAAAGGTTCAAGGATGAACCGGTATCAAACAGTTATATATATATATGGGTCCCCCCCCCCCCACACACACACTATAACACTAAATTATAGTTAATATGGTATATGCTTATGTTTTATCCAAATACATATGTTTATAAGTTGATTAAATTTATTAAAATGAATAATATTATTCAAAAGCTGGTTTTTTTTTATATTTCTATAAATATGTATATGTATATGAATTATTTTAACAAACTTCAACAAATGGCAGATGACTTGGTGGTCAACATCAAAGCCAGATTTGGAATTAGTTTGGGTTCAAATCTCACTATAATTTTTTTTTAGATTAAAAATTTGTGCTCCATGACCCACTCGGTTACGGGGAACCGGCTATGGTTCCCGGTTTTCCGGTTAGTTAGCCCGGTTCCAGGGTGGTCCGCTAATGAAGAGGCCACCTACTTGGACCGGACCGACTGGGGTTCTGGTAGGAGGTCTGACCTGTCAGACCGGCCGGTCCGGTTTTCAAAAGCTTGATATGTATACATGTATATATATAATGTATCAAAAAAAAAGAGTTGAAATTCTCTCACCATCTTTGATAGTGAAGCTTGCTCATCCGAGATTTTGTCTGTTAGAGCTTTACAAATTGCGCGTTGATACTGCCAATACAATGTAAACCATGGTGTAAGCAAAAAAAAGATGAATCATATAGATGTCTACTATAAATATAAATAAAATGTATATCTACGCCAGAAAGTGCTTTAGAATGTTAGCATGTCATGTAAAGCTGACAGTTCTAAATATGCAAAGCTGTTGACATGGAATAAGTTTGATGTCAACAGCTTTGAAACTTAGTTGATGTTTCACATTATTTCATGTTTGTGTTTTTGAAGTTTGCGTGTTGCAAGAGTAACTTCTAAAATCCTCTTGAGATTTTAGCAGCTCCCTCCTTCCGAATACCTCCGCACTAGTTAGCCCACAATGTCTGTCTCTATATATTGCGCTATGGTCAAAGGATCATAACAACGGTATCAGAGCTTCCAAACTTTCTCAACGCGCAGCTGATGATCGATAACTCGTTCATATTTCATCGTCTTCTAGTTAATAGGCAAAAAACAGAGGCATTGCTAGTCTCTAGATTCCGCAGCATCCATCGTGTGAACGCGGTGACAACAGTTTTCACCATTCTCCCAACGCCAGATTTCCCGATAGCCCAGTTAAGCCAAACGCGAACTCACGGGTTCTTCCCGCCGCCGCTGGAGGAGCACCTGACGGCCTGATCGGAGAGCACCGGCGAGTTCGCCGGCGGTGTTCCTGCCCGCTTGCCGCCGGACAACTCCCGGCGGGTTCGTCGGGGTCCGGCGAACCCGTCGGTGGTCTCCGGTCAGCCCGCCAGCACTCCGCCGGCGGCAGGGAGAACCCGTGTATTTGCCACCGGAAAAGCTGGAACTCATGGATTTTCCCCTCCGCCGCTGGCAGAGCCGCCGACACCTGATTGGAGCCCACCGGCTTCGCCGGGGCGAACAAGCCGGTGGGCTCTGGACAGGCCGCCGCCGGCTCCGCCGGCGGCGGCCTGAGAACCCTTGAGTTCGCCGGCCACGTGATTTTATATTTTATTTTTCAGTTTTTTTAAATTCAATAATAATAAAAAGTTTAGTTAAATTTAAAAAATGGAAAGAAAAAATTACAAAAAAATATAACAATAAATAAAAAATAGTAAGTTAAAGCAAATTACCATTTTGAAACTAATAGTTAGAACAAACCTGGCTGTATTTCACTGTATCTTTCTCAAATGTCTCATAGGTTTGAGCCTCGAGATTATCCATGAGAGGCTAAATAAGGAAGATACAAGTAAATTATAAACAAGAAACTTAAATGAAGAAGATCTACCAACTTTTAATTAATAAAAAATGCCCAGAAAAAACCTGCAATGGGGCCTGCAGAAAATCCCTGTAATTCAGCTGGAAAAAAGAAAGAAATTTGTAGTCGTAAAAATTTATAAGGAAATCAAGTAATCAAAGAATCAAATCACAACAAAAAGCTACCTCAAATCTCTCTTGCTCAGAAAGAGGATCCATTCTTTGATATAGATAAGCAACATACTCCAGGTATGGTTTCAGTTCATTTCTAACAGGTGCACCTAATAATCGAAAGGATAATAACACGAAAACAAATTTAATACTCTGGAAAGAGCAATATGAATTCAGCTCAAATAATTTCATAAACCAGAAATAGCAATCATGCATTAAAAATCAAAGGATACCTTCCCCAAGGCTACCGTTATCGCCTGCGGAAAGATCCGACCTTTCTTGTGGGATTTTATGCACCGAAGTACCAGAGATTACAATCTGAATTTTTTCCCAATAAAATTTCATTATCAGATGGTCAAGATTAAAAAAGCATGCAAGAAATGAAGCTCAATATAGAAATACCTAATTCAGCCATGCAATCACACATATACTATTAATAAAGAAAGGCTATTGTGGACACCAAATATTATATTCCTCATTTTACTGTTCATATGATACCAAATTCATAAAACGAATTAGGGATTATCTTATAAAAACATAAATAAGTTTTTTTTTTAATTTAACTCGTACATTATGAAAAGTAATATAGTGTAATTTAGGTATTTTTGTCATATTATCATAAATAAAGTCTAGAATAAAAAAATTCAAATAAAAAGTAATTTGATTAAATAAAAAATGAAGGGGAAGATAAATGAAGTAAATAAATAATAAAAATAACATCACACGTGACAAAAATCATGCCGATGTCGAAGGTACTATGTCTGTGGGACTATGCACAAGGAATATCTAAGATTGTTGAAGTATTATTGCCATCGGCAGATACTGTGCATGGAGAGCATGCGCCCATTCAGTTTATACAAATCATAATCAAGTACCTTTTCAAACGAAAAAATACCTGAAAAGAAAAATCGAAGAATGCTGTGATTAATTTTTGATGCCGCTTTGATAAGCAGGGATAACCTCTTGCATTAGTTAGAAATGCCTACCACAAAGACCAATCTGTTAGAACCATGAAGAACAATGAACTTAAGTTACTGAAAAAGTGCACAAGCTCCTGAGATTGTATATATTTTACATGTGTATGGAAGATTGCAGCTCGAACAGGTTCTCCAAACCAGCGCAGGAGAGAGTCGACAGATGGAAGTGAACTCCTGCAATGTTGCAGGCAAAAGCTGAAATAGCAGTAGCTTGTGCAAGTTGAGGTGAGCCGGCTCGTGAGCCCGGCGAGCCAACTCGAGCTCCTTATAGCCTGGGATCGCAAGTACGAGCTCTTTTGCAAGTCAAGCGCGAGCTAATGTCTTAGCTCATCAGGTCACGAGTTTTTTATAAAAATTAATAAATATATAGAAAATACAGTTCATAAGCAGATCGAGCTTGACTGCTTGACACAATACAAACATCATTCCAGTACAAACAAACCCCATAAAAAACCAGTACAAGTGCACACTTTTCCCTCTTTGTGAAGGATTTACAAACAAAATCCATTTTTATGCACATTCTCACTTACTGAATGTCAAGAGCTACGCACAACTGATTGTGATGTTCGCATAGCAATCGAAACGAATTCCACATTTCCCAGGAATCATTTAATATTCCGCTGTGCTGGAAATAAGTGAATAGCATTTAATATGATACTATAACAGTTCTTAAATGCATTAAAAGAAAGTTATACAGAATATCTGAAATGAAGGAATTGCCATGCAACTTTCCGTACCAAAGAGTCATATCTTGCATCAAACGATTCATTCTCTGTTGGTGAAGATTTTTCAAGTGGAAGCCTAAGCCACAACTTTAAGGGAAGGATCCCCAAGAAAGGAAATTTGGTTTTATTATTCAATAAGAAAATAAAAATTCAAAATATTGTGATTTTAGATGAAGAACTACCTGCATGTTGGTTAAACCTTGTAAGATCTGGTTCACACATCTTGCATAGTTCCCACAAACACCTTTCTTAGGAAGGGGCAGAAGACAAGCCTGAAATTTATTATTAGATTATGATTGGACACAAGTTCATAAACAATATCAAGAATATAGATCAGAGCCTTTGAAATAACAGAGATTACATGAATGGGAGGGTACTTCAAGAATGAATTGAAGTGTTTATCAAAGTCATAGAAATATCAAGAAAAAGAAAATTCAAAGTTTGATTTGATGTTAGAATTAAAATTTTTATTTTTTGAGATAAGTGGCGGACACAGGATGTTTTCTTTATGTGGGCATTTATTCGAAAAAAAAATTAAGTAACAAATATAGAAAAAAATGTCTATGTTATATTAATGTCATATTTTCCTACATTTGCCCATATTTTTAATGACTTTTTGTTGTACAATATGTCAAAAATAAAGAAAATATGTGTACATTTTTTAAATTTTTTATTCAAAAATTCAATGTATAAATAAATATATAAAAAATATCTCTATTTCGCTGCCATGAAGAATCCAACACAAAATCTCACACTCCAAGTTCTTAATATAAAGCCAAGACCACTATGTCAACCATACTTCATTAAAAACTTTATGAATAGATACAATATATAATATAAGGTACACAAATATTTATATTTAATTTCTATTAGTGAAAATTTATTTATTTATAAATCCAGTGTGGGCGGATGCCCACACTGCCCTTATGTGGGTCTGCCCCTACTAATAAGTCATAGAAATATAAAATTATTAAAAGTTCCAAGTAATATTTGTTCTTGTATGACATGATTAGGTTGTAAATCCAATTCATAACATGAAGATATCCACTTTCAAAAATAGAAATGGACAAAAACATTCAAGAGAACAGATCAAATTTTTAGCTATAAACTGATAAATTGCAAGTGGCTGGATGGATCAAATAACATTTCTACTAATTTTTTTTAACCACATACCTGCACAGAGAGATGTGAAGCCCATGAAATCTCTTGCTTTAAGGCAGTTTCAGAATCCATCCTAAGTGCTTCATCGTCTGAATCTAGATCAATCCATGAGCTAATTTTCCCTGATGCATGTAAAATCAAGCTGTTGTTCAAGTAAGGAGAACTAAATGCTAAGAGAACACAAAAAAATTACATCAAAATTCCATTTCTACAGCGTTTGGCACAGTTCCCATTTTTAAAAAAATAGTACAGACGGATATGGAGCGGCATTTTTAACATTCTATCTTTTAGCCATTTTTTTGGAAAACAGCAAAACAAGCAAGCTCAAACAACAAGATACATATCAACCGGGCCTTAATATACGCTTGTATATAAGTCTAATCCTACATGAACAGTGTTTTTTGGTGTCACCGACTCTTTTTGATCTCCAAGTTTTACTCTTCCATCACGTGTTTAAGCATTCTATTCGTTTGTGAGGCCATTGATGAATGTTGCAACATCAACAACACTCGAGCCATTATCCCAATATAGTGCGGTCGGCCATATAGATCCTTTGTCGTCATTGTGCCCTATCTTTTGTCATAATCTCACTAATGTCTAAGTACATCATGTCTTTCCTTATAGTTTCATTTCCAAATCTTTATTGGTCTACCTGATGGCGATTGACGGCACGTGCGCGTTTACTCCCGCAGGAGGCGGTGATTGACGACCCGTTTGGGTGATCCGAGTCCGCGGATGCGCCCGGATAGTCGTTCAGAGTCAGATTCGTATATTATTTTTTATTTTTCATGTTGTATTTAGCCCGGATCGGCCCGAACATTAATAGTCGCCCGATCTGGCGCCCTAGTCTTATTTTTCCGTTTTCCCTATATATACTCTTGTTTGTGGCTGAATTAGGGATTGGATAGTTGCGTGTGTGCAACTGACCGGTCTTCCCTTCGGTGGATTCCGAGGGCCTGCTCTGTTGCCCGGTGTTGTCGCTGCCAGCAAACCATTCCCGACCACCTGCCACTGTCTTCCCTCTCTTTCCCCACCTTCCCAGCCAGCCACCGCCCCTCACCGGCCCAACCAGTCTCTCCTTTCCCTCTCAGGCTCCCTTCCGCCAGTCCCGCACGCCCAGCCAGCCCGCAAACACCTTTTGCCTTCCCGATCTGTTCAGTTCTCCCCGTCGACCATTCCCCGTCGACAGATCCCACCATTCCCCACTTCAGGTTCGACTTCTCCATCCCTCCAACCTACAGCCTCCCCTAGTCCCCTTCCCCGAGCCACCAATCCAAGCCCCAAACGCCCCCCAAGGACGCTACTACCATTGGTCCTCCACTCCAAGCTAAGCGGTCAAGTGCATGAGTAAATCTAGGTATGAATGTTTTAAGTTCTTTCGTTGAATGTTTTGGTAATGAACTATTGTCATGTGATTATTGATACTTATATGCAATCACACTTTATTTGTCGTTTAACTTGCGGGACGCATTCGGTGTACTTGAACGGAATTGCGCCTCATTCATTGGTTAATTATAATTGTTCTTTATATATCATGCATGTTTCCAATTATGCAAAATTGTTGTTTAGAGCTTGGCTGAATTTTATTACTCGTTGATGATCTTAATGTGGACTGTTATCTCATGATCGCACGTGCACTGCATTTGATTGCATTTTCATTTGTTGAGTTAGGGCATTTGTGTTGTCCGCCATCTGTAGACTCGTGTTGCATCACTACCCCTCCCTCGTTTAACATGCCTAGTGACTAGAATCTCACAACGCCTAACAAATGCCTCTAATAGTCTCCTTTGTACATGTTCAAACCATCTTAAACGAGCTTCTCGCATCTTCTCTGCAATTGGTGTTACTCCTGTCTTATCCTTGATGCATTCATTCCTTATTTTATCCAGTCTTGTGTGTCCACGCATCCAGCTAAGCATTCTCATCTCCGCAACTGTCTTTTTTTGCTCATATACCCAATTCACTGCGCAACACTCAGAACCATAAAGTATCATCGGTCTACTTGCAGTACGGTAAAACTTGCCCTTAAATTTTAATGGTACTTTACGATCACATAAGATCCCTGACGCGCCTCTCCACTTCAACCAACCCGTTTGGATTATGTGTCACATCTTTATCAATACCTCCATCATTTTGAACTATCGATCCGAGATATTTAAAATACTCACTACGGGAAATATCTTGATCGCCCAACTTAATAACGAAGTCATCCGTCCGTTTTATATTGCTAAATTTAAGCTCCATATACTCAATCTTTGCACTGCTCAACATAAAACCCTTCTTTTCTAAAGTGTCTCGCCAAGATTCAAATTTTGCATTTACACCCTCGTGTGTCTCATCAACCAAAACGATATCATCCGCAAACAATAAACACCAAGATATTGCTTGTTGGATATGTCCGGTGAGCTCATCTAAGATAAGGGTAAAGAGATAAGGTCTTAAAGTTGAACCTTGATGTAAGTCCAACAGTGATAGGGAATTCCTGTGTTAATCCTCCAGATGTCCTCACCCTTGTCATTGAATGTTGCAACATCAATGTAAGTTTTAGAGAAAGTCGTGTAAAAATAGGCTCATTACTTTGGCCCACTTGTTCCTTGTATTAATCCCACATCCTTGGATTGGGATACTTCTCTCTCTCTTCCTATAAATATGTAGGATCTCAAGTTGTAAGATAATTTTTAAGGGAATAATAAAAGATTCTCTTTATTTTTCCACATAGCATCAGAACCAATCTGGTCCTGATTTGTTTCTCTCGCTTCAAGTCCTTTACTGCAACACCTTTAGCGGTTTTCTTGTGGGCAGTTAGCCTTTTCTAACCACAACTGCTTTTGCGGATTGTTGGGATTCCTTCGCCCGCTTCCTTCCCTCTTCCCCTCTCCTTTTTATAGGAGTTTTCGTCGGGTCCCACTTTCGTCCTTCTCCGCGGCCTGCAAATGCTAGTCGCTGCTTCTCTTTGCCGTTCTCTCATCCACTGATCAACCCGCTCTCAGACCGCTGCTCAACCCGTCCTCAAACCTCCTGTGTCTGTCGTCTTGCTCTTATCCAGGCCGCCGCAGTAGCTTTGTGCCCACCGCCTCAGTCCGCTGGTTTTCTTGTCGCGGCATGCGGTCGTCTTGCTTACTGCTTCAGGTCACAACATCCTTGTTTTTGTCGGTGCGCTGTCGTGTTGCTAGTTCTCTAGCCGCGCGTCTTGATCACTGCTCCCTGATCACCCACCCAGCCACTTGCTCGCTTTGCGCGGCTTTGTTCCCTTACCGACTGCTTGCTTGTCGCGGCTTTGCTCCCAGGTAGCTGCTCAGACCGCTCAGCCCTGCTCTGCTTACCAGAGCCCTTGTTTCCCGGTCTCTAAGTCGCCTGTTTTGCCTGGCCAATTCGTTTGTTGCATGCATTGCCTCTCGGGTAGTGTGCTCTGCTTGCCAGTTCGCCTGTTTTACATGTTCCAGGTCGTCGGCCTTGCTCTGCTGCTCAGACCGCTCTGCCTTTGTTGCCCGTTATCCTTAGTTCCTGGAACTATTTATTTCATGATTCGACTGCGGCTTCCTCCCTTCCTGGCCGTACTGCTGCTACTCCTCTTGAACTTCGTGATGAACTTCGGATCACCACCATCTCTCTCTGTGGGAAACATAACTTTGTTGAGTGGGTTCACTTAGCTCGTCGTGTTCTGCAAACAAAAGACCTTCATCACCTGACAAGGGCTCCTCCCACTGCTCCCACTGAGGAATGGATCTGTGATGATGGTCATGTCCAGTCATGGATTCTCAACTCCCCGGACACCGAGCCATATAGGATGGCCATGTATCATGAGACGACTCATACTATGTTGGAGGAACTTCACTCCCTCTATTCTAGCAAGGACAGTCTTCAGCACTTGTTCGACATAATTACCGACCTTCAATCACTTGACCCTGGGGCCACTGGTGACTTGACTTGCTTTGTCGACTCTTGTTGAGGCATGGAAACATCATCAACCTCCCACCACGGATTTGGTTGCGCAACGGGCGTAGAAAGAAGTGGTTGGGATTGTCATGATGATGAACCGTGTTCTACCCCATCTTCATAGTGTTCGGGCTCAGATTCTGTCCTCAGCCTTTACTCCTTCTCTGTCGGACGTTTGCTCAATGCTCTTGAAGGTTACCCCCCCCCTGATGCTCCTGCAAATCTAACTGTAGCTCTCCTCAAGCAGCTCGTATCTAATCTTGCTCCTTCAGCTCGTGGAGGTCGCCATTCTCAGGGACGGGGATGTGCTGGTCGAACCCTCTTTAAATGTTCTCATGTGGCCGGGACGGTCACCGTGAGGCCATCTGATATCACAAGCATGGTCTGCCTCCTCATCTTACTGTTTCCGCTGTTACAGATCCTCCCTTCGCCACCGGTCATGACATTGCTGCTTTGGGTGCCCAACTCCAACAGTTACAAGGGGTGGTTAGTCGCTCCTCTGGATCCGTGACGTCGATCTCCAATGAAAGTATATCTTGTCTCTCCCAAAACTTTCACTGGATTGTGGACTCAGCTGTCACACATCACATTTCTCCGCAGAAACCGCCTCAATACTTTAACTCCGCCTATCACAAGTTCATTACAGTGGTCAATGGTGACACCACCCCAATTTTTGGCACTGTTCATGTGCCTCTTACTCCAACTCTCTTATTATCCTTGGTTCTTCATGTTCCAGGATGCCCCTTTAACCTACTTTGTGTTAGCCGTCTTACTCAAGACCTTGATTGTTGTCTAACCTTCTCACACTCTTCTTTTGTTGTGCAGGATCGACGCACGCAGAATATACTTGATAGGGGGAGGCTGTCCACTGGGTAGTATTTTCTGGATGTTCCGCCTACTGTTCACTTCATAGTCTCTTTTGTTGATTGACATCGTCGTCTTGGGCATGCTCCTCTCCAGATTCTCAAGAAAGCTTTCCCAGATGTTTCTCTTCATGAGTGTACTTGTGAATCTTGTATCATTGGAAAACAACATTGTGACTCTTTTAATTCTCCATGTACTCAAAGTGATGCTCTTTTTTGTTTAGTGCACTCTGATATTTGAGGACCATATAGAATCCCTAGTGTTTATGGTTACCGTTATTTTGTGACTTTTATTGATGATTACTCGCGTGTTACCTGGTTGTATTTACTTCGCGATCGTGCCAAACTCCCATCTATCTTCTGTGCATTTCTTATGGAGACTCGCACTCAGTTTTCCACTTGCTTAAAAGTTCTTCGCACTGATAATGCGTGTGAATATACCAGTCGTACCTTCTCTAATCTGTGCACAGAATTTGGTATTATCCATCAAATTTTGTGCGCGTATACTCCTCAACAGAATGGTGTGGCAGAGCGGAAAAATCGTCATCTTTTTGATGTCGCTAGATCGCTTATGTTTCAAATGCAGGTTCCTCCACTATACTAGAACTTTGCAGTTTCTACTGTCTGTCATCTCATCAATCGCATGTCCTCGTCCATCATCAACTTCGCGGCCCTATTTAATCTTCTTTTCCTTTCAAAGGCTTCGTTCTCTCTCATGTCTCGTGTTTTTGGATGTACATGTTATGTCCATAATCTTGGTCCACCCACTGACAAATTTGTTCCAACCGTTTCACTTTTCTTGAGTACCAACCGTTTCACTCCTCCCCTACATATCCTCTTTTTCCTCCTCCTCTACCTCGGCCAACGGTTCCAGTCACGTCTCCCTTCCACCTCTCCTTCCCACACCCACTACCACACCTGTCTACCCAACCCACCCCTTCGTGTATACACTCGTTGCCCTCCCAAATCTGATGCCCTACAGCAGCTTCTCTCAACCGGTGTGATCACGCGGCATGTTAATCCGGCATCAACCTCTAAGGCTCATCCCTTGGAAAATTAGGTCTCCTTACATCGCCTCTCCTCACTTCTTCTCAAATTTGGGCTCTCTCTCCTCTATTTCTATACCTAACTCTTTACAGGAGGCTATCCAGCATCCGGGGTGGCGTGCGACCATGGATGAGGAAATGACTGCCTTTTGGGACAATCGGACTTGGGATCTTGTTCCTCTCCCTCCAGGACAGACTTGTGTCGGTTGTAAGTGGGTATTTGCAATCAAACATGCTCCCGACGGGATGGTTTAACGGCTAAAAACCCGACTCGTGGCTCGCGGGTTCACTTAATAATAAGATCTCAACTACGATGAGACTTTCTCACCAGTTGCCAAGTTACATACCATCCGGGTACTGATCTCCTTAACTGTTCATCGTCAGTGGCTCCTACACCAATTGGACATCAAGAATGATTTTCTCAATGATGATCTGCTCAAAACAGTTTATATGCACCAACCTCCCGGGTTTGAGACCGCGGTGGAGTCTCGTGTCTGTCATCTCAGAAAATCCATGTATGGTCTCAAATAATCTCCTCGGGCTTGGTTTGACAAGTTTAGCAAGGTTGTTCATGATGTTGGATTTACGCGGAGCTCGACTGACTTCTCTCTGTTTACTCGTCATCGACCAACCGGCACAGTCATTCTCCTAATATATGTGGATGATATTTTGATTACTGGTAATGACTCTACTGGGATCCAACAAATCAAGCAGCACTAGAACTGTCTTTTAAATTAAATATCTGAAAAATCTTCGATATTTTCTTGAACTTGAGATAGTCAGACGACTTGATGGCATCGTTCTCTAACAATGGAAGTACTGTCTTGACCTTCTTCAGGATGCAGGCTATTCAGCATGCAAACCTGCTGACACTCCTATAGATGTCAATCACAAGCTCTGCGCTCATGAAACTGACTTTGATCCTCTACTTACGAATCCAGAGTATTATCGTTGTCTTGTTGAAAAGTTGATATATCTGATGGTTACAAGACCTGATATCTCGTTTGTTGTTGGAGTTGTCAGTAAGTTTACTCATACTCCGCGGACCTCTCATCTCCAGGTTGTCGAGCGCATCCTCAGATACTTGAAGACTACTCCAAGGCAAGGGCTTGTGTACAAACCATCCACTTTTTTATCTCTGGTTGTATATTCTGATGCTGATTATGTTCTCTTGATGATCGACGATCTACAACTGATTTTTGTACATATTTTGAAGGAAATCTTATTACATGGCGCAACAAAAAGCAATCAGTTATTGCTCGCTCATCGGCTGAAGCTGAGTATCGTGCGATAGCGGCAGTTGTGTCAAAACTTACCTGAATAGAAAGTCTCCTTGGGAATTTGGGTGTCACATTATCCTTATCGGCTACTCAATTTTGTGACAGTCAAGCTGTTATACATATTGCCAAGAATCTTGTATTTCATGAGCGAACCAAATACGTTGAGGTTGACTGTCACTTCATTCGAGAAAATGTTCAATTAAAAAAGTTGGAATGAGAGCATGTCTCGGCAACCGGGCAAATTGCAGATATTTTCACTAAGGCCTTACCTCGACCATTGTATCATCAGTTTTTATCCAAGCTTGGTGCCTACAATTTGTATGCTCCAACTTGCGGGAGTGTTAGAGAAAGTCATGTAAAAAATACGCTCATTACGTTGGCCCATGTTTTGGCTCAATTGTTCCCTTGTATTAATCCCACATCTTTGGATTGGGATACTTTTCTCTCTCATCCTATAAATACGTACAATCTCAAGTTGTAAGATAATTTTTGGGGGAATAATAAAAGATTCTCTTTATTTTTCCACATTTTTCTACAGTAAGAAATTTGATTCCTTTTGGCTAAGCATATCACCTAATATAGATGAATTGTTTAAATCATGTAAGAATGCATGTGAAAAGTAGATTTACGCATAATAACCTTAAATTGCATGTTAACAGATAATTAGTATTACATAATGCACATAAAAAATCGAATCACCAGGTCCTGTAGCACATTATTTCATTTTAAATGTCAATTAAAATAATATGATTAGACACAAAAAAAGTTACATCATAACATATGAATAAAAATAATCAAAGATGTTTAATGCAACTATGCTAAAAATAATAATAATAAAATACGTAATAAGCCTCAAATTAGTGACATCATGCAAACAACATAATATAATGATGGTACCAACACCGAGTGAAAAGTTCAGAAGGAGGCATGAGAGGTTCTTCCCTCATGATTGATAGATTCACATTGTCATACTCATAGGGCGGCATACCACATGCTCCTTAGACATGTGATCGACGACCCACACTTCCACACTTGGAAACAGTCATATATGAGTCTATGTTCCGCAAAAGAAACACATCAGGTTAGGGCGCCTTCATTGCCAGCAGGGAGTCGATAATCAGAATGTGCCAAGTCATGAATCATAATTTAACATGAGGAACATGAAATTGATTTATCTCAACTCTCGAAAGGAATTCAAAACACAAAAATCTCTATATTTCAATAAATTAAAATTGTTACAACTGCCCATACATGTTTTTAATTATGTCATTTTAGTGTTACTGGGAGGAAGAGTTTTCTTACTCGCCAAATGGGCTGACGTCATCTTCAGACATTTCTTTTCAGGGAGCTCGGGTTAGGAGATTCACTTAGGATAAGCATCCAAGAGTTTCCATGCATTTAGTTTGTCTATTCTATCTGTTTATGTATCATGTATATATGAACTTAAAAGTATTGAACATGGTTTAAGATTTTCAGTTTTCCAAACTCATTGTACTTTACAATTCTTGTTGGCTCTATTAATCGGAATTTGAGATATTTTCTTAACATTAACCTTAGTATTTTCTTACCGTTGCGTACTAATAGTTATTTCTTGTTATGTACAAATTTTATTACAATTTTTTAATTTACTTTATATCACGAGTGATGACCGAGCTTTTGAAATGTTGTTAAACTAGATAGAGGTGTCACATACAATCTGTCATCTCCTTCTCAATGGTAATCAAACCAATTTGATTGATAGTGTGAAGGAATGAAATGATTTTGTTAAATGGATGGCTTTTGCACTTTATGGATCATATAAAATCTTACTCTAAAGTCTTCTCTTCTTCCTCGTGTCGGCACCTTTTGCTCAACGGGGAAAGCTAGCCGGACAAGTTCGATGCCATGTCGAGAGTTTTTTGGCGATGTTTGAAGAGAGGAGCAAAAAGTTTTCAATGAATAATGGATTGGACATTAAACAACTAATAAATAGTTCAAAAATAAGTGGCAGTGTCTTTCTCTTAACGACATTAAGTGAAGTTCTTTACCAAGGTAGATTGAAAGTTATATCTAAGCGAATCTCTCTCAAATCCTCCAGCCGGTACCTTTTACCCAACACGGAAAGCTAGTCGACGAAGTATGATGTTTCCCCAAGAGTTTGTCGACAGTTTTAAGAGAACAGCAAAAGTTTTCATGAATGATGGATTTGACATAAACGACTTATGAATGGTTCAAAAATATGTGGTAGCATCTCTCTTGAAGGCATTAAGTGAAACTTGTTACTAAAATCAATGGAAAGTTACATATATGTGAATCTATTTTTGAAAAGAAATCTATCTTCGGTCACATGTAAATTGCCTATTGTTAAAATAACGAAAAGAAAATAGAGAGTGCAAATTTAGTCATCCCTCAAGAGAGTAATTTGTAGGACTACAAAGGACACATAAATCTAAAATTACGATGTGAGACTAAACTCTAAACATACTTAAATACATAATATTAATAACTTCAACACTCGCTCTCAAATAGGAGGGGAAACCTCTAGCTTAAAACATCATGGAAAGTGTTAGATGGATTTGGAAGACTTAGATACATCAATAGAGACACAAGGGTTTATTTATATAGAGTAAGAGAAAAATACACATACAACATTACATGATATGAGACTGATACAACTAACACTCCTTAAGTTGGGTCGTGGGAGTTACCCAGACCTAACTAGTTACATATAAATCTCATTCTAACCCATGTAACTCCCTTAGTAAGAATATCTGTAACTTGATCACCGGTCATCACATGACTCAGAGAAATAAGTCCTTCATACTTTTCCCTCACAAAGTGGTAATCGATCTCAATGTGTTTTGTGCGTTCATAAAACAAAGGATTAATATCTATTTGTATCGCAACATGATTATTGTATCATAGAGGAGTGAGATCTTAAACTGGTAACAGTGTGGGGCATGGATCGATATTCCACTTATGCACTAGATCTGTCAACCGTGGTTTGTTTCTTGCTCTTTCAGGAGACAAGATTTCCACTCATAAAGATAGTTAACTCTGTGGTTGACTTCTGAGTAACTAAGCAACCTGCCCAATCAGAATCATGATATGCTTCTATATTAGAATGACCTCGATTTCAAGATCTTTCTTTATGTATCTGACAATTAAGAGTACAAATTCCCACCGAGAGATAGTTTGAGCAGTCATGAACTGATTGACCTTACTTACAGCACAGGAAATGTCAGGACAAGTCATGGTAAAGTAGTTCTATTTTCCAACTACTCTTTGATACTTTTCTAGTGAATCAAATAGTTTGCTTTCAACATGAAGTCTCTTTTCTCCTGGATCAAGTGGAGAGTTCATAGGACCATAGTTAAACATCCCTATGTTAGATAAAAGATCGAGAACATATTTTCGCTGACAAATAAATACGGTGCTAGCATAATCGACAACTTCAATGCCTAGGAAGTACCGCAATGAGCCCAGGTCCTTGGTTTGGAAGTTGGAGTATAAAAATGTCTTGAGATTTAATATCCCTTAGAAGACACTGCCTGTGATTACAATATCATCGACACATACCATTAATAGAACAGTACCTGTAGGAGAGTTCTGATAAAAGAGAGACGAATCTTTTGTACTCTTGATAAGACCGGACTGAGTGACGACGGATCGGAAACAAGCAAACCATGCTCAGGGGGATTGCTTTAATCCATATAACGACTTCTCTAGTGGTTGATCCATGTACACCTCTTCGTCCAAGGACCCATGAAGAAAGGCAGTGTTGATGTCCAATTGGTGCAAGGGTTACTGGTGAGAGACTGCAAGTGATAGGAGGATATGAATGGAGGACATTTTGACGACTGGGAAAAAAGTTTCATCATAATCCACTTCATAAGTCTGAGCATACCCACTGACAACCAAGCTGGCCTTCAAGCAATCAAGGGAACCATCTACATTGATCTTAATGGAGTAAATTCATTTGCATCCAATACCCAGCTTGCCAGAGGGCAAAGGGACCAAGTCATTAAGTTGAAGGAGCTTCAACTCATCTTGCATAGCAGTCACCCAACCAGGATGAGCTTTGACCTCGACGACGGTAGATGGAAAATGGTATTGATCTAGAGTGGAGTGCAAAGCAGTATAAGAAGCTGATAATCCCCAGTAAGAGATAGCAAATAGAGGTGTGTTTCGACAAGCCCGACTTCCTTTTCGTACTGCAATGAGAAGTTCCTGGTTGAGAGACAAGGGCTCCACAAGAATACTAGCATAGTCTTCTCGAGGAACAGTCGTCAGACGATCAAGGGAAGAGGTATGCTGAGGTGATTGCACTAATGTACTATCAGAAGACTTGGGAGGTGAACCTGGGTGACGAGTGTAAACTTGTCCCGAAAGAGAACTCGAGAGATCATCCGGAGAAAGTACAACAGGTTGGGGACGAGGAACCAAGTTGGAATCAAGTGAAGGGTCAGGAGGTGTGGATCCACGAGGAAGGTAAAAGTCGGATTCAAGAAAGGCAACATCTGTCGATATAATGTATCAGTGCAAGTCAAGAGAATAACATCGACATCCCTTAGTAGTACGTGAATATCCAAGGAATATACATTTCAAGGAGCGAGGATCAAGTTTATAGACAGAGGAGCGAGCATCCCGAAATGTAGCCAACATACCCGAAGACACGTAAAGGAAGGAAGAGACAAGATCAGTCTGGATAAAGGGTAAGGCATGGTGTTTTCCCTTGAAGGATGTGAGTGGGAAGACGATTGATAAGATGTGCAGCAATAAGAACTGCATCACCCCAGTAGTGTTTGGGTACATGCTTATGATGAAGAATGGCTCGTGTGACCTCGAGAAGATGATGATTTTTTTCGTTTACCAACATTGTTTTGTTGGGGGTATCATGACAACTTGTTTGATGCAAAATGCCTTTATCGAAGAGAAAGTTAGACATAGATTGCGGTAAGTATTCTCTACTATCATATGTACGAAGACACTTAAGACGAACAAAGAATTGAATAAATATTTCATTCCACAAGTAACATAACATGTGTCCTACAATGTAGGAACGGAACATGGTCCCTAAACATCAAAATGAAGGAAATCAAATGGTGCAGTAGCACGAACATCAAGACAAGGGCATAACTAATTCTTTGGAGTTTAGCAAAAAAACAAGACTCGCGGTTGAGATGGAAAACATTCTCAAACTCAGGATACAAACGACGCATAACATGCACACACAGGTGACCATGATGACAATGAAGATCCAAAAACTTGGTGGAGATAGCAGAATAAGCAAGATGTGAGACTTTATCCAAAACATAAATGTCACCACTCAACTTCCCTTTACCAATTATATGGTTTGTTGATTGATCCTGAAAAATACAAGCAGAAGATGTGAAAGTAGAAATACAATTTAAATCACGAGTAAACCTATTAATCGATAATAAGTTGTAAGCAGATTGGGGAACGTGAGCAACCTTAAACGGAGTCATGTCTGGTGTCCAATCACAACTACCAAACCCAACAATGGGTATTGTCGATCCATCTACAACTGTAATCGAAGACCCATTATGAGGTTTGTATGAGTTTAATATATTTGGGGTACTAATAAGGCTATCAGAAGCGCTTAAATTTACCAACCACCGAACAAGACTCTGAGAAGTGCACATTGACTGAATGGTTTGTGCCACAGTAGTAGCACTATGAGTCAAAGAATCAATATGAAGCGCTTGTAGACAACGATACTCCTCAGATATTTTTACAGTTCACGAAGTCTGAGATATAGAAGTGGAGTCAACAAGGTGCACTAAGCGAGAAGATGAAGAAGGTTTGTAGGCCCGTCAAACTTCTCATGAACAACCTGATAAGTATCCTTCGTGTGGCCCCGATGCCCGCAATGGGTGCAATGTCTCGTATCGGTGTCATGACAACGGCTAGAGTGACCTCCATGGTTACTCCCCCTTCCACGAGAAGCAAGAGCAATAGGCTCTCCAGAGGAAATATATAGAGCAGATGGACCAGGGGTACTGGATGTTCTGGCTTTAGTTAGATAATGGTACACATTAGCATTCTTCAGGGTAGAAGGACTCGGCAACATTTCAATCTTTGTTGTCGAGAAGTTTGGATCAAGGCCATTCAGTAGCCACAGTAATAAAAGGTGTTCATATTGAGCTTAATGCTCCTCCTTGGTAGAAGGGATCTCTCATAGATCTAAGATCTCATCGGCAAGGACCTTCCATTCAGTGAAGTACTCAGTAACTGAACGTGCCCCTTGTCTCAGTTCCGCCATCTTGGGAAAGAGTGCACCAAGACAAGTGAGGTAGTTCAACTGGGAGAACATTACATGTAAAGTATCACATAGTTCTTTAGTATTGTCACAATTCTTGCGGATTTGTTGAACAAAGGAGTACATGGAGCTTAATAGGAGAGCAAAAATGTGGCAGTCATCACTGTACCAATCCGCATATTCTGAACTGCCCACATCATGAGTTAGGAGTCGAGTAAGGTTGTGCGTACGACGTATATCTGATAGGGACATAGTAACACTCCTTTTTCCATAACTGAAAGTTGGATAAGGTAAGGACAGTAGTAACAAGCCTCGCATTAGTAGGACATGTATTGGTAGAATCCCCCAAGGGAACGGTCGTCGGAGTGGTGCTCGTAATTGAGGAACCCATGACCTAGTTGTAAGGAACCAAGACGACAGAGAGGACAGAAGAAATAGTCGTTTTATTCAAGTAGATGGGAGCAGCAAATGGCGGCAGGCAGACAGAAGCAACAATTCATGGTAGACGACAACAGCAACAGAAGGCAGTAGCAGTTCCTGGCAGCAGATGAGATCAAGCGGGAAAATGGCATCACCGATCAGAAAGGAAGTATCGGGGACAGGAAGCATCACCACATGGAGCGGGAAGAATCGGGGACGGACATCTTCAAGTGCGGGCAGAAACGGCGACGATCGTCGATCAGAAAGGCGGCTTCAATCGTCGACCAGAGAGGCGATGCTATCATCGACTCCAGTCAAGGGATTCATCGATCCTTCACGCGAGGGCTACGTCAACAACGGGCTTTGATCAACAACTGAGTAGCAAAGGCGAGAGAAGCAGGAGGTGGAAGCGGTGTATGAGAGGCACGAGAGGAATTAAACCTTAACCTGACTCTGATACCATGTTAGATGGATTTGGAAGACTTGATACCTCAATAGAGGCACAAGGGCTTATTTATATAAAGTAGGAGAAAACCACGCATGCAACATTACATGATATAGGACTAATACGACTAACATAAAGAAAAGTAATAATGGTAGGCTATGTTGGACAAAACAACCGCGACCACCGGGGCCCAACCGCGTGTCACCGGGGATAATCCAACCAGGCACAAGACACACGACGTTGGTTCCACAAACCAACCATGATAACACTGAATGCACCCAGAGCGGAAATCGGCTCAACCAACAAAGTTCATACCACTCCTACCCAACAACGAAGAAAAATTGGATAGACACAAACAACACATTAGATACGCCTGAGGGTTGTGTGTGACTAAGTCGAGAGTCAAGAAAAAGTCATCCGAGTCGCCTTCGTCACAAACACTCCTCTTCACGTGAAACACGTGCATGAAGGCATATAACACAAAATTTAAACAACCATAAGAAATAAAACGACACAAACAAAATAACAAAGAAAACAGCTATGGATAAAGGTTGTCAGTGAGAACGGGCTCAACATGCAGTGAGCAGAGCATGGACACAAGCAGTAGCGAGCAGAGGGCTCAAGCAGCGGCGAGCAAAAAGCTCAAGTAGTGGCGAGCAAAAGGCCAAGCAACGGCGAGCAAAAGGTTCAAGCAGCGGCGGGCAGAAAAGGGAGCCTGACAAGAAAGAGAGGAGCTCGGCATGAGAGGAGACATTGTCACTGGCAAGGAGAAATGAGAACCAGATCTGGAGCAGCGGGGATGGATCGTCGATGGCGAGACCACTGTGAAGGCGGGATCCATGGAGGCATCAACAAGATGGACTCAATGGACGAAGATCCATCGGGAATGGTAGAGAAGAAGTTCCACGGGATCAGCGGAGGAGCAGGGGCTCGATGGGAGAAGTTCCAGCGAGATGCAGCAGGAGAAGCGTGATGACAATCGAAGACGAGAAGTGCAAACGGGAACGAAGCCAGACGAAAATGTCCACGACGAACAGCGACAGGAACACAGTGGAAGCAACGGGAGAAGAAATGGCTACAAGTAATAGGAGCCTCCCGTCGACGAAATCAAAAAAGGTGATCACATCAACCAGAGCGGAAGCGGGATACCTCGACAGGAGCAAGGACACACCTTGTCGGCAAGAACGAGAGGGAGACGAAAATCAGAAAAAAAAACTTTCGATAAGCTTAGGCCGCCAACAAATTAGGGGGACGAAAATATTTCACTGAGTCGATTCTCTCTCTGAAACCATGTTAAAATAACGAAAAGAAAAGAGAGCGTGCATTTTATTCATCCCTCAAGAGGTTAATTTATAGGACACACAAACCTAAAACTACGATGTGGGACTAAACCCAAACATACTTAAATACATAATATTAATAACTTCAACACCTACTAGTAGATTTATTGTAGGGCGAGTACGTGAAGGAAGTCACAGATATAGATCTCCTATGGGTGGGAGCAAAGAAGCTCAAGAAGATCCTTAAGAAGTGCATGATGAAATTCCAATTTCAGGCCCATCTATAGATCTTGGAGGATGAAGAAGAACAAGATAATCCTAATTGACTTTGCGCGCCCAAACATTCTACCAATTGATCAGGTTCGTTGTTTACCAATTAAGTTCATTATTTAAAATCAATTGGTTGCATGTTGAGAGGCCCGGGATCTATATTGAGTGTACAAAGTTACATGAGTTTCTCGAAGTAAACTATATTCTCAGCGCGTTCCCAACATATAATTTTTGTCCTCTAACACGTGGATTACTATTTTAATCAGGAGACATGGCAGTGGGCATTTGACTTAGTCTGTTGTGACACCATGTAAGAGCATGCCTAAGCATCCAGTCTAAAACCAACTTGTTGTGGGTTGAGAGGCACATGATCTATATTTAGTGCAAAAATATATTAGTTTCCCAATGAGGGACTATATGCTCAACACAATAGATGAGTGCTATATTTATGAAATATGTCAAATAGATATTGCATCAATAGTGTTAATTAAAAGATTAATATTAAATCAAATATCTACTCAAACTCACCAACAACATGACTACTCCATTGTGCAGGACTCAAGATCAGGTCTGAAGCTGCAACAGAGAGAGCAAAACCTTCACTTCCATTATTAGTTGATAAGCTGGGTCTGTAACTTGGATCAACCTGTAAAATTAGAAGATTATGCATGTCAGCATGGGAATGAAAGGGGAGAAAATCATATAATGGCATCAATGCACACATATGCAAAGACCACGACATATCTGATTTCTTCGTCTCCACTAAACATTCTGATCCATCTCCATTCGTGGAACCCATCCATATCACCATCCCTCCACTCCCTCACCATCCTCACATTACTAAAGCATCATCTCCGCGGATCTATTCTCATGAATCTGACACTCTGCAAGTACTATCTGATATCCATGCACCTCTTTTTCAAACTCTATCTAATAGCCGTATATCTATCTCAATTAAACATGCATACTTAGCATAGTCATTAGTGAAACTTAATGACATACTTGTGAAAAGTTCAGTAGGACATAATTGTTCATCTTATACAAAAAAATCATGTTAAATTTCCATTGAAATGACTTGTCAACCATTATATTGCAATATTCCCCATAATTTTCCAAATCTCACTAGGTATTCATCAGGATCTAAATTCTTGCCTTTATACATCTTCTACAAAGTTAATTTCACTTCAATTTTTCGGATAAATTATAATATACCTCATTATTTTGTTCATTGGGATCTTTTGAAATACTTAAATTCAAACTCTAATAACATCTCAATATCATTTTCATCTCTCTTTTATGTTGTGAAGGAGAGTACTTCCATATATTTCATAGTGATAAAGAGTACCCATACATGCACACATGCACACACAAATAGAGCATGTGTCAATTGACAATGTGGGACTAATCCTGCTAGAAGAAATACGTAAAATGATAATAAACTCAGAATTCCCCTTAAATTTGAAGTATACATATCAATCATGTCCAACTTGTTACATCTGTCAAAAAATGATGTAGAAAGAGGGTTGGTAAAGATGTTTGCAAGTCCTTTGCCATAAATAAAGGACGTGGAAAATCTGAAATATATTGGCTTTGATCCCGCAAGGAGATGGCCGAGCCCATTGGATACGGAGGCGGTAAAGAGTTGCGGTGGTGAAGGAATAATGAAGAAGGAAGCCGCACAGTAAATCCCACAAATTTGAGTATAAGAGGAATTCAGTAAATCCCATATTTTTAGCATGAATCTGTGAAATACAGTTAAATTCTAGGATTTGTTAAATGCTCGATTCACAAATCTCTTAATAAGTAACTTGACGGACTTAATCTAAATGTAAAATTTATACCTAATAACTAGATGAACCAAGACTTCCCTTCATATAGCCTTGAAATTTCTTCTCCTCTAAAACTCATAATTAAACAGAACAAAAATGTAAAGACCATTCCTTTTTTTCTTTTCTCGCATCCAAAATATGTCAAAACAAAGTGTAAAGAAGAAGAAAACCAAAAACTGTTAGCCAGAGCTCAAAATTTCCATTCACGGCAAATTTCGAAAGTGTAAGATGAGCTGAGATAGTACTAACCAGCGGAGCCAAAACAAAGTCAAATCCTCCGGTGAGATTATGAGTGAGAAGATGAGGCATGTCATCGGAGAAGTCAGCCTCAACGCCGCAGTACCGCGAGTCGCCCTTGTCGCCGGCCCTCTGCCCGAGCGGCATTTCGGGGAAGCCGGCGAATATGCGGGATCGCTGATATGGATTGGATGACGGTGAAAGAGAGAAGCTCTGAAGACTTTGGCTGAGCAGGTGGAGGAGAAAACGAAGTTTTCGATTACTGATTCTGGGAGACTGGGATGGAAGTTAGAGTTACAGGATTCCCAACTAGTCTCTGAGCTGAGATCTCGGCACAAAATTATATATTTTTTTGAGAGAGGGGGAAGAAGATGAACGAAGGAGGGCTAAGATAGAGGTAGAGAGGGTTTTTGGTAGGGTTTCAATTTTCGCGGCGAAGATGCTGTAGGGCGATTGTAGAAGACTGTAGCTGAGGGCTCATATGTTATACTTGTATACTCGTGTATATATGTATTTTCTTAGGCTCCGTGTATATACTTGTATACTCGTGTATATACTTGTATACTTATTTTCGCCGGTCAAGCGGTTACGACCGACCTTAGTCTTTGATAGGGGAGTCCCAAATGGGAGGACTGAATAATGACCTTATAATGATAACATTGTACATACTTGACTTAAGTTGTTTTTATAATTGTGAGCGCAATTGGAATACTTTTGAATTTGTAAGTATACTAATATTTAATAAAAATTTTGATATTTGTATATCTACTAACAAGTTTATAATTATATTCATTCAGATTCACACAAAGAAAAAAAAATAGATTAGAGCATCAAACACTTAATGATCTTGTATACATCTGGTATAATCGTCGTCTATAAGCACGATTCCAAGAAAGGCGTGAAAATGAAAGAAATTAAAACTCTTTAGTGCTTGATGAGATATATTAGTGTAGTGAGTGGATGTCGAACTTCTTGCAAAACCAATGGTCGCAACAATACCGCTAAACTTGTCACACCAAGCCCGAGGGCTTTGCTTTAGGCCGTAGATGACCTTCTTCAGCCAGCATACTCGTGTCTCCCCCTGAGCAACATACCCAGGAGGTTGCTCCATGTAAACGTCCTCCCGAAGATCACCATAGAAAAAGGCATTCTTGACATCCAGATGGGAAATGAGTCAATCATTATTGACAACCACAAAAAGAAGAACCTGAATGGTGCTGAGACGAGCAACAAGAGAGAAGGTGTCAAAGTAATTAATATCATAAGTCTGAGTAAAGCCTTTCGCGACCAAGCGGCCTTGTATCGATCTACGCTGCCGTCTGGACGGAATTTCAGAACAAAAACCCAACGACAGTCAACCACATCAGTGCCCAAAGGGGAGGAACAAGGGTCCATATACCTCTTTCAGTGAGGGTAACAATTTCCTCATTCATGGCAGTCTTCCAATGAGAAATAGTAAGGGCCCCCTGGTATGTGCGGGGAGTGGCAGTGACGGAGATAGCCAAGCAAAATGCTCTGCGAGAAGGAGTTAGACGATCATAGGAAACAGCAGCAGCTAGCGGGTGTTGGGTACAAGACCACACCCCTTTGCGAAGAGCAATGGGAAGATCCAGGTCGGCGTGTGTCGAAGTTGCCGGGGCATCCGTGGCAGAGAGAGCTGGCCCGGGAGTAGAGAGATGGCTGCGGAGAGGAGGGATATATCTTGGGAGGTGGACACGGCGGAGGAGACGGTAGAGGTGGTGGAGGTGGCGGAACGTCAGCAGGTGTGGAGGGGACGGATGGGTTGGTATGAGAAGTAGGAACATCAGGAGGAGAGGAGGAGTCATGAGAGAAGTAGGATGCATTTTCAAAGAAGGTGACGTCCGCAGAGACGAACTGCTTGTGGGTAACGGGATCAAAGCAACAATAAGCTTTCTGAGTGGTAGAGTACCCCATAAAGACACATTTAGTGGCCCGTGATAAGAGTTTGTCACGGGTGGCTGAAGGAGAGTGCAAAAAGGCTGTGCACCCAAAGATACGCAGAGGAAGATGAAACAGATTCTTGTCCGGATAGGGAATAGAGAATGAGATTTTACCGTGGAGAACTGTGGAGTAAATGTGATTGATGAGATAGCAGGAGATGAGGACATCATAGCCCCAATAGGAGCGAGGAACGTGCATCCGTGTCATTAGAGTGCAAGCAACATCGAGGAAGTGACAGTTTTTGCGTTCCGCCACCCCATTTTGTTGTGAGGTGTAGACACAACTAGTTTGATGAATAACACCATGCTGCATACAGAAATAAGATAAATCATGACTAAGATATTCCTTAGCATTGTCAGAACGAAAGATTTTAATAGATGTATCAAACTAATTCTTAATCATATAACAAAACGATGTTCATACAGAGAACAGCTCAGAGCGATCCTTTAGAAGATACACTCACGTACACCTAGATAAATCATCAATAAAGGTGACAAAATATGAACTACCCCAACTGATGGCGAGGGTAGGAGCAGGACCCCATACATCAGAGTGAACAAGGTCAAACAGACGGGAAGAGCCACGGTTTTGCGTTGGTGGGAAGGAGGAGCGGTGATGCTTGCCAAGCTAACATGCGGCACAGTTAAGAGGTGGATGATGCAGAGGGAGGTGGGGCAGAAGCTGGCGAAGAAGCCGGGGAGGAGGATGACCAAAGCGAAGATGTCATTGAAGGAGATCAGTAGAAGAGGAGGAGAAGGCGGACAGAGCGAAAACATTATCGAGGAAGTAGAGACTGTCGCTCTCAGTCCTAGTAGCAATCGTCCGTTGGGAGCCCAGATCCTGAAAAGAACAAGAAGTATGAGTGAATGTGATGGAGCACTGAAGTTGTTTGCATAGAGAGGTAACAGATATTAAATTGTAAGGGAACTTGAGCACATAAAGAGTGTCTGTCAAGCGAAGAGATGGTATGACTTGAACCATGCCCGTGCCAAGGACCGGGGAGGAAGAGTCGTCTGCAACGAGGACCGGGGGCATCTGGTCATGTGTTTTTAGGAGAGAAAAGCATTGAGAATTTCCGGTCATATGATTAGTAGCGCTAGAGTCTATCAGTCATTTTCCTTGAGTAACCGCGTGAGCACTACAGGACGTGGTGACCACGGAGGTAGACGGCCTCGACGAGGAGGAGGAAGCGTCACCAGATGGGCAAAGAGGAGCCATACAAGCGAAGAGAGAAAAATGGAACTCGCGCGAGTAGCAGAAAGGTCGTGCGAACAACAGATAGAAGAGACAGCGCGATCCAGAGAGAGGCCGCAAGAACAACGGAGACCGCAATGAACACGAGGAAGACTGCATCAGATAAAGAAGGAAGACCGCAACGGATAAAGACGAGGAGAATTGTAGCGGTCAAGGTGGCAACACACCAGTGGCAAGAAGCGCTACGACCAAGAAGCAGAGCAAATGTAACACCCCAAAAATAGATTTGGGTTTCAGGTGGAGTGACACAGCCTGGGACACGGGCGTGTCCCCGGGCGTGTCGTGCCTGGATTGAGGAGTTGGGTGTATGTTCGACGAATTTTCGGTCGACGAAGTGTTTGGGTGGTCACGCCCTGTAACACGGGCGTGACAGGGGGCGTGTCCCATCAGTTCGACGATTTTGCTTGTCGATCGTCGAACGTCGATCGTCGAGCGGCGATCGTCGAGTAAGGGACACGGCCTGTGACACAGGCGTGTCACAGGGCGTGTCAGCGCGGTCGACGATCTCAGCCCGACGACTCTGAGCTAGGGCGTGTCTAGTGCTGTGTCATGGGCAGACGACTTGGGACACGGGCGTGTTCCAGGGTCGTGTGAGTCTCGGGTGATTTTGAGGTTGTGCAGTCTGATGAACATGAGTGTCCAACACGGGCGTGGAATGTGTGACACGGCCTAGGACACGGGCGTGTCCATGGCCGTGCCGTGTTCGGGTTCGACTATTTTCGCGTGCTCGACGAAAACACGCTCGACGATCGTCGAGAGGACGAACACGGCCTGCGACACGGGCGTGTCCCAGGTCGTATCCTGCTCGGGGTTTTAGCCGGGCCGTGTGAGGGGATAAACACAGCCTGGAGCCCAGGCGTGTTCATGTTTGACACGAGCGTGTCAAATATGACACGGGCGTGTTGAGTACCCGTGTTATTCTCGGGTTGTGTTTGGTCTTGCGTCGATGAAGGAACACGCCCAGGAACACGAGCGTGTACTGAGTGACATGGGCGTGTCAACTCTGACACGGGCGTGTTCAGAGCCCGTGTCTTGTTCTGGGTACGACGGTTTCGGCGTCGATTGAGGCACAAGGCCTTGGACACGGGCGTGTCTCAAGCCGTGTTCAGCCCAAGAGTTTTGGTTTTAAGTGCGAATCGTGGCCGTTCGTTTCCTTCTTTTAGGATCTGATGGTTCAGGGCTGTCCTAGCTAAGTTATGTCCGGGAATAGGGTCTGAAACCTTCATTCTTTTTCAAGTTTCTCTTTCTAAGGTTTTAGAGAGAAGGGAGAGCAAGGAAGAAGGTGAAGGAGAGATCCGGCTGCCGGAGAAGCTTCGGAGCCCCAAATCGCAAGCCGAGTCCAGATCCGCGGAGGCAAGTTCGCTGTGGTGGTTTTCATCCGGCTAAGTCCCCATGGCTAGGAAGAGGGATCGTAAGGTAACGACACTTCTCCTTTTGGTTTCTAGGATGCGTGCTTAGCATCTTTTACTTTCAAGCTTTTGTGCATCAAACTCTCAAATGAGAGGGGTTTGGGTCGCCATGGTTCAAGAGGAACCTCTTGGTCGATTGAGTACGTCCCCGACATGATTTTGCATTAGATATCCGCTCCGTTAGTGGATTAGGCATGGTGGGTGAAGCCATGGTCGCGACCGTTAGTCCGACTCGGTGATGTTGCATAACGAGCCTTAAGGATTTTGTTGAAATCCGTTGCGGCAAGATGTCGCTTGTGATGTTTGTGTTTCCCCCTTTTCTCGAGTGAGTATGTGTAGCCGGAACCGGAAAAGGTTAGCTCCGCAATGGCTGTAGATGGTTTCCTTGGTGGACAAGATTAGCTCTGCATTGGCGATAGATGGTTTCCTTGGTGCGCGGGGACGTTGCAGTACAAATGATGGATTATGGTGGGAATGTTTATGAATTGTGATGTGCTAAGGCGCGACTTTGTCTCCGTGGTCGGCTGGCTATCCCGTGACGTGCAGGTCATGTGGGGAGAGTGTCCCGGCGAGACTAGTCCCCTTCTGTGAGACTGACGAGAACGTCAAGCATGGGGCAAGCCCGGGCAATGAGGCCATGAGCGGGTGGGGTCCAGCAAAGGTTCTTAGAATCGGTCAGTGTGTGAGACGGAAATCCTTACGCGAGAAGTCAGAGCTTGCAGGCAAGCCCGAGTCTAAGAACCATGTGCGGGTGGGGCCTTGGCAAGAGTTCCGTGTGGTGGCTTGTATGCCGTTAGGGGAATTGCAGTACCCTTTTGTTTATGGATTAACGCCAATGGGGAAACTGGAAGTACTCAGATGTGATGATGATGTGCTAGTTGCATACGCAATATGGTGTCTTGGGTGAAGCCCGGGTTTGCATACATGTTGAATAGTAGGACCCTTTTTATTATATGCTTAACATAGAAAACGTGTTTGTTGTTTGAGACATCCAAACCTGTTCTTTTAGAGCTTTACTTGTTTTTTTGTATATGGTATATGAAGTGCTGACTTGCAGGTTGGAGGGGTACCCCGGGGTCCGTTAGGGGCGGCCGGGAGGAGATGTGTTCGTTACACAGTTTGAGGTCAGCCTTTGATGACCCACGTTATCACCAAATTTTACATGGCAAGGATCACAAGCAGGAGCCAGCTCGCCGGCCAAAAAGACTTAAGCCTCATGAAGTGTTTCAAGTTTCGTACTAACTCTGTTTTGTGGCATTGTACGTTTGATGCTCTTGTTTCCGGCTTGCATGTCGAGGTAGTCTAGGAGTGCTTATGCACATTATTGGTGGATGTTACCTTTTGAGTTTGGACTCTCTATTGTTGTAAGGTCATAAGGCCATTTCGATACTCTTGTGCATATGGATAACTTCCAGTCCCTGTTTCCGCTATTGTTTGGTTTTGAGTTTCGAGATTGGGTAGCTCATATCATCTCTTAATGTTAAAGCGGTGGCGTCTGTATGTTGTGGGGCCCCGGCCGGACCCATATTATACGGTCATTATAGAGAAGGTGTTATAGAGGGGCAAGAAGTCGTGCGAATAGAGGAGATCGCACGAAGCAAAACAGGCAGGGAGGTCGCGCGGATAAGCAGAGTCCGCGCGAACAAGGCGAAATCACGCAACAAGAGAGATCGCGGGAAACAGGTCGCGACGACTTAAGGAAAGGTCTCGGCGACCTAAGAACAAGAGCGGCTAGAAAATGAGGGAGCGACGACTAAGCAAGGTCGCAGCATGATGAAAGGGAAAACAGAGAGGTCGCGCACACAAACGAGCAATGACAAGGAGAGAAAGAAACATCGCGAAAAAGGCACGAACAGGAGGAAGAAATAAGTCGCGAAGATAGAGCGCGAGAAGAGGAGTCAAGCAGCGCGGACAAGTCGTGCGGACAAGGAGATCCCACAAAATTGGGAGGAAAAGATCGCTTCCTCTGATACCATGTGCGAACAGATAAGTAGAAACCGAAAATTGGAATAGCAAAAATTTTATTATCCAAAAAAGGTAAGTATTACAAAGGTATAGTTTCCCTTTTATAGAATGGAGGAGATGAAAGAGATTACAAATAGACAATGTGAGACTAAATAATTACAAGTATATGCGGCTTTACAAATAAACAAACTGAACAAGTCGCGCGGTTAGATGAGTAGGCTAACCGCTCGACAACCCCCAGAATGGAGAGAACAAGCTGCCACATAGAACAAGCCGGCACAGGAGACCGCTAGACCGCCTCTCCAAGTCGCATGAGACAAACCGCCAGACTGCTCGGATACCAAACAACAACAGCCAGGCAGACAATCCGCTGAGATAAACCGCCAGACCGCCCGGCCTCCAAACTGCAACAGATCGCCCGACCTCCAAACTGCAACAGACCGCCCGGCCTACATACGACAACAATCATAAGAAGATCAGTGATGTTTGTCAAACTAACATGTCTCACGGTCTAAGGTGGGGACCTCAATCTTAACAGAGGACATGGGTTGGTGTAATAGACGGAGCGGAGGATGACCATAGAAAATATTCCATTGAAATGGAGAGTTTGAGACAGTAGAGGCAGAGGGAATAAGAACATCATCGAGGAAATATAAATCCTCATATTTAGTTCATATAACAATCGTCCACTTAGAGGGAATATCATGAAAATAAGCAGAAGAGGTAAAAAAGATAAAACATTGTAGCTATCATGAAGGAGCACCAACAAATAATAAGTTGTAAGGAAAATTTGGGACATAGATATTGTCATCAAGTTGTTGAGAGGGGTGGCTTAAACCATACCAGTCCCATGCATGGGAGAATGTGAGTCTTCTATAACAAAAATTGGTCGGATTCGAATGTGTTTCTATAGATAAGAACAGACATGACATCTCAGTCGCATGATTAGCGTCATCTGAGTCGATGAACCACTTGTCTTGTATGACAATGTTTGTGTTACCTAAAGAGGTGACAACAAAGGTGGATTTCCTGGAGGTGTTGATGAGGGCCTCGATATTAGTGGAGAATGAAAGAGTGTGCTCGAAACATCCGCGTGACCGTCAAATTTGGAATGATCTACTTGTTGCCCATAGCATGTGTATTTATAGGCAAACCCTAAATACCCGACAATGGGTTGTTGGATTCCTATCGGACCCTAACCACAACTCATTAAGCACCTGTCACACCTAATTCAATATACCTCAACAATCTCCTCCTATATTATAAATATGTGTTAGCACAGTACATGTTACTTAAACAAGAGTTGATAACGACCAAAAAGTGAGTTTTCGGAAAGCATAAATATGAGTTTTAGAATACAGAATATCTAAACTCAAATACATAGTCCCAAACATAATAATAGGAAATCTGAAAGAAAAAAAAACTCAAACTGAAAATTGATCTATGCAAATAGCAGATCATCTTCGTCTGAATCGAAATCAACTTTCTCTCCTCCAATCTCCATTTGATCTGCAAACAAACATCATAAGAATGTCATGAGATAAATTTATATGAATTCTAACATTTGTCAATCAAATTAAAGTTATTAGTTCTAGCAGTAAACGAACGCAATACTCTAAGCAGGAAGAAAGAATCACATATCAGCATCTCTATCTAATTTACATAAAATTAGAAAATTGATTTCATAGAATCAAACTATGTTTCATCGATTATTAAGATTATTATTCACAGTTTCTCAATTGTGTTATATCGTCAAGTTTGGAATGATACAATAAGTTGTGACCATCATATCATCAAGTTTGAAATGATATAATTAATAATCATAATATCAGGACTCATATCAGCAACTTCAGTATTCCTTCTTGGAATGATACCCAATTCAGCATTTGAATAAAATAATTGCGTAAGTCATCAAGTTTAGAATGACTGTCAACTAATCATCTCTAGCTTTCATCATATAGCATCTGAAATACTTCAGTGTACTCAACTCTAGATGCTTGAATGTAAGCAGATTACAATTCTAAAATTTAAAACATAAACAATATATTGCACACCCATTAGGCAATAACACATGCAACTTGTCCCTTGTCATCGAAGAAGGTACTCCGATGCGCGATACAAATCCTTCAGACAAAAAGGAATGCGAAGCTCCCGTATCGAACAGTGCTCACACCGGATAATCAAAAATCAAAACAAAGCATAGCACAAGCAGTCATAAGCTAACGCGCAAAAGGAACAAATATATAAAGCTAATCTGCTTTTAGTTAACTCATACATGTCACTACGTCAGTTTGCTTTATGGCCTCCAGAAAGCCAAGATTGTACACTCTGGGCTGAGCTGGAGCATAGTGGGATGCAATTGACTCCACCGTCTTCTCCTTTTCCTCGTATGTTGCTCCACGCTTCCACTCGGACTTTGGACGTCCGCTCCGGCAATCTCGGGCAAAATGCCCCGACTTGCCACTGTTATAACATGCGCCTGGGGTTCGGGTTGTAGTTGCTCCAGAAGCACTAGAAGAAGGGGTTGGACCTGAAGTCCTAGCCTTCTTATTCCACCTACGGAAACCAGACTTTGAGGAGGTCGGTCCTTTGAACTCCGTCTTCTTCATACTAGCGTCCTTCTTCTCTTGGACTCTCTTCAGATCCTTCTCCAAAGATCGGGCCGTATTGACCAGGGTTAGGAAACCCTGCGTCATAGGCCCCAAAAGTAGTAGCCTTAGGTCATCACGCAGACCCTCGTAGAACCGGTTGATCTTACGCTCCTTATCAGCCAAAGTAGAGCTAGCATAACGACCCAACCGCGTAAACTTGTGGAGGTACTCATCCACACTACTATCTCCCTGCGTCAGTCTCTGGAACTCATTATCCAAAGCAATCCTCTGTGCCGAGGGGAGGTATCTTGCCAAGAATAACCTCGAGAACTCCTCCATCGAGACATCCGCGAGTTGCCTTCCAACCAAGTGATGCATCTCCAACCCTTCCCACCACAACCTCGCCTTTACATCCAACAGGAAGGTGGCTATGATGGTCTTCTGTCATTCCTCCGTTTCCGTGGCTGTCAAGACTCTCTTCACCCGAGAGAGTCAATCTTCAGCCTGGGTTGGAGTTCCAGTTCCCGAAAACACCGGAGGCTTAAAGCCCATTACATGTTTGAGCTGCTTCTCTGTCGCTCTTCTAGGAATCGACGACTCTACCACCACTTGTTACACCCTTCTGGGTTCTGCTTCTCGAAGCGGTACCTGCTCCACTACAGGGGCAGGGTGTTGCACTTGCGTTCCTTGCTGGGCATTTATCATCGCAAACACCGCCTCCGCTACAAGTCTTATAGTTTTCGCTGAAGCAGGGGTTGCAGGCACGTCATTAGGTGCATTGTTTGCCTCATAAAGCGGGTGTTCTGCCTGCCCCGCGCCACTCCTGGTAACATATAGTTGTACAACACACCATTAAGTGACCAAACAAAATTACAAAAAGCAATTATAAGAACACGCAGGTTCCTCAAACATGTGTATTTTCATTCATAAGTGGACATTCATGGGTTCTTTTCATGTTATAACGATGACGCGCATACATGTGCTCACCATTCCTTAAAAGAATTCGCCCACGAATTCAAATAAGCAAGGCTGATGTCATAGTCTGATACCAAATTGTAACACCCACCACCAGTCACAAGGGATATAACAAAAGGTCTGGCCGGGGCCCCACGCCATATACCACGGACAGCTAGTGAAGTTGTAACACCCCAGTTTTTGCAAGAGGTTCAGTCTGCTGTTCTGGAAAATTTTTGGGTTCTGGCAGGAGGCACACGGCCTGCGACACGGGCGTGTCGCAGGGCGTGTCGAGGCCGTGTCGACACTCGGCCCAAGTGTCGACACTTTGTGCTCGATAGAGTGTCGAGAGTGAGGCACACGGCCTGCGACACGGGCGTGTCGCAGGGCGTGTCGAGGCCGTGTCGACACTCGGCCCAAGTGTCGACACTTTGTGCTCGACAGAGTGTCGAGAGTGGGGCACACGGCCTGCGACACGGGCGTGTCGCAGGGCGTGTCGAGGCCGTGTCGACACTCGGCCCAAGTGTCGACACTTTTGCTCGAGAGTGTGTCGAGACTGGGGCACACGGCTTGGGACACGGGCGTGTCCCAGGCCGTGTCATCTCTCGGGTTGGAGTTGGGGCCGTGTCGTTGGAGCTACACGGCAGGCCACACGGCCGTGTCACTTGGGACACGGGCGTGTCGGATTGAACACGGGCGTGTCGAATGCCCGTGTCTGATTCCAGGCGCGTCGATTTGAGACGGCGAATGAGGCACACGGCCCTGGACACGGGCGTGTGCCAGGCCGTGTTCGGCCCAGGTCTTTTATTTTCCAGGCGAATCGCAGCCAGTCTTTTTCTGGTTTTGGGATCTAACGGTTCAGGCCATCTCCTGGACAGTTAATCCGACCCTAGGGTTACAGATCCTCATTTTCTTTCAAGTTCTCTCTTTCTTAGATCTTGAGAAAACCTAGAGCAAGGAGGAAGAAGAAGAACTCTTGGGCTGTAGGAAGGGTGTCGGAGCTCCGAATCGCGAGCCGAGTCCGGATCCGTGAAGCTTGGAGCATTGCGAAGTGTTCCATCCGGCTATTTTTGCCATGGCAAGGAAGAGGAGTCGGAAGGTAACGACATCTCTCCTCTCGGTCTTTAGGATGCACGTTTTAGCATCATCTAGTTTTCTTTTCTCTAATTTTTGGGCACCAAACTCTCAAATGAGAGGGGTTTTGGCTTGCCAAGTTTCAAGAGGAACTTCCGGGTCGATTGAGTCCGTCCCCGGCATATTTTGCATTAGAGATCCGCTTCGCTAGTGGATTAGGCATGGTGGGTGAAGCCGTAGTCGCGACCGTTAGTCCGACACGGTGATGTTGCATACGAACTTAGGGATTCGTAGAGGTTTCCGATGCGGCAAGATGCCGTTTGTGTTGTGGTGGTGATTGTCCCGTTTGCTTGAAAAGAGTACATGTAGTCGAACCCGGACAAGGTTAGCTCCTCGTGGTGGTAGATGGTTTCCTTGACAAGGTTAGCTCCAAATGAGAATGGAGATGGTTTCCTTGGTGGACAAGGTTAGCTCCGCACGAGTTGGAGATGTTTTCCTTGGTGCGCGGGAACGCTGCGGTACAAAGAGGGATTGCGATGTGTTTAGTCTTGGTTGTGTTGTGCCAAGGCGTGGCTATGTCTCCGTGGTCGGCTGGCTATCCCGTGACACGTGCGTCATGTGTGGAGAGTGTCCCGGCGAGACTAGTCCCCTTCTGTGAGACTGACGAGAATGCCAAGCTTGGGGCAAGCCCGGGCAAAGAGGCCATGAGCGGGTGGGGTCCAGCAAGGCTTCTTAGAATCGGTCAGTCTGTGGTTGTTGGAATCCTGACATGAGACGTCAGAGCTTGCAGGCAAGCCCGGGGCTAAGCCCACGAGCGGGTGGGGCCTTGGCAAGATTTCCATGTGGCGGCCTGTGCGCCGTGTGAGGGAGTTGTGTCTCCCTCAATGTTTGCGGCTTTATGCCAATTGGGGAAATGTGAGTACCCAAATGTTGTGATGTTGTGCTAGATGCATACGGTTTAGGGTACCTTGGGTGAAGCCCGGTGTTGCATTCATGTTGCATAATAGGCCCTTTCTTTATATGCTCAACCAGTAGAGAACATGTTTGTTGATTGAGACATCCAAGCCTGTTTTAATGTTTTTCTATTTATAGAAATTTATATTGCATATGAAGTGCTGACTTGCAGGTTGGAGGGTTCCCCGGGGTCCGTTAGGGGCGGCCGGGAGGAGATGTGTTGTTACACAGTTTGAGGTCAGCCTTTGCTGACCCACGTTACTAATAATTTTTACAGGGCAAGGATCGCACGCAGGAGCTAGCACGCCGGCCAAAAAGGCCTAAGCCCATGAAGTGTTTTCTCTTTTGTAGCACTACTTTGATGATGTATGTTTGAGACTATTTTTGTCCGGCTTGCATGCCGAGGTAGACTAGGAGTGCTGAGCACATTCATGTTTGATTGTACTGTATACCCCTTTTGGACATTTGATGTAAGGCCTTAAGGCCATTTGTTTACTCTTTTGGATTAGTGGATAACTTCTAGTTGTGCTTGGTTTTCCGCTGTGTTGTGCAAGTGTTTTGAGTTTGGGTAGCTATATCAACTTTTAATACTAAAGCTGTGGTGTTCGTATGTTGTGGGGCCCCGGCCGGACCCATATTATATGTCTATTACAGGGGAGGTGTTACAATTTGGTATCAGAGGGAGGTTAGATTCAAGGTCAGTGCGTAGAGAAGTTATCCACATAAGAGTAACGCGGGACCATGAGTGTCCTTATGTTTTAGTCTTGAGATTGGAGACTAATCCCTTATTTCTTGTCTTCCTGAAGAGTGCAAGCAACGAGGCGGGCACTTCAAGAGCAAGGGATGATCTCTCGGCGAGCAGTGCTACTGCTCCAGGTCTTTTGGGCACGGGTGTAGACCCGGCCGACTTCTGCCGCATGCTTGCAGAAGCGATGGTGGCAGCTCAGGCTGCAGCAGCGGCTCAGGTGGCAGCCCCTGCCACACCAGATACGGCAACGGCCGTGCCAGGAGCAGAAGCCAGGCGAGTGGAGCCTTTGGCGGAGAGAGTAGTTGTTGGACATGGAGATCGACACATGAAGTACTTCCTGAGTTTCCATCCCCCGTCCTTCAAGGGTACTGGAACGTCAACGGATGCGGAGGACTGGTGGGTTCGTATTCAAGAACTGTTAAGGGCGGCAGAGACGCCAGAGGAAAAGAAAGCTGAGTATGCGGCTTTCATGTTGGAAGGGGATGCCAAGTTATGGTGGGTGGCCCATAGCGGCCGCCAGTTTCCGGGACGCACCCCGTCAGTGGAAGAGTTTGGGGACGCTTTTCTTAAGAGGTATATCCCAGTTTCAACTCGGTTGGCCCTGCAGAGGCAGTTTCTGCATCTAATGCAGCGAAACAAGACAGTGGATGAGTACGTGCAAGAGTTCACCCGATTGGGTCGTTATGCGGGAACGACAATGGCTGATGATGTAGAGAGGGATAACCTCTTCTACCAAGGTTTGAGGGAGAATCTGAGGCAGCCCCTCATCTCCATGAAGAGGGCGGGATTTAATGAGTTAGTTGAAGCCGCCAGGAGTTTGGAGAATGATTTGGAGCGAACCCAACGCCGTAAGGGTTTTACTCCCAAGCAAGGGGAAGGGAAGCCTTCCCAATCTCATGGAAAGTCTGATGGGAGTAGGTGGAGGAAGAAGCCTTCCACTTCCAGATCTGGTGAGAGGAGCAACTGGACGCCTGGGGGTTCCCACTCTAGGGGACCGCCGACGTGCTACAACTGCGGGAAGGTTGGGCACATAGCCCGTGCTTGTCAGCAAGGGGGAGCGGGGCAAGAGTCAAAGCAGGAGCAGTCTGTGCGCTCGGGCCCCAGTGCTGCAGAGAAAGGAAAGATGGCGGAGTCGAGCGCTTCTCGGTTCCAACCGGTGCAACCAAGGGCCTACAACCTTGGACAGCAAGAAGCGATCCGCCAGACGGATGTGGTGACAGGTATGAAGAGAATTTAAGTTTAAATTTCGTGCTTCATCCTTTTAGACTTTTGTGTAATGTCTATGTTGTAGGCTTCGTGTTAGTTTCCGGATACCCCGCTAGGGTATTGTTTGATACAGGAGCATCGCACTCCTTTCTTGCGGAGAGCTTCATCCGGAGAATAGGAGTTGAGTCTTTCTCGTCGGGTGCAGAGCTGAAAGTGCGCATGCCCAATGGGTCATCTATGACCACCGGGGCTAAAGGGCGCATTTGTTGGGAGCTAGACGGAGTTGTCTTCGCTCTGGAAGCGGCAGTGTTACCTTTAGTAGAGTTCGATGTCATTTTGGGTATGGACTGGCTTGCAGAGCAGCGCGCCAGTATTGACTGCCTTTCTAAGGTGGTGACCTTAAGGAGTAAAGGGCAAGCAGAAGTCAAGTTTGAGGGCCTTGGTGGAGTGGCCTGTTCCCTGATATCGGCCATGCAGTTGGTGCGGGCGGTTAACCAGGGTGGTGTAGCGCTTGTAGCGTTATTGGAGGTTCGTCTCTCCCAACTGTCGATTGAGGAAGTGCCTGTGGTGGCAGAGTTCAAGGATGTGTTTCCGGATGAACTTCCTGGAGCGCCTCCTCGGCGGGAGATCGACTTCTCGATCGAGTTAGTGCCGGAGGCTAGACCGGTGTCACGTCCTCCATTTAGGATGGCACCAAAGGAGTTAGCGGAACTTAAGGTTCAGTTACAGGAACTGTTGGAGCAAGGGTATATTAGACCCAGTTCTTCACCGTGGAGCGCACCGGTGTTGTTTGTGAAGAAGAAAGACGGTAGCATGCGCCTGTGCATAGACTACCGAGAGCTTAATAAGTTGACCGTCAAGAATAAGTATCTGATTCCTCGGATAGATGATTTATTTGACCAATTGGTGGGGTCGATGGTATATTCGAAGTTGGACTTGAAGTCAGGCTACTATCAGCTACGAATTCGGGATGAGGACATACCTAAAACTGCTTTTGGGACAAGGTATGGACACTTTGAGTTTACGGTGATGCCGTTCGGGCTGACGAACGCACCATCGGTGTTCATGGATCTGATGAATCGGGTATTCCGGGAATACTTGGATTCTTTTGTGGTTGTTTTCATTGATGACATTTTGGTGTATTCCAAATCGGAAGTGGAGCATGAGACCCACTTGAGAATAGTTTTGCAAGTGTTGAGGGAGAATGAGTTGTATGCAAAATTCTCCAAATGCGAGTTCTGGTTAGAGAAGGTGGCATTTTTGGGCCACGTGATTAGTGGTGATGGGGTGGCAGTGGATCCAGCGAAAGTGGAGGCCATCAGAGATTGGCCGGTGTTGGGGACCGTGGCGGAAGTCCGAAGTTTTCTTGGACTAGCCGGGTATTATAGGAGATTCGTGGAGAATTTCTCGAAGATAGCTCTACCCCTCACCTCTCTCACTCGCAAAGACCATAAATTTGTGTGGACCCAAGAGTGCGGTCAAGCATTCGAGGCACTAAAGGAGAGGCTTATGATGGCTCCGATCTTGAGTTTACCGCAAGGGACAGATGGATTTCAAATTTTCAGTGACGCATCGGGATGCGGTTTGGGTTGCGTTTTGGTGCAACATGGGAAGGTGATAGCCTTTGGGTCTAGACAGCTGAAACCTCATGAGAGGAATTACCCCGTCCATGACTTGGAGTTGGCGGCGGTAATCTTCGCGCTGAAAATTTGGCGACATTATGTTTATGGCGCAAGAGTGGAGATCTTCACGGACCATAAAAGCCTGAAGTATCTCTTAGATCAAAAGGACTTGAATATGCGGCAACGCAGATGGGTTGAGTTTCTTGGAGACTACGAAGTGGCGATTCAGTACACCCCGGGTAAAGCCAATGTGGTGGCGGATGCGTTGAGTAGAAAGTACTCGGGGCTAGGAAATTGGATCGAAGCTCATGATGAGCGGTTGGTACGGGAATGGGAGTCCCTTGGATTGGAATGTGTTGCGAGAGGCGAGTCTAGCGTGGCTCGGTTGAACTGGATTGAAGTGCAAAACGACTTGTCCGATCGTATTCGGGAAGCGACTCGATTAGATGTGGAGTTTCAACCTTTTGTGTTGGAGGCTCAAATGGGCGAGAGCAGCACCTGGGAGATGATCGGGGGAATCTTGAGAAAGGATGGAAGGGTTTGTGTACCGCAGTTTGGAAATCTCCGTGAGGAGTTGATGTTCGAGGCTCACTTCTCAAAGTACTCCATTCACCCAGGCAGTACAAAGATGTACTTGGATATGAAGAAATCCTTTTGGTGGCCGGGGTTGAAGCGAGATGTGGCTTTGTATGTGAGTCGTTGCCAAACATGTGCCTTGGTGAAGGCCGAATGTCAGAAACCGGGTGGGTTCCTGAAGCCCCTTCCAATTCCTGAATGGAAATTTGAGGACATCTCCATGGACTTTGTGCATGGTTTGCCTAGATCGCAGCATGGGAATGATGCTATTTGGGTGATCGTGGATCGCCTAACCAAGGTGGCTCACTTCATCCCGAACCGGAAAGAGGACAGCGTGGAGAAGCTGGTGGAGTTGTATGTTCGCAACATTGTGCGACTGCACGGAATTCCTAAGAGCATAGTCAGTGATCGCGATGGACGGTTTACGTCCAAGGACTGGAGACTGGTTCAGAAGAACTTGGGCACGAAGCTAAAGTTTAGTACGGCGTTCCATCCTCAAACTGATGGGCAAACGGAGAGAACGAACCGTACTATGGAGGATATGTTGAGGATGTGCGTTCTTGATTTTGGCAAGAGGTGGGAGGATCACCTCTTCATGGTAGAATTTGCGTACAACAACAGTTTTCAAGCTAGTATAAAGATGGCGCCATACGAAGCTTTGTATGGGAGGCGGTGTCGAACGCCAATGTCTTGGGCAGAGGCGGGAGACACCAAACTTCTGGGAAAGGATGCGGTAGTTGACGCTTGTGAGATGGTACGGACCATCCAAGAGCGTATGAAGGTGGCACAAGACAGGCAAGCGAAATATTTTAATGCTCGTCACCGGAAGTTAGAATTTGCAGTTGGTGATTGGGTTTATCTGAAGGTCAAGCCGTTCAAAGGCGTCTCGCGGATTCGCCGACTCAAGAAGTTGAGTCCAAGGTTTTTGGGGCCTTTTGAAATTGTTGAGCGGATAGGAGAAGCAGCCTATCGGTTGGCATTGTCCGCAGATTTGAGTGGATTACATGACGTCTTCCATGTCTCCGTGTTGAGGAAAGCCTTGGTGGAGGCTAGCGTGGTGATTGAGCCGGCATCGGTGCCGATTGAGGAAGACTTGAGGACGTGAGTCCTTCCAATCGCTATAGAAGATTCAGAGATTCGGCAGTTGCGGAATAAAGAAGTTAAACTTGTGAAAGTTCGTTGGGACAACTGCGGTCGTGAGGAGTTCTCGTGGGAGCGAGAACAGGCCATGCTAGAAGACTATCCAGAACTATTTTTGTCAGGTGCAATTTAAGTTTTGTACCCTTTTGTTTTGTAATTTCGGGACGAAATTCAGTTAAGTGGGGGAGAGTTGTAACACCCCAGTTTTTGCAAGAGGTTCAGTCTGCTGTTCTGGAAAATTTTTGGGTTCTGGCAGGAGGCACACGGCCTGCGACACGGGCGTGTCGCAGGGCGTGTCGAGGCCGTGTCGACACTCGGCCCAAGTGTCGACACTTTGTGCTCGACAGAGTGTCGAGAGTGAGGCACACGGCCTGCGACACGGGCGTGTCGCAGGGCGTGTCGAGGCCGTGTCGACACTCGGCCCAAGTGTCGACACTTTGTGCTCGACAGAGTGTCGAGAGTGGGGCACACGGCCTGCGACACGGGGGTGTCGCAGGGCGTGTCGAGGCCGTGTCGACACTCGGCCCAAGTGTCGACACTTTTGCTCGAGAGTGTGTCGAGACTGGGGCACACGGCTTGGGACACGGGCGTGTCCCAGGCCGTGTCATCTCTCGGGTTGGAGTTGGGGCCGTGTCGTTGGAGCTACACGGCAGGCCACACGGCCGTGTCACTTGGGACACGGGCGTGTCGGATTGAACACGGGCGTGTCGAATGCCCGTGTCTGATTCCAGGCGCGTCGATTTGAGACGGCGAATGAGGCACACGGCCCTGGACACGGGCGTGTGCCAGGCCGTGTTCGGCCCAGGTCTTTTATTTTCCAGGCGAATCGCAGCCAGTCTTTTTCTGGTTTTGGGATCTAACGGTTCAGGCCATCTCCTGGACAGTTAAGTCCGACCCTAGGGTTACAGATCCTCATTTTCTTTCAAGTTCTCTCTTTCTTAGATCTTGAGAAAACCTAGAGCAAGGAGGAAGAAGAAGAACTCTTGGGCTGTAGGAAGGGTGTCGGAGCTCCGAATCGCGAGCCGAGTCCGGATCCGTGAAGCTTGGAGCATTGCGAAGTGTTCCATCCGGCTATTTTTGCCATGGCAAGGAAGAGGAGTCGGAAGGTAACGACATCTCTCCTCTCGGTCTTTAGGATGCACGTTTTAGCATCATCTAGTTTTCTTTTCTCTAATTTTTGGGCACCAAACTCTCAAATGAGAGGGGTTTTGGCTTGCCAAGTTTCAAGAGGAACTTCCGGGTCGATTGAGTCCGTCCCCGGCATATTTTGCATTAGAGATCCGCTTCGCTAGTGGATTAGGCATGGTGGGTGAAGCCGTAGTCGCGACCGTTAGTCCGACACGGTGATGTTGCATACGAACTTAGGGATTCGTAGAGGTTTCCGATGCGGCAAGATGCCGTTTGTGTTGTGGTGGTGATTGTCCCGTTTGCTTGAAAAGAGTACATGTAGTCGAACCCGGACAAGGTTAGCTCCTCGTGGTGGTAGATGGTTTCCTTGACAAGGTTAGCTCCAAATGAGAATGAAGATGGTTTCCTTGGTGGACAAGGTTAGCTCCGCACGAGTTGGAGATGTTTTCCTTGGTGCGCGGGAACGCTGCGGTACAAAGAGGGATTGCGATGTGTTTAGTCTTGGTTGTGTTGTGTCAAGGCGTGGCTATGTCTCCGTGGTCGGCTGGCTATCCCGTGACACGTGCGTCATGTGTGGAGAGTGTCCCGGCGAGACTAGTCCCCTTCTGTGAGACTGACGAGAATGCCAAGCTTGGGGCAAGCCCGGGCAAAGAGGCCATGAGCGGGTGGGGTCCAGCAAGGCTTCTTAGAATCGGTCAGTCTGTGGTTGTTGGAATCCTGACATGAGACGTCAGAGCTTGCAGGCAAGCCCGGGGCTAAGCCCACGAGCGGGTGGGGCCTTGGCAAGATTTCCATGTGGCGGCCTGTGCGCCGTATGAGGGAGTTGTGTCTCCCTCAATGTTTGCGGCTTTATGCCAATTGGGGAAATGTGAGTACCCAAATGTTGTGATGTTGTGCTAGATGCATACGGTTTAGGGTACCTTGGGTGAAGCCCGGGTGTTGCATTCATGTTGCATAATAGGCCCTTTCTTTATATGCTCAACCAGTAGAGAACATGTTTGTTGATTGAGACATCCAAGCCTGTTTTAATGTTTTTCTATTTATAGAAATTTATATTGCATATGAAGTGCTGACTTGCAGGTTGGAGGGTTCCCCGGGGTTCGTTAGGGGCGGCCGGGAGGAGATGTGTTGTTACACAGTTTGAGGTCAGCCTTTGCTGACCCACGTTACTAATAATTTTTACAGGGCAAGGATCGCACGCAGGAGCTAGCACGCCGGCCAAAAAGGCCTAAGCCCATGAAGTGTTTTCTCTTTTGTAGCACTACTTTGATGATGTATGTTTGAGACTATTTTTGTCCGGCTTGCATGCCGAGGTAGACTAGGAGTGTTGAGCACATTCATGTTTGATTGTACTGTATACCCCTTTTGGACATTTGATGTAAGGCCTTAAGGCCATTTGTTTACTCTTTTGGATTAGTGGATAACTTCTAGTTGTGCTTGGTTTTCCGCTGTGTTGTGCAAGTGTTTTGAGTTTGGGTAGCTATATCAACTTTTAATACTAAAGCTGTGGTGTTCGTATGTTGTGGGGCCCCGGCCGGACCCATATTATACGTCTATTACAGGGGAGGTGTTACAGAAGTTACGTATTAATACCAAATTATCGTCAAAGGAAACACGCCTCCTAACTCAGAGAATTCTAGCAGAAGCTTTTTAAAACAGTTATAAGAACCCAAACCAAAGCATGAATGTCCACTAAAACCCAAAGTAGGAATGACAGTACCAATACACCAAATAGCTGGCCTTATGGCCTTACAAGAGTTTACCTAAACAATAAATATCTTTCATACATCGGCACGCAGGCCGGACACACATGAGCATAAAGAACAAACATTCGCTTTGGCCTTCAAGGGCCGGCACAGCAACAAGGTGATGCAGGCTACCGAGACAACACATGTCGATTACCCGTTAACCCGTCATAACCCTCCACAGGCAAACACACAAAAAATAAATCCAAGAGTACTCCGACCAAAGAGCGATCGAGAAGTGGTCGGGTTGGCTCACAAATCCGAACAATATTAATCCAAGAGTACTCAGACCAAAGTTCGTTCCAAAAGGGGTCGGGTTGGCTCCCAAATCCGTTCAAACAAAATTATTTTGGCTTGAAGGCAATCTAGCGGCTTGAGCGGTGCGGTGAAGTTCTAAGTTTCCAAAATCGCACCAAGAGTTCTCCACCCAAAACGACACGAAAGTAGAAGAAATCACTCAAGGAGGGTGGAAGAAGCTCGTTACCCACAACGAAGAAGAAGGAGGCATAGGGAACACGTCCACGGAATCACTATTGTGCTCACGAGAGGAGGATGAAGCGTGATCCACTGGAGTTCACACCGAGGAGAGATTTCCCAGAGGTGGAAGAAGCTCGGGTAGATGGTGGCTTGGAAACGACGGAGCGGGCAGTAGCGCAGGGATGGCGTGGAGGCAGCAACACGGGTTGGTGGCGGTTGGCCGAAATCGCTCCGACGTCGAGGGGGGGGCGAGTCACGCGCCAAGCAGAGCGGGCGACGGCAGCGTCGCACTGCACGCGGGATCGGGCCGAGCCCTAGGGAGGAGAAGCTCACGGCTTGTTTTTTTCTTGTCCAAAATCTCCAAAATAATAATAATGAGTAAAAGCCGAGTTAGGACTATTTATACTCTCATATGGTTACAACCCTATCACACCCCATTAGGTCTAATCTGGACCGTACAAATTAAAATAACCAATCATGCATTTAAAACCAATTATAAAGTGCAGGAAAAATAAAGTTGTCAAAAGATTAAACAGGTGGCGGTGGCCGCGGGCCCAGATTGTAGCGCATATTGTAACATTGTGTCGTTTTGTCGTTGTGGCGTGCATCTTTAAGTAAAGGCAGTTCAAGATCATCATCCACGTCGGCTCTGTTGGGTCCGGCGTTCCTTCACTTGACCTGTGGCGCTCTGGGTTGTGCTGGACGCCGGGGGGGGATTGTTGGGTTCGGCATTCCTTCACTTGACCTGTGGCGCTCTTCTACTTATTTAAGAAATTAAGTAGCACCCTTTCCAACAGTCCGGGCTTTTGGAACAGTTGGTTATGCGCTTGATCCTTCATGCTCCAATCGTGGCTCCATCAAATTCGGCTCCATCCGCCGTTGCTCCATCACAAGGGTTTCAGCCTGCTACTTGCCACTAGGCTCCGCAGCACCTGAAATCAACATTCCACCGCAACGGTGGCAAATAAAAGCAACGGTCAGCTAAAGCTGACCAAATTATAACGACTCCGCCCCTTAATCGGGGTGGCGGTGCTCCTTCCCTGCATTTCATTAGTATAATCAAACATAATAGTGAATGTATAATTTAAGCACACTTCACCACAGGCATAGACACGCAAGACCACACACCCCGTGCTCTCAGGGCACATTCTCGGTGAACTCGGTCCACCGCCGCGCCCAGGACGGCAACATCATGAGCATTATAGTCTTTCTGACCGAAGCCTAAGACTCGCCCTCTATGCCAACGGAAAGTGTCACGTACCTTAGGTCTCTTTGACCGAACCACATAGAGCGGGTACGGTTCCACTCAACCCGTTGCTCACACCGACACGTCAATTTAAGACATAGGCGCGGGTCAAGCTTCCCCGAGTCCCAAACCGATCACACAATTTTACATAACCCAGTTATATACAAGTTGGCTCCTAGGCCACCAAGATGGCAGAACCACGCATCTGCCCAGTTTTCCGGGTTCACCTTGGGGTTAGTCCCCAAGGCTCCCTATTGCAATCTACCACATATAAAACCTGAAGAACAAACGGTACAAAGTCTTCTCCGGCAATACAAGCATCATGAAAACATCACCGATCCAGACCAAGATGTCCGGGTAGGCTTCACACACCATGCCTATGTTCGTACTTCGATTCCAAACTCTAAATGCAAAACTACGAGGATAAAGCATATCTACCCGGAGGAATACCTCACACTCACCGCTCACTCATGGGAGAGGGTTTCCTATGCAAAAAGGAAGAGGACTTCACATGTCCAAGAAGAGAATCGTTACCCTTAAGGTTCGCTTTGCCGCCATAGAAAAATAGCCGGATAAAAAGCACCGCAACGGCCTCGCCTCCACGGATCTGGACGCGACTCGCGATTTGGTGCTCCGAAGCTCCACCAGCGGCCGGATTCCTCCTTCCCCTTCTTCCTTGCTCCCCCTCTCTCTATCTCTTTAGAAAGAGAAAGGCCTAAGAGAAATGAGGGTTTAACCCTCAGCTCCCGGCTTTATATCAGCAGGGAGAGTTCTGGATCGTTGGATCCTATTTGAAGGAAATGAACGGCCACGAATCGTCCTGAAAATCACTTTCCTAGGACGAACACAACTTGTGACACGCCCGTGTCACAGGCCGTGTCTTACGATTTGAAAATGATCGTCAAACGCGGAACAGGACACGGGCTCAGACATGTTCGTGCACTGCTTGACACGCATGTGCACTGCTTGACACGCATGTGCACTGCTTGACACGCCCGTGTCAGCCTATGACACACCTGTGTCACAGGGCATGTTCCTCAACCGACACCAGAAACTGTCACGTCCCGACCAGGACACGACCATGAGACACGCCCGTGTCACTCTTGGCATGCCCTTGTCAGCCTTTGACACGCCTGTGTCGCAGGGCGTATTCATCAGTCGACATAGACCGGTCAAACGCAGAGAAGGATACGGCCCTGGACACGCCCGTGTCCCAGGCCGTGTGCCCGACCTGGCTTGACTCTGAGGATCGTCGAATGCATTTCGTCGACCTCATGAAAATTTGTCGAACTCAAAGCATGACACGACCATGGACACGCCCGTATCACAGGCTGTGTGCCTCACTCGACACCGCCCTGCCGACACAGAACAGGACACGGCCCTAGACACGCCCGTGTCGCAGGCCGTGTGAACCTATTCAGGCACTAAATTGGTCTTAAAATGCTATCCGATCGTTTTTGAGTTTTGGGGCGTTACACCATAGGTGCTGGGAGAGGCTAATTTCCTGCCACCGCCACCCGACCTGGAGCTCGGCTCGGGTGGTGCCAGCGGCGCTCCGACCGCCGGGAGGCCCATGCAAGTCGTCCAAAATTTTAGAAATGCGGAGGAAAAAAAGGTTCACCTGGCCTGAAGAAGCTTGGGGATGCCCTGGCTGAGTTGCCACTAACGGTGGTGACGGAGCTTGGGTGGTGGAAATATTTTCCGGCGAGCTGGGCTCCGACAGAGCGGCCTTGGCTCTTTTTGAGATTGTGTGGGTGGGAGCAGAGGGATGGGTCTATTTATAGGAGGAGGAGAGGCCATCTCATGGCCATTGCTGATGTGGGATTATCCCTAATAGGAGGAGGAGTTCATCCCCTCTCCCCCCACTTGGCTGGACATTTGGCAAGCATCAGGAAGGCCAAGTACAACCACTTGTCATGATGTGACTGTAGGGGAGAGTTGGGCTTTGGGGTGAGCATGGAAGAAAGGAAGGAAAGGGGAGGAAATTGGGCCTTCCTTGCCCCATGGCTCATCTCCCTTCAACTTTGCTGGTTTGGGTAGCCCAAGAGGCGAGAAAGGTAGGGCCTTAGTCTTTAATGAAGCAGGGGGTGTACACCTTTTTAGAAAAATCAACAAATTGACTTTTAGGAGGATTTGACCAAAGTCAACCATGAGGTGGGTCCCCATGGTGGTCAAAGTCAAAAGAGGTCCATGACATCGGGGTCAGGTCAAAGTTGGGGTGTCGCGTCACAATTGGTGTGTGCACGCTTTTCAGTACACGAATGTGCTTGATTTGACCACACATTGACCACCCGTCATCGAAACTGACTGGGAGCAACTTCATTGACTTTATATTGACCATATGAATCCAATGTCACTGATCTGGGTCGAATCAGAGTCCGTTTGCTAAATAATCAAAATCTGTGCGACGCGCTAAAATAGTCAAAACACTTATAATCATCGTTAGGCTTCAAATTGTGACGCAACTAGTCTCGATACGTTCGTATCGATTATACGAAGTCATAGGAACAGACAACTCAAATCGGAGTTCTCTAGGTCGATATTCAAAATCTCGTTTTCGCAACGTTCTACGAGAAACGACCATATCCACCACATGACCTCGAAATTCAACGGAACGAGCTTCAATGCACTCGTATTGACTATACGAGGCCATAGGAACTGACAGAACTCAAATTAGAGTTCTCTAGCTCTATATTCTCGTCTAGGGTTACCTCCTACCTTGGTATGGGCCATGGGTAGAGGTTCGAGTTAATTTTATTGGGCTCATTAGGGTTCCGGTGACCCAATAAAAGTCGGGATGTTACAGTGTTTACCTAAACTTCAACAACAACAAGCAAACACCAAGAGTGTCCGGCCATCCTTATCAACCACAAAGACCCCAACACGTGCTTTAACAAATATGATATAATTTTTTTTCGAATCGTAGTACATCCGATCAAATTTTTTCTTTCAGATCAATTTTTTTCTATATGGAGGAGCTTCTTCTTCTACTCGGCCGCCATCATGAGATTTTAGCTGGAAGGCTCAGGTGATGCCCAAGGTCCGTGGATTCTTGTTACGCATGACACAACATATCTTGTCGACGGCCTCTGCCCACTGCCATAGGCACCGTTTGACTATGGCTGGTTGTCCCCTGTGTGGAGCCTCTGATGAGGATGTTCACCACGCTTTCTGTACATGTCCGCTGGTGGCCCCATATTTGGCCCTTGTTGGGCCTATCAGTTGTTGCCCACGATAGGAGTTTATGTTTGACATTTGATTGGCTCTGGGAAGTTCATACTTCATTGTCACCAGAGGATTTTGCCATTTTCTCTACTGCTTGTTGGGCCTTGTGGTGGCGCCGCAATCATATGCTATAGGAGGGTTCCCTGCAGGATTTAGCAGTGACTGTGACCTTCATCCACACGACTTTATTGCGCCCCCTGAGATCTTTTTGCCTGCTGAGCCTCCCCACTCATGTGCCTGGGCCTCGCCCCTTGCGGGGGTTGTTAATTAAGATCAACTTTGATGGGCTATCAGGAGTTTGCTAGCCTTGGCTGGTGTGGGCATTGTTGCTCGTAACTCTTGTGGAATAGAGCATTTATTCGTTTGGTTCGGCATATCGCCGCCTTCATTTGGAGTATATATTGCTATGAAGTGATGTCCATATTATTATGCACTTTGACTTCTATGACCGTGTGGTTAAGCCGTTGACTTATTTTGGATAGAGGTTGACTTTAATAAGACAGAAGTGCGAGGGGGATTTAGTTGATTCGTGTACAGACCACTAGGAGTTATTTGAGATTAGTGCAATTATTGTGAAATTAGTAAGCGTACATAAGTCATGCCTGTTACGTATGCTTATTGGAAAATGCATGCTTGGGCATGCGCACCTCGTAGGAAAATGCTCGGGCGAAAAACACAAACAAATATGAAAAAATTTGTGCACCTGCAAAAATGCGTGCACGGGCAAAAAATGCATGCCTGATGAAAAATGATGTTAAAAATGTGTACTCAGTCGAAAAATGACGCCCGGGCGAAAATCAATGCGGAAAAATGCACGCCCGGACAAAAAAATGTGCATTGGCGAAAAATGTGCGCCCGGGCGAAAACACACTCAAGAGATATATCCGTGCAAAAACGAGCACTGATGTGAAAACGCGCACTCGGATGAGTTCGCAGTTTTGGAATGGTAAATCCCAAAATTTGCAATGGGACCTAAAGAAGGATTTTGTAGGTTTATTTCAATATCCATGTCTTTGACCCTAAAAGCTAATTCCGCACTTAAACCTTTCATCCGAACAATAGTATTGATTTTTGTACTCTTAGAATCAATTCTTGAATATCGATTTCGCCCAAACTCTAAATGAATTATTTAGGGTGCGTTTGACGCAGCTTATTGCAGCTTATTTGCTCCGATGAGATTGGACAAAAATGTCATTGTCATAGAATGTAGGTTTGGTATCATAAATGTTACAAAAAAGAAAATAGTTTGAGGCATAAGATTTTGTTATGACAATGACATTTTTGTTCAATCACACTGAAACAAATAAGTCGCGATAAGCCACGTCAAACACAATCTTAGTAGCATTGTTGGGACAAGAAAAAAAGAACACAATCTATGAAACTAACATGAGATGTTACCTTTAAAATGTATGTCAATAGATGTTTGATTAGGGTTCTGCTGCGACGGTCATAAATGTGATGGTCATGAACAATCGTTCATGAACTATCGACTTCGCCTAAACAACATCCACTTTTTATGTCTCAAAATTAGCTTCTTTTGTTGGGTCAAGCCAAACACATTTGATGACAATAACATTTTTGTTTGAACTTCATTGGAGCAAAAACGCCATGCAAAATGGACAATACGGGATGTAGCCGTCGTGATCGAATTTTTGGGGAAAAACTAAAAGGGTTTAACAATGGCAGCTTGGCCTTCTCGCCGATGATTTGTGATGTTGGGTCTTGCCTAGGGTTGGCTTCAAATTCGACATCCTAGGGCGGCGACCATTTCCCGTGGCCCGCATATTGTTGTAGTCTGGTGAGTTCACATATTAAGGTGCCGATAGCCGCCCAATTTAGATCATGCATTAAAAGTGCACCAAAATTGTAATCATGCGGGGAAATGGCGCTTTTGGCCATGGCCGAGGAAGACATTGCCGATTCCCCTATAGATTTTTCCTTGTAGCCATATGTGCCAATGCCAGACCCTCACCTTCAATTCCCTCTACGAACAGCGAAATATTTCCGACCGACTTCCGAACTGCTTCCGGGAGTAATCCAAGCCGTGAATCGAAGAAAAATATCAGATGCGTGAGATACAATAGGCTTATACTGCGTGCAAGGATTCTCGAACGGAAATATTTTGACATCGAAAGAGCCTTTGTTAAATATTTAAAATTGCATCATGTCTTCATCATTTTTAGCTTCAACTCGGAAGCCGACTATCACGCGGTATGGATTGACGAATTCTATAATATTCGATGGATGCGGTGGGATTACTAATTTAGGTCCCTTCGGTGCGGGCTTTGAGTCCCAAGTCACTGTAGTCAGGATTGTTATTTCAAGCAAACTGAACATTTTTTTCGCACGCATACGGCGACAAAGCAAGAATTTGCACGAAGCTCAACTACGTCTCAAAACCCCTACGAAGCGACTTCGTGTTAGCGTATGCAATGACCAAGGGCTTTTGCAGTTGCAAGAATATGCATTGTTTGGTGTTATGAACAAGAAGATCAAGAAGGGAAATATGATTTACAAAGTTGACACGAACAGAGCATTTAGAAATGGTTTCTACGCTTGGAGAACTGTTTGGATAAACTTTTTATTTGTAGTGCGTCTCAAAATCGAGTTGTTTAGTAAAACACTACTCTGCTGCAATGGTTGAAATTTGTAAATTACTTAAAATCCCTAAATTAAATTTAATAACAAAATTGAAAGGTGATTAAACACTTTATATATATATATATATATATATATATATATATATATATACAAAATAGATCACCCTTTGGTGCGAAGGCAAAAGTGAAAAACTCAATGTTGCACCAAAGAGTTTTTTTTCCTTATAGAATACTATGCGGGCGTACGGGCAAAGGGCATGGAGGCTCCAAATCAAAAAGTGATCAATATGAAAGTTGTAGATCTCGACGAGACGAACAACTTTCGTGTTGATCACTTTTTTATTTGAAGCCGTCTTGGCCTTCGATTTGGGCCTCGAAATCGGGGGCGGCGAGAGTGCTACAGTAAAGCCTCTCGCCGTCCCCGATTTCGAAGCCCAAATTGGAAGCCAAGACGGCTTCAAATCAAAAAGTGATCGGCATGAAAGTTGTTCGTTTCGCCGAGTTCTCCAACTTTCATGTTGATCACTTTCGTTTTGAGACCATCTTGACCCCCAAAAAGTCTTGCCAATACGCCTGCACCGTATATTTGTCGTCGCCAAACCTTCTTTTTAGTCTCACACCGCTCGTTCAATTAAAAATTTCGGGTATATATTGATATTTCCGCAATTAGTGTTTGAAATAAGATGCGCTGGTAGGCTTGCGGCCTTGCTTATCGAATTGCGGCTTGGCTGGCTGAATGCGAGTGCTGGCGGCCTGACAGACCTGATTGCATGATCTTTTTTAGCTTTATGCCTTATAGGAGTACAATCGTAATTTCACATAGGTTTAGGACCCTAGTAGTAGGTTTAGGAGCCCTAGTAAAATGTGGAGAGAGAAGGTGGTTTGATCAGACGACTGCTGATAGTGGAAGAGACCAGACGATCATTGTTTTTTTTCCCTAATTTCGAACTAAGGTTATTTGCAGATCTTAGTATGTCTTTTAAATATGATATACATATATATATATACATATATATATACATATATATATACATATATACATACATACGTATATACATACATACGTATATACATACATACGTATATACATACATACGTATATACGTATGTACGTATGTACATACATACGTATATACGTATGTACGTATATACGTATGTACGTATGTACATACATACGTATATACGTATGTACGTATGTACATACATACGTATATACGTATGTACGTATGTACATACATACGTATATACGTATGTACGTATGTACATACATACGTATATACGTATGTACGTATGTACATACATACGTATATACGTATGTACGTATGTACATACATACGTATATACGTATGTACGTATGTACATACATACGTATATACGTACATACGTATGTACATACATACGTATATACATACATACGTATATACATACATACGTATATACATACATACGCATATATATACATACATACGCATATATATACATACATACGCATATATATACATACATACGCATATATATACATACATACATACGTATATACATACATACATACGTATATACATACATACATACGTATATACATACATACATACGTATATATATACATACGTATATATATACATACGTATATATATACATATATATATATACATATATATATGAACGCTTTCATATCTTATCAGAGCCTTCTCCTCATCCAGCGGCTGCATTTTGAATCAGATAATCACATGGTTAGCCAAGCTTCATTCTAGATTGGACTTTGCCGGGCCCAGCCCGGGCAAACGGCTTAAATGGGGGCCCGATAAGGCCCCAAGCCTACCTTTGGCCCGGGCCAGGCTTTTCCTATGCTGGGCCTAGCCAGGCCAGGGCAGGCTTTTCAGGCACTGGCTTTTTTCCCACGACTACCTAATGGTAAGTTCGGGCGGTCGTTTTGTAAGTCATAAAACCATGCCCTACTCCAACAAAGTTGATTGTTTTGCCATGCACGTCCCCTAATTCAGTGGCTTTAGAAATTATTGGATCCGAGCTTCCAATTACCAATTTGCGTTCACAAACGTTGGCTCAAAAACACCACATTCGTGACCATCACCGTGCCAAATGGAGCCCAAGGCTTGGACCGACAAACATTTCCAATGGCTGAGGTTGAATTATTTAAATAACATTATAAATTTAATTATTTTTCTAAATATGCAGTGTGCTACAGACCTTGGAAATCTGCATTTTTAATATATTTACAGCAAGATTACTCTCAAAAAATATAGGGTGCTGAAGCGGTTCTGCATATATTCATCACCAAAATATATAGGATCATTTGTGGGGACCATCCCTCAAGTTTGTGCACCAGTCTGAACTTTCAAAATTACAAAAAACCCCCTCAATATTTACATTTCATAACATGCATGTACAAAAATACCCTTTGAAGTAAATCTTCAAGGGGGGGTCTTTTTGTGTATGAATGTTACGAAATGTAAACATCGAAGGAAGCGATAACCACGGCGGCGGTGGAAGCGATAACCACGGCGGCGGTGGAAGCGATAACCACGGCGGCGGTGGCCGTGAATGTGGTGTTTATGAACTGTCATCCGACCTCACCAAGAAATTTGCGAACTTTTATGTTGAAAACTAATTTACTTTTCTTCGTGGCGGTCATAACTGTGACGACGATACATTTTAAGATGGTGATGGTTTGCCTAAATCCACCGACCAAAAACGCACCTTCCAATCAGAGCCTAAGGCTCCGTTTGGGGGGACTTATTTTCACCGGCCAAGCGGTTATGACCGCATGAATCGGGACTTAATTAAAGTCCGGATCAAGCGGTCATAACCGCTTGACCGGTGAAAATAAGTCCCCCCAAACAGGGCCTAAATCACAAGCCTCGGGATATAACTACATATAGTACACAAGACGGAGGGATCTTGTTTGCATTGGTGATCATCACATGCGACAAACACGTGAAAATGTAAAATAGCGCCCGCAAAGGAGATCACCATAATGATAATTCATAGCCGTGGTCTTTTCGAGAGGAAGCCTTGGCGTAAATGAAGTTCTCGAGCAGAACTCAAGGGCGAGTTCTTTGCACGAGGTAAGATTGAAACGGGAGAGCATTCATGCGATAAAAGGCATCAAAAACTCGAGTTTGAATTATCCCCAAACTATAATGTGAGCGACTCCGGCAGTCCGGCATGGATGCCAATTTCACATGGAAGACATAAGAGGAGACAGTTACGGGCTAACCGCCCATAGGACATTGAAGGAGCATTTAAAGGCAGGGATGAAGATAGTGAAGATACAACGAAGCCCCAAACTATAATGTGAGCGACTTCAGCCTGGATGCTTACTTCACATAGAAGACAAAAGAGGAGACAGTTACGGGCTAATCCGTAGGACATTGAAGGAGCATTCAAAAGCAGGGATGAAGATAGGGAAGATACTACGAAGCCAGAACCCAACCACTTGAGCAAGGTGTGCTCGAGAGAGCTCGAAGAGAGAGAGAGGGAGAGAGAGAGAGATCTCATAGCAAGGACGAGGAATAGACTAAGGGCTCCTATGGCACGATGGTGGTGGTCGTGAATACGGTGACTATGAACCGTCGTTCGTGATGAATGCCAACCTCACATAACAAACTCCATCCATTTTTTATTGGCAGTCATGACGATGCTTGTGAGCGGTCACTTGAAATGAAACTACAAGGAAAGACATGATGTACTCAGACATTAGTGAGATTATGACAAAAGATAGGGTAAAATGACGACAAAGGATCCATATAGCCGACCCGACTATAGTGGGATAAAGGTTTGAGCGTTGTTGTAATCCTGACGGTCGTCATTTCAAACATATTTTACAACGTATTTTACGGCGGTGCCGATTTTGCCTAGTCTCACCGGAGCAAAAACACTTGTATTTGACACTCCCTCTGAGGATTGATAACTAAAAGGGCGACTGGTATACGCATAAGGCTTAACGTACCTTCGTAATATCCTTGGACAGATGACGAGAACTTTGACCGTACACCGTGTCATGAAGATCAAGGTGATGAAGATGAATGAGAACAGCAAGAACCTTAATGTTAAACTCGATCAACGAGGGAGACAAACCAGAGAAGCGTAGAAACTAAAAAAATGGTTTAGGGTGAAAGTATACTGAAGTGAAGATAAATAACAATGGTAACACTTCTGACCAAGGGATGAAAAATAATAATGATACCCTTTCTAAGGATAGATAAAAATACCATCCTCATAAAATGTGTTTTACATGACTAATTTTGAACATAAATGTGGATGAGGTTCCTTATGTGAGGTTTGACGTTCAGTACTGACGGTTCATAACCACCGCATTCATGGCTTACACCACCATGCCAAAGGGACCCTAAGAGGATACCTTAACAAGGATACTTAATGAATTTTGGCGATAATTTTTCTTGACAAGGAGATATGTCATGAACAAAACACAAACACCCACAAAAACAAAGGAGCATGCGGGTAGAAGATTGCATGATGTTAAGATTGCGTCGTTCCAAAATTGAGAACATGCGCATGGATGAGAGGCGTGCTAGCAGTCCTCCCTCACTAGACGTCCGGATTTTGTTAGGATAAGATGACCGGCGAAGCATATTTCGGGATGATCGAAGGTTTTAAAATGTTAGCAAAAGTATTCGCGAGCACACGAAGAAATGAATACAACCATTGAATTGAGTTCTTATTTCGGCACAATATTTGTAAACTTCTATACATTTCCCGTCCTAGAATAGTCATCAACAAAGGTGACAAGAGTGAATATCAAACTTTCGCACAGCACTTATCAAGTTTAGCTGGTCGGTAAGGCGCACACTTTAAACGGCTAATATGAGACAAGGGATACCTTTTTTTGCACGCCCGAGATGTTCCAACATTGAATAAGAGCATGCAATAAGACAATAAACGCTTCTGGATTGACGGCCCGTACCAATCGCTCGTCTGGTCTTAGAATCCCGGGAGCGTATAATAAAAATAATAAATGCAACCATGCAATTGAGGGGTATTGAATAACTTCATGAATTAAAAAGAAATTAAAAGGGAAGTTGAGGACAAAAGGCACAAATTGTAGAGGTAAGATAGTGTTGGTTAAGAGTAGCATTGTAGTGAAAGAAGGTTTATGGAGATGGGTAAGATGGGGTTGGTTAGGAGTAGCATATTTGTTTGTCTCATACTAGTGCCTATTCTAATTCCCAACAGTTTCTCTGCCCAGCTCCAAATAATTTCAAAAGCCAGAGGAGAAGGATTTCAAGCTGGCTCGAGACCATTCAAACTCGAGCGAAGTTTAATCTCAGACTTTTAATTTCAATCAAAATGTCGGAGTCGAGCATGGCTTGACTCAAAATAAGACAATGACAGACTTAACTGGGAAGGGTTGCCTACATGTCACGGGTAGGAGGAACTGAAAATACACTTCAACTAAAAATGGGCATGATCGCTTCCCCGATTGCTCTTGCGAAGTACTGGTGGACGCTACATTAGCCGAGTAACATGGGCGGCAGCTACATAGAAAACCTTGAATAACAGACATCATGGTGTATGCCGTAGAGTGTCACAAAATTCGAACAACCGATGCCTAATTGAAATCAACAGTGATGATCATGGACCGATTAGGAAAGTTGTAGATCACATCACATAGAAAACAATGATTGAGATGAAGCCCAAGCCACTCGAGAACAAAGCGGAGGAGACAACAAGGTCAGCTAATTGGAGACTCAAAGCTTAATAGGGATAATTGGACAAGAGAAATTAACTGTTCGATTCATTTCAAGACAGCATCCCCCCCTTTATATATGGAGGCGGATAATACAATACGAAAAAGAACAAATAACATGCGCCAATTGTAACATATTGTAACAATATGTATTGTAGCACTTTCCCTCAAGTTGGGTATGAGATGTTAATCATGTCGACCTTGTAAACAATCCTTCCAAAGATACTTCCACTCAATTCTTTCATGAGTATGTCAGAGGGAACAAAGGTTGTACATACAATTCCTCTTTCAATGTTCTTTTTGATAAAATGTCAATCTACTTCAATGTGTTTAATTCGGTCATGTTGAACATGATTGTAGGCGGCGCTGATAACAGACTTGTTGTCGCAATACAGTCGGATGGGTTCAGCTTTGGTAAGGTCTAAGATCACTCATCAAAGAACGTAACCATAGGCTTTCACAGATCCCATAAGTCATGGCTCTAAACTCAGTTTCTGCGCTTGATCTTGCCACCAGTTTTTTTACTCCTCCAAGTAACAAGGTTTCAGCCTATTAGAGAATAATATCCTGAAGTAGATCGGCGATCTTCAAATTGACCCGGCCCAATCAACATTAGCGTAAACTTCAAATTTCAAGCATGAAATTGGAGCAAACAAGATCTCACTCTCCAGTGAGGATTTGAGGTACTTAAGAATTCAATGGGTAGCATCAACATGGCAAGCCTTCGGTGTATGCATGAACTAGCTAATAATACTCATTACATATGAGATCTCAGTCCATGTATGAGGCAAGTAGGTCGGCCTCCCTACCAACCTCCGAAATTCAGAGATGTCTTCAATTGCCTCTGTTATCACTCTTCAATCTATGATTTGCTTCAATTGGGGTGTCAGTCGGTCTAAATTCACTAATCTTGATCTTCTCAAGAAGGGTCATTATGTACTTCCCCTGAGAAATGAAGAACTCACGCTTGTACCTTGCAACTTCAATACCCAAGAAATAACTGAGTTTTCCCAGATCCTTGACCTCAAACTCACTAGCCAATTTTTGTTTTAGAATATTGATTTTTTCCGCATCATCACCTACTATAACAATGTCATCAGCATAAACAACGAGAACAGTAAGGTTACATATCTTAAATTTTATGATCAGTATTGCTCTAATGATATTCAAATGACACCATAGTTTGTGAAATCTCCCAAATCAAGCTCTATGAGACTATTTGGACCCATATGGCTTTCTTTAACTTGCAAACCTGTTGGAACCTTTAGGAGTAAGGCCTGGTGTGATAGCCATATAAACTTCCTCATCTAGGTTCCCGTAGAGAAATGGATTCTCCACGTCAAGTTGGCAAAGATCCCACCTCTTGCAGGTAGCATAAGATAATAGAACTCTAATGGTGTTCATCTTTGGGACTGTTCAAATGTTAATTCTTTCATCCGGCCGAACCCCTATAAATAAGTTGACACTTATTTTGACATGGTCACCACCTAGTGAACCAATGTTAGCTTGACTCATAACACCCCCCCCCCCCCCCCCCCTCAAGCTAACGCCATAAGCATTCAGTATCCCGAATTTTGTCAGCAAGTTGATCTTTGGATGGCACAAACACCATAGTAACAGTCTAATCTCGAATTTTGTCTCGCACAAAGTGTCAATCGACTTCAATGTGTTTTGTTCTCTCATGAAAGACAGAGTTGTTAGCTAGATGGATTGCAGCTTGGTTATCACAGTAAAGGTGTAACCTCAGAAACAGGAAAGTCCATTTCCCCCAAGATAGATTTAACCCGAATGAATTCACACCTCTTGCACGTAGCATAAGATAATAGAACTCTAGTGGTGTTCATCTTTGCCACTGGTCAAATGTTTCTTGATAGTCGATTCCAAGAGCGTGTATACTTTGTTGCCACCAGCCTCGTTTTACATCTTTCAACAACTCTTGGAGAGTTATGATTAACAGAGAACACCTATCTGCACCCAACAGTTTTCTTCTCGGGGGGGAGGTGCACCAAATCTCAGGTGTGGTTCTTATCAAAGCAGTCATTTCCTCAAGCATCGCCTCTCGCCATATAAGAATCTCAAGAGCATCCTGCCAAAATGAGGGCATGGAAACAAAAGCAGGAGAAGACACAGGTTTTATGGGAAGTAGAAAAAAGTCGTAAGATACATAATGTGATAGGGGATATTAGATAGAAGATCAGATAACTTTCATGAGAGCAATGGGTGGACCAAAAGGCCTTGAGTTAGAATTCAATGGTTGTTCAAGTTGCATAAGTAGGGTCTTGTGTGTTGGTCCCCTTAGTCCGTTGAGTATGCACCTGCAAGCTAGGAAAAGTAGGAAAATGTAGAGAGACATTAAAGGGACTCGCTTCCAAAGGCATAGACTCCCGTTAAAGTGAGGGATAAGGTGGTAGAACTGGTAGAGGAAAAGTAGGAGAGGGCGCAGAAGGAGAGTCACTAGAGGTAGCATAGTATGTCTTAGATTCACGAAATGTGGCATCCATGGTGACAAATTTCCATCGTATGTGGAGGAAAACATTTGTATCCCTTTCACGTAGAAGAATAACCCATAAAGAAATACTTGAGTGCTCGGGAATCAAGTTTGGTAGGGTGGGGTGGAAAATGTCATGATCAGTAAGATATCGCTCAAACTGAGAATCCATATATTCACAGCCACTGTCGATGTGGGGATTTTAACATTGATATGAAATTGAATGGAGATCATTTTATGGAAGTTTTGAAAAATAGGAAACACCACTTTTGTTCATCAAATATAACAAAGTAGTGCGATGAATACAATTAATAAATGCAACAAACCAAGCACAATCAAAAATAAAAAGCATAAGGCAAGGTCCACATACATCAGTATGAATAATAGCAAAAGAGATAGAGGTAGGCAATAAAAATGATTAAAAATAGTACATTGATGTTTGTTAAGAGCACACATCACACACAAATGAATCAAAAACAATAGTAGACATAGCAGGAAACAATAATTTCATAATAAGAGTGGACGGGAACCCTATACGACAATGCCAACAATATAACAGATGAGAAGTGTTAGAATGAAAAGCAAGTTGAGATGGCATTGGGCTAGACTTGAGCACATAAAAATCATTGACCATGCTACCAAAATCAATTACTTTCCCCGTCGTCAGGTCCTGAAAAACACAAGAAGAAGGAAATAGAGTAACCAAGCAGTTTATAGAATTACTTGTCTAATAGAAAGTAAATTACGAGTGAAGTTGGGGACATGGAGAACCGATGATAAAGTGAGGAGTAGGGAATGGATCACTTTTTGGCGATAAAGAAAAGAAACATCAGTAATGCTCACTTATCACGGACAGATAGAGGGGGTATATGATATGAAACCTGAGATGGAGCTAATCATATGATTTGTGGCCCCGAAGTCAATGATCCACTGGGTGGAAGAATGGGATGTAGCAGAATGAGCACCTGGAATCCCAGTGTGAGCATAAGAGGAGGATAAGGCGGCATACTCCGTAGAAAGACCATGCAACATGTGGCGAAGGGCAAGCACTTCGTCAGCCGAGAATGCACCGGGAAGGGCAGAGGAGTCAGTTCCAATATGGCTAGGAGGCATATCCACAATGACATCAATAAGATGAGCAGAATGAGGAGATGCATGACGACTCGGAGGTCTCCCAAAAACCCAACAGCCACAAGGTGTAGCATCTTCTCTCGGTGGAGGAAACCCATGGAGTCCGAAGCAAGTATCTCTGGTGTGACGGCTCTTCCCACAATAATCACAAAGCAGATGGTCTTTATCAAATGCCTTTATCTTAGAATCACGGTTCTGAAGAGCACCCGAAATATAAGTGGGGAAAAACTCTCAGGAACAGAGTCAGGAAGCAAGGCATGTCGACGATCGAATTCATGTTGCACAATACTGTATAGCTCAAGTAAAGACGGTAGCAGCGAACACCTTAGAATTTGAACACTTATCTGATCAAAGTCCCGATGAAGGCCATGAAGAAACTCAAAAATCCGAATCCGGTCTTCCCGGGCACGAACCATCGCCTCATCAACAGGGCTAATAAATGTCAAGGGATCAAAGTGATCGTTTTCCTGATACAACTGTCTAAACTCCAAATAATATACAAAAGGAGGACGATCACCTTGTCGGAGTAAGGATGTATTCGTTTCAACTAGAAGATCTTAGCGACATTACCCCTCCGAGAGTAAGTAGACTACAATCTTCGCCAAATGTCAACAGCAATGTCGAGAAATAAATAGTTTCAAGTTATGGGCTCCTGCATAGAGGCGATGACTCTTGAGCGCCAAGATGACTGAACGAGACCATGAAAGGTAATTGGAATCATTCAAGCGAATGGTTGTATCCAATTCGGGGAGGCCTTTTCCGGTTTGTGTTTGACCATGAAAGAAGCGATGACTCTTGAGCGCTAAGATGATAGAACGAGACCATGAAAGGTAATTGGAATCATTCAGGCGAATGGTAATAATATGAGTATTATAATCATGGCTCCCGATGAGAGAGTTCACTAAAGGAACAACTGCAGATGAGGGAGCGGGAGAATCAATATTGCTTGACATTGTGGCTCAAGAATAAAAATTTGGAGACCACCCAAGGCTTAGGAAGAATGGCGGATTACACCGAGCAAACACGAATTTGGAAGAGGAGAGAAAGAGAAACCAGCCCCATGCAACGGCAGGAAGAACAAACAGTGCCGGAAAGGAGCATGAACGTCACCACATGGAAGAAGCGGCGTTAAATAATCAACGGAGAAGAGAGAAAGGGTTGCGGAAGATCCCCTGCTGGAGGTGGGCGATCGGCGGAGCGAGCAAATGTCTGCGAAAGAAAGGTGTGGGAAGAAGCGGACGTTGCAAACTGAAAGAAGCGAACACGCGGGATACGGTCTGAGCGAACGCGCGGGACACGGATGAGCGGCTGGGCGGACAGGAGTCGGACGAGCGGCGGAGTGGACTGTGCGAAAGCGATTGAGAGTCAGCTGAGGCAGTGCCGACTTTGATACCATGTTGGGCAAGAAAAATTAACTACTCGATTCATTTCAAGTCTACATCCCCTGTATATATGGAAGCAAATAATACAATACGAGGAAGAAAAAATAACACACCAATTTTAACATATCGTACCATAGAAAATGGGGGAAAGAATTTGCATCAACCCGAAAACTATTCCAATCATGATTGGGCATATGCGAAAGTTGAAGCAACGATCTATAAAATCAAACAATCAATAGAGAACAGAGAACACAAGTGGAGAGCAGTAAGAAAATACTTCGGGATAGGTGAAATCGATAAAGCTCAATATTTGATGGCAACGACGAGCTTTGGAGGATGCAATTATAGTTAGTGGTGATTACTAAGACAATCATAGTCAACATGAAGATTAAGACAACGGCTTCTCCTCAAAAGGAGTGGACATTGATTACAAGATCGGGTGGGAGATTAAGATGAACGTCCATCAATTAGAGGAGAGGCAAGTCAAAAGATTGCACACGAAGACGGACAGAAACACGTCGCTGGGCTTTCATGGAAAAAATCGCGTTCGAGGAAGCCGGGGCAGGACGCAGCAAGAAAAGCATGTCCATGTAAGCCCTCGACATGGTTCCCATAGAGAATGTAAAAATATCCAAATTACCCTCTATATAAATATATATTCAGCACTAAAGATCTTATAGAACCCCTAATAAACATACTTCTAGTTCAGTCATTTTCAGGTAATGTATCAGCTACAAGCCTACTGAGATTTCTATTTGTAGCCTTTTCCCTTCATAATACCCTAAATCTGTACACATGGAAACACCATGGGGTTTACCTTCATGTGATCTATCATCTGTTTCAGCTTCAGTAGTTTATTAGTTATTTAGTTAGACCAATTTTTTCACCATTTTTTTGGTTGAAAAAACAATTTGCCTATGATTTCAACTACAACACAGATTGACTTTTTAATAATAATTTCAAAGTAAAAGTACTACAGCAAGAAGGTTTACTAAATATTCATGATTTTTCAAAAAAATCATTAGATATATCTGCAGCCCATCCATCTCAAACCAATCTGGTTGCCAAATAAGAATGTATTCAGTGACAATCCAAACTCGGTCCTTTAATATCTGCTCAATCCGATCTTGAGACAATACTGGACAAGCCTGCTAATAGTCCTATATGAAGGAGGACGTGGGGAGGTTGAAGAAGTGCTAAAAGGCTAGCTCTTTGTTACCTCCTTCCCATATTTGATTAATAAAAAAATGTTTCCGCTATTGTTTCAAATAGTTGGAAACAACAAAGATAGCACCAAGCCAAAATAGGATTCATGGACACATGAAAATCTAGTTTAACAAAAACAAAGACACCCCCGCCAGATTTAGATAACACAGATCCATAATTCCACGATACATGATAAATAATCTAGTAACAAGATATAGTATGCGAGTCTACCTGATACTGCAAACGACCACCCTGAAAAGGCACCGACAGTAGACAGTGCTGACGAGAAAACTAATGCCTATGTGCAACAATTGCGCAACGACAGACTGGCGGAGACTGGATTCCACGAGTACATAAACTTACTACTGTCACAACCACAAACACAGAATGGACCATTGAGACAAGTGTGACGCCGAAGACGACTCTGAACCTTCTCGACCCAGACAACTTGTTTTTAGGACTCACTGTAACAGTAGCATATTTAAACATCAATCCATGCAAAAGGCAGTGCGCAAAGTTTAGAAAGACAGGAATTAAAAATCTAACAGAGCGTCCAAAAAGATCACTTGGAGTATTATTCATCACGTCAATAGATAGCTTAGAGTATAAGAAGAGTAACATTGAATAGAAGGCATCCGGGGCCACACATTTACAAACCTGTTCGTCCTCATCAGAGGTCAGTCCACGGGGCTCGTTTGACTCGGAAGGTCTTTCAGCGCCACAGTGTTGCCTGTTGCACTTGGTCCTGAATGGGTAGTTTATGTTATTACATTTTGGACACTTCCAGCTTCCCTCCTGAACTGTTGGTTCTGCGGAATATTGTTTAACGATGCATCATTATAGAGATTCCAAAGACAATAAATAATAATAAATAGTACCATTTGAAATACTAACACTTGTCCCCACAAGGTAATGCACAAGCACACTTGATTAATCTATATATATATATATATATATATATATATATATATATATATATATATATATATATATATATATATATATGTATGTATGTATGCATGTATGTATATACACACACGAGCAATTCTACACGGGCTTCACCCGTGCTCGCTGACTCTTAGCGGGCTGCGCCCGCATAAGAGCGGGTTGCACCCGCATATGAGCGGTCAGCGCCCGCATATGAGCGGTCAGCGCCCGCATATGAGCGGTCAGCGCCCGCATATGAGCGGTCAGCGCCCGCATATGAGCGGTCAGCGCCCGCATATGAGCACTTACTTTTAATCAAAACATATTCATATGAGTACTTAAAATGACCGTAAAAATATGAAATGATATTTTTATTTTGTAAAAAAATGTAATTTTTTACCTAAAAAATCAATTTCTCTCCCTCTCTCTTCTTTCTCCCCTCCTATCCCTAAATGTAAGGATAAGATGGCTATAAAGATTCCCTCTCCCTCTCTCCCCCTCTCTCTTCTTTCTTTCCTTCTCTCTCTTCATTGGATGGATGAGATCAAAATCTTGGCACATGTTGGATGGCTAAGATTAATTCTACAACTCCAAACTACTTTATTGTAGTCAAAGATATGCTAATAAAACCAAATAAAAGTGTGCGAGACTTACTAGAACTCTTAAAGTTGTCTGATTTCGGACCCTGCATGGGGAAAATAAAATGGAATTAAAAGGAATGCTAAAGAGGAAAATCATATATTATATATATCACAACATACATAGAGCCATAGAGGATTCAAACAATAGTAATTAAACATCATAGCAATACAGAAATGCAGAAATACATACACCTTGAAAATTAATAAGCAAGATCACTTGTGAAACATGCTCCACTAAAGAAGAGCAGCAGTCATATACATAAATATACATTGTCTGGTCCCGGTTAAAAACACGTCCAACCTCAGAAGAAAGAGTAAAAAATAACATATTTCCAAAACATGCACCTAAATATTTAATCAATATAACTCAACCACATATGTATGATGAAAACCACAAGTATACATTGCAATCTGATACAAAGAATAACCTATTCATGCTTAACATTAGTATGAAAGCACAATGCCTAGCATTGAAAACTTGAAATGCAAAGACATGGGACTTTATGAGTGATGTCATAGAGTTTGTTGGAGTTTATTAAGGCTCTGTTTGACGCGGCGGTGGAGGTCGTGAACGTTATGAATCGTCGTTCGTGAATGTCCGGCCTCATCTAAGGAACTTCATCCACTTTTGTGTTCAAAATAAGTTTTTTTCTTGGTGGCGGTCATAACCCTTGTCATGCCAAGCATACATTCTATGACAGCAGCGTTTTTTTTTTCATACTCACAGGAGCAAAAACGCCGCGCCAAATGAATCCTAAATCTCATTTATCTAACTGGGACATTATTAGCTCATATAAGATCGATGTGATGTTTGTACCACGTCTCTTTGTAATGATGTACATAACATTTTATTACATTTTAATGGAGAATTCATATTGCTTGACAGCAGTGTACGCATGACTGAATCATCCATACAATTTGGCAACAGAATGATTACTCTTTCTTAATTCATCAAAGGTAGATTAGTCCTCTATGTCATTGACAGCCCCGTTATACGTAATGTTTGGGAGTTCCAGAAATGCAAAGCTACACGACCTAACTCGGTCGTGGTGAGAAATAGGCAAGGATATACCAACACATCGCACTTATGTAGTGCGCCGCAACTTGTCTTGATTAATAGTAGGCATGGATTGGCTAGAAATTCGTCTGTATGTGAAGTTCCACAAAACAATCCAGTTAGGTAAGAAAAATAAGCAAGAGTAGTTTAATTCAATATTAGGAGTAGACTTCCTACTTGAAATTTGAGAAATTGAAATTGAAAGGAAAATTGGTGGACAAGATTATCAATAGAACATTAAGTATTACATTATTGAGGACCACGAAAAGTTTTTCATATGGTTTTTTTTAATTTTGAAAAGACATTATCACGTACCATGAAATCTTATTTGGCGTGCATTTAAAAATGTGCCAAAGTATGCACAGTAATTAATATTTGGATAATGAGGCCATAATTAGTACTAGAAATAGTCGTGGAATGACCAAAGAATTTCCAAACACAGTAAGTTTACATCGAGGATCAACAACACATTTTTTATTTTAAAAATATACTAACAAAAGAAATTCAAAATGAGATGTCTTCATGCATGCATTAAGCAGAAAACAATCTTAAATGGTGCGAGATTTCCTAAGTTATGAGAACAATTAGAACAATGAAGATAATATTTAGAAGATAACAGGTTTCAAATTAGTACAAAGGTCTAGTGCATGTTATGCAATTCTACTGTGGGTGGTGATATTAATAACGATTAATCAATTTTATTAGAGAATAAAGAGCTACCGAGGTGTGATAGGTTTAAGTGATGATGAAAAATGAATTAAAACAGTTATAAATGTAGAAAAGGGGGATAACTGTGTCTTTCATAGATTTTCATTCAGACATTAAAATTGTATATGTGCATACATCGGGTTTTTATACCCATCAAAAGGTAGTTATCGCATTAGTATTTAACTAAGAACATTGCCTTCATTTAGCTGCAGGATAAGATGGCCTCTTTCATCTTCTCGAGAGTAGCTCTGACTCTATGGCTTCATCATTTGGTTCATGGTTTTAGATTTGTGGCTCGGCCCTGATTATCCTCCAATACTCCCACTTAATCAGAGGCCAAGCTGATCTTCATCTTCTTTCTGAGATTAAGAAATTTATCTCTGGAGACGATTTTTGTGAGTCCGTCAACAAGTTGGTTTTCTGAGATGCAATGTTCAAGATTTATTTGCCCTTTTCAAATAGTTCTCTTATAAAATGAAATCTCAATTTTATGTGCTAGCGCCTATTATGATATACAAAATTTTTTGTGAGCGCAATGGCTGAGATGTTGTCGTAGACTAGGGTTATAGCTTTGCTCTCATTTTCAACTTCTTCATTTCTTCGTTCTTCTTTGTTTCGGTGGATAATAAAAGGAATATTATTTATGATCTCTATTTGTTACATCTTGCATGTATATATACACACAACAAGGAGAGCTAAACATCCAATTAGAGGTGTGGGACTAAATACAGAAAGGAGAAGACCGCTAACTACATATCATTTTGCATTATTTACATACCAAATACCAACATTCCCCCTCGAGGTAGACGAAAGATATCCATTAAGCTCATCTTGTCACGCAATCTACATAAGTCCAGTGAGCTAAGTCCTTTGGTTAAACAGTCAACCACTTGCTCTTTTGTGGCAACATGTCTCAGCTTTAATGTTCCACCATCCAGCTTTTCTTTGATAAAGAACATATCGGTCTCTATATGCTTGGTTCTATCATGTTGAATGAGATTGTTTGTAATGTTAATAACTAACTTGTTATCACACCACAATATCATTTGTCCTCCATGATCTATCATGAGTTCAACAAGCAAGGCTTTCAAGTTTCAACAATAACATCTCCTTTACACTTAAGGCTATGGCCCTGTACTCTGCCTCGGTTGTAGATCTCGCAACTACAGTCTGCTTTTTCCTTTTCCAGGAGACAAGGCTGCCTCCCACAAACATGCAATATACTGATGTGGATCTTCTATCATCTGCACAGTTAGCCTAGTCGTAGTCGCAATGGCCCTCGATGTTTAGATGTCTATTCTTCTAGAAGATGGGTTCTTTTTCAGGTGTGCTCTTCAGATATCAAAGAATTTGATATATGACATCCAAGTGACCCTCCCCAGGATTATGCATATAGCGAGCTACCACACTCACGACAAAAGATATGTCGGGATGGGTGTAACTCAGATAAATCAGGCGGCCATCATCCTCTGGTACCTTTGTCTATCAGTTGGCTCTCCTGCCTCCTCATCGAGCTTGGACTTCTAATAAATATGAGAGATGGCATGCCTGCAACACAGTATACTTGTCTCTTTAAGCAAGTTCAACACATACTTTTGTTACAATAGAACAATTCCCCGTGCGCCGCATGCTACCTCAATCCCAAGGAAGTATCTTAGCTAACCCAAGTCCTTTGACTCAAATTCCTTGCCTAATTTCCTCTTAAGCTGAGCAATTTTACTCTCATCATCTCTTGTGATGATCATATCATCCACATACACAACAAATACTGTGATGTGAGCTCTATGCCTCCTAAAGAATAGGGTATGGTCAACATCGATATTTTAGGGTTTATGGTTTAGGGTATGTTGATATCCCATGGCTACCCTGGCTCTCCTGAGCCTGTCAAACCAAACTCGAGGAGACTGCTTCAACTCATAAAGTGACTTTTTGAGTCTACACACCTTCCATGTTGTTTGGTTTGTGCCAAAGCCCGGTGTCCATCCATGTACACTTCTTCCAACAAATCCCCAAGAAGATAGACATTCTTTACGTCAATCTGGTGCAGTTTCCATCCTCTATTGGTCGCCGAGGATATCAGTGTCCGCACCGTGCTCATTTTTACGATGGGTGCAAATGTCTCATCGTAGTCAATCAAAGAAGTCTGATTGTACCCCCTTTGCTACCTGTCAGCCTTGTAGCGCTCGATCCATCCCGCTAGGTTTTGTTTCATGGTGAAACCCCTCTTGCACCCAGCTACTCTTTTTCCTGGTAGCAGCGACACAAGATCTCAACTATTATTCTTTTCCAATGCTCCAAGTTCTTCTACCATTACAGTTTTCCATTGTAGATCCTCCTTATCCACCTACCAACACTTAGGAATAGAGACTGTGTTCAAAGATGTAATAAATCACCCATGTACAGGTGATATATGAGAGTAGGAAACAAACTTAGCAATGTCATGAGGTAATTCATACCGATCAAGTGAGATTCCACAATCTTGCGAGTACTCTTTACCAGTATGAGAGTAGAAGTAATGAGATAAGAAATTATATTACTTATTGACTCAGAGATTGAGGTAGATAGAATTGGTGGCGCAGGAGACAGATTAGGCAATGTCAAGGGACTTAGCACGAGTGGCTCCATAGGCATTATAGGTATTGTAGTCTCACTCTATTGTCTTCTTCTTGTATATACTCTGGGCTCCCCTGGGTATGAGGTCCACTTTCCGCAGATACATTTTGCTCACAAACCGGTATCACCACTGACTTCATAATTGGTAAAAGGGAATAAGGAATACTTGTTATTTGCTTCTCACCGTTATTGTTATCATCCCCTTCAAACGTCTCGTACTGTCTGTAATGAGCGAGTCCTCAAAGTGCGAATCAACTAGAGAGGAATAGCGTGACACACGCTCACGAAATGTGAGATCCATATTAACAAATAATTTCTTCTCCACTGGACTCCAACATAAGTACCATTTTTTGGTAATGAATATCCAAAAAAAATACACTTCAAGGCTCTTGAATCCAACTTTCCCACATTTGGTATATTATCTTGCACAAAGTATATGCAACTAAAGGTTATAAGGGGAACAGTATCTCCATTTTTTTCTCACAGCATCACAACCGGAGATTTCCAATTTAATACTAGTGAGGGCATCTGATTGACCAAATAGGCCGTTGTTGGAACAACTTGCCCCCACAACTACTTCAGCACATTCATCAAAATCATCATACTCCGAGTCACTTCAAGAAGGTGTCGATTCTTCCGTTCAAGTACTCTATTTTGCTCTGGTGTGTGTGAACAAGTGGTTTGGTGTTGGATTCCATGTGGTGACAAGTACTCCCCAAATGCCTGTTGGTGTACTATGTCCCATTGTCCGACCTCAACACCTTCACCATTGTGTCGTATTGCGCTTGAACCCCTTTATGAAAATCCTTGAAGCAGACAAACACATCACTTTTATTTTTTTTCATCAGACAGAATCAAGTCAAACGTGAGAAACAATCAATAAAGGACACGAAATATCGAAAATCATTCACAGTAGATGTGGGACATGGTCCCCAGACATCAGAATGAATTAAATCAAATGAATAGGAACTCCTACTACCGGAACTTGAATATGAGTTTCTGGTATGTTTTCCCAGTTCACATGCATTACATACAAGTTTTTCTTGATTAGTTTTCTCAAATAAAAGTGGAAGCATCTGACTCAAAATAAAAAATGAAGGATAACCCAGACGCCTATGATGAAGTATAAGTTGGTCCTCCACGCTCCTTTAACTCCTTCAGCATCCTCTATCAGTATGGAAAGGACCGAGTCCAGACTTTCCCTATCTAGGTACCACAATCCCATACGCCATGTGTCAGTCCCACGTTTCTTGTCAGTCTCCTTCTCATGGAAGATCGCCTTCGGGATATAAAACAAGACAACACACTTTAGTTGCGATATAATGACACTAATGGATAAGAGATTCGCGGGAAAGGAAGTAGCAAGCAAAACATTAGACATACTCAAAGTGTTGGTACACTATACGGTACACTTTCCGTATAGTCTGGATGGGTTCTGGGACTACTAGGGAGTATACGAAAGAAACTCTCTAGCATTCCCAGTGACATGTCGAGAGGCGCTAGAATTGAGTATCCAATCTTGTGATCTATTGATGGATATCTACATGAGGGCATGTGTATCACAAGTACATGTGGCGGGGGGAGCAAAAGATGCAATGTTACCCCTAGACGAAGTTGGAGTCGGTGTGTCATCTATCACACCTTTCTGCTTCCTTCGCATCAGTTGGCGATAAGCACTCAAATCTCTTGCACCTCTTGGTGACCCATATCAGTAATACCTCATTCTGCCACTTCCTCGATTATCATCAAATTTGCTCGATAGCCTCCTCATCCATCACCTCTACGACATCCACGGTCGCGCCCACGACTTCCAAACTTTCCTCGTCCACCTGCATCCCCCTCCATTGGTGGCTTGGGGCAAGCCGGTCGGAGATGACCTATCTCACCATAATTGTAACATTGTCGCGTCTCGCTCTTGTATCTCACGTGCCCTAGATTGGTGACCGCTAGAGTCGATCCCCCCCCCACCCAGAAGAGTGGTTGCATCAGACTGGAGTCTAATCCTGCTCTCCTCCTGCAGCATGGTTGAGATTCTCTCATACAAGGAAGGGATTTTTTGTTAAGCAAGCAATATTGCACACCTCGGCTCAAATGTCGGATTCAATGCTCTCATAAAATGCATAATACTAATCTGAGCATCTCGCGCCCCTTTTCTGCACTCAGGGTCTATGCAACATGCGGTTGGAGAGAAATGATCATAGTCTGCCGACAGTCGCTCCAGATCTGCGGCATACTCCCGAATCAATCGATCTCCAGCGTTATCGTCTCGATCTCTCTCTCAATTTGAAAAACTTTCATATTACTGTCGCCTTGTCAGCTCCTGCATAAATCCTCGGTAACTTTCCCTTAAACATCACTCACTGTCTCCATGTCATCCACAGTTACAGCATTAGATGCGACCATCGAGTTTAGGAGCCAATTGTGTAGTAGGCTATGTGTAGTCTTCCACTCGTTGTATCCATCTGATTCCCTCTTCTCATCAGTCAGATAGTCCTCCAAGTTCCTACCAGAAAGTGCTCTCTTTACCCGAAGCGACCAACTTAAATATGTAACTGATCCATTGAGTTTCAACTCTACAAGTGGAAGATCTAGCTTCATTGGAATCCCCGACAACTGAGACGAGCCCTCGCCTTTGGACATCTACAAAAACTCAAAAAATACTTTTAGGTCTGTCTCCTCCATTTTGACAACCAATTTCTCCATGAGCACACACAACTCTTGGTTTATTTATTTGTCAATTTATTTTGCCGCGAAACAAATTGAGTCGCAAACCAACTTGAACGCCCTTCCTCCCTGCCGCACCAGGCAAACCACACCTTTGTGAGTTCTCTACGTCGTACTCTTACGCAAGCCAATGTGACCACACGACGCAGCCTCTGATACCACATGGTGTGCAATGGTGCTCGTCCGGCCCTCAGACAGCGGAGTCAGTAGCAAAGGCGGCGGCGGAGGCAGGGAGAAACAGGAAACGGGGAACCAGAAGTTCAAGGTGACACGATCCTGCCTGGAAACCCACGGGAAAGGCTCATCGGTGCCTGATCTACCACGGGGAGGTGTCGTCGGTGCTGATACAGCTCACGGGAAGTAGCCTTTGCTGAAAGAGGAAGGGAAGGATGGGGGCGCGCTGGATTTGAGGAAACGTCAAAGACAGTGTCTTGTCTCTTTTTCCAGCTGCGTTTCAATAGGTAGGGTTTCTGGTTATAAAGCCTTAAAGGATTAATTAAAATAATTCAATGGGGGGAGGTTTTCAAAGCAAAGAGAAATAGAAACGACTGAGGAGTTTTAAATCAGATTTTATTGAAATTAAGGGCACTGAAACAAATAAACTCCATCATTCATATTCCCTAATAATTATAATATTCAAAAAAGTCTAATTTCTGAAATCAAAATATTAATTTGGATAATTTCATAAAATAACTTACTTAAAATGCTTTATAAAATATAATTCTTCAAAGCTTGCCCTAGTTAACCCCTACATAAATTGACGGACTTCTTTATAAAGGGCCTTACTAGTCGGTCACGCCCATAAGCCAAAAAACGTGCGCGAGTGACATGCGTAAAACAAACACGTACACACTAATAATATGCATGCAAAAGTAAAACACCAACATGCGCAACAACATGCGCTACAGATATAAAGAAAAATGATGTAAATAAAATAAAAGTGCAACATAGGTTGCATCACATTCCCTGAATGTTCTGTCAACTGATATAGAGAAGGTTCAACGGGACATCTAAAGAATCCAATTCCCTGTGGATGTGTCAATATTGAAGTTCCGGGCTTTAGATGTCTGCTTCAATCTGTAAAGAGCCTTTTTAAGCTCAAGTACTTCACACTCTTCGCCCTTCGTTTCATATCCTTTAGGTTGTTTGACAAATATGTTTTCTGCTATTACAGCAGGTAAAGAATAGAGCTTCATTTGAGTTTCTTCCTACAAAATTGTCTTCTTCTTTCTGCTTAAACCAGCAGTCCCAATCGAGGTGTGTAAGGCTTTTTGCAGCACTTACATTTATGGAAACAGTCAGCTGCTACATGATTTGTTTTCTTACAAAGTGTACATTGTAAGGTGCTCATCACAGGCTTCTTTCCTTTGTTACGGAATTTTTTATGCTTTGGAAAAATTGTCCATTATTCCCTTTCTCTTCATTCTTTTGTTTTTTTAAGTTGCATCTTTTGAAAAGCATTGTCAAGCTTGGGCTTCCTGCAATATTCATTCTATCTTCATGAGATTGTAGGGAGCGCATCAGCACAATTATGGTGAGAGTTTCCAAGTTTATAGCCTCTTCTATATTAGTGACTACATGATCAACTGATTTGGGTAAGCTTCTCAATGTTTCATTATGCTGATCATACTTGCTATTCCAAGATTGCGTATCTGATTGTATATTGGTGAAACGGGTATGGAAATCTAAAATTGTTTCATCTTCTCTCATTCGAAGGCTATCAAATTGTTGCCGTAATGTTTGAGTTTCAATAAAAATGTACTTTGAATTCTCTAGCACCCATTAGTCTTAATATTGCATTAGTGATGGCTTGTTGAATTAGCAGCGGAGCTTGGGCATTCTTCATCCTTTGCTCTCTGCTCGGTTTCAAGAGTTCACCTTTGCCTTGTGCAGGAAACTAGATTCGATTTTCTACGGCATCCAGGACATCTTCAGAGTCAAATACAGTTCACATCTTAATACTTCAGTATTCATACAACTCGACATTGAAAATAGGAATGAATGAGTGTGAATAAGAAATGGTAGATGGCGTAAATTGAATGAGAAAAAGCAGGATTGATCTGAACAACAAGAGGAATAATTGGGTCGTCCATAGATTCACTCATTCATTACAATTTTACAAGTGCATACATCGGGTATTTATACCCATCAAAATGTAGTTATTACAATATTATTTAACTATGGACTGTGTCTTCATTTGCCTGCAGGATAAAATAGCCTTCTTCATCTTTTTAAGGGGAGCTCTGTTACCGTGCGGAAGGAGAGGAAGGGGACTAAGAAGGCAAAATCCAAGAGGAACTCTCATGGCCAACCCTATGCTCAAATTTCCATTCATCAAGATAATCCATACATTAGTCTAGCTTGTGTATTAAAATTCTTTCAATGACAAAACTGAAAATAAACAGCAGTACATAAAGACCGATGTCGCATGGGCCTTCTTGACCGCGGGTGTCTCCATCTTCGAATAAAGAAGTCTTCGAGTCTTCCTCACGACCATCCAGATCCGCGCCAAGATCCGCCTCCCTAACAATACCACTTCCTGGGAAATTTGACTTGTCCTTAAGGCGATAGTCGGGAAACTGAGTCTGGAAGTCTGCGTGGTTTATACACGTTGCGTTGATGTAGGGGTGATGCGGCCAAGCCACAAGATCCTAATCCAGAGTCACTCCAATGGTTTACTTCGTGTTCGGGTCCATGATAGTACTAAAGGCGTACATCAAAAAAGTGTCGGTAACAACCTGTCGTCAACCAGGTAGTCTCCCACAAATCGCTTGAGTTGTTATACATGAAAACGGGGATGGATGCGGGAAATACCTCACCAAAACACGCTACCACAATGAAAAGTCGGTAGAAAAGGGCGAATAACTTGGGATGCAAAAGTGTGGCCACCGAGGTCTGGCGATATGGACAGAGCTTGACAAGCACTGAATCTCCGACCCAGAAGTGGACAACCCAGCATTGTTTATTTGCGTGATTGGCATTTTCTATTGTGAGTATTGCAAATGGACTTTTAAGTGACGCAAGATTTCAACCTTGTCCAGTAACCGAGTGTGAAGTTCCTCGAACTTGCACTTGTCAAGCAAATGTTCTAAAACGGTGGGAGGGGGCTACCATAAACTACATGGAATGGTGTCATGTTGGACGCGTATATGAAATGAGGTGTTGTAGGAGAATTCCAACAAACCCAACCATTTCTTCCAATCGCATGGTCGGTCAAATGTAAAGCATCAAACATAAGTCTCCAAACATCGATTCAAAACCTCCGACTGACCATCGGTTTGGGGGTGGTAGGTCGAGCTCATTCGTAACTGTGCCTTGGAGTTTGAACAACTACCAAACAGTGCTCATGAACACCAGGTCCCAGTCACTGACGATTGATCGTGGAGAGCTATGCAAATGCACGACCCCGAGATAAAAGTCTCTGCCACAAGAGGTATCGTAAAGGGATGTCGAAGAGGAAGAAAATGTGCATACTTTGACAAGTGATCCATTAGTCCTCACAACTGTCCGTATTCAAGATTTGAGCCTAGGTCTTGCCAAGAGAGTTACTCTTGACCAGCCCTCCTAGAATAACAGCGCCAAGTCTTTGAGACACCCTGATGATCGTCCGAATCGGCGTCAGGATCCGCCACCGTAACAATCTCTGACTATGCGGCTTCATCATTTGATTCATGGTTTTAGATCTGTGGCTCGACCCTGATTATCCTCAAATATTAAGTACCATCAACTAATTATTCAAAAGCATATAAATATGGATGATGATATGATCTTTAGAGTTAAAGTTGAGTGATTAAAAGGAAGAAGTGCCTTGAAAGTCCTATGCAACAAGAGGGTATCTTGGAAACTTGTAAATAAATTTTATAAAATCACAACTTGGTTGGCATAATAATGAATTTGAGAGTTCCACTGTAAGAAAATCATTGAAATCTATGATGAGTGTGACAAAAATGAGAATGATAGGTGCAGAGATATATTGAAAATAAAATAATAGAAAGTGGACTTGGGTAATTTGGAAATGTACAATGAAGGTTAGAAAATGTGCCAATAAGTCGAGTAAATAGAGTTAATGTCAAAAGATTAAGTATGATCAACACGAGATAATATGGATAGAAGTTGTTCAATATGACGTGTAGTTCAAGTTTGACTCCTCGGGTGACACTCTATGTGAACAAATGGGGAACAAGAATTCAATAAGTCAACCCCAAATAATTGGGATAAGACTATTAATGATGATAAATATGGAATGCTTGGTAGTAAATTTGACATTGTAAAAATAACTTAATAAATGAACTTTTGAACATTACACTTTTCTACTAATAAGCTTATTTCTTCTCCGTGTCACATAAAATGTGATATAATCAATTCTCACACCCAAATGTTCCCTACTCAAATCTATTGAGATAATGGTAGGTCATTACACAACTGCTCATATTTGACTTTCAACAACCTTACATACTGATGAGAAGAACCACATTCCAAACGATCTTCTTATTGACAATTAGAAAAATAGTTCCATTTACATTGACAGAGAGATGAGAATCTTCGATTCTGGATTAGCAAGCATATTATGAACAAGTACCCTTCCAAGAAAGGCGAGTTTATTAATATTTGGCAACTTAATCAACTAAGTTATATAAAGTGAAAAACAAATCTCAATGAAAATAATCCCTTAAAAGTAAAATAATATGACAGAATATATTCCCTCTTAATGTGCATCAAAGTTTTAATCAAATTTGAATCAGTACCGCAGATTTCTTTCCCTTTACTCCTCCCATTATGAGTTTTGAGAAATCTTACAGCTGCTACAAGAAATGTACTTGTTTTTCTTGTTCAATACATAACAAGTGATACAGCTAACAGAGCAAAACAAATAAATCATTTCTATAATTGTCAGTCATGTGAGAATGCCTTGTACACGCAATTTGCATATGAACATGAACAAGTCTAAAACAAAGAACATGTGACCTTTGCATTAGAGCAAAACAATAAGTATATTGTTAGTCATTTAGAAAGAGAAAATACAGCCACTACCTGGTTCCCAGGCCTTGGTGTACTGCATTTCCTCATGTTACAAACGTTCCGGAAGGCAAAGTTTCTATTACCACAATTCGGGCAAATCCAATCATTATCACGTCCAGCATCTGAGAAATTCAGCCAAATATAAAGAGAGGAAGCAATATAAATATACATACATATATATAACCCACGCAAACACAATCAAATTGACAGTTCATATATGCACGGGCGCGCACATATAACCTCTAACCCTAACCTGCAGGCTTTTTGTGAAAATCATCGGTAGGAAACACTATTGGCCTTGGCATCCCCTGAAAACATATGTCAAGCATCATAAAATAAGCTTGAGCAATATATAAGAGCTTCATGAAATAGACAAAATGTCCTGTAAACACCATTAACCTTAGAAAATGGAACAATCTCAAACAATTAACCATAGCACTTATCTGGAAATAATAAAAAAATCTTAGCTTACCATCGGGCCATGTCCCATAGGCATTCCCATGCCATATCTGTCCATTACGGGAGGCATACCATAGATACCACCTGAAGCATGTAGGTATTTGTAATGACTATTTTAAACCGTATATAATTAAGACAGGCAGAAGCATAATATGATATTAGACAAAAGTGTTTAGAATAATAGCAGTGAAATAGACACCCAAACATTAAACTATCAGACAAGGAACGCTGGAAACAATCCAGTTTCAAACCAAGGCAGCTCAAAATTGTCTAGAGTTGGCTCAAAATTAATGGGTCCTTAACAAAAAAATTTATAAAACTAATGAAAACTGAGATAACCATTACCCAGAGACAAAATCAAGTGGGATCAAAAAATAATTTATTCCAATAACAAACACATCACTAACAATTGAACTAAATAAGTGCATTGTTAGCATATCCGAATGAAATGTTTTTAATATGTTTATATTTTGTCATTCCAACCCAATCTCAAATTGGCTGGAACAAAATAATGAGCCGAACTTTGGCTCGAGGCTCAGATCGATCCAAGCCCGATTCAAGCAGATTAATAAAATACATTGGAAAATACTAGAAATTATGTATATTTGCTCATCATAAAATAGTAAGACGAGAGTTTAAGATTAAGTCAAATCCTCAATTTAGGTGAGAAGCACCGAAGACAGAAAAAGTGAATTGCATAAATTTCTAAAACATAAGTTCAGTTGATTGACCTGCTCCTAGCATGGATCCACTCGAGTAAGGAGATGGGGCAGACATGTGCAGTGGACCATAAGGGCTTCCCACAGAAATGCGGCCTCCATATGCATAAGGATAGCCAGAGCCTCCAGCAGGCAGATCATATGGAGGCAATGGGGAACCACTATAAAAAGATGACCCATATGGCGCACCACCATAGTGAGATGCCGATCCCACATAACCACCGGCTGACTGGAAGTGCGGAGGAGTTTGCAATCTTGGAGCAGACTTCTGTAAATTAGTGGTAAGACACTATGAGCATAAAATGGTGATGAAAATAAAATCATTTGATGTTAATGATAAAAATCACTGAAGAAAAAAGTTGTAATCAATATAAAATTAAACAAAAAGAACCAGCAAGGAATCAATTGATGAACATAAATATAATACAAATAATAATCCAGTAACAAGTAACCGTAGTAATTTATTAAAAATAGTATCTACCAGCTGGCTGGGTAAGGTCCAAAGATAACCCAAACAAAGGCGCATGAAAAAAAATATCCAAGTTAACTTTCAGGGTTTAAGTTTGTGAAAATCCCTGTAAGGACGTATGTAGTTAGCAGTTTAAACCATATAAATATATCTCATCGAACTAAAATGTTGTCAGATATATTTTTTTAATTGACTCATATAGATACATAATATATAAAACTAAAATGTTGCAAACAACATTTTCTTACCGAGCAAAAGCATACTGAGAGAACTATGATCATAGAAAGAACAATGATACAAATTTTAAAATTCCAAAAATTTGTTTGGCACCGAGGTTTTGATTTTTTTTGTTACTTCAGATCAACAACAATCTTTCCATAAATCATGAGAAGAGTCGTTCTTTAAGGTATACTAGATCCTAGAGATATTGTGTGTGTGAGTAGGCTTCTCACTCAACAAATATTCATCGCTAAAATAATTTTAACCATACAAACAAAAAAATATCTTTAACAGCCTTCCCTATCAGATAAAAAAACTCACTGAACTATGATCCGAAGGCCTTGATTGAGTACAATTGTGCATGTTGCATGTAGTCCTGAATGAAAAATTGACATTACCACAACTGGGACATGTCCAGTCATCTTCTCGCCGGCCACCTACTCAGAAGCATGAGAAGTAGGATAAGCAATGCACTAGAACTTTTCAATAACCTAACAAAATCAGGGTATCAAAGCTACAAAATATTGCAACTTGATGCCATTTGATTGGTTAAAAATAGCACAACACCATAAATATACACTTCACTGTTAATATCAAATAACACTAAAAAATCCTCAAAAAATGACTGAACAGAGGAATGGTTTGCTGAAATATCAAATAATTTGAAATTTTAAATTTTACATAACTATTAGTTAGTATGTAATTTTGTAGGTTAATATGTATCCTACGTGATAAAGAAATATTTCTTAAGCAGATGATATGCACACATAATGGAGAGTACTAATAAGTTTTCAAATATCTTGAGAATTGAATATGTCGATTTAATATACTTTGGGCTTGGAAGCAACACCCTCAAAGAAGAAAATGAAAATCATGGTGGACCATAAAAATAATTGGGCTAAAACAATCGGAATAAACTTTGATTGATTACAGAAGATGAATTTAGATGGGTAATAATGTCGCAAATAGCTGTCAGCAGTTGGAGAAAAATAGATATAATTCAGCATTTAACCACAACTATGTTTTTTCAATTACAATTTCCATGAGATAAAGGATATTTGATAATGAAATCTCTCGGCTATGTTTGGCGTGGCGGTGGCGGTCAAGAACGTGGTGGTTACGAACCTTCATTAGTGAACGTGGTCTCACCAAAGGAACTTCTTCCGCTTTTATGTTCAAAGCTAGTTTCCTTTTCTTGGTGGCATTCCTAACCGTTGTCATGCCAAACATACATTCTAAGACAGTGACATTTTTGTCTAGACTCACCAGTGCAAAAACGCTACGCCAAACGGAGCTCTAAGGGCACTTTAACAATGTTTCAAAAAGTTAATAAAATCTGAACAGATTAAGTTTGTGAATGATGAAGGAATTTAAAGAATATCATCATAGAACATTTTTGCTAGTGGTATGAGAAATATTATTAACATTCATCATAATAAAAAAATAAAAGATGACTAATTAAAGTTAAAGATCAGAATTGTTTCTCTACCATCTGTTCGGGCGCGTTTACCGGCAAATGAGTTCCGATTATCCACCTGCAAAAAGAAAAATATGAAGGGGTAAGAGATAATATGAAGAATCTTTTTTTCTTTCCTTGTTTGTGTTTATTTATTAAAAATATTGTAATTACAAGTTAGCTACACTAAGGGCTAGGGAATTTTATTTAAGGCAAGTTAATTTTCATCATCATGATCCTCTCAAGAAATAATGTGGATTAATACCCCCATCTAAGTTGATGTTTTTCATTTAAATGCATAATCCCGCCTCTCATAGTAGGCCTAGAGAAAAGCAAGTGCAAATAATAGCTTAAAATAATTCCTATGAAATTTCAACTTGATCTGACCTTTAAAACTAATAGAGAAGTTTGCTAATGGCCATATGAGTGCAAGATCTCAACTCCAAAGGGGAGCGTCTATTCTCTCTGTCCGAGGATGGTGGAAGGTGGGTTGATGGTGGTGAGAATACTATGGAGTCTTGCCGCAGCAGCCTATGCAGCTCTAAGGAAGCATGAAACCCTAGCCAAAAACTAAAGATTAAGTCTTGCCTATTCATTTCGTGGCCCTGAGGGCTCTCAAATAGAGGTTACAAAAAAAGACATTTTGAAAATAAGTCCACACAAAAGTACTGATTACAGAAATACCATAAAGGGCATCCCGGTGCACAAAACATCCTTGGGTAGTGAGGGTCCGGAGAAGGGACCCACCACAAGGATGAAATGTAGGCAAACCTTACACTGCATTTTTGCAAGAGATTGCTTCCAGGACTCGAACCTGTGACCTCAAGGACACAGGGAAACACCTTAACTGGTGCGCCAAGGCACCGCTTCGATTACAGAAATACCATAGCATGATAAAAATGAAACGAAATGCCATTGTTACGAAATTGGTCTTCTCGGCTGCGACAATGGTAAGGTCAATTAAAACAACATTTATTACTCCTCTCTGGATTTCACAAAGTGCTAAGCCAGTCATGGAACAAAATTTTGCCAAAAAAAATTGATCTATTTGGCATCAGACAGATCAAGGATTCCAATCCATGGTGGTGCAATCGAAGGCCAAAAGGGGAAAATGACATAGGCCTATTAGAAGATGGAATAATAGCTGCAGTGTTTCACATAATTCATATTGGACGATTGAATCATGGGCTCATATTCAAACATGGCTGACAAATCAGTCATGGTCACTTTGGATTTACAGCACACCTGCGTCTAGGTCGGATGGAATTTTACATACAAAACCTTAGTTAGGTTGACTTATTGATCTTTGCAAGATAGTATACTCCGAAAATGTAATATAACTTCAGTAGATATCCAGCTTTACTGGAGATTACTGAAGTCTATACAAGGATGACTTCGTTCAAGTATGAAATGAACGAGATCCTTGAACATGAAGGGCAACCAAAAAAGAGATCGTCGAAGAATCAATGCATCAAAATTCAAGTACGCGGAAGACGAAGATCGGTGAAGAAATATCAGCGCATAAATCAAATTATAGTTGAAAAAACTCAAAATCATAATCAATGAGTAGATAGCTTTCGTGTCAACGAGCATGGTTATAAATGCAACGGTTCGGTAAGAGTATAAACCGCGAGTCTTGCCGAGAATCAGGAGGAAATCGATAAACAGGAGACGCAAAAAATTAATAAGAACGGCCGTGGTCGGAGATGGGAGGCGGAAATGAACACCTGAGACATGACGGCTTGCAACCGAGGACTCAGCCCTTCGCTCCGGGGAAGAAAGGAGAAGAGTGGGGAGCCAAGTAAGTCGCGATTTAGGGTTTTGTTGAGAGATGCGGTAACAAGAGAATGCTCTAGCCCGCGATTGGACGGCTAAGATCTCTTGCGAGGGAGAGAGAGAGAGGATTCTACGGCTTTGCATGAACTGCACCCACCAATCCACCGTACTCAAAAGTATTAAATATTATGAACTGCACCCACCAATCCACAATACTCAAAAGTATTAAATATTGCATTATTATCTTTGCATCAATTTTATTTTAGCAAGAAATTTTGTATGTGATCATGAGTGTGCGCCTAATCACATCCCGCATAATTTTTACGCAAAAAGTATGATCATGGGTTTGACTACGCATGCGATCACGGTGTCAGATCCCCCGCGCGTCGATCTCATCACACGTAACAACAGAACCGTCGCGGACGTCGCCTCGCCGGCGCCGGGTGGCTGGAGTCATCCCCGGACGTCGGCTGCCCCCTCCACACGCCGATGTCGGCCGTCCCCCCGGCCGTCGGCGCTCGTCCGAGGGAGCGGCCGCGCCGGCCGCGGCCGAGAGAGCGCTCGCTGGCCGCTCCTCCTCGGCCGCTGGTGCGCGACCGAGGGAGCGGCCGAGCCGGACGCCCCTCCTCGGCAGTCGCTGACGGTCACCCCCTCGCCGGCGAGATTGGCGGCAAGTTCGTCGACCGCCCGTGAGAGTCCCCACCGTCGGATCGTTTGGGGTCGTTCCTTATCGTCTGATCCACGTGTAACCACCCACTAACCGTCGGGTTAGTGGGAGAATTTTATTTATTAATTTAATTAGAGTGCAAATAGCGGGATTAATTATCATAATGCTCACCCCTAAACTATATGAAAAATATTTATGAGGGTAGTTATGGTGTGTGGATAGCCCGTAACCACCATAACCACTCACTGAAGGCTATAAAAGGAGCCTCAGACCTCCTCATTTCTCACATTTTCCTCTGAGTCTTCTTCTTCAGGTTGAAGCTCGGCCGAATTCCTCCTACGAGCAGCACTTGAGCCGCACTCGAACCACGTACGAGGCAAGTTAAAGCCACCCGACGAGGCCCAGTCTCTCAACTTCCAAGTGATCTCCGCAATCGCAAGTTCAAGCGTTCCGCTCACACGTTCAGAATCAGCAAGACGCTCAGCGAAGCCCATCAACGCAAAGTGCAATTTGTAACAAACTCCCGTCGCGACGGTCTATCGTCTGATCTGTGTCAAGTGTTCTCTCACCCCAAAATTTTAACGAGAGGTGGCTTGTCACCTTCGATTCCGCAAACAAACTGTAACAGTCTGGAAATAGTGGACTTTGACCGACACAGATCCGGTCACGTGTTTTTTTACCCGATTGGGGGTTTTTCCACGTTAAAATTTCATGTTTGTGATCGACCTACTTCATTGACTGTGTGTGTGCTCGATCGTTTCGAGAGCTGAGGCGGTCCAGGTTATTTCGGCCCGACCGGGACATCGAGTTAGACCGCAACAGTCTAACGTCGTCTGTGGGAAGCGAGTTCACAGCATCCTCAGAAGACAGTACCCTCAACACAATGGTACTCGTAATTAGAAACCATGGCGAGAGAAGCTGCCCGCACTACAGAAGGGACGACACTCAGGGGCAGGCTGGTCCAGTTCCCCTCACCTGCATATCATCATACCTGAAGAATTACCCCCCATGCGGATGTCCAAGGCCGCAGAGTCCGTTCAGACAGAAGCCCTGAAGCTCAAAGTCATTACAACTGCCCTGAAGTAGCGGGCCTCGATGAGAGGCTCACGCGTGAAGAAGTTCTCAACTTAATCACAAAAGAGCGCGAGCGAGCCAAGCGACGTGCCGCTTCAGCCAGACGTCCCCTCCACCATTCCTCGCCACTTGCACCTGATGTCATGACACATCCAATCCCCTATGGGTTCAAGCTCCCAAAGATCGAGGCATACGATGCAACTTTGCAATGCCCCAGATCAACTGTTGTGTCAAGCTTTCCCAGCGACTTTGAAAGGACAAGCTCGCACCTGGTTCCTATCTCTGAAGGAGGCGAAGATAAAGAATTTCGCAGAACTATCACAATAATTCACGAACCAATTCATTGTCAGTCGTCGAATAGTTAAAGATTCTTCCCACTTATCTGGGATCCGCCAAAGTGAAGGAGAAACCCTCAGAGATTTTTTCCGTCATTTCACTGCAGAAGCACGGCTGATCCGGGGCATCAGCCCCGAGTTCTTACGAGGCTTCCTCTTAGGAGGACTCCGCCTCGGCAACTTCTATTCAACATTAATGGAAGAAACACCATCAAGTTATCATGATCTAATAAGACGAGTCGAAACCCAAATTGCAGCCGATGAAGCAATTGAGACACATCAAAAACAATTCGATGAAGGCATAAAAAGGAGAAGGGAGCAAGAAGCTTCATCAGACCTGGGGAAGAATAGTGAATGTCACGGCAACCCGCAATCTCGACATCACCTGAAATGCACTCCCCTTGATACCTCCAGAACAAATGTGTTTTACGCAATCCAAGGTTGTGAGGCGCTCCGCAAGCCCAGACCCCTCACTAAAAATGCGGGGGACCAAACAAAGTACTGTGAGTTCCACCATGGACGAGGAAATGACACAGAAGATTGCTCAAAGCTTAAGGAGGAGGTCGAGTATCTCATCAAACAAGACCACCTAGGGAGATTCTTACGGGGCTAAGCATCAAGTCCGCTGACAGAAAATCAGCCAACTGCTTGTTAAAACGGACTGGGGGACAACCCTAAGTTGACTGGCCCAAGAGAGGGCTCGTACCTATCATCGTGGCTCTGCCCATTGTAGTGTTTATCAATTTTACTTTCCTATGAATTTTTCATGGTAAATTTTCATAAGAACAGTCTCATGACTTTAACTCTAATAACTTTTAAAGTTTTTTTATTTCATGCATATTGAAGGTGGGCATCATCTGTGCGGTTTGAAATGCATACTCACTCCGCTCAAGTGCAAAGGCGTTCATTTACATTTGTAGCAACTGCCTCCGGGCAGCGCGCTCCTCACAGTGACTGCCTCCGGGCAGCGCACTCCTCACAGCGCCTGCCTCCGGTCAGCGCGCTCCTCACAGTGACTGCCTTCGGGCAGCGCGTACCTCGCAAAACCTGCCTTTGAGCAGCTCGCTCCTTACAGCATGTAACACATCCATCCGTTACATGACATATAATAGAAGGTCCGGCCGGGGCCCCACACCATATGCCACAAACATGCGGCGAAGTTACGGGTTAATATCAAAAACTATTTGCATCCTAACTCAGAGCATTCTAGCGGAAGCTTTTAAGTTATTTGAATTCACTTCATTTGAATATCCACAATATACAAACCAACATTTATATATAACATCATGAAGGAATGTTCTCCAAATACACAGCCAGTCTGGCCTTATGGTCTTACAGTTAAGCTTTATACATATGAGTTTCATACATCTGCACGCAGACCGGCCACACATGAAAATAACATCATATGAACTTCTTTGGCCTTCAAGGGCCAGCATAGCAGCAGCAACAACAACAACAATAATAAGGGCTTCAGCCCCCTATTTTCCGCTCGGCTCTCCTGCACCTGCACGGGACAATCCACCGCAATGGTGGCAAACAACGCAACGGTCAGTGTTCAGCTGACCAATTTATAACGACTCTATCCCTTACCCGGGGAAGTGGTATTCCTTCCCTGCAGGCATAGCATTTCACAAGCAGATATATCACACAATGTGCACTCACGCACAATCAAAATCACAAACGTCGCCCACACGGCCCGACGCTCCGTGCACTCAGGGTACATTCTTGGTGTACCGGAAATACCAGGGTCCCACGCCGTTTAGGGCACATTCTTGGTGTACCGGAAATATCAGGGTCCCACCACCGTTCGAAGGCACATGCTTGGTGTACCGAAATGCCAGGGTCCCACCACCACTCGGAGGTACATGTTTGGTGTATCGGAAATACCAGGGTCCCACCGCCGTTCGAAGGTCCGAAGCCCAACGACAAACTTGAGCATTTCGCTCCACGGCCTTCAGCCGGAGACTTTAGTTTTATTGTAACGACCCGGGATTAGGCCCATAGCCCCCCATGGCATCGCTACTAGATGGCGCGCAGACCTAAAACTCTCATTATGCATTTCTGTTGAATGCCACGCGCCCAGACACTCATGGCGGACAACCATAATGCGGAGATAGTTCAGTTGTTTCCTGTTGCTCAAATCGTCAGTTCATTAACGCAGATCGGCCTCCCCTTATCCGTTCGGCACGAAGCCTTTTCAAGAGCTCACAAATAGCCACATTGTCCCCTAACGACTGGCTTCACAATTCACAGGTTAGCTAGGAGCCATCGCCACTGACACTCACAATCACCCGACGTTAGCAACAGGACTCACTTGCCTATTCCGTATTACACAATCGCAGGTTACCGTCCTTCTTTTTCACAAAAAGAACAGGTGCACTCCAAGGTGACATACTTGGGCGTATATATCCATGTTCCAACAATTCTTGCAGATGAACTTTTAGTTCGGCCATTTCCTTTGACGCTGCTCGATATGGTGAGCGGGTCACAGGTTTTGCACCTAGCACCAACTCAATCGAGAAATCAATCTCTCGTTGTGGAGGTAATCCCAGAAGCTCCTTCGGAAACACATCAGCAAACTCCGACACAATCAGAACATTATACACACTGGCCTTTGGCTCAACAGCCTCAATAAGCATGAAGAACAACTTCGCGCCTTTCCGAACTGTCTTAACCACTTGAAGAGCAGACATCAATGTCATGCTCGACTCTCGCATACCAGTGAACTTCGTTTCCCGTTCGGTATTCTTCTCCAGTGTGACTTCCTTTGACTTGCAATCTATATAGGCACGCTGCTCCGAGAGTCAGTCCATGCCAAAGATCACATCAAACTCCGATATCGGCAGCACTGATGCTTCCAATCCTGAAATCCCTTGACTTCATATTCGTACCTTCACAAAACAAGACCTATCTGCATGCATGACACATCCATTTGGTAATAACACCTTCACACTATCTGCCACCATACGAATCGGTACACCGATCCATGACACGAAGTCCACAGATAGAAATGAATGAGAAACACCAGTATCAAATAGTGCTCTCGCCGGACAGTCTCGAATCAGTACAAAGCCTAATACAAACACATCATACACAAGTTATAAATAAGGTATGAAATAGCAAAAGGAGCAATCAAATATGTTACCGCCTACCTGTGATAGCGTCACTTTGCTTTATGGCCTCCTGCTGGCCAAGATTATACACTCGGGGTTGCGCCTGGGATGCAGTGGACTCCACCACTGCCTTTCCTTTATCCGCATATAACGCTCCTGTCTTCTTTTCAACCTTTGGTGGACCAACCTGACAGTTACGGGCTATATGCCCCACTCGACCACATGTATAGCAGGTCTGAGACTCCTGCCTCGAAGTTGTTCCTGATGCAACACTCGAGAGAGCCTGTGTAGAAGACTTGAATCTCTTACCCCATTTCCTTCGGTACTTTGATTTTCCCGGGTGCGGCACTCTGAACTCGGACTTTGTCATCGCCAAGTCCCTTTTTCCTTGCACCCGCTTCATATCCTTCTCCAAAGCACACGTCGTATCCACCAACACCTGAAACCCTTGGTTCACCGAACTTGATAACAAGAATCTCAACTCATCTCGCAAGCCTTCGTAGAACCGATTGGTTTTTCGTTGTTCATCAGCGAAGATAGACCCTGCATAGCATCCCAATCGCGTAAACTCATGCAAGTAGGTATCGACACTACTCTCTCCCTGAGTTAGACGTTGGAACTCATTTTCCATAGCGATGCGTTGTGCCGCCGGCAAGTGTTTTGCCAAGAATAGTCGTGAAAATTCCTCAATTGAGACTCATGTTAGTTTCTTGCCCGCTAAGTGGTGTAACTCTATGTCGTCCCACCATAGCCGAGCCTCTCCTTCCAACAAGAAGGTGGCCAAGAAGACCTGATTTTCCTCTGCCCTTATCGCCGTCAATATTCGTTTGACGCGCGACAACCAATCATCCGCCTGCGTTGGGGATCCCACACCCGTAAACGTAGGAGGATTGAAGCTCATAAATTGCTTCAACTACCGTTCAGCTGCCCGAGGATCAACAGCCCCAACAGGTTCTGGCCTTACACCAACTCGTTCTGGCACCAATGCCGGCTGCACCTGCCCAGTAGGCTGTGCATGAATCATTGCAAACAGCGCCTCAGCAACTAAGCGTATTGTTTCCGCAGAAGGAGGAGGTGTAGGCATCTCAGCTAGTGCCGCACTCTCATCAGAACGCTGGGGCTCAGACTGCCCAACACCACTACGAGTCACCTATAGGTGTACAAGACACACATGAGTTTCATACATCGGCACGCAGGCCGACCACATATGAAAATAACATCATATGAACTTCTTTGGCCTTTAAGGGCCAGCATAGAAGCAGCAGCAGCAACAACAACAACAACAAGGGCTTCATTCCCCTATTTTTCGCTCGGCTCTCCTGCACCTGCACGGGACAATCCACCGTAATGATGGCAAACAAAGCAACGGTCAGCGTTCAACTCACCAATTTATAATGACCCTACCTCTTATCCGAGGCAGTGATATTCCTTCTCTGTAGGCATAGCATTTCACATGCAGATATATCACACAACGTGCACTCACACACAATCAAAATCACAAACGTCGCCCACACGGCCCGACGCTCTGTGCACTCAGGGCACATTCTTGGTGTACCGGAAATATCAGGATCCCACCATCGTTTAGGGCACATTCTTGGTGTACCGAAAATATCAGGGTCCCACCACCGTTCGAAGACACATGCTTGGTGTACCGAAAATGTTAGGGTCCCACCACCACTCGGAGGCACATGTTTGGTGTACCGGAAATACCAGGGTCCCACCGCCGTTCGAAGGTCCAATGCCCAACGACAAACTTGAGCATTTCGCTCCACGGCCTTCAGCCGGAGACTTTAGTCTTATTGTAACGACCCGGGATTTGGCCCATAGCCCCCCATGACATCGCTACCATATGGCGCGCAGGCCTAAGACTCTCATTATGTGTTTCTGCCGAATGTCACGCGCCTAGACACTCATGGCGGACAACCATAACGCGGAGACAGTTCGGCTGTTTCCCGTTGCTCAAATCGTCAGTTCACTGACGTGGGACGGCCTCCCCTTATCCTCTCGGCACGAAGCCTTTTCAAGAGCTCCCAAAGCTCACAAATAGTCACACTGTTCCTAAGGACTGGCTTCACAATCACAGGTTAGCTAGGATCCATCGCCATCGTCACTCACTATCGTCTGGCATTAGCGACGGAACTCACTTTCCGTCCCCAGCCCTAAACTTATCTGGATCAACCATCTAGTAATCCCTGCAGCCACCTGCAGTGCCAGAAATACTGGTCTTTCAAGCATATAGCACAAGCACTTTGCGGGTATTTTTCTGGACTTTCACTCCTCCAGTACTTCCTGCTAATACCCTTCACAGGCACAACCCACCGAATCTACAAGCATATTCATCTATACGCGGAGTCTTCTCCGGTGCACAAAATAAAACATCACCAATTCAGACCAACCTGTCCAGATGGGCTTCATACAGTATGCCTATTCTGTACTACACATTTCCGGATCTACTTGCAAGACATCTTGGGGATATCCAAAATCAACCCAATGGAATCCCTCAATAAGCCACCTTTGGTGGGGAAACCATGCATATGCCAAATTAAGGACTTCACATGTCCAAGGAAGAAAGATCGTTACCCTTGACGATCGCTTTGGAGCCATGGAAAACTCGTCGGATGAAAAGCATCACAACGGCCTTGCCTCCACGAATCTGGCCTTGACACGCGATTCAGGGCTCTGAAGCTCCACCGGCAGCCAAATACCTCCCCCCTTGCTCTCCCCACTCTCTACCTCTTTAGAAAGAGAGAGAAGCCTTTGCTAATGAGAGAGTTTATCCTCAACTCATAGCTTTATTATAGCAGGGAGATCTCAGAACCGTTGGATCCTAATTGAAAGGAATGAACGACCATGAAAGCCCTAAAAAACACTTTCCCGAGCCAGACACGGCCTGTGACACGCCCATGTCACAGGCTGTATGCCTTAAGCGGCAAAGAAGTTGACTTGACCCGATCAGGACATGGTCGTGTGACGCGCCCGTGTCACAGGCCATGTGCCAGACACGGCTTCGGATACGCCCGTGTCCAACCCATGTTCCTCAGTCCTCACAGAACTGTCCAAGAACAAAGAAGGACACGACCCTTGACACGCCCGTGTCACATGCCGTGTACCCCACTCGAGGATCGTCGAGTGCATTTCGTCGAGCTCACTCGAGAGAACGTCGAGCGCATAGCAGGACACGACCCTGAACACGCCCGTGTCACAGGCCGTGTACCTCACTCGAGGATCGTCGACTGTATTTCGTTGAGCTCACTCGAGGATCGTCGACTGTATTTCGTCGAGCTCACTCGAGAACACCTTGCCTGCACTCGAGTGCAGGATACGGCCATGTACACGTCCGTGTCCCCGGCCGTGTACCTCACACAGAGTAGGACACGGCCTTGGACATGCCCGAGTCCCAGGCCGTGTTGCCCACCCTACTCAGCCCATTCATCCTCGAGATTTGGGGCGTTACACAGCAACTGCCTCCAGGCAACGCGCTCGTTACAGTAAATGTCTCCAGGCAGCGCACTCCTCGCAGCAACTGCCTCCGAGCAGTGCACTCGTTAGAGCAATTGCCTCCAAGCAGTGCGCTCCTCACATCAACTATCTCCAGGCAGCGCGCTCCTCACAGCAACTGCCTCCGGGCAGCGTGCTCCTCACAGCAACTGCCTTAGCACAGCGCGCTCCTTATAACAACTGCCTCCGGGCAGCGCACTCCTTACAACAACTGCCTCCGGGCAGCGCACTCCTTACAACAACTGCCTCCTGGCAGCGCACTCTTTACCGAAACTGCATCCGGGCAGCGCGCTCTTTACAGCAACTGCCTCCGGGCAGTGCGCTCTTTATCGCATCTGCCTTCGGGCAGTGCGCTCTTTATCGCATCTGCCTTCGGGCAGTACGCTCCTTGTAATACCCGGATCAGAAATTTATATTCTCCAACAATGCTCTCTTAAGCAGCCACGGGACTCGGGCCACAAAAAATAAAAGATCAAGGACAATGCTATCATATCGAGTAAAGTCGCAAATGCGGTACATAAAATCAGCAAACGGTGATAACAAGTACACACCAGACATAACAAAAAGAAAAAGACAAACATATAACAGACTCAACCAAAGAAAACACGGTAATATAAGAATATAACGTCACTACGTATCAACCGCGTCAATATCAGAACTCTAATCGCCTGAGATATCATCAAAACTAAAGCCAGATATGTCGCATCTCAAGCTCTTGCCAACAAGACAAAAGGCTTTTGAAACTCCACGCCAAAGCGCCAATTCACGAACATCCTCCATCTGAGTCTCCACCTCCTTGGTCCAGATCTCATCACGAACCTCCTCGCCAATCAAGCAACGATCCCGCATATAATCTAAATACTCCAGGTACTCCGCAAGTCTGGCGGTCTTCAACTTTAACACACGAGTATCAGAAGATAACATCTCCACTTGGGCCTTCGTCGTATCAAGCTTTGTCTCTGAGCGGGAAGTCTTCTCTCGGGCACGCTTTAGCATATGTGCAGTCCTCTCCACCAAAGATTTTTACACCTCCAAGGACACCTGTGTCTCCTCCAATTCCGCCTTAAGCTCCGATCCAATTCGATGAAATTGGGAAATGTCCTGATCATGAGCGACAAACGAGCTCGCCGCCACCCGAAACTCCTCCTGAAGGGCCAGATACTCGTCCTTCATACTTACATAATGATCATTCTAAGTAACGATAATCTGAGACCGAACCTCGATCTACGAGGAAAAAATGGAGAAAAATCAGTACAAACACAACAATAGAGGAGAACAAAAAACAATCAAACTTGTTTACCACTTTATTCATTGTCTTCAAAGAAGAAGGCAACCTCGGAGCAGCCGCCTCCGCAGAGAAAGTCCGAGGGGTAGAACATCCGAGCACCTATACCTCGGGAGTAGGCCCATCTCGACCATCAGAAGAAGTGGTTGTACCCTGAGAAACCGAACAAAGCACCGTACCATCGCCACCATGAAGGGCTACAATGGCCTTCCTCTTCCGACCGCAATTCGAAGACGTCTCGGTAATCCGCCCAGAATCAGAAGAAATACTACACCGTAGCAAGCGTTTCTCTTCTACAGATGAGGAAATGTTGAATAGCTGATTCGCCAACTCGCTGGGCTCTAAAAATCCTAGCACTGGGGAAAACTCCTGCTCCTTCCCCTTTTGGCGGCGGCAACGATCAGGCAATGCATTTCATAGCTCTGGCACATGGCCAAATAAAGTATTTTCGTGACTACGGTCTGTCCGAGTCTCAAAATCAAGCCAGCTCTTGTTGTTATTAATTTCCACACGCTCACCACCATCAGAGCGAATGTCGCACCAATCTCGGAAGCAGTCCAAAGAGAGTTTCCCGCCATATTCACGAACGAAGACAACCAATCCCACGAGGCTTACTACCCCCAATAGAGTAAACTGGAAAATTGGCACTCCGCAAAATTTCAGAATCTCGACCACTTCCTCATATGGAGGGAACCAAAACCCGACCTCAAAGTAGTCTCACAGATTGTCAACCAACCCCAAGGAGGATTTTGAACCCTCTCTTCTACGCGCTATACTCCACCTCAAGGTCGGCAGGCAAACCGAACCTTCTCTTCCAAATCGCAACCTGATCGTCGGTAAGAGGAGAACACAGACACATCAGTCTCGCAGTACGTTTCGAACCCTGACATAAAAAAACAAGATTAGACTTAGATAAGTCAATCCAAAAATCAAAAACTTATGCCCCCCCTGTCGGGAATATGATGGCGCATTAAGCAGCAAAACCAAAATCATATGCGTCATAGCGTGACTCGCCTAAGTACATGCCCGCAAGCAATCCAGCGCACACGTGCAAGCAAGCTAGTTTGCACATGGCCTAGAGCACGCACGTGCGACCTCAACCGTACGGGTGCGAGCGCGCCCTGGTACATACACACCCGAGCGCGCGACCGGGTGCACACATGCATGTATGCCCCGCGCACGACCAAGAGCACGTGCACACCCCCACACTAACAGGTGCGCGCGCAGCCAGGAGAGCTCCCGCGCGGGCCTGATGCGTGCGTGCTCCCCGGCGCGATCCGGTGCGCACACACCCGCATGCACGTCCTAATGCGCATGGGCACGCCGACTGCTTTCCCCCGACACATTGGCCGACGAGCCCCCTTTTTCCCCGAGGTGACTGCTCCCGTCAGCGGTCATTCACTAATAAGGCGGCGCCGACTCTCAAGAGAGCGCCCCGTTACCTCCCCTTCTCCTCCGTGGGATATTCTAACATTTTGCCTGAGTTTGCAGGACGCTGCCATCCGCTGTCTTAAGCCTTTCACCATTCGCCATCGTCGCCACTGTGAAAAATGTCCAAAGGGGAGATCCTTATTTTTCTTCTCCTGAGCCGGTCTCTTGCAACAAGGATCTGGGGGATAATTGTTAGGAATAAGATCCATCTTTCTAATGATGGGTGTGCAGATAACCACACCCCTCATGATCTCCACCTAAAAGAAGTGGGATCATGAGTTTGACTGCGCGCGCGATCATCGCGCCCGATCCCTCGCGCGTTGATCTCGTCACGCCTAACAACATAACTGTCGCGGACATCGCCTCGCCGGTGCCGGGTTGCCGACATCATCCCCGGACGTCGGCCACTCCTCCACCCACCACGACAGGCCGTCCCCCCGGCCACCGGGGCACGTCCGAGGGAGCGGCCACGCCGGCCACTCTCCCTCGGCCGCCAACGCACGACCGAGGGAGCGGCCGCACCGGCCGATCCTCTCGGCCGCCGACGGACGACCAAGGGAGAGGCTGCGGCGGCCGAGAGTGCGCCCGCCTACCGCTCCTCCACGGCCGCCGGTGCGTGGCCAAGGGAGCGGCCGAGCTGGCCGCCCCTACTCAGTCGTCGCCGATGCCCCCCCCCTCGCCGACGAGATTGGCGGCAAGTTTGTCGGCCGCCTGTGGGAGCCCATCCCCGCCAACAGATCATTTGGGGTCGTTCCTCATCGTCCGATCCACATGTAAACACCCACTAACCGTCGGTGTTGAATCCAGGAAAAATCCTAACCTCGAATTCGGACCAAAACCGCCTAAGGTTACCGGTTCAGAGGTCAGATCAGAAGGTTAAGGTGACTAGCACGGAGAACCAAGTCAAATAGGACCCCAGATGTTGCGGCAGGAAGGTCCCACCACGTACCCGGATGCTCGAAAGGAGCAACCCCTTCTCAACCAAAGATGGTCGAACTGGGTACGAGGGAAGCTAGCTGATGACGAAGTCGCAAGGTCGCGACTTGATCTCCAAGGAAAAGGAATCCAGAGGCTTGACTAGTATCTCAAAAGTAAAGCTCGCGAGTATCCTATAGAGGATTTCCAGTGCCTCACCTCGTACCCCTGAGGTCCTATTTATAGGCAAATCCAAGGAAGGGGGTCATATTTATACCACACCCCCTGGCGACTAGGCGACTTCCGGAGGAACTCGCACGGGCTGGGCGAGTATCTTGCCTAGTCACCTACCTGGCGAGTATGCTGGTGGAAGCTCTCCATACTCGCCCAGGCCTTCCGCGATCTTGTATGCTGACTTTAACTCCTATCTTGACTTATTGACCTTGACTTCTGTTGACCTGGCCGTGGTAGGACCCACCCTCGACGAATATTGGTTGTACACAATCCCCGCTCTTTCGTAGCGACATAGGAGCTCGGAAAGAATCATCCAACACTTATTCGGTGAGCTGCAATGCCGAGTATCAAACTTGCTCATAACTGATGACTGCCTGCTGATCTCTATAAATAGGGGGGCCTGTCTCTTCAAACGGATCGCCAGAGCTCGCGCAAAATGTCGAATGTCGAGAAACTTCTTCAAGAAAGTCTCGCCGCGCTGACTGGAATTCTCGACATTGCTAAGCCCAAAAGGCCGCGCGACGAAGACGTTGTCGCCGACTTCCCCCCCCCCCCCCTAAGAAGAAGAAAACCAAGAAAACCAAGAAGCCCGCCTCTGACGCGGTTGACCCGCCGCCACCTCCTGCGTAAGTCGCGGCTTCGACTAGCAATCCCGCGCGCTCTGCTAGCACTCTGAGGCTGCTTAGCGACCTGGGGCTTGACGACATCCCCAATGTAGTCTCCCCTGACGCAAGCCACCTCGGCTCGCTGGATATCCCCGAGCTCGCCACCACCTCGGCGCCGCGGCAGGTCGAAATCGTCTCCCTGCCAGGTCGCCATGTTGCCGAGATATTCTTTTTCACATCGGTTGGTTGCTGTTTATGCTTCTCGCTGACTCTGCTCTTATACTCGCAAATTCCCCACAAGAGGGTGTCGACGTGGTTTTGAATGCCGTCGCGCTGAACTCCGCGCCGCTGCTTGCCCTCTCAGCCGAGAGACCAGTCAGGACCGCGCACACGGTCCGGATTAATGTTGGCGCCAAGAGGGTATATGAGGCCTCGGTTCCTGCGGCGAGCAAGGAACCATCACTGAAGGATCCTCCGCCAAAGAAGGTGGCGCCGACGAGCAAGGATCTTCCGGCGAGTAAGGCCCGCCCGCCCCTACGCGAGATTCTGTGCTGCCCGCGCATTCTGCGCTGCCGCCGCCTCCTCCGAACGTCGTTGCCATCCCGGCGGTGACTGTATCTTTGCTGCCGCCGCCTCTAATCGCGTCTCCACAAACTGCTACGACGCGACTTCCTTCGCTTCCTCCGCTGAAGACCCCGCCTCAGCCGACGAGTTCGTCGCAGCCCCCGCTGCCTTCATCGCAGCCTGTGGTCGGGAAGTCGGTCAAGCCGCGGCCGAGCTACTTCCCTCCGAGAGTGGGAGATTCCGGCCATGGGGGTCGTGGGCAGGGTAAGGCGGCCGAGCATGCTGGTGGCACATCTTCTGACCGGCAAGATGCTACAACTCGCGGCCTTTCTCCTCGCCGATCAAGGTCTCCTCGCAGCGGTAAGTGCCACTACTGGTGCTGCTTTTGGTGACTAAGTGGCCTACTCCTAATTTGGCGACTTCCTTGTTCTGACAGATCGGCCGGCGACTCCAGGGGCGGCCATCATCGACGTCATCGGGTTGCCGGCCAGCGAGTATCGCCACGCTGCTGCTCGTGCCTACCTGGAGATGGAGAGCAAGTTCGACCAGCTGGTGATCTGCGAACCTCATCGGCGGATATCATCTCTGGATGTGCGGGTGGCGAAGATTGAAGAGCTCTGGAGTACTCTGGAGAGCTATGAAGCCCGCTTCCAAATGGTGAAGGAGAATGATCGCCAGCTGGGGATCAACAATCATCGCCTCCAGCTCATCCTTGACGAGTTGGCCGACATCCGCGCGAGTATGGGCTCCGTCGGGCGGCTGACGAGGATGGAGGAGCCGCTGCGACTTGGTGACGATGCGATGTCGGTGGCGATAGAGCATTATCGGTGGGCGCGCGAGATGGGCTGGGCTGGGCGACATCCTCATCCTCCAGAGAGACCTCCTAAGACTTAGATTTTTTTTCTTTTATTTGAATCTCGCCTTGTGCGACTTGCTGTAATGAACAATCATTGGTTACTGTAATAAGCGAGTTTGTATCTCGCGCTTTATTTGTTTCTTCTGCTTTCTTGTTGATGTCTTTGCGATATCTTGTCTGCGATGTGTCGAGTTTGTTATGCAGGTTCTGATCATCGTCGCGTTATTCTTCCTTTACGGTGCGCGATGTAGATGCCGAGACTCATTTGTTCACCTAGACTGCGACTTAGGCCGATACTTGACAGAGCAGAGATATACCCCCCTGCTTTCGCCTATAAATAGAGGGGGTAGGTAGGACATAAGTACGCTGTTGCGCTTTCCAATCCCTAGCTCGCGAGTATCTTTCTCTGCTCGCACGCTTCGACCACTCTTCCTTCCTCGCCCTTCTTTCTCATTTTAACTCGTCAACTCGCAGAAATGGTGGGAGACGACGCCAGTGCTCGCCGACAAGCCCATGCCGCCAACTTTGCTGATGCGGATTTCAAGAAGTCGATTAAAACAGAGCGAGATTTGGAGAACTTCAGGGAGAGACATTTGCCAGAAGGATACTCGGCAAGGCTCCCTAGTCGCAACGAGCGACTAAACACCCACATAGATGGTGCGCTGGTCCTACCGCTCCGCCACTTTGACGCCGGCCTGTGACTTCCCCTATGGCTGAAGTGTTGCGAGATCCTACGATACTTCGGCATCGTCCCTGCGCAGATCAACCCCAACAGCATGACGATCATTATGGGGTTCCTCTGCTACTTGCGGGAGGAGTGGGTCGCCTTCGACTTTTCTGTCTTCCGCAAGATATTCGCCTTCGCCGCGACCGCCAAGGGAGTGGTTTACTTCAGTAGCCACGTCTGCACCTTGGTGGGGATGGCGAAAAAAGTCCACCGCTGGAGCGAGCTACTAGTCGTCGTCGAAGGCGACTTCGCGGGCGTCCTGGGAAGGCCGCACCAACCTGCCGATGTCCCCTTCATTTCGCCTATATTGGAGGGCGTTCACGAGCATTTGGTTGAGTCGTTCCGTGGTCGCCGGTTCGACGTCATCTTCTGGCGACTAAACATCAACACTCTGCTGGAGATTCATCCCAACGAGGGTAAGTTTGGGCGAGAATCATCTCTTGCATACTGGCCTTACTAGTTGTAGCTGGATACTGGTATTTGCTCGACACTTTGCAGTGGCGTGCGAGCTCCCGGAGAAGTCACTCCCTCCGGAAAATGAAGTCGCCACCTCGCTTCATGACCCCAACCCTCCGGCTGACGTCGGTGAGAAGAAAAGGCTTGCCAAGGGAAAGGGGAAGGCCAGGTCGCTAGGTCCAGCGACCAAGAAGGCGAAAGTATCATCGCCGCGACCTGACAACCACAATCACCTCCAGATGCTCGGCTTCCCCACTTCCACCCCAACTTCAATTTGGGGCTAGGGGCGGTGGACACCTATGGTCGCCCGCTGGTGACCTGGTCGGAGGACGAACATTTGGTGACGCTGAGCACCAACCTCCCCTCCTGGTCGGCGGACTGGGAGGACAAGGGGGAGGCCTTCACCGTCCTTCACGAGCTATACGGGCGAGGTGACGCCGAGTCGATGTTGGAGCTCAGCGCGGAGGATCTCGCCCAGCAGGCATCATGCTCGCTTGCGCGAGCTGTCGAGCTGAGCCACTACTCGGCGAGGAAACTGTTGGAGACGACTAAGGCCCTGCAAGTCGTCTGCAAGAAGGCGATCGATCTCGGCATGAAGTCTGTCCGCTGGAGGATTATGAGGTAAGTCGCTTCCTGTGTGCGACCTTGCTGGTGTTGGACTTGGGTTCATTTCGCTGACTTTATGCTCTTTGTTGTATGCTGCCGAGATTTAGGCCGCCAAGAAGCTCTCTGAGTGCAAGACGAAACTCGCCAAGTCTCACGCGGAGTTGGAGGCGGCCCAAATCCGCGTCGCCGAGATGGAGACTCGCCTAACTGCCTTAGAGGGCCGCGCGAGTTCTTCAACTCCTCATCCAGAAGCGCCGCAACCGGAGGACGACCCTCACTATGCGATCAAGCGATCTCGCACTCTCTAGAAGGAGAGGTCATCCGTCCGCCGCGAGATAGCTCGCGCTGCAGGAAATATCATGCTCGCGAGGATAAGGCTCAACGGCCAGCTCGTCGAGGGGGATAAGGAGCTCACTGTCGACGAGCTTCTCCCCGAACTGCTCGCCGATGAATCGATCTCGCCAGATCGCCTACCTTCTCCATCATCGGGCTCCAGCAGCAGTGATAATGATAGCAGCAGCGACGGCAGCAGTATCAGTGGTGAGGAGGAAAGTGAGGATGACGGCGAGGAAAAGGAGGATGCTGACATTGGAGATGAGGAATATCAGCCTGATACTGGCGACGACGAGTCCTAGTTGCTCGCCGATATTTGTCATAATAGCACATAGTAGTTAGTGAAATTTTGTAATAGCCGACATTTGCAACTTGTAAAATTTTTGAAATATATATTTATACAAGTCTGAATTATCGTCATCATTCTCTGCGTTTATGTATGTTCGCTGATGATGCTCGCTAGGCTTATAGGCTTGGGGAGGATGAGTGCTTGCGACGCTTTACCCGCATGTCGGCATCGTTCATAGTCGCATAGTTATTACTCGCATGATCGTAGTCGTTCCTACAACTCGCATCCCGATACTCGTCCGCATCCTGAACATATAGTCGTCGTAACATACTCGCGCGCTTGCTATGTCATGCCCGCACACTCGCCAATACCTACACGTATGCTCGCCCTGGTCTGCTTGCACTTGCACAATTCATTTATTTTTCCGGAGTTAACTCTGACTGGCTCGAAGACCAGAGTCGACACCCTATGAGAAGCTGAGCTTGGTTGTTGGTTGGGAGTAGTCGACACCCAGCAGGAGCCCAAGCTCAACTGAGGGTGGGAATTAGTCGACACCCAGTAGGAGCCAAACTCAACTGGGGGTGGGAATCTGTCGACTCGGGGAGGCAAGTAGTCGGTCTGCAGGAGAGGAGCTCATACAGAGATCTCGGACTACTGCATCACTCCAACGAGGAACTTGATCTCACTCGAGGAGGTCCTTGGCCAATATGCAGGAGAGGGGCTCGTATAGGGACTTGGACTTACGGTGACACTACCACTCGAGGAATTCGATGTTGGAGTCAAAAGCTCTTAGGAGCCTTGCTCAACTAGAGTAGTGTAAGTCGACTCGGGGAGGCAAGTAGTCAGTCTGCAGGAGAGGAGCTCGTACAGAGATCTCGGACTACGACATCACTCCAACGAGGAACTTGATCTCACTCGAGGAGATCCTTGGCCAATATGCAGGAGAGGAGCTCGTGCAGGGACTTGGACTTACGGTGACACTACCACTCGAGGACTTCGATGTTGGAGTCGACAGCTCTCATGAGCCTTGCTCAACTAGAGTGGTGTAAGTCGACTCGGGGAGGCAAATAGTCGGTCTGCAGGAGAGGAGCTCGTACAGAGATATCGGACTACGAAATCACTCCAACGAGGAACTTGATCTCACTTGAGGAGGTCCCTAGCCAATATGCAACTTATGCAGGGACTTGGACTTACGACGACACTTCCACTCGATGACTTCGAATGCTGGAGTCGACAGCTCTCAGGAGCCTTGCTCAACTAGAGTGGTGTAAGTCGACTCGGGGAGGCAAGTAGTCGGTCTGCAGGAGGGGAGCTGGTACAGAGATCTCGAACTACGACATCACTCCAACGAGGAACTTGATATCACTCGAGGAGGTCCCTGACCAATATGCAACTCGTGCAGGGACTTGGACTTACGACACCACTTCCACTCGAGGACTTTGAATGCTGGAGTCATTTTTCCTGTTGCTTTAAGAGATTGACAATGAATCAAGTGTATCAATATCTTTGAGGATGAAGGAATTATAAAGGAGCGATGATCCCGCCGCCGTCGAGTTAGGAGGTTGGTGTCCAACCCTGTTCCTGATAGTTCCTCCAGTCGGAGGAGAGATGCAATCGGGGGTAGCTGGGCCGACATGCAAGGGGGGAGCTGATCTCAGTCGTCAATGTAGGGGTCCGGCCTTATAAAGGCGCTTATATCCCGAGGCATCGTCCCATCGTCCGCACTGGGCTATATAAGAGAAATAGGTCGGAGGCCCATTCCCCAATCCAACTGTGGAGATCATGCCAGCTCTATGGCCTGGCTACGAGCGTGCATGCACGAGCGAGGGGTAATGTTCTTCCGAGGGTCCTCTAGGACGCAACTCGCGACTAACATCTTCCCTTGGGCTTATCCTGCCCTTTGGCTGGTTATCCTGCCTTTGAAAATAACGAGGGGCTGTTGCCCAAATGAGAGCTCAAAAAGGTGATCCTTCCTCGAATCCAAGAGGTTGGAGTCTAAACCTATTCCTGCTAGTTCCTCCAGTCGAAGGAGAGATGCAATCGGGGGTAGCTAGGCCGACATGCGAGAGGGGAGCTGATCTCGGCCGTCAATGTAGGGGTCCGGTCTTACAAGGGCGCTTATATCCCAAGGCATCGTCCCATCGTCCGCGTTGAGCTATCTAGGAGGAACAGGTTGACAGCCGGTTTCTCGGATCGATCCCGGAGCAGAACCTTATGGCCTCAGAGAACTTGAGATGAAAAAAGCATAAATAGAAGCCAAATAGTAGCCACTATCTGTATATATATATATATGAAAACATGTGCAAATAAATACAGCATCAACCGCTAGGGATAGAACCTTTTCAGGTCATCCCCGCTCCAAGCACCTCCCAGCTGCTCTCCACCTGATCCTGGAGATAGTAGCCTCCAGTGGCCAGGGCTTCTTGGATGATGAAGGGACCTTCCCAATTTGGATGCAGCTTGCCAACTATTGAACCTCTCCCTGCGGCGTCTACCTTTTTCATGACCAGGTCCCCTGCAAGGAAATGTTTTAGGCGGACATTTTTGTCGAAGTGCTTCGCCATACGCCTCTGATCTCCTCTTGGCGGATGGAGGCCAAGTCTCAAGCTCTTTAACGAAATCCAGCGAGAGTCTTTGAGCGTCTTCATTTTTCCAGCGCCATTCTTCGCTGTCGTCTCCAGCTGCTATGAGCCTATGACCCTCGGGCTCCGAACCTCAAACTCCACTAGAATGAGTGCCTCAGACCCGTGGGACAACTTGAAGGGAGTTTCCCCTGTGGCCGAGTTTGGAGTTGTTCTCAGAGCCCAAAGGACTGAGGGGAGCTGCTCTGCCCAATTATCTTTCAAGTTGGTGACTTTCTTCTTCAGGAGGTTTGATGATCAACTTATTGGCAGCTTCCACTTGTCCGTTGCTGCGAGGATGACGCACGGAGGCGAATCGAAGATCCGTCCCTAGATGATTGCAGAAATCCTCTAACTCCAAGCTGGCGAACTGTGGCTCATTGTAGGTGACGATGGTGAGAGGAATCCCGAACCTGCATGCAATCTCTCCCCAAATAAAATTCTTTACAATTTATGACGTGGTCTTGGCCAGAGCTTTTACCTCGATCCATTTGGAGAAGTAATTGGATCATGACGAGGACGAACTTCCTCTGTCCACTGGCCTGAGGAAAAGGGTCGATCAAGTCCATCCCCCAGATGGCAAAGGGTCATGGAGCAGTGATCGAGCGCAGATTTTGAGCGGGCTGTAGCTGAAGAGGCGCGAAGAGCTGGCATTGGAGACATTTTTGGAGAAGGTTTCCGCATCTTTCTGAATGGTGGGCCAGAAATACCCGTGCCTTAGGATTCTTTGTTCCAGAGTGCGAGTCCCTGAGTGACTGCCACACTCTCCCGAGTGGATCTCCTCTAGAATACGAGGGACTTCCATCCCTGACAGGCAGTGGGCCAGAGGTCCAGAGATGGTCTTGCGGTAGAGCTCTCCTTCATTAAGCAAATAGTATGCGGCTTTGTAACGGAACTTCCTCTGATCCCCCGCGCTGGCAGGAATCTGACCTATTGCCAGGAAAGAAATAAACGGATCCCTCCAGGACGCCCTCTGCTCGATCTCCATTATCTCCCCTTCCTCGATGGACGGTCATAATAGTTCAGTCACGGTTCCTCCAGCCCGGGGACCGTACTTGGCAAGGTAGTCGGCTTCTGAATTCTCTTCTCGGGGTACATGCTCGACGAAGAAGATTGAAACCCCCCGATCAGACCTTTTACTTTTAATAAGTATCTCTACAGGATCGGATCATTCACCTCGAACTCGCCTCTGATCTGGAATGCGACTACCATCGAATCGGTGAAGGCCTTGATATCTCGAATTACAAGCTCCTTGGTGACGCAAGCCAGCCACCATAGTTTCGTACTCCGCCTGATTATTTGTAACCGAAAAGAGGATCTCAACTGCTTGCTCGATCTTAGTTCCTGGGGGCTCACCAGCACGACTCCAACTCCCACGGAGCATCTGCCTGAAGCCCCATCCACAAACATCTTCCACGAAACTGGGCTAGAGGAGCCCTCCACTCCTTCCACCTCGGCTGAGAAGTCGGCGAGGAAATATGTCACGGCCTGTGCCTTGATCGCTACCCTTGGAGAGTAAGAGATATCAAACTCGCTAAGCTCCACCGCCCACTTTGTCAGCCTGCCAGAATGCTCCACTCCATCCAGGATACTGCGTAGAGGGTGATCAGAAAAATGACCCTGATGGAGTGAGCCTGAAAATATGGACGGAGCCTCCGAGCTGAAACCACCAAAGCAAACACCAACTTCTCCAAGATAGGATATCTCGTTTCCGCCTGTCGCAGCACTCTACTCACATAGTAAACAGGGAGCTGCCTCTTGCCTTCCTCTCGGACCAACACCGAGCTAACTGCCTCTGCTCTGACTCCCAAATAGAGAAAAGAAATCTTCGTTACCCCGCGGGCCTTGGAGGAGAGGAGCTTGAGTTAGCTGTTGCCTGAGCTTTTCGAAGGCCTCCTCGCACTCCGTGGTCCACTCGAACTTATGATTCCCTCGAAGAGTTTTGAAGAATGAAGAACACTTCTGCCCTGCCTTGGACAAGAAACGGCTAAGGTCTGCCAGCCTTCCCGTCAACCTTTGAACTTCCTTTGGATCCCTCGGGGACGCCATCTCCAGAATGGCCTTTATTTTGTCGGATTAGGTTCCACCCCCCTGGGAGTTAGGAGATGACCTAAAAACTTCCCTCTTCCCTGCACCGAAGATGCACTTGGCCGGTTGAGTCGCATCTTGTACTTCCTCAGGTAGCGAAAGTCTCCACCAGATCCGTTATATGCTCCACAACACTTTTGCTCTTGACGAGAAGATCGTCCACATAGACTTCCAAGTTCCGTCCCTTCTGCCCCTTGAAGATTTGATCCATCATTCTCTGGTAAGTTGTCCCTACATTCTTGAGCCCGAAGGACATCATCTTATAACTATAAACAACCATCGCTAGTTATGAAGGAGATGTCGCGGCAGTCGGGGGGATGCATCCGGATCTGTTGATACCCTGAAAAAGCATCAGGAAAACTCATCACAGGAAACCCGACGGCGGAATCAACCAGCGCGTCGATTTAAGGCAAGGGGTAGCAATCCTTCGGGCAAGCTTTATTCAACATGGAAAAGTCAATACATAGACGCCAGCCCCCTCCTGGCTTCTTCACCATTACAATATTGGAGACCCAGCCTGGATACTGGATCTCCGAGACTAAACCTGCCTCCAGCAGCTTCTCTACTTCCTCCCTAATCGGCCCGGCCAGCATGTCAGCGCTCTTCCTCTGCTTCTGACGAACAGGAGCTACCATATGATCCAGGTTGAGGCGATGGCATGTAATATCAACGTCGACCCCTGACATCTCGGCTGCACTCCATGCGAAGACGTCGACATTGTCCTGCAGGCAAGCAACCATCTCTATCTTCTCTCCCAGCGACAGGGATCCTCCAACCTTCAGTAGTCCCGGCTCTCCTCCCTGAGAGATCACTTCCACTTCCTCCAACTCTTCAGCAATACATAACCCTTTCTCCTTCTCCAGCAGCTCCTCCAGCTTCTCCACATCACCCATCCAGCTGATGGTGCTAACGACATTCAGGTAGCATTCCCTGGAGGCCTTGGGATCTCCCTTGATCCTGATCCGAACATCCCCGCAGCAGTACTTCAGGCATTAGTGATAAGGCGACGGAACGACCTTGAAATAGTTGATGAGGGGCCGCCCGAAGATGGCGTTGTATCCGCTCGGCGCGTCGGCGATGATGAAGCAACACCGGATCGATGTCCCGCCGAGTGTAACCAGAAGCTCCACTGCTCCCTCCACCTCTTTCTTCTCTCCTGAGAAGCCAAAGAGAGGTCCATCTGCAGCCTGGACCCGAGACGCTTCCACCTGAAGCCCGACAAAGGTTCTCTTGAAAATGACATTCACCGAGCTCCCGTTATCCGCGAGGATTCAGTCGACGGTGGAGTCTTCGATGACAGCTTGAATCACCAAGGCATCGTGGAATTGGTTCTCATTCCCCATCATATCCTCCTCTGAGAAGGTGATCTCCTATAATGGTGTCGGGTTCTGTGACGTTGAAGCGATGTTCTTCCGATAGATCTGGTGGAGACTCCCCTTTCGGGAAGCTCTGAGTCCGACCACTCCGTTGATCACTCATATATGCCCACCTCCTGGGCCATGTATCACTTCTCCACGACCTCCCAGGTCGACTCGATCTTCATTCCTCCTCCTCGCTGGAACTTGGAATGCCATCTACCCCACCGGGGTCTCCTGTCTCTGTTGCTCTCTTTCCGCTGCTCATGCTTCCAACCTCCTCCTTGCTTCCCAAAACTCCGGGCAAGCCAAGGTCCCGTGCCCCTATACTCGATGGATATCGCAGTAGAGGGAAATCTCCACCTCCTGACGCATCGCCTGCTGCTCCCTCCGGCGTCATTTGTTGTCTTGGCGAGCGATGACCATCGTCTCCCTTCTTCCTCCTCCTCGGCCTCCCTCATGTCGGTTATCGTTCCTCCTCTCCTCCTGGAAGTGTTGCCTTGCTGGTGGTCTCCACTGGGGGCGATTCTCGGGATACTGGAATCGCCTTTCCCCCCTTCCTCCTGCCTGGGCCTCCGTTGGCCTCCTCTCTTCTTGTCTCTGAGGCCTCTCCTGCCTCCTCTCCTCAACCCTCCCGGGCTCTTCTCTTATCATCCTCTCTTCTCTCATCGGCTCTTCCTTCATCCTCTCCTGCATCTCTGGCGTCCTCCTCGTCTTTGCTCCTGAAGATTCTGCTCTCCCCTTCTCCCTCGAATCCTCTCCATCTAGCCTTGCCAAGAAGTCCTTGTTCTTCTCCTCACCGCGAACAATAATGTTCGCCCTCTCTATCATCTCTTCAAAAGATCTCGGGGGTTAGATCTCATCTCCATGCTGAACAGTCCTTGCTTCAGCCCGAACTTCAGGTCCACCATCAAGGTAAAGTTGTCCACCTCCTCTACCTCTAGGATCTCCTACTGGAAACGGTCTATATAGTGGCCCAAGCTCTCGTGCTACCACTGCGTAACCTTGAAGTGAGCCGTCGCTTCCTTCTTCCTCTTCTTCGATGTCGCGAATCTCGCCATGAGGCCCCGACGTAGATCAGAGAAATAATACACAGACCCTGCTGGCAGTTGATGGAACCAGTCTCTGGCGTTCCCCTTGAGGGTGATGGAGAAGAACCGGCACTTGAAGGCGTCATACATATTGCGGATTGAGACGACGTCTTCGAACCACTGAAGATGTCTGACAGGGTCATCCCTGCCAGAATAGTAGGTGAGGACGGGCTCTCTGAACCCTTCAGGAATTGGGACTGCGAGGATCTCATCATAGAAGGGGCTCCTCCCTCCCTGGCGGTGGCGAGTTTCATCCTCGCTGGAGACGTCATACTCGCTATAGTGTCGAGTATATCTGTATCTCGTCGGCGACATCGTATCCCGAAAGCGGATGCCTTGACTGCCCGCCGGATGATATCGCGACTGCATCAGTCTCTCTTCTCTCGCCCAAGTGGGCTCCTTTCCAGCACGCCTCGGCGGCGCTTCCTCCTCCAGCGGTGTCACGCGACGGGGAGAAGTTGTCGTGACATCGGGGCGATGATAAAACCCTGCGAGAATGGTCTGCTCGATCCTTTTCGCAAACTCTTCAAACGCGGCAACCGTCACTGATGAGTTGTAAATATACCTATTTTTGTGTACATTAACTTAGTTATTTTCATTTATTTTTGTCATTTTTATTTATAAAATGCTCCTATTTTTGTAAATATTATACTAACTTATTTTATTTTATTTTTCAGGAAAATATGAAAAATCTGCCAAATTGACATGTCACGCCCGTGACATATTGGTCACGCCCGTGACCAGGGCGTGACACGTCAAATTCCAGTCAATCATCAAATTTTGAAGTGCAAAGCCTGACACGCCCGGGGTCACGCCCGTGTCACCCGACACGGGGCGTGACCCAAGCCCGTGTCCACCCGCTCGACGTTTTCAGCTCAACGATCGTCGAAACCAGCCGACACGCCTAGAGTCATGCCCGTGACCTAGGGCGTGACACCTCTTTCCGCTCGACGATTTTCAACTCGACACTTTCCGCTCGACATTCGTCGAGTGTCGACACCAGCCGACACGCCCAGAGTCACGCCCGTGACCTGGGGCGTGACCTTTCCAGCTAGCCCGACAAGACCTGCCCGAAGACTTTCGGCGCGCACCGCGCCCAGATCCACCTGCTTGACACGCCCCATGTCACGCCCGTGACCAAGGGCGTGACCACTGCGAGACCGACACGTGTCCAGCCCGAAGTCCACTTTCCCGTCAAATCGCCGGCCGCCATCCAAATAGTACTGTCACGCCCCCTGTCACGCCCGTGACCAAGGGCGTGACCCATGTAAATTTTTTCTATAAATTCAGAGGTTCTGCTCTGGATTTCTGTTCTCCTTTTGGACCATTTTGCTTAGCAGTTATGCTGCTAGATGCGTCTCAAGTCTATGTAAGGGAAATTTTCCCCCTCTCTTTGCTTTGTAATCCTTTTTTTAGTAATAAATTTGTAGATTTTCTCCCTTACATGATTGTGGACTTCATCTATGTTTCCTCTCTTAAGCAATCGTATTTTTTTACTTGTTTTTCTCTTTGTTTCTACCTTGTTTTCTTTTATTTAAAAGGTGTGTGTGTGTGTATGAGTGTAAATTTTGTGTTTTCATAGCTTTAATAGTGCTAATAGTTTAGCTTTTCCGTTCTTGTTCATCCTTATGAAAATATAAAAATGGTTAAAAGGTGGTTTTGATTTTTCTTACTTAGTCGTTTTTTTTGTTATTTTTGTAAAACTTTTCGTGCTTTTAACTTTTCTTCCACTTTTTGGGCATTTTATAGCATTATAAGAATGAATATGTTGTCATTTTAATTTTTTAAACACTTGCATTTTTCCTTTATTTTCCAAAACTTTCGCTCTTTTATTTTTTTCGTTCTCTTTTTATGCATTTCTACCGCATTCTAGCGGTAGAAATGTATCTGTTTTAATTTTTCGAGCACTTTCATTTTGCGTTTATTTGCAAACTTTTTCGCTCAGTTTATTTTTTATTTTCCCTTTTTATGCATTTCTACCGCATTTTAGCGGTAGAAATGCAGTTGTTTTATTTTTTTTGGTAACTTAGTTTTTTGCAATTTTTTATGTGTGCGCATTTATTTCCGCCTACTCGTTAAGAGTTAAATGGCGCTTTGCTTTATTTCAATTTTGTCGAGTGTGTGCGTGTGTTTTATTTCGGTAGAGTGTGTGTGTTTACTTTATGTCGAGAGAGAGTGTGCGTGCGTTGCATTTATTTTGTCCTACTCGGTTGAGTAGGACCCGCATTTATTTTCTCCTACTCATTTGAGTAGGACTTGCGTGTGTGCGTTTTACCGCTTTCATTTCTCCCGCCCACGCATTTGCGCCGGGACTCGCAATTTACTGCTTTCTTCAGTCCTACTCGTTTGGGTAGGACTTGCAATTTTCAGCTTTCATTTACTGCTTTCATTTTATCGCTTTCATTTACTGCTTTCTTTATCGCTTTATTTTCTGCTTTTCTCGCAAGCCGTCCCCATTCCGATGAGTGACTAACAGTTCTTAGCCCTCGGTATCGAAGAGCATTGGGACAGATAAAATAGCTTAAAATAACTAAAGGTCTAATTTTTCTAATTGATTAAAAGTACTTAAGGTTTGCCCGGTGTTAACGACGCGTAGGACCACATATCGATGTGTGGGCCCTATTTCCGTTTTCCATACGCTCGCCAAGAGGCCGTGCGTATGGACAGATCACCCCTTGGCAAAGAGAGTTCTGCACTAACCCTCGAGAGAGGAGGCGCGCCAACTCTACCGGATTTGGGTTCCCCACCCAATAGCGGGGTTCTTAGCGTAATGCGGGCGTTAAGAGGAATCCTTCGTCGGACGAGAGCCCGGTCGAATAGTCTTAGCGTTCAGGTGAGCGATAGTCCTAGAGATAGGTGAGCTCATTTTAGTGGAACCTCCACGGCCAAGTCTCCGCCTTAATTAATTAGAAATTTAGGAGCTCTTTTTATTTAAAGTCTATTTTAGTTCAATTGTTTTTTCGGTGCCATCGAGCTAAGCTATTCATCGACACCACCTTATTGCTTTCTTTTCATGCTTTCATTTTTCTTTCTGTCATTTTTTGCTTTTTATTATATATAAATACCCGACAAGTATTATCGGTAAAATAATAGTCCCCTCCAGGGAAGAGTAGAAATAATCGAACCAGACCCGAGAACAATACGACCTCGATATTCCACCCGGAATATCCTGTACTACTCACGATAGGTGCACTTGCCTCCTTTCGTTAAAACTCGATCTAAACCTTTTTTATATCCAAGATAAATAAATAAATACGCGCGCCCCGTTTTCTTAAATAAATTCACTTCCGCCTTTTTTCTCAAATAAAACCGCCGGGTCGCCGCGTGACCGTAAATAATTTTGGAGTTTTAACCATCAGTCACAAACTCGCCACCTCGCGCGACTTCTCCTCCTCCTGCTGAGGTGCCGACCAACTCTCCATGCTCGCCACCATTGGCCATCTTACTCAACCACTAAACTTTCCTCCTTTGCTGCGATCCATGCTCACCGCACCAAATGTTGAAGCTAGGAAAAATCCTAACCTCGAATTCGGACCAAAGCCGCCTAAGGTTACCGGTTCAGAGGTCAGATCAGAAGGCTAGGGTGATTAGGACGGAGAACCAAGTCAAACAGCATTCCAGATGTTGCGGTAGGAAGGTCCCACCACGTATCTGAATGCTCGAAAGGAGCAGCCCCTTCTCAATCAAAGATGACTGAACTGGGTACGAGGGAAGCTAGTTGATGACGAAGTCGCAAGGTCGCGACTTGATCTCCAAGGAAAAGGAATCCAAAGGCTTGGCTAGTATCTCAAAAGTGAAGCTCGCGAGTATCCTGTAGAGGATTTCCAATGCCTCACCTCGTACCCCTGGGGTCCTATTTATAGGCAAATCCAAGGAAGGGGGGTCATATTTATACCCCACCCCCTGGAGACTAGGCGACTTCCGGAGGAACTCACACGGGTTTGGCGAGTATCTCGCCTAGTCGCCGACCTGACGAGTATGCTGGTGGAAGCTCGCCATACTCGCCCAGGCCTTCCGCGATCTTGTATGCTGACTTTAACTTCTGTCTTGACTTGTTGACCTGGTCGTTGTAGGACCCACCCTCGACGAATATGGGTTGTATAGTCGGGTTAGTGTGAGAATTTTATTTACTAATTTAATTAGAGTGCAAATAGCGGGATTAAATATCATAATGCGAACCCATAAACTATAACAAAAAATATTTATGAGGGTTGTTATGATGTGCGGATAGCCGCGTAACTGCCATAACAACCCTATGGAGGCTACAAAAGGAGTCTCAGGTCTCCTCATTTCTCATATTTTTCCTCCAAGTCTTCTTCTTCTTCAGGTTGAAGCTCTGCTGAATTCCTCCTACGAGCAGCACCCGAGCCGCACCCGAGCCACGTACGAGCCAAGTTAATGTTAAATTTTCTCAACGTGGTCAGCAAGGTAGCCCAAACACCAAATTAATATCTTCGGAACTACCCAGTTCTCACGTTGAACCAGCGGAAAACCGAGGAACAAAGGTTAATCCCAACAAACAATGGAAGCACACGCAGGTCTTTTATTCATTCACTTCTTTACAACATGAGGTATACATAGCGAGACATGATTTCGCTAGTATAACAGCTGTAAACAGAAAGCACCAAAACCAAGTCGGGCGAACATCACTGGAGTCCGCCGAGACCGCCGAGGTCGCCGAGGTCGCCGAGTCCGCTGAGCTCGCCCGAACTTAAGCTGCAATCCGCCGAATAGCCACGGAGTCCGCCGAAGCCGCGAGACCGCGCGGACACACCATTATTCGTCTCCTGCTGAAGCTGAACTGAGGAACACCCCTACCCGCCTTAAGCCGACGGACAGGTTATTGAAGCTGGCAAAGATGAAACAGTGCTGACAAGCCGCATAGCGACCTCCTGCTGAATCCGCAGAGACCGCACACTTCCAAGTACTTGACCGAAGTCACAACCAAACTCCTGGCTCCTTGAAGCTACCCGCGCGACATGCACACAGCAAACGTCAGCATTGAATCAATCCGCGCGGACAGATAAACTCAGACCGCAGCTCCTTGCCCAACCCAACTTACTGTTCACTCAAGTTACTGTAGACCTACCAGGGGGGTCGTATTTATAGGCGAGGTGAGGAGTGTGGTCACCGCCCTAGAGATAGAGACACCGCCCCAGCCCACGCGATAGCAAAACACCGTCCGCCGAATCCGCAAGGACTTAGCCGGATACCAAGGAAAACCGCCATGAGCAAGGCAACATTGGCGAACCCTCTCAAGTCCGCCCAAGCTATGCGGACAAGGCATCAGCCCGCAAAGCTTCCAACCACTACAGGACAGCAACCCCCTTCAATGGCTGTCCGCACAACCCGAGGCAGTCCGCAAGACTCAAGCCTCAATCCGCCACAAGTCCACGACCAAAGGCAGATAGCAACAGTCCGCCCGGTCACAACGGACTTGGCGGATATGGCGGACACCATGATCTTGGCACAGAGTGTGACCAAGTCCAAAAGCCATCAAAGGCCAATGCGAGTATGGCGGACGCAAACACCCATCCGCCAAACACCAAAGCACAGACCGCCAGCAGTCCGCAAGCACCTCGCACTCCTGCCCCATCGCAGCAACCATCTCCCGGACTCCAAAACCAGTCCGCCAATGACCTCCACAGCAAAACACCTGCTGTGACACCAGAGCTCGACAAGGCCTCAGCCAAGCTCTAAACCCAGTTCGCAACAGCCCAAACCGCGGACACGCCAGTCCGCAAGCTTCCCGCGAACATGAGCCAAACAGCCATCAGCACAAGCTTGCACCACGGCCACTGAGCAATGCACCAGTCCGCAAGCCTCCATCCGCTCAGGCCGCTCCTTGGCAAAACCAATCAGCAAACGCCCTATCCGTAGATAACAGACTGCATAGTCTGCGAACTTCATGCAAACAACCCGCTCAGAAGACAGTCGGCTTTTCACTAGACCTTCCACCAGGCCGCACATCACAGTCCGCCCAGTCTGCCTAGTCCGCCAAAGCTGTCCGCCCAGGCCGCCCGGCCTGTCCTGTCAACCACTTCCACTTCACAAATTTCAACACTTCCCCTTGAAGTGAGAAGTGGTGACCAAGCCCAACAAGCTGCGCAAGCGTTCAAACGACCCCTTCGACAGTGGCTTCGTGAAGATGTCAGCAAGATTATCTTCACTCCGAACATGCCCGACCAACAGAGACCCCTCCAACACCTTCTCCCTGATGAAGTGGTGATCAATCTCTATATGCTTGGTCCTGGCGTCACACACTGGATTGTTAACCAGTTTGAGAGCACTCTCATTGTCACCCCGGAGTAAAGTAGGCCCTTGCACTTCTTCTTGAACATCCTCTATAAGCCTCCTCAACCAAACGGCTTCCCGAGCAGCCAAGGCCGAAGCCTTATACTCCGCCTCCGTGGTTGAAACCGACACCGAGTCCTGCTTCTTGCTACACCACGAGATGCTAGCTGAACCGCAAGTGAACACATAACTTGAAGTAGACCTCCGATCATCCGAATCACCGCCATAGTCAGCATCCGTGTACCCGAGCAACGCAAACTCTGAGTCCCTTCTATAGAGGAGTCTCATGTCAGAAGAAGCCCTGACATACTTCAGAATACCCTTTGACGCCACTAGATGAGATTGCCTTGGTTCAGCCATATACCGACTTACTCGGCCAACAACATAAGCAATGTCCGGCCTTGTAATCGTCAGGTAAATCAAGCTCCCAACAAGAGCCCTGAACACCAAGGGATCATGAAGAACCCTTCCCTCATCTCGTCGAAGCTTCAGCCCAGGATCCAGTGGAGTAGAACACTTCTTCCCTTCGCCCATGCCGAACCGCTTCACAATGCGATCAGCATACCCTTTCTGGCAAATGAGAACCCCGCACTCCTTCCTCTCCACTTCAAGACCGAGAAAGTGATGCAACTCTCCCAAGTCTTTCATCTCGAAGCGTATAGCAAGCTCAGCCATGAGCCTTGCTACTTCCCCCTCTGAATTCCCTGTGATGATCATGTCATCCACATACAACAGGACCAAGACTTGTAGCTCCCCCTTCTTCTTGACGAACAAGCTTGAATCCGAGTTGGAAGCAAAGTATCCACAGAATTGCAAGTACTCTGCAATCTTCCCATACCACGCTCTAGGAGCTTGCTTCAACCCATAGAGAGCCTTCCTGAGTTTACAGACATTGTCTGGATGCTTTTCAGAGACAAAACCAAACGGCTGATCCATGAAGATGTTCTTGTCAATCTCTCCGTAAAGAAAGGCATTCTTCACATCGAGTTGCCACAACCTCCATCCTTTGCTAGCAGCCAAGGCGATCATCACTCTTACTGAAGTCATCTTCGCAACTGGACTGAATGTCTTCTCATAGTCTTCTCCATACTGTTGTGAGAATCCTCTAGCGACCAGGCGAGCCTTGAACCTATCAATGCTCCCATCAGCCTTTTTCTTCAACGTATACACCCACTTGCAAGTAACCGGAGTAATGCCATCAACCTTGGGCATAAGGTCCCAGGTTTCATTCTTCTTCAGAGCATCAATCTCTTCTTTCATGGCACCTTCTCACTCCTTCACTCCAGTGGCCTCGTTGAAGTTTGCAGGCTCTCGCTCATCCAGAGGACCTGCAAAGAAGCAGGAGACAAAGCTCACTGCATTCCCATCACAGTACCGAGCCGGTGGCTTAACCACCCTCTTCGATCTCCGAAGAATCGGCTCCTTGCTCACTGCCTCTGTTGCTTCTTCGGGCTCAACTCCTACCTGGGGCAAGCATTGAGCAGTGCTCCCCTGCTTCCTGAGCCAGAAGGCTCAGCCTCGGAGTTAGAAGCAACAGGAACTGCTGGTGAAACAGCAAGCTCCTCTTCCAAGCCTTCAGCAGCCGCCACCGGTACTTCATCAACATTGCTACTTCCGGTTAGCTCAACCGAGCCACCTCCATATGACGTCAGCTCGTCAAAGACAACGTCTCTTGACACCACGAACTTCTTCGTCACAGGGTCCATGCATTTCCATCCCTTCTTCCGCTCATCGTAGCCAACAAAGACAAGCTTCCTTGCCTTCGCATCCAGCTTAGTCCGTGAAGCATCCGGGACATGCACGTAGCAAGTTGAACCGAACACCCGAAGTTGTCCAACACTCAGCTTCTCCTTCAGCAACAACTCAATATGAGTCTTCATGTTGATAGGGCTGATTGGCATCCGGTTGATGATATAAGCAGCACAAGACATCCCCTCCGCCCAAAAGGACCTTGGGATATCTTTCGCATGAAGCCAGCATTTGCAAGTCTCCGTCAGATGACGGATCTTCCGCTCTACTACCCCATTTTGTTGTGGAGTGTGAGCACAAGTAAGCTCCCGTTGGATCCCGTGCTTCCTGCAGAAGTTAGAAAACTCGGAGGAAACAAATTCACCCCCGTTATCAGTTCTAAGCTTCTTAATCCGCAAGCCAAGCCGGTCTTCTACCAACTCCTTAAACTCCACAAACAAACGAAAGGCTTCCGACTTCTCCTTTAAGAAGTACACCCAAGTATACCTTGAGTAGTCATCAACCAAGACAAGCATGTATCTGTTTCCACCAAGGCTGGCAGTAACCATCGGTCCCATCAAGTCGCCATGTATGCACTCCAATGGTTTCTTGCTCCTTATTTGTGATTTATCAAACGGAAGGCGATGTGCCTTATCGTATTGACAGCCCGCGCAAACATGCCCATCACCAAAGGAGGACAACTTCGGCAACCCCTTCACCAGACTTCTACTCGCCATCGCCTTCAGCTTGTTCATGCCAACATGCCCCAGCCTCTCATGCTAGATAGCAGCGCTATCATTGGCCCTCATCCGATCAACATAAGAGTTGGTGGCAAGAACAAACAAGTTCTTCACCCTCCTCCCTACATGAGCAACATCAGCCTTCACCGTTGATACGTTGCGAAGGAACCTCACGTCTGTTGGCCCAAACAGAACGTGATAACCAGCGTCCACCGCATTGGTCACCGAGAAGAGGTTCTTCTTCATACCCGGCACGTGATACACACTCCTTAACGTGAGTGGCTCCTGATCACTACCCAAAGACACGACCCTCTCTTTCTCTACTGCATAAACAATATTATCAGCAGTGATAATAGCTTCATTACCTGAGTAAGCCTGCATGAAGGTGAACTTTGACTTGTCTCCGGTGAGGTGATGACCACACCCGGAGTCCACGATCCACTCGACGTTGAAGTCCTCAGCAGACAAGGCCCGGACACAAGTGTCCGTCATAAAAGCTCCGCCCCATTCTGCTTCTTCACTTCTCGAACAAGCTTCCTCCTTTCCCGCAGCATGCCCAGGCTGAAGTTTGACCTTGCAGTCCCGCTTGAAGTGCCCTCGCTGATGACACCGGTAGCACTTCAAGTTCTTCTTCCAGTCCTTAAGAGCATTGCTCCTCTCCGGCTGATATGAAGTTGAAGTCTCCTTCTCACCAGCGGCCTGCACCTTCTTCTTCTTCTTCCCTTCCCATCCTTTCTTCTTGCCTGAGAAGAGAGCTTTGCTGCCTTCCTGATTCAGGTTCACTCCAGCCATCTGCCTTGCTAAGCTCTCCTGCGATGCAAGCAGATTCTCCAGCTCCTGCAAAGACGGCTGAGTAGCCCACCCTTGAACAGATGTTACAAAGGCCACATATTCCTTCCGCAAGCCGCAGATAATGTGTCTTTTCATCTTCGCCTCAGAGATAGGATCATCAGGATCCAGTGCCGACAGCTCAGCACACAAGCTCTTCATCTTTAAGAAGTACTTGAAGATGGAAATGTCTCCATGAGTTACCCTGGCCAACTCATTCTCCAGGAACTGAAGCCGCGCCACATTCTTCCTATTGAACAACTCATCAATGGTTGTCCAAATATCAGCAGCCGACTCACATCCAACGATGTGATCAAACAGTTCCGGAGACACGGCTCTCTTCAGAATGAACTCCGCCTTATCATTTGTTCTTCTCCAGAGCCTAACCTGCTCAGCAGTACCGAAAGCAGCAGTGACTTCCTGCCTGTCGTCACCACCGACGACTTCCCACAGCTCCTCGCCAAGAAGATAACACTTCATGCACGACTTCCACTTCTTGAAGTTAGTCGGCGTCAAGAGTTCAATGCCCAGACCTCTTGCAAATCTCCCTTCCATTGCAACACATGTTGGCAACCTTTCAGAAGCTCCGAGCAACAACACAGGTTGATCACCACTCAATCACTGAGTAACAACACTGGCTGACTTCCGCTCACGCAACTGAACCTCCCTCTGATACCATGTTAAATTTTCTCAACGTGGTCAACAAGGTAGCCCAAACGCCAAATTAATATCTTCGGAACTACCCAGTTCTCACGTTGAACCAGCGGAAAACCGAGGAACAAAGGTTAATCCCAACAAACAATGGAAGCACAAGCAAGTCTTTTATTCATTCACTTCTTTACAACACGAGGCATACATAGCGAGACATGATTTCGCTAGTATAACAGCTGTAAACAGAAAGCACCAAAACCAAGCCGGGCGGACAGCACCAGAGTCCGCCGAGACCGCCGAGGTCGCCGAGGTCGCCGAGTCCGCTGAGCTCGTCCGAACTTAAGCTGCAATCCGCCGAATAGCCACGGAGTCCGCCGAAGCCGCGAGGCCGCGCGGACACACCGTTATTCGTCTCCTGCTGAAGCTGAACTGAGGAACACCCCCTACCCGCCTTAAGCCGGCAGACAGGTTATTGAAGCTAGCAAAGATGAAACAGCGCTGACAAGCCGCAGAGCGACCTCCTGCTGAATCCGCAAAGACCACACACTTCCAAGTACTTGACCGAAGTCACAGCCAAACTCCTGGCTCCTTGAAGCTACCCGCGCGACCTGCACACAACAAACGTCAGCACTGAATCAATCCGCGCGGACAGACAAACTCAGACCGCAGCTCCTTGCCCAACCCAACTTACTGTTCACTCAAGTTACTGTAGACCTGCCAGGGGGGTCCTATTTATAGGCGAGGTGAGGAGTGTGGTCACCGCCCTAGAGATAGAGACACCGCCCCATCCCGCGCGATAGCAAAACACCGTCCGCCGAGTCCGCAAGGACTTAGCCGGATACCAAGGAAAAACGCCAGGAGCAAGGCAACATTGGCGAACCCTCTCCAGTCTGCCCAAGCTATGCGGACAAGGCATCAGCCCGCAAAGCTTCCAACCACTACAGGACAGCAACCCCCTTCAATGGCTGTCCGCACAACCCGAGGCAGTCCGCAAGACTCAAGCCTCAATCCGCCACAAGTCCACGACCAAAGGCAGATAGCAACAGTCCACCCGGTCACAGCGGACTTTGGCGGATACGGCGGACACCATGATCTTGGCACAGAGTGTGACCAAGTCCAAAAGCCATCAAAGGCCAATGCGAGCATGGCGGACGCAAACACCCGTCCGCCAAACACCAAAGCACAGACCGCCAGCAGTCCGCAAGCTCCTCGCACTCCTGCCCCATCGCAGCAGCCATCTCCCGGACTCCAAAACCAGTCCGCCAATGACCTCCACAGCAAAATACCTGCTGTGCCACCAGAGCTCGACAAGGCCTCAGCCAAGCTCTAAACCCAGTCCGCAACAGCCCAAACCGCGGACACTCCAGTCCGCATGCTTCTCGCGAACATGAGCCAAACCGCCTATCAGCACAAGCTTGCACCACGACCACTGAGCAATGCACCAGTCCGCAAGCCTCCATCCGCTCAGGCCGCTCCTTGGCAAAACCAATCAGCAAACGCCCTATCCACAGATAACAGGCCGCATAGTCCGCGGACTTCATGCAAACAACCCGCTCAGAAGACAGCCGGCTTTTCACTAGACCTTCCACCAGACCACACATCACAGTCCGCCCAGTCCGCCTAGTCTGCCAAAGCTGACCGCCCAGGCCGCCCGGCCTGTCCTGTCAACCACTTCCACTTCACAAATTTCAACAGTTAAAACCACCCGAGTGATCTCCACAACCGCAAGTTCAAGCGCTTCGCTCACACGTTCATAATCAGCAGAATGCTCAGCGAAACCCATCAACACAAAGTGCAATTTGTAACAAACTCCCGTCGCGACGGTTTATCGGCCGCCGTGTGCCAAGTGTTCTCTCACCTCAAAATTGTAACGAGAGATGGCATGTCACCCTCAATTCCGCAAACAAACTGTAACAGGCACGAAATGGTGGACTTTGACCGGCATAGATCCGGTCACGTGATTTTTTACCCGATTGAGGGGTTTTTCCATGTTAAAACTTTGTGTCTACGATTGACCTACTTCATTGATTGTGCACGCTCAACCATTCCGAGAGCTAAGGCGGTTCAGGTTATTCCGGCCCGACCGGGACGTCAAGTTAGAGTACAACAATATGATTTTCAAATCTCTTCTGGATGAAAAAATCATCAAGTATTATTTATAATTTAAATTTATTTTAAGTTAAAAGTAATTTATAATTTGTAAGAAAATAAATTATAATATAACAAACAAAATAAAAAATATTTAATTGCACTTTGAAATCATAAAAGGAGGGCACCCTTAAAAGTGTCATCCTTTTTTAAAAGAGATCAAGTGTTTGTGAGGTTTTTTAAATATAAGTGACCCATTCTTTTATGTGATATCACGTTGACTTATATAGAGCAAAATATCATGTATCATTAGTGTATCACGCATTCACAAGGTAGTATTTTCCTACCAACACCTCAAAATGATATGTTTTTTCTCGTACTTTACGCAACACTCCAGAGTCCGCTGATGAACTATCTCATCCAGAGAATACATGCTTAAACATCATATTTGAATCATAAGCACATATATTAATATTGTTTAAGCATTGTTGTGGCCAACTCAACGCTCCTTGTAGATCAGACTAAAATTACTAAATTAGGTTGTCTTAGCCCGTGAAGCGGTCGAGCGCGCAAGTAGTCACAGTGTAAATAAAGGAGTGCACAAGACTATTTTAATGTGAAAAAACACCTCAACTGAGTAAAAAATAACGTGATCAGTTCGATGTCAGTCAAACTTCATTATCAACGACAGTTTAAAAATTGTCGGTGCAAACGAGGGCGGTAGACTGCCACTCGTTATAGCCTGGATATGAGAGGGAATACAAATGCGCTCGATGGACGACAGACCGCCGCTCAAAAAGCTCAGTTTCTACTACTTTCAAGGGGGCAGACGTTCTTGGTGTTGTCCGGCTGTTGAACACGGCTGCGAGGTGCATAGAGATGCGTTGGTGTGAAGTTGCAAAATGCTGCGCACGTAGGAGACTTCTTAGAGTGGTCTGCGAAACACCTCTTCGAAACATTGTAGATTTAGACGAATTCTCGGGTTGCTTGACGGGAGGAGGTGGTTCGTAGGAGGATTTTAGTAGAACTCCGACCTGAGAAAGAAGAAAGTTGAGAACAGAAAAAGTTAAAACTGAGAGGGGTCTGGGGGGCTTTTTATAGGTCTCATGTGATGCAGTTATCTGCACACCATAATTACCCAAATTACTGGGTGCATACCGCATTTAACATAATTTTAAACATGTATTATTTCTATAATATTTCTTATGTGCATACCGTAATTAAATAAATAAAATACCCTACTAATGATGGTGGTTACGCCGGTGGTTACATGAGTGGTTAACCGCGTAACATACGACGATGATCATGATGGAACGATTAGGCGGTGGAGAGGGATCGCCATCAACGAGTCGCAACTCCTTAGCGGCGGGAGACCACCAGGGGAGGAAGAAGAGCCGCGGACGGAGGAATGGTCGGCCGCGGGCGAGCAAGGAGGGCGGCCAGCCCAAGCGCTGGTTGCACCTAGCGGTCGCGGTGCGGGCGGCCGACCCTGTCATCGTCCTCACCCTTCGACTGCGGCACGGCCTCCCGCAGCGCATGCGGACGGCCAAATGCCCCTGGCTGGGGGCCTACCGGGGCTCGCGGTTTCGGCCGCTTCACACGGCCGCGGGGAGTAGCTGCGAAAGCCGACCGCAGCGCGCGGCCGCCTCTTGTGGCCGCGGGAGAGGTCGCGCCTGTCGGTCGGGAAGGCCGGCGGCGATGCCACTCGTGCCTCGCGATCGCAGGCTTGCGACCATGAGACGCAGCCACAGCCGGCCGAGAGGCCGGCTGGGAGCCCTCGGCCCGAGGGGGCGGGCGTCGGGGAGTGCAGGTGGACGACTGTTTTGGCCGTCCGCAGGCAGTTTGCGTGCTTGGTGGGATCTCATGTACGGGTCGTACGGGAGATCAGACGCAATGATTGCGTGTGCGACAATTACCTCCATGATCCCCACCAAGTTAGTGGGGATCATGAGTGATTGTTATTTACACACCATTTTCTCTATAAATAAAGTTTGACCTCATCGTTTGCCCCCCAAAATCCTCGGTATTCAGAGCTGAAGCGTGAGAAGAACGAGGATTTTTTACGAGTGACTGAGTTGTCGTGATCATGGTGACGACGAACGTAGAGACACTGAAAAAAGCAAACGACGATGACACGCACGTCAAGGTACTTCATGAGCAGAGCGGTTGAGCGGAAAAAGACGCACTCGCACGGGATGGATTTAACGCCCAAGAATTTCCGATAATTAATTTTGATTTTCTACTATAGGTAAGTTTCATCGTTAGTGCGTTTTTGTGTCCGTTTGCTCAAGACGACAAAGCTTCAATCATTAAGAAAACATATTTTTTGGCTCTACAAACATGAATTTCAAGAAATGGAGTCCAACAATGGACTCAGAACGTCAAAGTACATATGAGTTGACGTATTAATTGTTGAAATCGGAGCTCGTGAGAAAAAGTGTGGTTTTTGTTGCATCTTGTGCGAATCTCGAGCGACCAACACAAATACTGAGAAACGGGTAATGCCAATGAACCCAAAATGTCAAATAACATAGGAATCAACATATTAATTGTCGAAATTAGAGTTCGTGAGAAAACCCACGAGTCTTGGTACAACTGGTGCGAATTTTGAGAAACTGACGCTAATTTCTAGAAAACGACGCCCTCCAATGGGCTCAAAACGTCGAAAATATAAGAATCGACGTATTGTTTGTCAAAATCAGAGTTCGTAAGAAAACATGCAGTTTTCGGTGCAATCAATGCGAATTTTGAGCAACCAACACCAATTTCGAGAAAACGAGGTCCGCCAATGGACTTAGAACGTCAAATTATATAAGGATCGACATATTATTTGTCGAAATCAGAGTTTATAAGAAAAACGTTTTTTCGATGCAATAGATGCGAATTTCGAGAAGCTAAATCTGTCAATAGGCTCGGAATATCGAAATCCATTAAAATACATATTTCATTTGTTAAATTCAGGGCACATATGAAAAAGCGTATTTTGTGAAATAATCGTTCGAAATTTACCGAAACAAGACTGGAATTGGGTATGGAACATCGAAAAACCTTAGGGAATGTTGCCTGCCCGGATGAGCACTACGTAGCGCCCGTACGTGCCACCTCGCCCATCCACAAGCCTAAAAGTGACATTTTGTCTTTTAAGGGGTTGTTTCGCATTTTTTGTGAGCTACAAAACTCGTATTGAAGCGATTTTGGTGGTGTTACGAAGCTATTATAAATACCCATTGAATGAGCTAATCATTTCACTCCAATTCCTCTTAATTCTCCGGGAAATCAAGAGAGAAGGTGTTATGGAGGAGAGAGTAAGATTTGTATTGTTGCCAAACTTTCGTGGATACTCTGAGAGAGCCCTAAGAGTTAGTTTTTGATCTTATATTATGGAAAAGCCTTCCTAATTGCTGCATGAGCGATGCCAAAATATTATTTTTAAACGAGCACGCTAGCAATTGCCGGAGTGCTGCCGGATTTCTATGAAAGTATTGACCTTAGATTTGAGAGTATGAAAATTTAGGTCGGTGAAAAATATTACAGTATTTATGTCTCGTCAGTTATTATTTTCGTAGTTTTTGCATGTGATTTTTATACGTAGATGTTGCCGAAATAATTATGATAACTCGTTAGACATGATGAAAGATTGAGTCGCTTGTATTCAAGTGATAATAAGACTCAGAGTTGTAGATTGCATGCATATTAATAATATGAAAATGATGTGCTATTATCATGCAAAAATATATTTATTTAATAATCTGTAAACGCATGCTAGATTAGGTCAAACCGATATTATTTTAGTTAAATTTGGTTTTTTACAGCTAGATTGATGTTGGACAGTTGTGAACAGAGTGGATAATTTGAGATGTGTCGATGCACGATGGTATGAAAAGTATTATAATAATAATGTAAATAATTATAAGCGTAGAATTATTTTGAGGTCGCATCGACGTTATTATAAGATCGATCCACTGTAGTCGTTTACTATTAGACTAATCTCTGGATAATATATGACCGGCTGCGACAAATAAAAATAATTCAAGATGCACTGTGCAAATATGACGAATATAATGAATATTATTATAATATTGTGCAGTGATGTGCACTAGTATGCTAGCTCAGTATTTGGCTCGAGGGATATAAAAGGTAATGCTCTCTAAAGACTGTCTTGTGGTCGTGTTCGCGGACACGTAAATAGTCACAATAAGTAGAAAGTTGGAAAAATAATTTTTTAACATGGAAAACTCGTCAACTGGGTGAAAAACCATGTGTCCAGATCTGTGCCAGCCAAACCTCCACTATTTGTTGATTGTTGTACATGGATTTTTGAAGAACTCGAGCGCGAAAGACTGTCACTCGTTACATGTGTTGAGAGAGAGAGAGAGAGGAGCTCAGTGGGTGACATGCCACCACTTGTGGAGCTGAGCATTTATTTGTGAGTTGTCGAGAGCGATGCGTTGGTCGCGCATTGAAGTCCTCTACTAGTGCTCGGGAACGGGAGCAACTTGTTGCATTTATTTGGAAGCTCGAGTGGCGCGCTCGACACACCCCATCATTTGTGGTTTGTCTCCTGTTGAGCTTAAAGGAGTTGAGAGTGGTTGACTTGTCACCGACCGGTAAGCTTGTTGCTGAGTTGAAGGTGCTGAGAATACTGAGCGTTGTGTACGTTCAATTGTAGTTGAGCAGCCCTTGACGGGCTCTTAAGTTAGTCTCGTCAACTACTGCTGGTGCGAGACACAAACTTTAGGAGCTCTGGCGGGCTTGGTATATCCGCTCTGAGGAAGCGAATGGTTGAATTGGTCGCCACACGAACGTCTGATGGGAGAAGATAATTGTTGGATCTCTTGCGGTCTTCGAAGTGCAGATTTTATCTTGCTGGAGGCTTCGATGGTTAAGACGAATTTCGACGGACTAGACCGTTTTCAACTATCTAGACTAGGCACTGCAGGAGTGATCTGGAGAATGGAGCGCCCGACGGTGCACTTGGAACGGTCTTGGGAGCAGGGTGCACAGAGGAACGCGCAAGAGCACACAAGGAAGAGGCGTGCACACAAGCGGGCAAGGAGGAGGCACGCGCAAGGAAGAGGCGCGCGCATGAGCGCGCAAGGAAGCGATGCGCGAGAGAGCGCAAGGAAGAGGCACACGCACAAGCGCGCACAGAAGGGAAGGGAAGAGAAAGAAAATCGCAGGAGGAGGAGAAAAAAAATCCGTAGGAGGATTTTTCGGCTGAGAAAAGAATGAAAATAAAAGGAAATGAGTCTATTTATAGATTCCAAGACGGATAAGCCGATAATTTTCCCTGACAACTACCAGACGAATGAATAGGAGCACCCGAAACAGGGCAAATAGATCACAGTTTTTTTTTGAAAATGACGAGACCGCCCATTGGTGATTTAAAGCAATCGAAAAATCCAACCGCTTCTCCCGCGAGGGCAGGAGCGGTTTGGCAAGTCCGGCGGCGGGGAAGGGCCGGCGATCAGGGCGAAATCGTCGCCCTTTTGTGCGGCGAGCAGGTCGCCCTAATCGGGTGGCCCGGCTGTGCCCTCTGCAGGGCGAAACCGCCATCCACCCTAGATGGCGAGTAGGTCTCCCTAATCGGGCGGCCAAAGGACCGCCCGATTGGAGGGCGACCCTACTCTCTACAGGGCGGGACCGCCGCCCACCTTGGGAGGCGAGCAGGTCACCCTAATCGGTCAGCCAGAGGGCCTCCCTATTTGAGGGCGGCCCTGCTCTCTTCAGGGTGGAACCGGCCCGCCCTCTGCGATAAGCAGGTCGCCCTAATTGGGAGACCAGAGGGCCACCCGATTTGAGGATGACCCTGATCTCTGCAGGGCGGAATCGTCGCCCTCCCTGGGCGGCGAGTAGGTCGTCTTAATCGGGCTGCCAGAGTGCCGCCGATTTGGGGCGGCCCTGCCCTCAGCGGGGCTCTAGCGGAGCCGGGCAACGTGGTTGTCGCCCTGCTAGAGCAGTGGGGAGGCCGCGCCCTCATCATTGCGCCAGCGGAGGCGACGACGGCGATGGTTGGTGCGTATATTATGCCTCAGGCGGTTACACCGTTAGGAGTGGCTTTTGTGGATACCTGCACCCCGAACATGGGGTACGCTTAACGCTTCTAAGGGGACCTATCAATCATAATAGTGAGAAGTCGCATGAGTCTCACCAAAACACCATTCCTAAGTTCTCGGAAGAATTTTCGCAGTGGAAGCATGATAAACCTTAAGGATAAATGGAGACTAAATATTATTTCTCAAGAATCAAAAAGAATAACATGCATAAAACAGCTCTAATAAACTACTCTTCAACCATGTTTGTTCAACCGAATTCTGAAGAGTCCTATTCTCACGGAACCCACCACCAACCCCACTTATCCACAACTTACTCCCTTTTAGCACACAGAATTGAGACAAACTTTTTATACATTGCTTTACTTCTTTTGCACATCAATGCAACAAGTCCAACCAGTTCCCCAAGCTAGCGGTCCATCAGAGTTGAAAAGATGGAAGTGGGGGGTGTGCTGTACTGCACCGTGCAGTGCAACACATCCAACGTCAGCATGTGCATCCATCTAGCGCACGCATCTAGGCACAAATGTTTATGCACTGACAATCATTGGATGTCGCACTGCACGGTACAACACCCCCACTTATTCCTGAAAAGATGGACCATTTTCAAGTGATTTCGACCCCCAATCTACCGGACAATAGTTACCTCCGGAACCCGGAGGATAGTATTGGTCTGAGACCAATCAGGCGCGGCAAAGGAGGTGGGGCCCTGCATTATAAGGTTTGGCATACACTTTTTGTGTGGGGCCCATACAATTTGTGGCTTCTCATTGATTGTCCCGGACATTACTTCTCCAGATTCTGGAGGAAATTTTTTTCCCAATCGACTGCCGCAGTGAAACAACTAAGCAAACGAAAGATCAGACAAGACAAAATAGAGGAATTCCTAGAGACAACCCATGCGCAGAGAGCAGTCTAATAGGAGCGGGACACGAGCTCACTTTAGTCTTGAAATTGGTCGTAACCTAATATATAGATAAAAAAGGTTACAGAAAAAGTTACACACTTGGTACCTTTTCTAAGTCATCTTGGAGGATTTCCAAGAACTCAGGAGGGGCCATAACAACATTAGTCCACAAAAAATCATTAGCCATGCCAAACTTAGCACAAAAATCCGCAAGACGATTGACTTCACGAGGGATATGCTGAATCATCACTTGGTCGAATTCCGCCAAAAAGGAAAAATCTTGGTCCATGAAGGTTGGGTCGCACCATGCCGACCGTTGTAGGGATCAGCTACATAAATCAACTACATTTTTTGCAGTCCCCCTCGAGAATAACTCCCTTCGCTTCGACAATTGCAGTTGTAAGCAGCCAACACAAGGAGAGCAGCGCCTCAAGCTCGACCTGGCCCGGGTCCCAGTGAAGAAGTCCCGATCCAGCTGCAATGACCACCGCACCATTATGGTCACGCACAGCAATGCCGATTCTGGCACCGTTATTTGGGGAAAGAGCTCCATCAACATTAAATTTGATCCTGTCCGGCGGCGGGGGGCACCAAAAAATGGTTAACGGCCTGTGCAGCCGATTAGTGCCCCAATAGCGCCAAGAGGGGAAAGCCAAAGAGCAATCAATATTTTCCATGATTGAGGCTGTCCAGGCGAACCAAATTCGCGCCCGTGAAGTTTAGCATTTTGGGCCCTCCAATTCTGATAAACCACATACGAAAAAAATACGGAATGGCCCCAGATCCAACTTATAGGTTGTCGAAATACTCCCTGTAAAGGCGGCCCAAGATTAAACAACGGGCAACGAGATCCCCCACCGCTGCAGCACTCCCGTAATGGCGGTGAAATTAACACAGTCATGCATCAGATGGTCATGGTCCTCCGATCCAGAGCAGCCCCACGGGCAAGCCGACGAGTCGGTGATGTTAGTGTATATTTAGATGAATAACGGGTTCAGAGGCATAATGGGTCAGTTCGGGTACACAATTAACCCATACCCGTAGAAACTCCTTGAGTTTTCCTATTTATACCCACCTAGGGTAACAGGTAGGAGATTCCACTTAGATCTCCATCTGGATGCTTTGAGCAATTATCACATTCTCGAAGTAGAGCCCCGTTGCTCGTGCATCCCGTAACTGCCTCTCCCCGTTCCTGTCGGTTTTTCGCACAGGAGAAATCGCATCATTGTGGCCGCCAGTGATCGGGAAGAAGGAACAAGGAATCGAAAAAAAATTCTCTCTAACGCCTTCGTCGCTCTTGTTCTTCTTCCGCCGCTTGAAAAAGGAGGAAATTTTTCTCCTAAACGTCGTGCCTGTGCAAAACGCGGTCAGTGATTGATCAAAAAAAGGCTTTGTTTCGCTGGATCCGCCGCTGGGAACAATCAAGAAGGAAGAAGGGAAAGCCACCGCCGCTGTTGCCGATCGGGCTAGCCACTATCGCCTGGAATCAGACAAATCCCGCTGCCTGTTCCTATTCTCCCGTTTCCGCTACCGCCTGGGTTCGGGAAGGAAGAAGGGAAGAAGATCAGCCGCTGGTGTGTTCTGCCGCTCCTGTTTTCAGCCAGGTCGAAGTTGCCTCTGTCGATCCTATGCGAAATAGGAGCCCAAAGGCGTGGGATTTCACCGTCGCTGCAGACGGAATGAAGAGGGGTCTTTCTCGCAGCCTGGATTTCTTTTGTCGCCGCTGTTCTCCAGTTCATCCGTCGCCATTTTTTTTCTCGGGAAAAAGAAACAGGACTCTCCCCCCATTATCCTTCCCCACTTCTCTGGTTAGATCTATAGCCAAGCCCTGCTAGGGTGTTGGAAGTTTGGGATAAATTTTCATTGTGCTGGAGGTGGCTGTAGTTGGTGCGTTTTTTGCCTTGTGCTGAATCAGCTAAGGTTCAGTAAAAGTTGTTCAGTTGCTGGAGTTTTTGAGTGGATTTTGAAGAAGGATCTTACCCCACTCAGAATCAAGCAAACTCAAGATGATGAAGGGGAATAACTTCTCCTTTCCGGTGCCGATGGTAAAAATGGAGAAAGTCACGACGAATGAATTCAATGACTGGAAGTTGAATACCCAGTTTGGAATGAAGTATCTGAACGTATTTTACACAGTTCAGTCTGATCATGCTGACGTTATGGGAACTGAAGAGGAAGCCCAGTGGATTGTTGATGAGGACTTCTGCTGTGACTACCTACTGAACTGCTTGTCCTCCAGCCTGACAAAGACGTACATCAAAATGAAGACTGCCAAAGAAATCTGGGAGGCACTGGAGGAGCACTTCAGGCAAGAGGAAGATCTGTCCAAGGTGCACTTGGTGGACAAATTCAATTCTTCCATATTCGACGAGGAGAAGGTGATTCTCCCTCAGGTATCGATTTGAAGCTTTAGTAGATTCTTTACATAGTGAGAATATTTTCCTGCCAGACAGCTTTGTTGCTGACACGATTATTTTTAAACTGTCCTCTACATGGTACAACTTTAAAACTGAAATGTCCCGCAAGAAGTTGCAGGTCGATCTTAACGACCTCAATCAATTTATTCGCATTGAGGATGAAAATAGGACTCAACACGCTTTAGAAACTGTTAGCAAGCAGAAGGTTGCGGCTAACATGGTTCTCAGTTCGAAACATGTGCCGAACCCTAAGAGGACCAGACCCTCCCATGGTAGCTCCCAAATTGCAGGCCCTAACAAACGCACTAAAAAGTTCAAGGACAAGTGTTTTAATTGTAATAAATGGGGACATAGTGCATCTGATTGCAGGCTCCCTAAAAGTGAAAGAACCAATGCACCACAGGATGACAACCAAGCTAATATGGTTAGCCAAGCTGAGCCTTCCGACTTTGTTGTAATAGTCAGAAACGCAAAGGCCAACACAGAGTGGTACTTGGATTCGGGGGCGACGTGCCACGTTTGCAATAATTCTGCTCTTATGACAGGGCTCACTACTGTGAAATAGTCTGTAACAGTGGCCAATGGCGAGACAGCTGACGTGATGAAGGTGGGGAACACAACCTTACTGCCATCATCAGGTAAGTCTTTAATTTTAAAGAACGTCAAATTTATTCCTTCATTAGCTGCTAACTTAGTGTCTATTAGTCTATTATGTGATGTTGATATGTCATTTACTTTTTGTTGCGGTAGAGTGACACTGTTAGTTAACTCACACTATTTTGGATGTGCATACGTCCAAAATAGGATGTACCGACTAAGTCTAGCAAATGAGTTAGTTCAACAAGTTCAAACAAACTTAGTTAGCCCTAAGACTCTACATGAGAGACTAGGACACATGAACTATAAGAAAATATTCCAAATAGCTAGAACTCATCAGATCACATTAGACACTAAGTCACCGCCTGAGAAATGTGATGTGTGTGCTCAGACTAAGATCACTAGGAAACCTTTTAGTGCGGTTACTAGGAGCACAACACCCCTAGAGCTTATACATTCCGATATATGTGACTTTAGAAGTTTTGTCACCAGAGGAGGAATGAAGTATATGATCACCTTTATAGATGACTGCTCTAGGTTCTGTCATATCTACCTTCTTAAAACTAAAGATGAAGCGTTTGAAAAGTTTTCTTCTCAAAACCATGGTAGAAAACCAACTAGACATGATAATAAATAGATTTAGAAGTAATAGAGGAGGAGAATACATGTCTAGTGAGTTCCGGGGTTTCCTTGCCTCTCAAGGGATCATAGCAGAAACCACTGCTCCTTACTCACCCCAATCGAATGGTATAGCCGAGCGAAAAAATAGAACGTTAACAGAGATGTTGAATTCTATGTTGCTCACTGCTGGTATGCCTACTGCCTATTGGGGAGAAGCAGTTTTAACTGCAAACTATATTCTAAACAAAGTCCCTCATACTAAGTTAGACGTCACACCCTATGAGCTTTGGTTTAAGAGACCCCCCGACATTAACTAAACTTAAGACCTGGGGCTGCATAGCCTATGTCAGGGTCTCTGACCCTAGACGGTCTAAACTTGGACCTAGGACCAACACGTGTGTCTACTTAGATTGTGCTGAAGATAGTGTTGCAGATAGATTCTTGGACCTGTCTAATAATATAATTATTGAGTCTATGGATGCTGTGTTCTTTGAGGATAAGTTCCTTAAGGATAAGAACCTCACAATCCCAGGTATACAAGCAACTATTACTGAGGAAGAACCTGAATCAGTACCGAGCACCTCCTATTCAGTCCCGGTAGACAATAATGTCCTAAAGTCTAGAAGGACTTCGATGAGAGAGAGAACTCCCAGAACCTTTGGTAGTGATTTCGTCACTTACCACGTTGAGGCCGATCCATCCACCTATAAGGATGCGATGAGATCAAGGGATTCACTACTCTGGAAAGATGCCATTGATGAAGAGATGAACTCTTTGATTTAGAACAACACCTGGATGTTGGTTGATAAGCCAAAAGGGGCTAAAACTATAGGGTATAAGTGGGTTCTGAAAAAGAAGCTCAATCTTGATGGTAGCGTAGCTAAGTATAAAACACGCCTAGTGGCTAAAGGTTTCACACAAGTTAGTGGGGTGGATTACTTTGATGTATATTCACCAGTGTGTCACATTAGCAATCATTTGATACTCCTTACTATTATGTCTATTGAGAACTTTATTGTTCATCAAATGAATGTTAAGACCGCGTTTTTGAACGAAGATCTGACCAAAGAGATATACATGAGCCAACCTGAAGGTTTCATCGTAGACAGTCACAAAGTAAGGTCTGTAAGTTAATCAAGTCACTATACGGACTAAAATAAACACCAAAATTATGGCATGAGAATTTGACTATAGTGTAAGGAACATGAGATTCATGTCGAGTCTCTCGGATAAATATCTTTACATACATCATAAATCAAACAAAGTCGCTATAATATGCTTCTATGTGGATGATATGCTGATTCTTGGTTCTGATCAATCCGTAGTGGATGACGTTAAGTCAGAACTAATGAAGGAGTTTAGCATTAAAGACCTAGGTGTAGCTGAGACTATACTAGGCATGCAAGTGAGCTTTGTGAAAAATGGTATTTCCCTAAGTCAAAGCCACTATATAAAATTCATGTTGGATACGTGGGGATACAGTGAATGTAGAGCAGTGGAGACACCTTACGATTACAATAATCGCTTGAAGCCCAATAATGGAGCTACGGTTAGACAGTTAGATTATGCTAAACTATTGGTAGTCTTATGTATGTTATGGTCTGCACAAGACCTGACATAGCCTTTACGGTCGACATGTTAAGCAAATTCACTAGTAGTCCTAGCCAAGACCATTGGGATGCCCTCAATAGACTGATGCGATACCTAAAGCACACCCAAAGGTATGCTTTATATTACCATGGTCATCCTCCAGTTTTGGAAGGATATTATGATGCATCATGGTGCTAGAATTAAACGACAACAAGTCCACTAGTGGATTTATATTCACACTAGGAGAAGCAGCTGTAGCTTGGAAGTCCAAGAGACAATCATGTTGGGTCCGGCGTTCCTTCACTTGACCCGTGGTGCTTTGCTACTTATTTAATAAATTAAGTAGCGCCCTCTCCAACAGTCCGGGCTTTTGGTGCAGTTGGGTATGCGCTTGATCCTTCAATTGGTATCAGAGGAGGTCACGGGTTCAAGACGAGGGAGCGCTATTAAATCCTGATTTTTCCCTTCTACATGTGTGGGTCCGGCGGGTCAGGCAACCGTGGACATGTGGTAACCCCACCTCTGAGCCGTGCAAACCGTGGACATGTGGTAACCCCACCTCTGAGCCGTGTGGGCCATGTGGTAACCCCACCTCTGAGCCGTGTGGGCCATGTGGTAACCCCACCTATGAGCCATGTGGGCCATATGGTAACTCCACCTCTGAGCCGACGGGTTGTGCTGGATGCCAGGGGGGGGGGGGGGGGATTGTTGGGTCCGGCGTTCCTTCACTTGACCCGTGGCGCTTTGCTACTTATTTAATAAATTAAATAGCGCCCTCTCCAATAGTCCGGGCTTTTGGTGCATTTGGGTATGCGCTTGATCCTTCAAATCATGTATTGCACTGTCTTCTATGGAATTCGAACTCTATGCTCTACCTTCAGCGGGAGAAGAAGCAGAGTGGATAAGAGATTTAGTGATGAACACTCCACTGTCGAGCCTGAAATTGAGTTCTGTTGCAGTTTACTGTGACAATCAGGCTACTAAAATGATTGCTACGAACACTTTGTTCAATAGCAAAAGAAGACAACTATGGATGAAACAAGCCTGGTTGACCTCCCTTACGAGTCAAAGGATTGTGAACCTTGTTGATGTGAGGTCAAAAGATAATGTTGCAGACGCTTTGACAAAGGGCTTAAATAGAGTTCTTACAATTAAAACATCGGGGGAGATGAGATTACAGTTCATAGAGATATGAAACTTCCTCTTTTGTTTATGTTTTCATAACAAGAACCTATAGTCGCAACATTTAAGCGTCTAATAACAGACTGAAAATACCAAACAATTTCTTGATGAAAGCCCAAAATGGTTAGATGTTAGTCATTCTACACCTGATGTGTTGAAACCGAGAAATCGGTCTCTATGGAGTTCGGGGTCCCTAGAAAGGGGTGACCTCACACTTATTGCACTCGGGCGAATGTCACGGACCAAAGGCTTAAGAAACTAGGAACAGACCCTCGACTCTAGCGTGAAGTCTCACCTCACACCCAAAAGACCTTGGATATCCCCCTCCGTAGACAATGATGAGTTAGGTGCCTTGGAGGCTGAAGAGAGAGTGAAGAAGTTTATCCTTCCAAGGCACCCTAAGGGCCTATTTGTAGTTTTCTGGGAATGGTCTGCAAATAACCAACCTCCACTGCTCTGAAAATTATCGAAATGCCCCCGGATTAGCCTGCCAACAGCCAAATCCCGCGGTACTAAGCGGCTAATTGCAGTCCACCAGGGGTAGTCCCTCAAGCCGGGCGGGCTGACGGTCGGGCGAAAAGTGAGGGGCAGCCTGGGCGAACAGGCGGCCTGCGAGTGGCGACCTGGCGGGCTGAGGCGACTAGACGAGCTGAAGCCGGGGGAGATGCGGCCTGCTTGGCGAGACGCGGCCTGCTTGGCGAGACGGCGGTCTGGCGAGACGCGACCTGCTGGGCGAGACAACGGTTTGGCGAGACGCGGCCTGCTTGGCGAGACGCAGCCTTCTAGGCGAGACGGCGGTCTGGCGAGACGCGGCCTGCTTGGCGAGATGACGATCTGGTGAGATGCGACCTGCTTGGCGAGCTGCGGTGTGGCGAGACGCGGCCTTGGCGAGACGGCGGTCTGGCGAGACGCGGCCTGACGAGCTGTGGTCTGGCGAGATGCGTCCTGGCGAGCTGCGGCCTGGCAAGCTGCGACCTACTTGCGGGCTAGGGTGGCTTGCGAGCTGGGGCCTGGGCGACTCTTCAAAGTGGCCGGGGGGGAGACAAATATTTCATCCCCCCACTAGTATATTACGCAGGTCCACCCAAAATTGGCCTCTAGGAGTGCAAAACTCCCAAAAAGCTTAAAAACGTGCACCAAGTTTTGCGCCTTGTTTGGGGCCCTCTTTTCGCGAATACAGGATTGTACATGATGACTTAATATCTTTCTCGTTGTAAGCTTACTTGAGAATTATTCAACTAGGAGTAGAAAGTCATTGTATGAGTTAATCTAACACTAGTGATCATATCACAGTATACCACATTTGATAATGTTGCAAATGACGGTGTGCCAAATTATATGATGAGGTACATAGTGGTCACTAATGTGTAAGATAACAACATTTGATTTATTAAAATCAAAATTTGACTGGTCCTAGCTGTACAATCACATATCCGGCCGAGCGGGATCCTCCCCAAGTGGGGGACTTGAGGCGTGCTCTACGAGCGACAATGTGGTGCCGCCCCGTTCGAAGACGTGCAGCCACGTGCGTGCGTGCGGAGGTTTTGCGTGCATAGTCTTAAAATTTATATATATACATGTGTTTAAGATTATAATAGAGATATTGCGTTATATATATTATATATGTATGATATGATACGAAAAGGGGGATGGAGGAACAAAGGGGGGCATCGGGTGGGTGGGCAGCAAAAAAGGGGAATCAGGTTTTTCCCTGGCTAGGGTTCGGACTGGAGCAGGATAACCCCGCCCCCTCCCTCTATCTTTCCCGTCGACCTGGAGCAGCACCCCGCCTCCCGTCTCTCTCTCTCTCTCCCGTCGACCTGGAGCAGCACACCGCCTCCCGTCTCTCTCTCTCTCTCTCCGTCGACCTGGTGGAGCACCCCGCCTCCAGTCTCTCTTTCTCTCTCTCTCCGGCCGCTTGAAGCGGCAGCTCGAACCGCCCCTCTCCATCCTCTGCCCAGGTGCGCCGGCAAGTGCAGCCCGAGCTCCGCTCTTCTTCATTACAGCCGCTAGGAGCAAGGGCTGGTTGAGCCTCTCTCTCTCTCTCTCTCTCTCTCTCTCTCTCTCTTCGTCACCGCCGTCTAGGGCAAAGCAAGGCCGGCCAGGAGCTCCTCTCCCGACGCCGCCTACAGCAAGGCCGACCGGGGAGCTCCTCTCCCGGCGCCGCCTACAGCAAGGCCGGCCGGGAGCTGCCCTCTCCCGGCGCTACTCTCCGGCGCCTACATCAAGGCCGGCCGGGAGCTCCTCTCCGGCGCCGCCTACAGCAAGGTCGGCCGGGAGCTCCTCTCTCGGCGCCGCCTACAGCAAGGTCGGCCGGGAGCTCCTCTCCCGGCGCCATCTACAGCAAGGTCGGTCGAGAGCTCCTCTCCGGCGCCGCCTACAGCAAGGTCGGCCGAGAGCTTCTCTCCCGGCACTGCCTGGAGCTTGAATCGGACACCACCATGGAAAAATGGAGCTAAAGAGGGAGATTTACTTCCTCTTCCAACAAGGGCTCGACCACCAAAAATATTAAGCAAGGTTCAATCACTAAGAGGAAGATGAGGATTTCTTACCTCTCCCAATAGGGCTCGGTCTGGAGTGGAGATCGCCCACCGCCACAGCTACCCAGGGCCAAGCTAGTCAGGATATCTCCTCTCCCGGCGCGCCGCCAAACACGCGTCAAGGGTAACAGAATTTCTACTTGGGCAGGTGAAGCCCTCAGTTTACATATTTGCATGGAAGCCCCTCTCCACCAACGAGTGGGGAAGGGAGCTCTCCGACGGGTTGACGTGTACGTCCTTGCGATTGACTGCATTAGTACCCGGAGGCGTGAGTACGGGTTTATGCATGCTGTGTGAAGCTCATCCAGACGTGTGAGCCGGATTGGTGATGTTCTGGGGTTCCCGGAGAAGACTCCGAGAAGTTGCATATTATCTATTTGCAGGGAATGCGCGCCGCAGCCCGAAAAATGGGTGGGTGCGATGTTTTGCTTTGCTTTTAGTCGACCTATGTTTGGCTTGTTGTCGTCATTCGAGACATTGGCGTACAAGTGTTGCAGTACCAAGCAGAGAGTAGCAGGCTTAATCCAAGCTTGTGCTGACCCTCGAAGGCCTATTTTTTGCTTATATTACCGGCCTGCGTGCCGAAGTATAGAATTCATATTCCTGTAATTATTTATAATATCTGTGATGCTCTGTGTATGTGTAGTTTACTTCTTCTTTGTATTGGGCGGGCGGTGTTCTCGTGAACCGCTCGCCCCGTTGGGGCCCCGAGGTATAGTTTCCGGGAAGCCCCTGATGGCCTGTTGACAGCCTTTTAGGACAGCGGAGTCGCGCTGTTCATAGCCCAGTTTGGGCAGCGTGTCGCAGAATTGCTCGGCGAGGTTACGCCATTAGTAGGGCGGGTGAGGAGCATTTTGTGTAGACCCAAGGAGACATATCTGGATAGGAGAGAGTTGGTTTTGAGATCCTCCTTAGATGTTCCGGTGGGCCAAGAGTGCCCTCCTAAGGTGTCTTAACTCAGTCTTTGGCTTGGGAGGGGAAGAATTTGTTAGTCTTCCGGGTATGCGGTGGGTCCTCCACGCTGAGACCTTGGGTATGTCCCTTGTGTTACTAATCTTGTGTCTAGATCGTTCGCTTGAGGGTAGTAGGTGCGCAGTCACCCCTCTTTTGGGACCCCGAACTCCATAGAAGTCATTTTTGGATTCAATGGTTCAGTTATGGTGCGTGAGCGTGGAGAGTGGCCAGCACGGAAAAATGCAGTCAAACGTCATGGCTATTGAAGAGGAACCAAGTGACGACCCGGGTCATGTGATGAAAGAAGTTCCCGCCCATTCCCCTCTTGTCGCCCCAGGTAGACCCGCTGCCTGGCTCCTACTAGCTGGTAGGTCTGAAGGCTCGCCTGTGGGGGAGAGGTCCTGGTTCTTGGTTCTATACTACCCCGAGCGTGGCTCGGCCCCAGGTAGACCAGCTTCCTGGCTCCTACTAGCTGGCAGGTCCGAAGGCTCTCCTGTGGGGGAGAGGTCCTGGTTCTTAGTTCTGCACTACCCCGAGCGCGGCTCGGCCCCAGGTAGACCCGCTGCCCGTCTCCTAATAGCTGACAGGTCCGAAGGCTCGCCTGTGGGGGGAGAGGTACTGGTTCTTGGTTCTGCACTACCCCGAGCGTGGCTCGGCCCCAGGTAGACCTGCTGCCTGACTCATATTAGCTGGCAGGTCCGAAGGCTCGCCTGTGGGGAGAGAGGTCCTGGATCTTGGTTCTACACTACCCCGAGCGCGACTCGGCCCCAGGTAGACCCGCTGCCTGGCTCCTACTAGCTGGTAGGTCCGAAGGCTCGTCTGTGGGTGAGAGGTCCGATTCTTGGTTCTGCACTACCCCGAGCGCGACTCGGTCCTAGGTAGACCCGCTGTCTGGCTCCATCTAACTGGCAGGTCCGAAGGCTCGCCTGTGGGGGAGAGGTCCTGGTTCTTGGTTCTGCACTACCCCGAGCGCGGCTCGGCCCCAGGTAGACCCACTGCCTGGCTCCTACTAGCTGGCAGGTCCGAAGGCTCACCTGTGGTGGAGAGGTCCTGATTCTTGGTTCTGCACTACCCCGAGCGCGGCTCGGCCCCAGGTAGACCCGCTGCCTGGCTCCTACTACCTGGCAGGTCCGAAGGCTCGCCTGTGGGGGAGAGGTCCTGGTTCTTGGTTATGCACTACCCCGAGCGTGGCTCGGCCCCAGGTAGACCCGCTGCCTGGCTCCTACTAGTTGGCAAGTCCGAAGGCTCTCCTGTGGGGGAGAGGTCCTGGTTCATGGTTCTACACTACCCCGAGCTCAGCTCGCCCCCAGGTAGACCCGCTGCGCAGGCTCTCATCTAGCTGGCAGGTTTGAAGGCTCGCCTGTGGGGGATAAGTTTGGTTTGAGGAAACTTCATCGACACCCCGAGCTCGGTTCGGCTCCAGGTAGACCCGCTGCGCATGCTCTCATCTAGCTGACAGGTCTGAAGGCTCGCCTGTGGGGGATAGGTTTGGTTTGAGGAAACTTCATCGGCACCCCGAGCTCGGCTCGGCCCCAGTAGACCCGCTGCGCAGGCTCTCATCTAGCTGGCAGGTCTGAAGGCTCGCCTGTGGGGGATAAGTTTGGTTTGAGGAAACTTCATCGGCACCCCGAGCTCGGCTTGGCCCCAGGTAGACCCGCTGCGCAGGCTCTCATCTAGCTGGCAGGTCCAAAGGCCCGCCTGTGGGGGATAGGTTTGGTTTGAGAAAACTTCACCGGCACCCCGAGCTCGGCTCGGCCCCAGGTAGACCCGCTGGGCAGGCTCTCATCTAGCTGGCAGGTCCGAAGGCTCGCCTGTGGGGGATAGGTTTGGTTTGAGGAAACTTCATCGGCACCCCGAGCTCGGCTCAGCCCCAGGTAGACCCGCTGCGCATGCTCTCATCTAGCTGGCATGTCCGAAGGCTCGCCTGTGGGGGATAGGTTTGGTTTGAGGAAACTTCATCGGCACCCCGAGCTTGGCTCGGCCCCAGTAGACCCGGTAGACCCGCTGCGCAGGCTCTCATCTAGCTGGCAGGTCCGAAGGCTTGTCTGTGGGGGATATGTTTGGTTTGAGGAAACTTCATCGACACCCTGAGCTCGGCTCGGCCCCAGGTAGACCCGCTGCGCAAGCTCTCATCTAGCTGGCAGGTCCGAAGGCTTGCCTGTGGGGGGTAGGTTTGGTTTGTAGAAACTTCATCGGCACCCCGAGCTCGGCTCGGCCCCAGGTAGACCCGCTGAGCAGGCTCTCATCTATCTGGCAGGTCCGAAGGCTCGCATGTGGAAGATAGGTTTGGCTTGAGGAAACTTCATCGGCACCCCTAGTTCGGCTCGACCCCAGGTATACCCGCTGCGCAGACTCTCATCTACCTGGCAGGTCCGTAGGCTCGCCTGTGGGGGTAAGGGATCCCGAGTGCTGCTCGGCCCCGGGTAGACTCGTTGTTCAGGCTCTCATTAGCTGGGCAGGGCGGTAAGCACACCTGAGGGGAAAGAATTAGCTCAGCGTGTTCAAGAGATTGCAAAATATTTGGCTTCATTATTTCACAATATCTTGAGAAATTTTGTACTTATTATAGGTAATGGTATAAGGGCAATCCAATAGCAGTGAGCAAAAATGTATCGAGTGGTTCAACAAGATCAGAAGGGGCATCGAGAGATTAGTGTTCTAAGTGCAGTTTGCAGTTTCTCTCAAATTTTCTTTGGGTCGGCTCCCACTCACCGGATACTTGGGGTTGGACATTTCTTTCCGAGCTTGTGCCAACCTCGAAAAGAGCGGGGATTGTGTACAACCCCATATCCGGCCGAGCAGGATCCTCCCCGAGTGGGGGACTTGGGGCGTGCTACGAGCGACAATGTGGTGGCGCCTCGTTCGAAGACGTGCAGCCCCGTGCGTGCGTGTGCGTGCGGAGGTTTTCCATGCATAGTCTTAAAATTTGTATATATGCATGTGTTTAAGATTATAATAGAGATATTGTGTTTATATATTATATATGTATGATATCATATGAAAAGGGGGATGGAGGAACAAAGGGGGGCATCGGGTGGGTGGGCAGCAAAAAAAGGGGGATTGGTTTTTCCCCGGCTAGGGTTCGGCCTGGAGCAGGACAACCCCGCCCCTCCCTCTCTCTCTCCCGTCGACCTGGAGCAGCACCCCGCCTCCCGTCTCTCTCTCTCCGTCGACCTGGAGCAGCACCCCGCCTCCCGCCTCTCTCTCTCCCATCGACCTGGAGCAGCACCCCGCCTCCCGTCTCTCTCTCTCTCCGGTCGCCTGAAGCGGCAGCTCGAACCGCCCCTCTCCATCCTCTGTCCAGGTGCGCCGACAAGTGCAGCCCGAGCTCCGCTCTTCTTCATCACAGCCGCCAGGAGCAAGGGCTAGACGAGCCTCTCTCTATCTCTCTCTCTCTTCGTCCCCACCGTCTAGGGCAAAGCAAGGCCGGCCGGGAGATCCTCTCCCGGCGCCGCCTACAGCAAGGCCGGCCGGGAGCTCCTCTCCCGGCGCCGCCTACAGCAAGGCTGGCGGGGAGCTCCACTCCCGGCGCCGCCTACAACAAGGTCGGCCGGGAGCTCCTCTCCCGGCTCCGGCTATAGCAAGGTCGGCCGGGAGCTCCTCTCCCGGCGCCGCCTACAGCAAGGTCGGCCGGGAGCTTCTCTCCCGACGCCGCCTGGAGCTCGAATCGGCCACCACCATGGAAAATGGAACTAAAGAGGGAGATTTACTTCCTCTTCCAACAAGGGCTCGGCCACCAAAAATATTCAGCAAGGTTCAATCATTAAGAGGAAGATGCGGATTTCTTACCTCTCCCAACAGGGCTCGGTCTGGAGTGGAGATCGACCGCCGCCGCAGCTACCCAGGGCCAAGCTATTCAGGAGCTCCTCTCCCGGCGCCGCTGCCAAACACGCGTCAAGGGTTACGAAATTTCTACTTGGGCAGGTGAAGCCCTCAGTTTACATATTTGCATGAAAGCCCCTCTCCACCAACGGGTGGGGAAGGGAGCTCTCCGACGGGTTGACATGTACGTCCCTGCGATTGACTGTATTAGTACCCGGAGGCGTGAGTACGGGTTTAGGCATGCTGTGTGAAGCCCATCCGGACGTGTGAGCCGGATTGGTGATGTTTTGGGGTTCTCGGAGAAGACTCCGAGGAAGTTGCATATTATCTATTTGTAGGGAATGCGCGCCGCATCCCCGAAAAGGGGTGAGGGTGATGTTTTGCTTCGCTTTTAGTTGACATATGTTTGGCTTGTTGTCGTCATTCGAGACGTTGTCGTACATGTGTTGCAGTATCAAGCGGGGAGTAGTGGGCTTAAGCCCAAGCTTGTGCCGGCCCTCAAGGCCTATTTTTTGCTTATATTGTCGGTCTGCGTGCCGAAGTATGGAATTCATATTCCTGTAATTATTTATAATATCTGTGATGCTCTGTGTATGTGTAGTTTACTTATTCTTTGTATTGGACGAGCGGTGTTCTCGTGAACTGCTCGCCCCGTGGGGGCCCCGAGGTATAGTTGCCGGGAAGCCCCTGATGGCCTGTTGACAGCCTTTTAGGACAGCGGAGTCGCGCTGTTCGTAGCCCAGTTTGGGCAGCGTGTCGCAGAATTGCTCGGCGAGATTGCGCTATTAGTAGGGCGGGTGAGGAGCATTTTGTGTGGACCCAAGGAAACACATATGGATAGGAGAGAGTTGGTCTTGAGATCCTCCTTAGATGTTCCGGTCGGCCAAGAGCGCCCTCTGAAGGTGTCTTAGCTCAGCCTTTGGCTTGGGAGGGAAAGAGTTTGTTAGTCTTCCGGGTATGCGGTGGGTCCTCCGCGCTGAGACTTTGGGTCTGTCCCTTGTGTTCCTAATCTTATCCCGAGATCGTTCGCTTGAGGGTAGTAGGTGCACGGTCACCCTCTCTTTGGGACCCCGAACTCCACAAAGGTCATTTTTGGCTTCAACACTAGCTAGACTGGATAGAGATGCTGACAGCATTACTTCACTACTGCTACAAGTACTAAGCTCATTTAGATAGAGCTAGCTTACGTTGATATGCCACTACATATGTTTATGAATTCATAGAGTCTGACTCATGAAATTCTTTGCAGACACTGGTGAAGATGGATGAGAGAAAGTGGAATTTGACATAGCTGATGATGATCTACTCTCTGAGTACAATTGTTACACGTTTATCTGTAGTCATTTTTTGTTTTCCAGACTTAGTTATTATTGAGTAGCACCTTTTTCTTTGTATGTATTATGTTATTGTTTTAAACTCAAGTTTATTTTTCTTTAAAAAACTGTGCTAACTCTTATGTAAATGTGTAAAGTCGAAAACTTATTTTGATATTCTCCACTTGCTGCACTCTGAAACGTACACGTTATTTGTCACAAATATAGGAGGAAATTGTTTGTGTATATTTGGACGAATAACAGATTCAGAGGCATAACGGGTCAGTTCAGATACATGGTTAACCCTTACCCGTAGAAACTCCTTGAGTTTTCCTATTTATACCCACCTAGAGGGCAACGGGTAAGGGATTCCACTTAAATTCCATTCGGATGATTCAAGCAACTATCACAGGTGAGGCCCCGACGAAGCAGCCAACATTGGGTAGGGATGGCGTCACGCGCCAACCGCCACCAAAACATTCGTTCACGAGGCCGTAGACCAAGACGCTGGAGCCACCTGAGATCCGATGAGCAGTCCGGGAAGCACGCCGAGTAGGCTAAGGACGCAATTGTCTTTCCGCTAAATTGAAGGTGCAGCTCCAGCTCGTCCCGACCACGACTCGGATAGAGCGGTATTTGCATGATATCATCCACCAGTGTCGGGCCAAAAAACCGCAGCAATTTGGGCTTATCCCAAGTCCCGGTATCCGTAAGTAGCTCCGCGAACATCATCGATTCAAGGGCCAAACATCAAGAAAGGTAGGCCAACGAGCCAGATGCGGTCCTGGAACCACCGCCCGGTCATAATATTAACCGCCTCACCCGTACAAATGCGCCACCGGGAGACCGATAGTAAGCTATCCGCACCATTCCGAAGAATTTTGATAATTGGCGAGTCACTCCGACGAGAAGGGCAGGGGAAAAGATCCGCAGAATAGCGATCATGCATGGCCCGGATGAACAACGATTGGTGGGGCTGCATATATTTCAAGCAAACCGACGAGCACACTTTAGTCTTACAAAAGATTCATGTTTCACGTCAAGAGAAAAATTTTTTCTGTCGGCCAATGGACCATGTTTTTTGCCTGGGACCAATCAGACGCCTGTATAGGTGGGATCCATGCTTTTTTGACTTCGGCAAGGGCTTTTGCGCGGGCCCTCCCGATTCCAACTCCTAATTGAGAATCCCGGACAATGCTTCTGTCCGCTGGCCGGATCAAAAACCAACAGCCTCAGGTCAAACCCTTAAGAAGCTTCGAGAGACGGCTGGAACCGTCTCTCTTTTCAATTCGTCTCTCGAGTCTCGACCGGGAAATTCCACTAGAAAGCCCGCCGTAGGCGGAGGCAAGGAGACTTCTCTCCCATCTGCTCCCTCCATTGATCTGTCGCCGGACGATAGATTTGTCTCACGGCAGATCTCGGGTGCCGGCGACTTCGACGAGGAAGCAAGATCGGAGGATGGACGGCGGGGAGACGGAGAAGCAGTCGTCGTACACCTACTGGGTAAGGGAGTCCAAGGGCGATGCCGCGCCGCTGCTGGTGCCGCGGAAACTCACCCAGGAAGACATCTCCATCAATACACAGCCTGCCGCTCTGGGATCCGTATGGAATCAGGTTAATTGACTAGCCCATCTTTGCAGTCTCGTCTTAGTTCCTATTTGCCTTGAATATGGTTTTATGGAAAGCAGCTACAGATTTTGCAATTTGGATTTGAAACGCTGATTTAGTTATTTGGATTTGTTGCGCATGTGATGGTGATGATGAACTGTGTGCTGGGATAGATTTGCTAGTGGCAAGGCTGGGTTTTTTGAATATGTTTTTATGGGAAGCAGCTACAGATTTTGTAATGTTGATTTGCAACGCTGATTTAGTCATTTGGATTTGTTGAGTATGTGATGGTGATGATGAACTGTGTGCTGGGATAGTTTTGCTAGTGGTAAGGTCCGTAAGGATGTGGTTTTTCATTTTTGATTGAAGAGGATGACACTTTTCCCGCTCTTTAGTTTCAATAGAGGGATGGAGATCAGTGTTGGAAGCGGCTTTGTTTGGCCCAGTTGTATCATCTTGAGAGGCAGTGTTGGAAAAATCAGCTGTTTTGTAGAGTGGTGGGAGAAACAGTAAAACTGTTCTAAAGAAAAAAGTTTGCAGCGCTTAAAATAAAACTGTGTGATGAGTGTACATTAAAATTAGCTCCATTTTTCGTATAATATTACCCAAAAAATAAGAATATTTTTCATTAGCTTCACCCAATTAGATCCATTTCTTCGTAGCTGGCGGAGGATATCTGCTTGTGATCGTCTGGGGCCCAATAGAGCTTAAGGATTAATGTTTACTGCTTTCTCCCTTCTCAAAAGCTTTGTCAAGATTTCAGTCGTTCGTTGCAGAAAGCTGGTAATGCAATATTGTGTGGGACTATCATTTCATTTTACTCCAACATACCATATCGTGTTACAATACATCGGATATGCTTCCTCCCTTTGTTCGGAAGCTCTTCAATATGTTTGATATATTGTAGAATTACTTTAACAAAGTGAAGTTCTCAAGACAACTTAGCCAGAACCCTGGAGCTGATCTGCAGGGCATCAAGCAAACACATGAATAGGAAGAGGGGGAGGAGGAGGAGGAGGAGGAGGAGGAGGAGAAGTTTAGATTTATTTATTTTATGTACGAAGTCATCATGTGGTAACTCAAGGACCAGTTCAAGCATTAATGACAGATGGTGGATATCTGCTCGGTGAGAGACCTGCAAGTACTTTCACGTAAGAAGGCGATTCCTAAACATGTTTTCTGCGGTGGCGAAATCATGAAAAATATCATGACTAGGAATCATTAATTTTTAACGATTTGGGCGTTGTGGCTTTTGCTGTTGCATTCCTTATTATTTTTTGGCGGTGCGATTTTAAAAACGACGACACGTAACTTTAAAAATGTGGAGCCAAACAGAGCCTATAACCTAGGGGATATATACTACGAGGTTTTCTTTTACTTGCATATGCAATAAGTATTAAAATAATATTTTTTTGGGTTAAAATGGAATGTAAGGGCATCTGATTGGAAATATACGCTCATCTATGTCTTATAAAATATACGATCATCTATATTTTGTTCCTGAACACAGGGGGACCCCCGTGCGGCCTGGCCGCGACAGTGCCACAACACGATGGTACTCCCGCTGCTTGCAACCTCACGCATGACATCCCCTCTCTCCTCTCCCTATCTTCTCTCTTTTCTGCCTTCTCCTTTCAAAATCACATTTAGTTTATTAATTTGACAGTTATGATTAGATAATATAATAATTACGATAAACTTGAACACTTGTTTTGGTTAACTTGTTTTTTTACCTTTTTGTATGTATAATTACGTAGATGGACATTATAATTTAAATTATTTTTGAGATGAATAAAAAATTGATGATATTAGATTAAAAAAAGCATAGGTAATATTGACACTATGAACGTTTCACCAAATGAGGGTTTTCCCTTTTAATATAGTATAAAACTATAGATATAGAATATAGTGCTGGCTGGGGAAGGAATGAGAACCATTTTTAATTTTCTACTTGTGTTAACCCATACATTTGAAATTTATGTTTTCTTATGCATTGGTTGATCCCATTCTATCCAATCTGATACAACACTTCCACAAAGGCTTATTATCACTTTTCGGTGGATAACTACCAATTGGATTTGTAACTAATTCAAAATTAATTCTTCTATTTCGAAAATAAAAAAGTAAATTATTAGCAGTATATTATATATATTGGATGCCCTCAAATAAGTGGGATAAAGGCATTCATCATGACTATGATATTATAAGTAAAAAAGCAATAGAAACATGTTTTGAAATATGTGATCATATACAATAAAAGCAGGCAAATACACAACAACACGATAATGAGATAGATGGGAGGGGATAGCTGGTCTTTAATACATGACAATGAGAATAAAAAAGTATAGGGATTGGATTTACTCGCAAGGTTCAAAACGTACAAATTCCATTTCTTCCCTTTTTTCAGGACAAGAAAATATGAATAATCCAAACTTCTTTATCTCCTTCATCGATTGCATCAAGACATGGAAATCGTGCCCGGCATAAGGATACATCACTTCCTTGCAATTCTTTTCTTGTGGCTCTTCAGTTAGGCCTTTGATTGAATGTTATTGCTAAAATGTTGTTTAAGTTGTGTCTCTTCCCTTCCGCTGCTCTCTGAGCCTGCTTCTATATGATTTATTGTTGTCACTCTCTCGATTTCTTTGTGTACGACCTCTAGACCAAAAGGTTCCTTCTCAAAGCAAATGACTAGCTAGCTCAAACCAACATCTCAAATCAATTTAGCCAAATGATTTAAGCCATTAGTAAGAAATCTTGATCTTGGTTTGACTTCTCCAAGTCATATATCCATGATTAAAATCTCCAACTGTCTCTCTGCCGGGATCTCTTCAAGCTTAATTGCAGGATCTAGCAGTCTCCAAACACTGTTTAAACTTCTCTGTTAGAATAGGTTTGATTAAATGTTTGCTAAGATTCTTGTAGTAATCTTTTGAACTATAGAATACTATCTTTGTCATCAGAGTATGATCTTCCTTGACAACATTTTGAAGATAGTGTTGCCATACATTGATATGCTTAGTTTTTATCAGAAAAAAATATATTTGCTAGTTATTTGAGTTGCACTATGACCATTAAAATAGGCCACTTAAGTGTGTTGCTAAACACAGAAACATTCACTCGTGCCCTTCTCCCACAACTAGATCTTAGATCAGGAATTCCCTACCTGTTCCTACAACTGCTCACTTGTGCGCTTAATCATGCAGCAGGAGCTCGAACGATGCTCACTCGCGCCTTTGTTCTCACAACTGCTCCACGTCTGCCTGAGCTCGGAACATGAGCCTGCCTGCCTGATCTCGCGCAAGCTCAAGCCACCCGGTTGTTCCTCTCAAGTGATTCCTCCCTCCCACACTCCCACCCATCTACTTGCTCCCTTTCTTGCGAATGCATTGCTTGCTCTCTTTCTCACACATGATGCACTCACATATTGCTCATTATTGCACACATTATTTGACTTGCTCGCAGATGTCTCGTGCACTATACCTAAATCTACGTCCTCCTGGACTTGCCTATCTCTTGCCCTTCTCACTGAAATCAATTGCCCGATTTGATGGTGGGATCTTCATTATTGCAGGCCATGTTAGTTTCGCTTAAACCAACTATCTCGTCTGGTTGTACTCGTTCTGGTTTGGCATCACCTCTCAGGGTCATCTACCTCATCTTATTGCGGCAGTGCCTGTTTCTCTTACAAATGATATTGACAATGGAATGGAGTAAGAAACTTGGGATGAAAGAGATGCTAGGGGTCCTCGGTGTCTCTTTAATAATGTTGACCCTTCCATAGACAACATTATAATGTGCATAAAACCACAAAGGATATATGTGATTACCTTGCATCTTTACTCTTTGAAGAAAATCCCTTGTATATTTAAACAACATCATCGGCCGGGCGCCCTCTTCATTGAAAATTTGTCCTTTTTGATCATTCATTACTCTGTATTCAAAGGGCTTTGTGATAAGCTTTCATGTTTTTCACCCCCTCAATACAGATCTGACTATTCTATGAAAACAATGAGGTGAAATGACACTTGTTCGATTTCTGGCTACGCTACCGTCTTACTGTGACTTCATGAAGAATTAGATTCTCACCTCTGGTCCTCTACCTAGTCTGACTGTGGTGTATGCCAAAACTATTACGCTTGCCCACAACATTGGATACTCCTGAAAATACTTCTGGTCTTGCTATTACTTATGGAGGATGAAGTCGTAGGCAGGACGAGAGAGATCTACTCTTGATCGAGGAGTCTTACAACATTCCTCTCGCAAATGTGGCTTTTGTGGTAACACGAATCACACTGAAGAAAAATGTTGGGAAAACATGGAATGCATGAATGGACAAACCAAATCTCCACCGAGCGTATTACCTTTCAGATTGATCCATTAAACCTATTACTTAAGTTCTGTCGATATGGAAATACTTGAGAAACTTCTCTACCCATGGGATTCTTCCCAGACCACTCAACCTCATGATGCTATTGCTCATCACCTAGGTAGTTTTGTGGCTGCTCTACATTTGACAAGTCTTCTACTTGATTACTTGATTCTGGAGCCTCTACCTCTGCTCACTCTTCAATAATTTGAAAAAATTTTCTCTGAACAATCTCTTATGATGCTCGCCAAATGGTTCCATCTCCATTGTTGGAGTTGGTGATATTACCACTCTCATAGTCTCGTGCCATTGACCTTTGTTTTTTATGTTTCAAGTTCCCATTAAATACTGCTTCTATAGGTAAATTAACAAGATCCTTGTATTGTCGTGTAACATTTTACCCTTACTCTTGTTTGATGCAAGATCTCATGACAAGTAAGATGATTGATGAGGGATATAAAGGTAGGATTAACTCCACTACCTATAGATAGGAAAGACCGCCACTTGTTGCGTCGTTATTATCATCCTTTGCATCCTTTTATCAATGACACTTTGTCTTGATCACCCGCTTGCCAAGCAACTAAAGAGTTTTTTCCTTCCGATTCTAGCTAGTCATTTTTAGTGTGAAACTTGCCAACTTGGCAAATATCATCGCTCCGTGTTTTCCTCCGGTACTAGTACACGTAGCGAATGTCTTTTTTCCTTTAATTCACTATGACATTTGGGGGTCTTGCAAAAATTTCATCTTCTTCTGAGGTCAGATATTTTGTATTATTTATTGATGATTGATCTAGGGCTATATAGATATATTTGTTAAAAGATAGTATTGACTTCGTGAAACATAATGTAAAAATCTTGTTAGAACATTTTCGTTAGGATTACATAAGCATTCTAATTCTGATTATGCCCGATGTTTACTAGATCGAAAGAAGACTATGCCTAGTGTGACATTTTTGAAAGCTGAGGCAGATAGGAGTTTAAAATTGAAAATGAGAATGGAGTAGTAAAAAGAAAATAAAGAAGTTGAGGAGCCTCATATTAAAAAAGTTTATTCTTAACACAGTGAGTTGTACTCACAGAAAGAATTCTTTGTCCTTTAAACACAAATTCTGTTTTGTCTGAGCTGGGGCTTTAAAGGCAAGTATCATTTCTTTGAGCTCCTCGTCCGACGTGCATGATTCCACTCTCCTGATAACCAATATATATTTATGCAATTAATTTAATAACAGGGTCTTCTACTAGGAAGCACCGGTACGGGTACGGGTACCGGGTACGATACGTATCCGGTACGACGGTACAACAAATTTAAAAAACAAGGATATACGGGTACGGTAGGATACGTTGTATTAAATATATAATTATATATTATTATATCAACAAATGCAATTATATAACATGAACATTTAAAATTTAACATGAAGTTCTTGAACATAAACATAAACATTTGCCAAAACATCTATGAATTTCAGGATAAGTTCTTAAACAATTGTCAACATAAACATAAACATGAAGTTCATAAACATAAATGTAAACATTTAAAATTGAAGTTCTTAAACATAAACATAAACATTTAAAATTTAAAGATGCTCATCACTCATTTTCTTCATCTTCCTCCGTATTGTTGGAGATCAAAGCATCTTCAATTTCTGGCTCATCTAAAGACAAGTTGGCGATCGTAAGCATGCCAACTCCATCAAATGGATTTGCCCAAGCATCTCCTCCTATATCCCACATCTTACTCCTTCCTTGATTGTAGAGTTTATTTCTCCTCGATAATAGGCGTAGATTGCTATGCACATACACCAAATCGTCAGCTCTTTGTGATAGAATTTTATTTCTTTTAATGAGTGAATGAATGAGTATGTGCTCCAATTTCTTTCACAGCAGGAAGATGAAGAAGGTTGCCTAAAAGCTTCAAAGCAATCTTTTGTAATTTTGGTGCTGAAGTTCCATAGTAACTCCACCAATCTTTGGGCAATAATGACGCTCTACTCTCCAACTATCTGGCTCACTAAAAGCTTGACCAAGCCCCGTAAACCTAGAGAATTCATTGATTACTATATCCTCTCCACCACATCAGGAAAATATCTTCTCAAACATTTATTCCTCTCCAAGGAAATCTCCTATCTGTATTTGGAGCAACTCTATTTGGCCCTCCATCAAGCCATTCCCTACTATAATACCTACAATGAAAACCACATAGTAAATAAATAAATCATAATAAATGATAAAAGTCAAGTATGCAAAAGAAATTACCTTGGGTTAAGAGAATGAGCCATGCAATGTAGTGGTGTGCAACTCTTGGTCCACCGATCAACGAGGACATCATAAATTGCCTCATAAAGAGGGCAATGAGCTTCCAAGTCCGTTAACTTCTCATGTCTATCTATTTCAATCTTCACATTTTCAATCATTGAATCCCACATGTCATATACCAAATGAAGGTTGGGTTTATCTGTATCACAAACCCTAAGCATATCGTATATGGGTCTTGTTATATCAAGGATCTTCTCCACATCATCCCACCATTTGTCATTATATATGATATTTTAACCTCCAGAGCTTTCTCAACATCATCTGCTCTATACGTAGTCCATTCGGGACATCAACCATATTAAGCAAACCCATCTTCACAAGTTTAAACCTCTTCAACATCACTATAGTTGAAGCAAAGCGTGTTTCCGCAACTGCAAGTAAACTTGAGTGAGACAAAAGAGTTATACATGTTCAACCTGTATTGATGATTCATTATGAAAGTTCTGATTGACTGAGCTTCATGGCCACTTGAGTTATCCATCCGCATTGTTCTCTAACTGTTGCACAGCGATCTGTATTATTAGCGGCACAAATATTTTTTAATAGATAGATTTAACGTATGCACAACACATGGTGTCCAAAAAATATGTGGGAATCGTGCCTCCACAATTGCTCCTGCTGCCTTACACACCGGCGCATTATCAGTGATAACTGTATAACATTTTCAGCCCCAACTTCATTAATGACTTCAATCATTAATTTTGCAATATAATGTCGATCCTTGTACTCTCCTGATGCATCAACTGCCTTTAAAAAACCGGACCATCCTCAGAAGCCGCCATAACATTAATCAAGGGTCTTCTCTGAGCATCTGTCCAACCATCACTAACTAAGCTGATTCCCTTTTGAGGCCAAGTATCTTTTATTGGTTGAAGCATTCTAGTGATATTGGATTTTTCCTTTTGCAAAAAGTGTAGTTCTTAGAGCATTATATCCAGGAGGAACAAATCCATCAAGATTGTGATTAGCCGTAAATTTATACGAACTAATATAATATGGATTTCTAGTTAGATGAAATGGCAAACCACCAGAATAAAACATCCTAGCTATGTGGCTCCTCAACTAATCTCTAGCTTTATTTTGAAAGACCATATCAATAGGTACACCTCTTCTTTTTTTGGTTTCCCCAACTAATTGAGAAGATGGACTTGCATTGGAAAATGTCATGATCTTGGAAGCTGGTTTGCATTTTTCTTCTGAAATAGAAACAACTCTTTGAAGCTCTTTTAAATACTCTGGGGTCACCTTTGCACATACCCTAATCCCGGTCCCGGATATTTTTAGCAAGTGACTTTTTACTCTAGAATACGAGCCGCTGAAATCAACCTCACAAAAATTACATTTCCACTTTCTATTTCCCCCACCAACTTCTCTACTATGTATAAGAGACACATAAGCCCAGAGTGGGGCATTGTCATCCTTGTTTGCGTCATCAGAAATAAATCTACTCGTTACTGATGTAGACGTTGAACCAGTGACACTATTGAGAGTGTGTGATTGAGACATAACTGCCATAATAAAAAGTGTAGTTATTAGAGCATTCCTCCCCTTTCCATAGCATCTGGGAACTCTGGACTGAATCAGTCCAGAATCTGGACTGAATCAGTCCAGGAATCTGGACTGATTCAGTCCAGGAATTCTGGACTGATTCAGTCCAGGATTCTGGACTGAATCAGTCCAGATTAATCTGGACTGATTCAGTCCAGGAACTCTGGACTGATCAGTCCAGGAACTCTGGACTGAATCAGTCCAGAATCTGGACTGAATCAGTCCAGATTTCTGGACTGATTCAGTCCAGGATCCTGGACTGGAATGTCCAGGATTCTGGACTGAATCCTGGACATTCCAGTCCAGGATTCAGTCCTGGACATTTCACTCCAGGATGATGATTTAGGGCCTTAGGGGTTAATGATGTACCGCAGAAGAACCTACCTGCGACGGGAGACGGGAGCAGCAGTGCGACGGCGCAGCAGTGCGACGGCGACGGAGCAGCAGTGCGACGGCGACGGAGCAGCAGTGCGACGGATTAGCTTGATACATCCAAGATAATTTGTCAGTTGTTGTATATCTGGCTCGTTCCAACGATGGCATGGCTGGATCATGCCCTCATGCAAGATTCGATGTAGGATGTATTTCTTTTACGAGCACAACACCTTTTGCACCTTTGTTCGCTCGTATTAGGGGAGCTATGAATTTATTATACCCTAGCATTATATATATGTATATATATAATAAGAGAAAAATGATCGTGAAGATGAGATCTATCTGTTGTCGGAGTCGGATCTTCGATTGGGTTCACAGAGCTACGCCAACGTCTCCTTCCCCAAACCTCTCCATCGAATTCAGTCTGAAACCACTTTTTAGGTCCAAATGGCTATGGAACAATCATTATGGGATGGAGGCAAATGCACATCTTACTTTAGTCTACACACAAAAAATTACCAATAGGCCCTTCTACCAACACCCTAACTGCCAAGGAGGACAGTTATACCAATAGGTCTTTCCAACCTTCTAGTTAATTTCAACTGAAGTGACTGGTTATACCAATAAGCCCTTCGTTCACCTTCAATTCTATCATATTAAATCATACAAATCATATTAGATTTCGAGGAGGGACTGAAGGAAACTAGCAGAAACAATAATGGGGGAAGTGACCCAAGTGGGGAAGAAAGCCGAAACATTATGATCTAACTAATGTCCGACACGACTCATGGACACTGGCGTGTCGCCTGACCGTGTAGCCTAAAATGTAATGATTAGGTCTAGGAGGCTTGAGGCAAATCTGGGGGTGGGTTTGCTAGGGCCAACCAGTTTAAGAGACTAGTCGATCTAGAAAACCAAAACTGTAATTTTCATCGCCTTTGAACTGTGTGTTAAAAGATCATAACTTTTGCATCCATTCACATTTAGTAATAATGATTGTATCTTTCTTTTACATGATTACAAGATCTAGTTATGCTTCCTTACTTTCAAGCATTCTATAATGAAATAAAACTCATTTCCCCCCTCTTTGGATGATATACACTGACAATGCTCTTGAATACATACAACAAGTCTTTTTATCCTTTTGTACCGCACATGGAATTTTACATCAAATTTCTTGATTATATACACTACAACAAAATGATGTTACTAAAAAGAAAAAACATCATTTACTTGACATTACTTGCACCCTCCTTTTTCATACAATGTACCAAGAATATTTTGGCCAGATGCGATTTTGACAGCAAAGTACTTAATTAATGGTATGTCGTCTTCAGTTTTTAATGATAAAATCTCATATCAATTTTTTTCTCTTCCATCCAACATATTTGTGCGCTTTTGTCATCCATGACTATGCTCTAGCCTTGATAGGTTTTTCTTTGTGCCATTTGTCTTAATTTTCCTTAGTTACCCTGTTACTCAAATGGATTACTGGTACTATGATTCTATTGCCAAAAAGAGCTATGTCAGTGCACTTTTTTTGAAGACACATCTTTCTTTTCCACTACCAAACCTCCCACGGTACCCTGGCTCCTCTACCTGATCTGATTTTTTTGGAAAACACTCTTGCTGATAATTCGCCCATGCAGGTCTATTAGAGAAGACACGTGTTCGACCCCTGTTGACTTACACATCCATCTTTTCCTCCACCAAACCTCCCGTGTGATGTAGGGGTAGGCTAGTGGTGCTCGGAAGCTAGAACCCTACGTGCACATGTGAGGGGAGATGCGAATGCAATGCTACATGCAATGAACAGTCGGATAGCAACGATTAGTAATTTAAGCAATGAAAATTAGCAACGCCACGCAAATAACCGAAATAAAGAAACAATTAAATAACTTTGGCAATTAGGCAACGACTTCCTCCGCGCGGAGGGCCTTAGCAAGCGGCGGCGACTAATTCCACAACAACTATTAGCATATAAGACAACAACTACCAAACTATAATCACGGCCCAAATATAGATAAACAACCAAGTGCAAATGTCAAGTGCAAACATAATACCATGAAATACTCACGATGCAGTGGGCTGATCCGAGGCGATGGAGGATTTGACGAACCGGATGCAAAACGAGCGATCGGAAGTGGAACCGGAGGCGAAGCGGCGATGGCGGTGGCTGCCTTTGGCAAAAAGTGGCGGTAACGGATGGTAGACGGCGGATCCGGCCACCAATGAGTAGATCCGGGCCGGGGGTGAATAGATCCGATGATTTGGAGCGGATCCGAACAAAAATGAAAAGTTTGGGTGGAGGGAATAATGGATCGGAGGGTGGTAGCACTAGATCGAAAGAGATCTAGGGTTTTCGGAGCGGAGGGAAGTGGATCACGAAGGACGAAGGGGGAAGGGGGTGGTCGGCTAGGACTGGAAAGTCCCTTGGGTGGCCGGTTTTGGGGGAAAGAGGGGGCGGAGGGGCTGGGGCTGGTAGCAAGGCCTGTTAAATTTTCTCAACGTGGTCAGCAAGATAGCCCAAACACCAAATTAATATCTTCGGAACTACCCAGTTCGCACGCTGAACCTGCGGAAAACCCAAGGACTAGAGGTTGCACCCAACAAAACAATGGAAGCACAAGAGATCTTATTATGCATTCACTTCTTTACAATCCGAGGCATACATAGCGAGACATGATTTCGCTAGTATTACCAGCTGTAAACAGAAAGAACCAAAAAAACAAGCCGGGGCGGACAGCACTCCAGTCCCCGAGACCGCGAGGTCGCCGAGACTGCCGAGACCGCTGAGCTCGCCCAAGCTATGCTGCAATCCGCCGAATACCACGGAGTCCGCCGAGACCGCGAGGCCGCGCGGACAGACCGTTATTCGCCTCCTGCTGAACCCGAACTGAGGAACTCCCCTACCCGCCTGAAACCGGCGGACAGGTTATTGAAGCTGGGAAAGTGATTGAAACAGAACTGACAAGCGCAGAGTGACTTCCTGCTGAGTCCGCAGAGACCGCACACTTCCAAGCACTGACCGAAGTCACAGCCAAACTCCTGGCTCCTTGAAGTTATCCGCGCGACCTGCACACAGCAAACCGTCAGCCTGAAACAATCCGCGCGGACTGGAAAACACAGACCGCAGCACTCGCCCAACTCAATTTACTGTTCACTCACGTTACTTAGGTTACTATAGATGTGCCAGGGGGGTCCTATTTATTGGCCAGGTGAGGAGTGTGGTCACCGCCCAAGAGATAGCGACACCGCCCCAGTCCGCTGCGAATACAAACCACCGTCCGCTCAGTCCGCGAGGACTTAGCCGATCACCAAGGAAAACCTGCCAGGAGCGCGGCAGCAACCGTTGACGAACCCTCTCCAGTCCGCCCAAGCTAAGCGGACAAGGCACCAGCCCGCAAAGCTCCAACGGCTTCAAGACAGCAAACCCCCTTCAATGGCTGTCCGCACCAACCCGAGGCAGTCCGCAAGACTCACACCTCAATCTGCCACAAGTCCTACGACCAAAGGCAAACAGCAACAGTCCGCCCGGTCACAGCGGACTTGGCGGATACGGCGGACACCATGAACTTGGCACAATGTGTGACTAAGTCCAAAACCATCAAGGGCCAGTGCGAGCATGGCGGACACAAAGTCCCGTCCGCCAAACACCCTAGCACAGACCGCAACCAGTCCGCGAGCTCCTCGCACTTGTCCAACACAGCAGCTACTTCCCGGACTCCAAACACCAGTCCGCCAACCGGTCTCCACAGCAAGACCTGCTGTAACACCTGAGCTCGACAAGGCCTCAGCCAAGCTCAAGGCCCAGTCCGCAACAGCCAAAACCGCGGACACGCCAGTCCGCAAGGCTTCCCGCGAACTCGAGCCAACCCGCCTACAGCACAAGCTTGCACCCCCGCGACCACTGAGCAAAGCACCAGTCCGCAAGCCTCTCTATCCGCAGATACCAGGCCGCACCAAACCGCGGACTCCATGCAACAACCCGCTCAGAACACAGCCGGCTTCCACCAGACTTTTCACCAGGCCGCAAACCTCAGTCCGCCCAGTCCGCCAAAGCTGTCCGCCACAGGCCGCGCGGCCTGTCCCATCACCCACTTCCACTTCACAAATTTCAACACTCCCCTTGAAGTGAGAAGTGGTGACCAAGCCCAGCAAGCTGCAAAGCGTTCAAAGGGCCCCTTCGACAGCGGCTTCGTGAAGATGTCAGCAAGATTATCTTCACTCCGAACATGCCCGACCAGCAGAGATCCTTCCAACACCTTCTCCCTGATGAAATGGTGATCAATCTCTATATGCTTGGTCCTGTCGTGACACACTGGATTGTTTACCAGTTTGAGAGCACTCTCATTGTCAACCCCGGAGTAAAGTAGACCCTTGCACTTCTTCATGAACATCCTCTATGAGTCTCCTCAACCAAACGACTTCCCGAGCAGCCAAGGCCGAAGCCTTATACTCCGCCTCCGTGGTTGAAACCGACACCGAGTCCTGCTTCTTGCTACACCACGAGATGCTAGCTGAACCGCAAGTGAACACATAACCTGAAGTAGACCTTCGATCATCCGAATCACCGCCATAGTCAGCATCCGTGTACCCGAGCAACGCAAACTCCGCATCCCTTCCATAGAGGAGTCCCATCTCAGAAGTCACCTTGACATACTTCAGAATTCCCTTCGCCGCCACTAGATGAGATTGCCTTGGTTCAGCCATATACCGACTTACTCGGCCAACAGCATAAGCGATATCCGGCCTTGTAATCGTCAGGTAAATCAAGCTCCCAACAAGAGCCCTGAACACCAAGGGTCATGAAGAACCCTTCCCTCATCCGTCGAAGCTTCAGCCCAGATTCCAGTGGAGTAGAGCACTTCTTCCCTTCGCCCATGCCAAACCGCTTCACAATACGATCAGCATACCCTTTCTGGCTAATGAGAATCCCGCACTCCTTCCTCTCAACTTCAAGACCAAGAAAGTGATGCAACTCTCCTAGGTCTTTCATCTCGAAGCGTTATAGCAAGCTCTCCCCTGAGCCTTGCTACTTCCTCCTCCGAGTTCCCTGTGATGATCATGTCATCCACATACAGTAGGACCAAGACTCTTAGCTCTCCCTTCTTCTTGACGAACAAGCTTGAGTCCGAGTTAGAAGCCAGGTATCCACAGAATTGCAAGTACTCTGCAATCTTCCCATACCACGCTCGAGGAGCTTGCTTCAACCATAAAGAGCCTTCCTGAGTTTACAGACATAGTCCGGATGGATGCTTTTCAGAGACAAAACCAAGCGGCTGATTCATGAAGATGTCCTTGTCAATCTCTCCGTAAAGAAAAGCATTCTTCACATCAAGTTTCCACAACCTCCATCCCTTGCTAGCAGCCAAGGCGATCACCACTCTTACAGATGTCATCTTCGCAACTGGACTGAATGTCTCCTCATAGTCTTCTCCATACTGCTGTGAGAATCCTCTTGCGACCAGGCGAGCCTTGAACCGATCAATGCTCCCATCAGCCTTCTTCTTCAACTTATACACCCACTTGCAAGTAACCGGAGTAATGCCATCAACCTTGGGCACAAGGTCCCAGGTTTCATTCTTCTTCAGAGCATCAATCTCTTCCTTCATGGCACCTTCCCACTCCTTCACTCCAGTGGCCTCGTTGAAGCTTGCAAGCTCTCGCTCATCTAGAGGACCTGCAAAGAAGCAGGAGACAAAGCTCACTGCATTTCCATCACAGTACCGAGCCGGTGGCTTAACCACCCTCTTCGATCTCCGAAGACACGGCTCCTTGCTCATGGCTTCCGTTGCTTCTTCAGGCTCCACTCCTACCTGGGGCAAGCATTGAGCAGTGCTCCCCCTGCTTCCTGAGCCAGAAGGCTCAGCCTCGGAGTTCGAAGCAACAGGAGCTGCTGGTGAAACAACAAGCTCCTCTTCCAAGCCTTCAGCAGCTCCACCAGGTGCTTCCTCAACCTTGCTACTTCCGGTAGGCTCCACCGAGCCACCTCCATATGACGTCAGCTCGTCAAAGACAACGTCTCTTGACACCAGAACTTCTTCGTCACAGGGTCCATGCATTTCCATCCCTTCTTCCGCTCATCATAGCCAACAAAGACAAGTTTCCTTGCCTTCGCATCCAGCTGCTTTGTCCGTGAAGCATCCGGGACATGCACGTAGCAAGTTGAA